>CM065812.1:156632500-157835174 GCA_033398695.1 Orobanche coerulescens | reverse complement strand
GGACAATAATAACCAGGAATCCTCGAAGATCCAAACATAACGAAAAGTACTTCCCGAGGCAAGAGTTTGGGTGAAACGTTCCAAAACCGAAAGATCACAAATCAAGGGAAACAATTTATAAAACAGTTTAAAAATGCCATCGAGAGTTTTAGTAGAAAACAATTTAGGATTACCGAATCCTTCTCTTTCCAAAATCAACAGGGGTCACGGCCCAAAGGTTTTGTTTTCACAAATGAACCCAACAACAATACACAGGGTTAAAACCCACGTCACTTGTCCTCGACGGACATAAAAATCAATACCAACTCGTGAAGTTTTTACTCGTGAATCCAGGGCTCTCCCATTGGACTCCCTTCGTGGCTCCATCGAACCCTCCCGAGGTGAGCAAATACATTCACCAAACATACACACCACTCGTGAAGTTTTTACTCGTGAATCCAGGGCTCTCCCATTGGACTCCCTTCGAGGCCCCGTAGAACCTACCCAAGGTGAGTGAAATACTTTCATCACTCGTGAACCCAGGGCTATACCATTGGATTCCCTCCGTAGCCCCGTCGGACCCTCCCGAGGTGAGCGAAGCAATTATGCACAAATAACATATCACACCAAGGATATCCAAACAAGTCACCCAGAGGCATCAAACACTTAGCAAAACACCACGTCAAACCATAGCGCACCGAGAAGAGATAATATGTGTATATATATTATCAACGCATAACAACGACAACAACATCAACAAGCGAATTCATAGGGTTCACTTAATCATTCACGGAGCACAATATCCACAAAACACACGCGTTTTGAAAGTGAGCCCTTAACGAGGCTAAATCAAATCTTTTGAAAGTTCATTTCATACAGCCAAACAAACACATTTCGACGATCACCGATCATCATATCCACGAAACAAGAAAAGTATGAACAAGGTACTTGCCTCGAATAATCACAACGCGGAGAATCGACCGAAGTGAGAAGACTCGAACCAACTACGGAACCCGCCGACTCCGCCGAACGACAACCCGCGACAATAAACTACGAACGAAAACAATAAAATTGAAAATGAATCCCAAAGTACGACCCAAAGCCGCTGAATTCAAAGAAAAAATGACGAAAGTTCAAGTTTTTTCCCCAAAACGGCCAAGAACACGAATTGACCCGACAAAACATGAAAATGGACTTCCCAACCGAAATATGGATATTCAATCCATAGGATATGTTTAAAAACATCATTTTACAACAATCGGTTCATCAAAAACGGAACAAAATCAAGAATAAATCCCCCCAAAAAGTCAATTCGAGGGAAATTAAGAAATATACCTTGATTCGACGAAGAACAATGGATTAAACGATGTTAAACACATGAATAATACTAAGATTACTCATACCCAACATGGATTAATCAACAATACGAAACGAATCGGACAAAAACCGAAAACCCCAAAATTTCCCAAAGATAGGGTTCTAGGAAATCTAACATTGATTCGCTGGATCAAAGGATGTTATGGAATGATCAATCAATGATATGAACTCAAGAACCTCATGGATTTGTTGTTTAACAACATGGCTTCGCCTCCTCCGAAACTCCAGAGCCGCGGACAGAAAATAAAGGGAATGAAAAATGAGTGAAAATGCGACTACTCTGTCACATTTATACTGGGCCGGACTAACGTGCGCTAGGCTGCCGAGCTAGCGTGCGCTATCGGCCCGGGCCGCAATCCAGAGACTTCCTGGACTAGATCGCGGCCGTAGCGTGCAGCCTTTTCCGGCCGTAGCGTGCGCTACCTGCCGGTCGTAGCGTGCGTAGTGTCCGACAGTAGCGTGCGCTACCTGCCGATCCACCGGAGTCCAGAACCTCACTGCCCCTACTGTCTCGGCCGACTAGCGCGCGCAGCTAACCGGCCGTAGCGTGCGCTGCCTCCCAGCTGTAGCGTGCGCTACCTTCCGGCCGTAGCGTGTGCTACGCCGGTTCCTGCCGCACCCGTCCGGCCAGTGCCCGCAACCGTCCGGCCAGTACCCGCAATCATCCGGCCAGTGCCCGACCACCAGGACTCGACGACTCGATTATCCGAAATCGCACAGAACGAACACGACAAAATGCTCGTAGGCAACATCATCGATCCGAGATGAAATGCCATGCAACAATTAATCGCACGCGACCAAGAAAAAGGGTCAAGACAACAATTACGAATGCGGATACCCACAACTTTTTGGTAAATTACAAAATGACCCAAAACACCCGAAAATCACGATACGTGATCGAATAACCAAAACGAAGTTCACAACACGTCTAACAAAGTTAAACAGACTAACGGGAAACTCGAAACAATAGTTTCGAACGAGATTCACAAGAATCGAACTCGAGTGCGGAAAAGTCGCTAAGAAACACGGAACTCAACAAAACAACACCGAAACGAACTCGGATGATAAAAAGTGCAGAATTAATCATTCTCAGAATGACGAAACGGTCCCAAGCGAGTCGTCAAAATGGACTCTCGCCAAAAAAAAAATTACTGGAAATCGAATTTGCGGATATTACATACTACCCTCCTTAAAATAAGTTTTGTCCCGAAACTTAAAACAAGTAGGGAGAAGCAATATCCCGCTAGGAAAACTCGACGAGATACACAAGAAACGTGTACTTACGCCCAACGGCGAAACGTTATAAGCAACACAAAGGAATATACGGCGTGAAAACACGCTCCACGACGACCAACACAACGTCGCCGTTAGGGATATAATAAAACCAAAAAGTGACAAGCATCATCAAACAGATAATACAGTAAAGTCAATTATCCGAACAATCACAAAACACTAAGCACCTATTACAAGAAACACGCACAGTCGAGAAAACAGAAATAAGCACACAAACGATCCACAAGGACAATCACAAACAATTCGGACTATGCCGAAATCCTCAAAACCACACTAGGCATCTACGTGTCCTTTCGGAGCACGGACGCAACCTCGATCCCCCAAATCTCTCAGTTACCGTCTCGCATTGCACGGCTCCGTGACCCATCTGGCCACATCTGAAACAACAAACTAATGGTGAACGACGATTCTTCGCGGTACAAGATCAGGCAACAACAGTCAGACAACCCCGATCGAACAACAACGATCGATCAACAACGACGGAACAAGAACGATAGAACAACAACGATCAGATAACAATGATCGAACAACAACGGTCGAAAAATAACTCCGAAGTTCACAATTCAACTCAAGATATTAAAAGAGCTGGTAGAAACTGGAAGACGTTACTTTCGAACAAGGTTCACAAGAATCGAACCGAACTCATAAAAATCACAACGATAAACAGATCGATCCGAAACAAGGTCACAACCCTTTCGAACGATGAAACCGAAATACAGAACAAGTTCAGAAAGTATCAACAAACACGAGCGAGTCGATAGACTTGAGAAAGAGGAAATGCAGAAGTCCAAAAATAATACGGGTATTACATTCGACCTCTTATAAAAGAAGATCGTCCCCGCAACTCCCAATAACGAAAACAAGGCAACAACACAAAAGCAGTCGACGGAAACATTTTCCATGGGCCTCTTAGAGCCGATCCTGATATCTGTACTGAAGTTCGCGCCCCCAAAGACTCGGAACCTAACTCGCAAAACTGGATCCTATATCTCTCGGGTCCACACTTGAAACGCGTTACCGACGAGAAGGACAATTGTACGTACATGCCCCCGGCACACCACGGTTGAAACACCTCGGCTCGCGTACCAAATATACAAATGCTAGATACAATGGACCATAACATCACAAAACAACAAACCGGAGATGCCAACTTGGCGTAACATATCAACACATACTAAAATCACATCAACCACGGCATCGTTCGATGATTACGACGGCCCGAATGATAACCAGCACATAATCAGAAACAGCATGAAACAATCACGCATTTATACAAACGTGCAAACTCAAGTTCCAACAGCTCGCACTGGTGCGATAACATACAAATCATCACAAAACGACAACATTTAATACTAACATCTCACCTCTCGTAGAGGGCTAATCACAACAAATGTGTGGCAAACGACTCAACATTCACGCCACCGATTCCATCATACTTGGGAGCTAACATTCTAACGACAATGCGAATATCACATATATATATTCCCGGGCCGCAAACAGGAATGATAGGTTTTAAAAACGAAAACCACCTTTTGAAAACAATTTGAAAACACCAGTTGATCTTGAGTATCACATTTTCAAAAAGTTGTACAAACACCATTATCGAGACTTTGAAAACCATCTTGCGTTTGATAAAACGAGGACACTTTCCTTTAAATTGAAACTTTCAGAAATATTCGACCCTTGGGTCTAAGCAACTGCATTTCTAAAAAAATTGAAAATATCTCAAAATATTTTGGTCCCCAATTGGAATAATTTAAAATATATTGCGGCACTAGAAAGCACTTTGAAAGTACCGCGAGAAAATAATTCATTTTAAAGGTACGTCTTGAAATTTATTTTCTAAGATACTCAAGGTTTTCGAAAATCTATTAGGCTAGAATGCCTAAAAACTCACATGATCATTTATCAAACCGTCATAAAACATTCAAGGCCAAAATGCCAAAACTCGATTTAGGGAGTCGGTTTTATGAAGTAAAAATCAGTTTGCAAAATACTGAAAGTCATTTTGAAAGAACTCACGCAGCGGATAAAACACAGATCGAGCGACACCGCTCCTTATATAGACGAAATATGAGAGTCACATAAACGCAATCATAAGACTAAAAATCTGCATAAAGATTCCGTCACTTAACATATAATCATACCAGTAACTCGCATCAGACGAGGCACAAACACAAAGAAGGGAGACTTACATCCACAGGTCGCACGAAGATGATGATCGCCCCACGATACTAATCACGACAAACCAACTCAGACGACGCGTCGTGACACGACTCAGTCAGACAAAATCCGACGAGACAAAACTCAACAGACACCACTAAACCCGACAGCCTAGGTTTCCACAACCTAAGCTCTGATACCATTTATGTAACACCCCCAATCCGCTCAGGGATATTACACGCCGTAGAACCTTTCCTCAAGGATATACCAGGCTGGTAACAACATCGAACATCTCAACAATGCCTTTAAGGCTAAAATGACTAAGTAGACCGATTTGGTCTTTCAATAAATACATACAACTCGATACATGCCCACGCAAGGGTCGAATACAAAGTACTCCCGTACAACGGGAGAAAATATACTGCGGCGGAAATAAAGTACAAACGAACCAATACAACAATGTACGGTTCCTCATGTAATTAGTATCGATCATCTTTCATCATCCTTCATGCCGACCGTGTGTTATGCTCCCAAAACCTGAATGCAAAAACAGACATCCACCCCCCGAATACTCGGGCGTTAGCAAAACTCCACTGTTTTGCTAGTGCAAGAACAAAGTGCAAATACGAGCCATACAATACAAGTTCCAAGGACAATAATAATCAGGAATCCTCGAAGATCCAAACATAACGAAAAGTACTTCCCGAGGCAAGAGTTTGGGTGAAACGTTCCAAAACCAAAAGATCACAAATCAAGGGAAATAATTTATAAAACAGTTTAAAAATGCCATCGAGAGTTTTAGTAGAAACAATTTAGGATTACCGAATCCTTGTCTTTCCAAAATCAACAGGGGTCACAGCCCAAAGGTTTTGTTTTCACAAATGAACCCAACAACAATACACAGGGTTAAAACCCACGTCACGTGTCCTCGACGGACATAAAAATCAATACCAACTCATGAAGTTTTTACTCGTGAATCCAGGGCTCTCCCATTGGACTCCCTCCGTGGCTCCGTCGAACCCTCCCGAGGTGAGCAAATACATTCACCCAACATACACACCACTCATGAAGTTTTTACTCGTGAATCCAGGGCTCTCCCATTGGACTCCCTTCGAGGCCCCGTCGAACCTACCCAAGGTGAGTAAAATACTTTCACCACTCGTGAACCCAGGGCTATACCATTGGATTCCCTCCGTAGCCCCGTCGGACCCTCCCAAGGTGAGCGAAGCAATCATGCACAAATAACATATCACACCAAGTATATCCAAACAATTCACCCAGATGCATCAAACACTTGGCAAAACACCACATCAAACCATAGCGCACCGAGAAGAGATAATATGTGTATATATATTATCAACGCATAACAACGACAACAACATCAACAAGCGAATTCATAGGGTTCACTTAATCATTCACGGAGCACAATATCCACAAAACACACGCGTTTTGAAAGTGAGCCCTTAACGAGGCTAAATCAAATCTTTTGAAAGTTCATTTCATACATCCAAACAAACACATTTAGACGATCATCGATCATCATATCCACGAAAGAAGAAAATTATGAACAAGGTACTTGCCTTGAATAATCACAACACTGAGAATCGACCGAAGTGAGGAGACTCGAACCGACTACGAACCCACCGACTCCACCGAACGACAACCCGCGACAATAAACTACGAACGAAAACAATAACAACGAAAATGAATCCCAAAGTACGACCAAAAGCCGCTGAATTCAAAGAACAAATGACCAAAGTTCAAGTGTTTCCCCCAAAACGGACAAAACATGAAAATAGACTTCCCAACCGAAATATGGATATTCAATCCATAGAATATGTTTAAAAATATCATTTTACAACAATCGATTCATCAAAAACGGATGAAAAACAAAATCAAGAACAAATCCCCCCAAAAAGTCAATTCGAGGGAAATCAAGAAATATACCTTGATTCGATGAAGAACAATGGATTAAACGATGTTAAATACATGAATAATACTAATATTAATCATACCCAACATGGATTAATCAATAATATGGAACGAATCGGAAAAACCCCAAAAACCCCAAAATTTCCCAAAGATAGGGTTCTAGGAAATCTAACCTTGATTCGCTGGATCAAATGATGTTATGGAATGACCAATCAATGATATGAACTCAAAAACCTCATGAATTTGTTGTTAACAACATGGCTTCGCCTCCTCCGAAACTCCAGCTGCGGACAGAAAAGAAAGGGAATGAAAAACGAGTGAAAATGCGACTGCTCTGTCACATTTATACTGGGCCGGACTAGCGTGCGCTAGGCTGCCGAGCTAGCGTGCGCTATCGGCCCGGGCCGCAATCCAGAGACTTCCTCGACTAGACTGCTCGGCTAGGTAGCGTGTGCAGCCTTCCGGCCGTAGCGTGCGCTACCTGCCGGTCGTAGCGTGTGTAGTGTCCGACAGTAGCGTGCGCTACCTGCCGATCCACCCGAGTCCAGAACCTCACTGCCCCTACTGTCACGGCCGACTAGCGCGCGTAGCTAACCGGCTGTAGTGTGCGCTACGCCGGTTCCTGCCGCACCCATCCGGCCAGTGCCCGCAACCGTCCGGCCAGTACCCGCAACCGTCCGGCCAGTGCCCGACCACCAGGACTCGACGACTCGATTATCCGAAATTGCACGGAACGAACACGACAAAATGCTCGTGGGCAACATCATCGATCCGATATAAAATGCCAAGCAATAATTAATCACACGCGACCAAGAAAAATGGACAAGACAACAATTACGAATGCGGATTCCCACAACTTTGGGTAAATTACAAAATGACCCAAAACGCCCGAAAATCACGAACGTGATCGAATAACCAAACCGAAGTTCACAACACGTCTAACAAAGTTAAACGGACTTACGGGAAACTCAAAACAGTTGTTTCGAACGAGATTCACAAGAATCGAACTCGAGTGCGGAAAAGTTGCTAAGAAACACGGAACTCAACAAAACAACACCGAAACGAACTCGGATGATAAAAAGTGCAGAATTAATCATTCTCAGAATGATGAAACGGTCCCAAGCGAGTCGTCAAAACGGACTCTCGCCAAAAAAAAGAAAATTACAGGAAATTGAATTTGCGGGTATTACAACAAGTGTATGATTTTAACAAAACCGGTCGTTGTATCGTTCACATAGATTGATACAACCGACTGTAGCTTGAGCCGTTCACACAGATTGGCTGTAAGCTTCTTCGACTTGCTTCTGCTCACACAGATTGAAGCTTCGACCTTGAACTATATTCTCCCCACACAGGTCGGAATTGGTTAGCTTAGTCCACACAGGGCTAAGAGTCTCAATAATAAAGTTTTGAAATATCACGAATGGGAATAGCAGTTGTAGGCTATGTAAGATTCGTTGCAGTTGTGTTGTTCTTTGTTGAGGACTTAATATTTCTTCACTCAAGGCATACGCTGTATGCTTGAAAAGAAATAGATTGCTATTATATTCTTGATCGATCAGTAAGTTGGCAATATTTTCAGTAGTGAGAAATGGCCTCTTGCTTGGGCTATTTATAACCTTGGAAGATCCGTTATAAATGTAGTTGTTGGCCTGTTGGTGAGAATTATACAGATCTGATTGGTGGCTTCAGAATGTTTGAATTAAAGATGTTTTGCATTTAATGCTTCAGACATTCTTTTTTATCCACATTAAATGCTCTTCAGTCTTCAATCTCTTCAGTTGCATTAAATGTTATTTTGTCAGCATTAAATGCTACCTTTAAAACCGTCAATACTTTGTGAATAACGAAATAGTTATCTCACAACGGTTTAAAGTTCTGAGTTTATATCGTGTTGGATTGTGTTTTACTTTTCCTAAGTAAAACACCTACAACTTCTTTGTTGTAGCCAACAGTTCTTCTTGTTGTACACTAGAATTTCAACTAACTGTAGGATTTGATTTCTTGGGCACTGTATGAAGTTTCGCTGTAGGGATATAATTTCAACCGGAGAATCTTGCAGTCCTTCCATATTTTTTTATCGATTCAGGTAGATCACTGCCATGTTTTAGCGTATCTTCTCATATCTTCCCATATTATGTGTTTTATAATTGTTTCAAGCAATCTGTATATATCTCTAAATTATTGAAATAAGTTAAGCATTATTATGGAAATAATTCAAATTATTTAAGCATGTCTAGGTTCCATATGTATTCTTCATGAATTTTGTAGATATTTAGAGATTTCAAATATACACCAAATCTTAGGTTGATATTTAGAGATTCCATATCAATCTCGGGTGAATTACTGACTTTCCTAAAAATAAAAACAGGAGTAAATTCATAAAAATGACTTGAAATTTCGCTCCAAATATACACCAAATCTTGGGTTAATATTTAAAGATTCCATATCAATCTCGTATGAATTACTGACTTTCCTAACAAATGAAAACACAAAGTAAACCCGAAAAATGGCTTGATTTTTCGCGTGAATTACTGGGTTTGAATTTTTAATTTTATTTTTGTAAAAATGGATTCAAATTATTTTTTGCTTAAATTCACATAAAAATAAAAAAAACATCCGAAAAACAGTAAATGCATGGGGCATGCAGGTTTGGGCGAGGATGGCATGACTTTCTTAAATAATAAAAACACAAAGTTCTTTTAGTATATATAGAGATTAGCACACAGTAATTAATATTTATTGGTTAATTAGTTATAATTATTTACTTATTTTATTTACCTTAAAAATGCTAGTACATGATTAATTTCTCACCGTACAATTTTTCAACATCTCTTTTTTATTTTATTTGACTTCTCTTTATTTTAATTAATATTATGTGGTTTACAATGATACATATCTCATTTCGGTATTTACAGGATGACTTTAAGGAGATGATACTCGTTAAAATCAAAGTGCATTGGATTTGGTTTTTTGTCAAGAAATGACAACACATCTGAACATCATGTTGTGAAGATATTCTTTCACCATCATAGCACTACATGATTAACTTCTCAACACAGTTACTATTAAGGTATCATTTCACTAAAAAATTGATGAAAATGGTATAAAATTTTAATATACAAAAAAATGTTATAAACATGAGAGAAAAAGAGAGAAATTGAAAGAGAAGAAGAATAATGTGTGTCTTCTTATGAGGGCCAAAGGCCTTTATTTATAAAGACATCTGTGATTTCGGGGTATAAAGCCATTCATTAAGAATACATTAATTACAACACTCCCCTGAATGGCCTTTAATACACGCCTCATTAAAACCATGTCGGAAAACCCAAAGGGAAAAACCCGATCGAAGGAAAAGAGTACAACTACTTCGAAATCGATTACATTAGATCTTTGAGTTGACGCATTTCGATCTTGTATACTAGTCTTCTGAATGTTGATGTCGGCAACGCCTTTGTGAATAAGTTCGCCGACTAATCACTTAAGTGAATATTGATGTATCTACCTTTTGAGATACAAGTGACATCGTCTTCATACAATATTTTCTCTTGAATATTATGATGTTCATGCCTCATCAACTCCTTCTAAAACCCCGTGGGAAAAAACCGATAGAGAAAAAGAGTATATAGTATAAAATTGGTCATGTGTTGCATTGGTTGCCTCGTTAAAAACCTTAACTAAGAAAACCCGGTGGGAAAAAACTTAGAAAGGGAAAAAGAGTACAACCATTTGGTCTTCGTGACCTTTTGACCTTCGAGTCGACATAATCTTCAAACTGATTTAAAAGTTATCACTTCTCCCCCTCAACATAACAATCTTGCACTCCAATACCATGAATATAATTTTCAGACATGGAGAGATTTAGTGAATAAATCTGCTAGATTATCATTATTGCTCTTTTGAAGCTCGTGTGGAAATCAATTTCATCTTACTTGCCCAAACATTATATGCAACACATAAATGGAGAATATTTATCATCATAATAAATAGGCAGTATGAGAACAAATATGAGATCATAATCCCTAATAGCCACCAATATCGAATCTCGATCTCTTTCATGTAATAAACTAATATGGTTAACACCATTCCACATTCTCCTTCGTGGAGAAATATTAAATTTTGCTAGCATGTTAACTTCAAATTGTATATCAGGCCTGATAATGTAATGCTTCAATAGCATACAAGTACGGAACTTCTGGTCCTCTTATATCTTTGTTATTTTCTTGAGATCTATATGAGTCGGTATCCACTTCGAGTGGTAAGACAATCTTTAGGTAGATAAATGGATAAAGACTTTCCATCATATATGCTCGATCTACAAGTCGAGACAATACTAATACTTAGTTTTATCTAAGTTTTTCATTTTGAACTTGTATTTAGACACGAGTTCAAATAATTCACATATATCCTCTTCAGGAGGATTTCACTTAGTCGGTTGATCCACCAGACTATTTCAAAATGTATAAATATTTATAACTCAAAATAGTACATGTTGCGAATTTCACGTTCCTATTACTTTAGGAACCTCAAGTCCGTCAGGGACTTTCATATAGATATTCGCGTCCAATGACCCATAGAAAAATGTGGTGATGATATCACTAATTGAATATCTATATTCATAATAATTGTCATATGTATATTAAATGACGTAATTTAGTGCCAACGGGAGAATATGTTTTGGGTATGCGCTTAAACCCTTGATATACTAATCTCGCTTATCTTTCACCACTTTATTTTATTTTGTGAGTTAAGCTTTGTCTCAATTGCTTATATTTTATTTAGTGCTTCAGGCACTCCACTAGCAATGGTTGAGACACAAAGTGTTGTCGACAACTATCATTCTTATAAACAATTCTTCCATATTCACAAAGTCAATGACAACTTCAACAAAATCAAATATTCAACATTTCCCATAACATTTGATTTGGTCGTCCCATAATCCAATACTGTAATTATTTAGTGCACGTGCAAATTAAGGTATTGAGATTCTCATCTTCGGGACGATCCTCTTCAGGAGGTTTTTGAAGTGATATTGTAGTTTAATCTATTTGTATCTGCGGATTTTATCTTTAATACCAATAAAGAATATGTCTCTCACGCTTCTGGCGTCGAGGAGTATCAACAAATATATTTCGTTCACATTCGACTTTTATTCTTTATGGTACATATAGAACTGGTATATGAGATTTCATCACTCATTTGGCAATCAATAACTTGTTGAACTTCGAGTTCATAGTGCGTAAATTTAAATATCCAACCCAATGAGAATTTTCCGACTTTCTCTTATTTATATTTCATATCTCCCTCTAATGTCGGAGATAGTTGGGATTGGATTATCAAATCAATCCTCCTCGGGAGGTGCACTAATAACAGAGGGCGTGACTCAAATATTGTGCCTTTGATATGGATACTTGAATATGAAATTCATCGCAATATGATCATTGGATAAAATATTATATCGCTTATAATTAATTCGATACTCATTGAATAAAGCTCCTTTTAGAGCCGACAATAAGAATATTGCCATATGAAATTATACTAATCCTTCGGGGATTGTCTTTCCATTCCTCAAGTAGAAATTGAACGAATCAATATGACATAAAGTTATGTATTTTTCATTTGAAATAAATACATGCAACTTCAAATGTAAATTGCTCTCCAGGAGCATGTGTTTTTCTTCAAAAATATTAATTGTGCTAACTCAGGAGCAACAATTTAAATCAAAGATAATCATATATTACCGAAAATATGAAGTACTCATCAAGAGTATGTGATATTTTTCAAAAGTATCAATTATGCTACCTTGGGAGCAACAATTTATAAGCATATAACACCCAAAATATAAATTACTCTAAAGAGTATGTAAATATTAATTAAAAGTATTAATTGTGCTACGTCATGAGCAACAATTTATATCAATGTGGTGATAATAAAAGCAATTCAATAACACAAGGCTATATAGAAAATATTCAAAATAATGCCTTTTTTGTTTAATAATCTTCGTGAATATTAACTTTAATTGACGTGTTTATCATAAATACTATCATAAAAATATGACTATATATCGTTGTGTTTTATCAAGAACATCAACAATTTCTTTTTAATAATCTTCTGGATTATTAAAATTACAAATTCATGTTTCTTCAGAAACCATGAAAATATATTAATGTAATGTATTAAAAGAATCATTACAAATAATTTTATATCAATGATACAAGTATCATCATCAATATAATATATAATAACTATCGTTATTACTCTTCTTCCAGAAGAAAGTGCAATAATTATTATGCAATTAATCCAACATCTATAAGATGTTGATGAAAATTGGTCAACTCAAAATAATACAATTTTAAGTGTATAAATGTACTTCATGATATTTACTAGTAATTTGTGATATTTATCATACAATATGTGTGAATTTGTATTAATATATCTTCAGGATATATATCATAAATAAACATATAGTTAAATAATGTATAAAAATAATATAAATAGACTTTAACACCAAACACGTAAATTTAAATATGTAAATATTGAAAGTATTAGGATTAATAGACTTCTGGTCTAATAACTGGTGAATATTATTTACATTGATTTTTTTTTCTAATACCAATTTCTTTTCTTCATAAATTGTATATGTCATTTGTCTCACTTGTTATCGCGGAAGCATACATATTTCAAGCGATAGTTTAGAAATCCATAGATTTATCGATACCTAGAAGATAATAGTGCAAAATCTTCGACCCTATAGGAAGAAATTTAGTGGTTCTTCATGAACTGTCAATAAATTTAGCACTACCTTTTTTTTTCATACAAAAAGTATCATTCTAAAGATATCATGCATATTTGCACTTTGATGAAACAATAAATTATGACCACTATTTAATCCCAATAACTTGGCATTTTATTCACAAAAAGAAGAAACAAGATAAGCCAAGAATTTGAATGATACAAATATCTTCAGGATATTTGACCCTTTTATCACTAATTATATAGCAACGATCAATTCAAATCATACTCCAGGTATGACATCATATCTTATATTGATAAAAACTCACAATATATCATAGGAGATAATAAAATATTAAACTACACAATATAAGATTATATATTGACATATAATCTTAAGATTATCATTTTCGTGTCCTTATCATTAACCGTTGATATATCAACTCCACGAGATAAAATTTATAAATAATTATCTCCTACAAGGATAAACTCTAAATTTTATCTACTTGGAGATAAAATTTGAGCCATGTAATATTGAAGTTTTTAATTTAATATTGTTCACTTCCGGGAACAACTTGATAGGAATATTCGACCACTTACTAATCTTGCTATCATTGGAGCACAGTCGGATTATGATTGTAGAGTATATCATATCTTGTACAATCTCGATAGAGGATATTCTCAAATCATATTAATATTTTTTTTTATTTGAGATATAAGTTATATTTTCCTTCAGGGATAATATCATGCTACATCAAGGGCATAATTATTTAATTATGCTATTATATTTATAAATAACAAATCAATATTCTTCAGGAATATTGTATCATCACATAATTCATGTATAAATAAGAATTATTCATTTAGAATAGTAATATTCTTCAAGAATATTACAATTAATTGTGCTACTTCGGGAGCAATAATTTTAAGATCCATAATTGAATATACAAAGGGAAAAAAATAGTACGAGAATTAATCAAGGCTCGAAATAACTAAACTAAAATAGTTGCTTCTTCAAGAGCACTTACAATATTCTTGAGGAATATTATTTTGCATTTTTCATTAAGAATTGCACAAATTATTAGATCTCATAGTGTTCTTCATGAACACATCATATTCAACTAGAATATGACGAGATAACATTGTCCTTCTTCAAGGACTACAACAAATCTTTTATCTTAATAATCTTCTGGATTATTAAGTATTGTTGAATCGTGTTTCTTCCGAAAACAAAGAGAAATATGATTTGATAATAAATTTTGAGGTCATCATATATATTATTTATATATGATGCATACAAAAATATAAAATTTAATAACTAAATATAATATATTTTTCCTCAAAATCATCATATGCAAGAAAGTTTTTGAAGGAGTAAATAGAATTAATACCTTTCACCAATGTAAAAAAAAGACTATTTCTGTTCGACTATTTTTTTATGCATGCAATACGTTTTAGAATCCGATCTCCACCGTTGAATTTGTAGATCCGCTTGTCGTAAGATACGTAAAAATTTCATGATGATCCAACGGTTAACAAACAGGAATCGCGCTTTTAGCGCGATCTCGCAGCGCGAAAAATTGCTTTTTTTTTTTTTTTCAAAATTGGAGAGAAAAAAATTACTCGTAGAAAGTATCGTCTTTGATAACGTTATAAATACGAGAAAAAGAGAGAATTGAAAGAGAAGAAGAATAATGTGTTTTCTTATGAGCGCCAGCGCTTTATTTATGCACACATCTGTGATTTCGGGGTATAAAAGTCATTCATTAGTAAATACATTAATTACAACAAAAAAAATATTATAATAAAAAATTATATCTTATACCTTTAGGACTCATTTGGTACGAAATGGTAGATAATCCTAAGTTGTATTGACAAGGTTGTATAATATTAAGTTAGGTTAAATAATAGTGTCAATCTTTTATTCGGTAGACATGATTAATATTTGACTAAATATGTATAAATAGTTTTATCTCTTTTTTGGTATGGTGTACTAGGATGTGTAATATTTAGAAATGACAATTATCTATTTTATAATGATAATTTGTGATGATTTGAGGGTTAATTGGACTTTTCTGAATTCAAGATAAATTAGTAGGACACCCCATCCTATTATTAATGTGGGTCGAGCAGAATTAATGTACCAAGCCATGTATTTGTATTGGGCTGCAGTCTATCTATGTACCAAACAATATATCATGATCTACTCTTTTATTTATATGGGCTAATCTAACGTACCAAACGAGTCCTTAATTTATTCACGGGTTGCACATTAAGTATCCATATCTATATTTTTATTAAAATAGAGTCGCGACACATTTCACTTTGGAAGTTTTTTAATTTTTTATTTTAAAATATAGCTTATAGCGATGTATTCTTTAATTTTTAAAAAAATAAAAAAAATCTAGATATGTGTTGTAAGAGTTTTATTCCACAATTTACACTCATTTATAAATAAAAAAATTCTTCCTTTATTTTTTTAGCTTAAAATTTTAAATGTTTATAATTTTTCATATCAAGTTTCTTTTTAATGAAAAATATATCAAATTAATTTTTGTTTCACAATTTTCAACTAGACATCTATATGAATATAATAAATTTGATGGATTTACAATAATGGCCGATTGCACAAAAAAATTATATTAGAAAAAATATGAATATTAATTTTCAGTAAAATTAATTGATGCAAAAGAAAAATATATTAACTCATTTTATGAAATTAGATTTCAGACTCATATTGCTTACATAAAAAATAAATTATGATATTTATTTAATTATAATAACTAAAAATAACAAAACATACACTACACACACACATATATTAAGATTTAATCACATACAACTTTCGTCCACAAAATTTGTTCCTACTTTTTTCGGTACGTCCAGAAAATTTGTTCATGTAGTGGACACTAATTGACTTAACAATCCCCTAATAGGTACTCTTTCTTGAATTATATTACATCCCATAATACACTCAATGAGTCTTTTATTAATATTATCCTAATATGATACACATGTTGAAGATCATCAAAAACAAATTTAGAGATCGGGAAATTATTTTCTAGTAAGAGAATATTTTGCGTGGTACATCGCACCGGAGAACATCTAGTTCATACTTAATATTAAAAGAGAGTCGCACAAAATTTAAAGAACATGTGTCATCACCACATTATTTCTCTTTTTAAAAATATAAAAAAAAAATGAATATTTTGTTTGAGAGGTAGTTAGAGGGTTATTCCATATACAATATCTACCAATTAAAAATTTTATCTCATTTTATTCCTTTTATTTTTAACTTAATAATTTAAACGATTATAACTTTTTCGTATCAATTTTATTTTTGATAAAAAAATATATCAAATTAATTCTTACTTTGTACTCTTTATTTTGACATCCATAGTGTATACATATAAAGTAATTTAAATATAATAATGATATATTAGATGATTAAAATATTACAATATAAAATATAAGAATATTGAAAAAAAAATATTTTTAGTTTATTTTCATATTTTTGTACTTCAACAGTTATTTGATTTTTCAGAATTATTTTGTTATGATTGTAAAATAATAAAATAATTATAATAATGCCAAATCATATAAAAGAAATTTATCTTAATAAGAATATAGGTTGGATACTTTTAATGAAAGTTGATAATAATAAATATAATTTAATTTATTATTTATAAAATTAGATATAGGACTTATATTGTCCTACATGAAAAATAAATGCCTATACTTATTTAAATTATGGTTTTCCTATGTGCCCTTAGATTTATAAATTAAAGCAAAATCAAATAATAGTTTATATGTATGTGTGTGTATATTGGCCTACATATATTTTCTAATAAATTTATAATATCATTGAAATTCAATCACATATTACTAATATAATAAAATATTTAATATTTTACGCCGTGCATCGCACGGAAGGAGATCTAATTTTTACTAAAAGAGAGTCATGGACACTTGTCATTTTTTTAAAATATAACTTCTTCTCTCTCTCTCTCTCTCTCTCTCTATATATATATATATATATATATATATATTATCACGGAAAAAAATCTGGATATATATATCGGGAGTTTTATTCCACAACATATATTCATCTTCCAAAAAAAATTCTTTCTTTATTTTTTTACCTTAAAATTCTAAATTTTTATAATTTTTTTGTACCAAGTTCATTCTTAAGAAAAAAATATATCAAATTAATTTTTATTTACGAGCTCAATTATACATCTATATTGGATGTAGGAAATTTGATGGATGTAAATTAATGGCCGATTGCAAAAAGAAGTTTATATTAGAAAAAATATGGAAAATAGTTTTCAATAAAATTAATTGATGCAAAATAAAAATAACTTCACTCACTTTGAAGAAATTAGACTTAAGATTCTATTGCTTATATAAAAGATAAATTATGATATTTATTTAACTATAATAACTAAAAATAGTAAAACACACACTGCACACACACATAAATATTAGGACTTAATTACATACTACTTCCGTCCCCCAAATTTATTCCTACCTTTTCTTTCCGGTATGTCCCCCCAAATTTGTGCATATAATGGACACTAATTAACTTAACATACACTAATATGAGACTCCTTCTCCAATTATATTGCGCTCCATAATACACTCAACAACTTTTTTATTAAAATCTATATCGAAGATCCTCAAGAACAAAATTGAGGACGGAAAAAATATTTTTTAAATAATAGAATGTTATGTCGGTTTGCATCGAGTGAACATCTAGTTTATTATAGATAGGCCTGCTTTTTACTTTATTTTCGCCTTGATTGATTGATTCAACTTTATTCATCAGTTCATTCAATTCATTTCGATTGATTCATTTCGATTCAATACACTTCACCATCTGGCTTGATTCAGCCTTCATTCAATTGAGTCTAGTTCAGTTAATGGGTTTGTTATTAATTATCATTATTTGATCATTTTTATTTTTATTATTATTATTATTATTTATTTATTAGCTTATCAGTTATTATAACTATTATTATTATTATTATTATTTATTAATTAGCTAATATATATAACGCTTAAGGTTAGATAATATAAAATATATTCCTTATATATATTTTATATGTAATATAGTATAGAAATATATTTCATAATGCCTTATATATTTTTGGCGTTTATTTTGTTTATATTTTTTTAAAACTATTTATTTTGTTAGTATTGATTATTTTTTATTAGCTTATCATTTATTATTTATTATTATTATTTATTAATTTTATAAATATTAATATCATTGATATTATTATTTATTTTTATTAATTTCTTATCTATTTATTAATTACTTTCAGTTCAGCATTATTCATTTCACTCTATTCAATTCAGCATCATTCGTTCAGATCGATTCAATTTAATTCAATTCAATTCAATTTACTTTAATTCGGTTCAACTCAATTCAATTTAATCGATCTGTTTTTGGCCAAGAGAACAAATGCATAGGCAGATCTGAATGCCACGTTGCCTAAAGCCTACTTCGATTTCATCGAACAGAAGATATAACAAGAAAAACAGTGAAACACCATTTTTCACTGTTCGTTTTGTTCTCTTCCTTCTCGAGCTTTATTTTCTCTGGATATTTTTGCAGAATGACAGCTCTATCCAATTCGATCGTAATTTCCGAACGCCCTTCTCTCCATTTTTCGGCGGGTAAAATAACTCTTCCGATCCGTTTTTGAATTAATAAATTGTTTTTTTAGTATTTTTTATCACGGTTCAGAATTTGTTGCTTTTATATCTTGTTTTTTTAATTGTTGGCGGGTTATCATTATATACTGCTGAGTGCAATGATAATGTTAAATTACTTTTTTTTTTTAATATATTTGGTTAGTGATTGTTTTTTCCCTTTTTTGTTAGGGAAAATGCGTTTGATGTGATTTGTTGGAAAATGTATATATTAGTCGAGAAATGCATAGTATTATGTTATTGTCATGTTTGGTTGACGATGGGTACCAGACTTGAGATGAATTTCTACCTAAATTCAGAGGTAGGTTCGAGTTCGAGGAGTGCAAAAAAACCCGAGACTAGGTTTAGCGTAAAACTATGGGTTGGAGACATAAATCTTGTAAACCCTGTCAACATGAAGATTTGAGTTTCCATCTTAAAATGTCAACATTGTTAAGAGGAGCAGCTCGGCTTCAGAGTCTTAATATGAATCAAATCGCTCGTTGGAGCATAATGAGCTATGGTTCATGGTAACCTTTTAAGATGAGTAGTCCAAGAACTTTATTAATTAGTCTCGGCAACATTATTTATCAAGATATACGATACAACAACAACAACAACATCTAAGCCTTAGTCCCAAAATGATTTGGGGTCGGCTAACATGAATCAAACTTTGAAATCGTCAATGATCGTCACGATATTTAACGTGAAAAGTATAATGTGTGTGTGTGACTATGTGCCTGTAGCAAATATCTAAGAAATGCGCTTATTCTATACCATAGCCTCAACCCATATGTGGAGAAGCTTGATTGATCTTGTGAAGCGCGATTCTTTACAGTTTTCATTGCGCTATTTGTGAAATTATTTGCTGGATAATTTTACGCGGCATAACCCATCTTTACAAGAAAGGTTAACTTTGTTTGTTTTGTCAGCTTCTCATGTCAAATCAGCAGACCGGTGTTTAGGGCCGACCAGCTTGGCCTTCGGTTTTAAAGGCACAAAGAAATCATTTGCCCAGAGGAGGGCACTCGTTGTTCAAGCAAGTTATAGGTATAAGTTATGCGTGTGAGTGTTCCCGTTTTTGTGAGTTCGAATTTGCTATTTTTTTTTTCACTTGGCTTTTTTGGAAATTACCTTTCTCTTTCCGTCCTAGAAAAACGGAATAACGAAAAGTAATGATTGAATTAAAAAGATCACTAATAAAATATTGAAAACACATCATCATCAACATCATCAGCTGCACCTTAATCACTACTTTGTTGGGGCCAGTGGCATGAAGATTATAGTGTCAATTAATTGTCTAAAATTAGTTAGCACTATAACTCATGCAGAAAGCAAAGTGACAAAGTTTTATGTCGGATGCCCTTCCTGTCACAGCCTTCATATGAAGGAGAAATGAGATGAAATTCCAAAACCATCAACATCATAGGTTCATCATAGGTTTTTTCAGTGACATGGAAAATATAATTAGACAGTGATGATTGCAATAATCATGTCACATTACGTGATTGATATTGCAAAATCAACACGTACATCATGACTCAAACTATTAAAAACCCATATTCTGGTAAAATCGAAACGAAGTGAACGTATGTCTGTTCAAGCTTGTTTGAAATTTTACGAGTTTTAACCATTGTGTTTGAGCTTGATTTGATTTATAATTGAACCGAGCTCAAACAAGCTTAATTCGATCCGAACATGAATCGAGCTCGAGTAGTTTGACTTTTAATATGCATTTTTTTAATGTTTTATTCAAATCGAGCCGAGCTTTATATTTTATCAAACAAAAAATCATGTTTAAATTTGGTTTGTTATATAAACGAACCCAACTTCAACGAACTTTTACCAGTCGAGCTCGAATCGAATATCGCATACGTAGTTTGGTTAAAATAAGCTGTAGCTTATTTTCCGAGCCTATTTGAGAAGTCCTGTTTGTTACGCCATAAGCTAGCTTATCGCTAAATTACCAAACACACCCTAAGTTTATGTTTGGCAGAAATAAGCTAGCTTATTTTCGGGGCCTATTTGAAAAGTCTCGTTCGGTACGCCATAAACTAACTAAGTTAAGCTTATTGAAATGTACTCATAATAGCGTTTCAATAAGCTAAATTTATCGACCAACAGCTAGCTTATTAGCTTAGACTGTCAAACACACCCTACTACAATTTGAAAGTCATGACTCAAAAAATATTCTGATGATAAGCAACTTATCAGGAACTCTAGTAACGAGTGGATGAATTTAAAAAGTAAAAACAAAAGAATGCTAACGTGTTTATCGTGCCAGCCCCTTTTTAGCTCTTTTTTATTGTGCCTTCTCGTTCCGGTCCGAACACGATAAACCTCAGCCTAAACCCTATAATTTTGTCTATATATTCATGGCGGCCAATCACGTCGTACCTCAAATTGACACACCTAATTGAAAGTCATGAAGAGAGAAATATTGCTTTCATGCAGATCAATAGAATTTTATCTAAAAACACATTGTGTTGTTATATGTATTTGATGCAGCGATGGTGGAAGACCGAGCAGTACGAGTGTCTTTGTTGGTGGCTTTCTTCTGGGGGGATTAATTGCCGGCACGCTTGGTTGCGTGTACGCTCCTCAGGTAAGAGTATTATTATTTACTAAATGCCTGGAAAAATGTATTCGTGTTTTTTTCATTATTAATTAATTATTTTTATTTTGCACACGTTTCATTTCTATATTATTTTGTGAAGTGACGATTCGAACGGTCTTGTTCGGTTTGCAGATCAGCAATGCTTTAATTAGTACAGACAAAAAGGACCTGATGAAAAAGTTGCCCAAGTTTATCTATGACGAAGAAAAATCTGTGGAGGTAAGCGGCTTTTCTTATTTTTGACAAGTGATCTTAATCTCAATCAAGTGACTCAAAATATATATATATATATATGTATATATATATATATTATATATATATATATATTTAATCTTTAAGTGTTTGCAAATATGAGTGAAAAGTCAAATTAAATATATGAGAGTGTTTGGTAAAAGTTGTTAAAATGCTTATTTCCTTGTAGAATAGAAGGAGAACCAGAATCCTCCTACCTGGTTCTAGATTCCGATCAACAAGATAACAAGAGTCCGATAACTCAAAAGATTAAGCCATTGTCACATGCAAGACAACATTGGACAAGTATTTTAAATCATTTTAAAATTGAATGTAAGGAGACATTAATATATTTTTTATATTTTTATATTATTTATTCCTAAATGGTGGTGTATTTCCTTACGACCGGACTTGGAAAAATATAAATTATCACACTGTAGATTTTATTCCTATTTATAAGGACCGGTGGTCCCAGTTGTGTTCTTGAATGTTTCTTCCTGAATAGAGTATGATTTTCTAGAGGTTTTAGTGTAATCGGAATCAGTAGCAGAATTCAAACGCTGATATTTGAAACGATAAAACTAGTCCGGTAGTCCCCCCCCAAGCAAGCCATAAACTGAGAATCACTTATTTTAATGGTCGTCGGACTCTCTTAATCGACTCAAAAACAATTTTCAGGTGAAACACGCACGACATCTTGTGAAGATAGCTCTATCGATTTTTCTTTTCTTTTCTGTGCTGTATATTAATTTTTCCACATCCATACTTTACATTCCACAGAAGCAACGCAAGAAACTGGCTCAGAGGATCGAAGAACTAAACTCTGCCATAGATAATGTGTCCAATCAATTTCGATCACCCCCGACTGAAGCTGCAGTTAGCCCAGATGATATTGAAGCTGTCGTCTAAATTTTCAAATCACTTTCTTGGATTTATGACATTATGGTTTCCGACTTCTTTTTCATTTGTTTTCTTTGCCATTGATTAAATGTCTGTCGACAGTGAAGTTCCTAGATTAAAGAAGACGGCATAAATAATACTATGGTGTGTTGGTAAGTTTAGTACTTTATTATGATATCTGTGCTTTTCTCTGCTGAAGTTTTAAAATCATAAATTTTCCATTTAGGTTTTGGTTATCCCTTACATTTAATACTTATTTGCTGATATTATCAAAATTTAGTATTTACATCCTTCAAAATTTTTGAATCAGTTGAACCTCGATAAAATAATACTCGATAAATTAATAATAACCTTTGATTAAATAATACTACTTTTTATCGGTATTAAAATTTATATCTATTAACATTTCCGACTTATCGAGGTTCTACTGTATTACGAACAGTTTTAACTTTTCGTCCTACTGTTTGTCATATCTAGAGTAGTTACATAATCTTGTGGTTCATATTTTTTATATTGTAGAAAAAATTAAGCAACAATACATTTTTCTTCTCTTTTTCGTTTTTTTTTTTTTGGGCCTTGGTTCAATATTTGAAATTCAAAATCTAAAATCTATTACTTTGAACCATATGATAAAAGAGGGCCTCTATCCAATATCATACAACATGATCCTAACCCCTTAGAACACAAACAGTTATGAAACTGAGTGAAAGGAGCTCTTATTCGCTGAAGTATGGTTCGATGCTTGGCACGTTCAAGGTAGATGTTAAGATTGCCGAGAATGGAACAGTTAGCGTGGATGGTAAGCCATCAAGGTCGTCTCTAATAAGGACCCTCTCAAACACTTTGGGCTTAGCTTGAGGTAGTATGGCAGGTGTGTGATGGTTGAAGATGTCGATGTCAATGGCGAATTCAGATGGATTCGCCTTCAGGAAAGCGATCGAAGCCTGTGACATTCTTCTTGTCTCAGTTGGTGTTGATGCACATATGTTACTTTGACTAATGATTCTCCGATGACGATGGTAATCCGAAGCAATATGATCAAGGCAGTGCACTATAAGAATAAACGTCAAAGACTTCGGATAATATCCGAAGTAAAAATGTTATAATTACCGAAGTCTATGTTCGTGTAGTTAAAGGTATACTTTAGATTTCGCTTATTAGGTGAAGTCTAATATCGTAATAACCGAAGTCTATATCGGTTTTTAGAACCCGAATATGGGGGTTTGCGAAGTAAAAAAGGTCCTTCCACTTCACTTATTTTATAATTGCTGAAGTGTATATTTCCTATTCACTTCAGTAAAATATATACAGATGAAGTGAAATAATGTTATCGACTTCACTCTTATTAATAGGTAACGAAGTTAAAGATACCACATTTACTTCACTTTTATTTGTTTAGCCGAAGCATTACACTCCTTTTTACTTCGCTTATTCTATTTTGTGTCGCTAATTATATATCTCTGACTTCGTTTTTTATCCGAAGTAAATAACCACATTGCATATTTCTTTTCAATTTGTAAATATAGAATTCCTGTTGTACAAAAAAATGATCCATCCAATAAAAAACCTCAATTCACAAGATCTCAACAACATAACCTCAAATACATCAATCAACCTCATTAAAAATCCAACAAACTCAAATCACAAGATCCCAATTCAATAACACAAGATCATAAGCATTGATAATAGTAATAAACCACACTTTCATATATAAACGGCGGATTGTCGTATAAAAATGCCAAATATTCAGATTCGCGTGATTCACAAGTTTGCATTGGGCATAACTATAATATGCCAACATCAAATAAACTTCCATAATGTCTACGAGACACATGCATAGGTCTAGATAATGGACTGCACATCAACCAAACATTCACCATATTTACCCGATGAAACGACATGTTCTGATCTAACTATACCAACAGACATTCACCATCATCACCTGAGTACCAGTAGTGTTGCAACCAAGACCATACATATATAGTCTTGAATCGAAACTAGACAAAGAACTTCCCGACAATGAAGCGAGCCTAAGCACCATCAACAAGCGTGTAGACGAACTCGCTCCACTCGTTCGACTTCATCATCTTGCTCCCGAGTGTAGTATTGGTCTTTGGTGAACCGGATATCTTGATCAAATCACATTGAAACAAAAAAATAGATTAAGTACATTCATAAAAGATGCATCAACATCAAAAATTTCATAACAAAACAGACTAGATGTGGAAATTACCATCTTCTCGAAATCATATAATAGAAAAGGATGACAGAATGAAAATTACCATCTTCTCAAGTCATGGATCTTCGCTTTCAACGATCTCTTTGATGTAGCGGAGGACACAAAATCCGCGATGAAGGGAGGATAGTTCTTGTTTGATTGCCTATAAAATTTAAAAGCCATGAATCAGATGTCAAATTTATATATATATATATATATATATATTCACTCGTGCGAAAAGTTGTGTAAGTTGCATTTTATTGTCATTTTTTTTTCTTCCGAGTATGTCATATGCTGCAAACTTGGAATGAACATAATATCCAAATAACTTTTTTTTTCTGGTTATTTCCAGTTGACGGAAGAAGGTCAGAAGTGGGGTTTCCTTATATGGCTGCCTTTCAGAAAAGATTAAAAATAATAAAAAGTACCCCTGAGGTTTAGGGTAATTACAGCAAATATCCAGAAATATTACAATTAGACCCTTAGGTTTTGTATGAATATATATATATATAGTTCGCAAAATGATATCTCCATACACTTACAGTGATTTGCTTATAACCCGGAGTCTTATTATATCCTCTTGATGCATTGATGGTTTTCACGGCGCTACATTTAAAAATAGAAGAATTATACCTTTGGAACATTAATGAATCTTCAAGAAAAGAATCAACATATATGCTGCTAGCCTGCTACTTATATATATATATATATATACCTGATCACAGTATTCTTCCAACCATCTAATCGAGTTCTATTGCCAAGGGGATCAATCAGGTAGACCATGTTCTTGTCATCATTGACCACAGTCAGGATCCAATGGTTACTGCGTAATTGGTAAAGAAGCATTAATAATGTCACATGATAATATGATATGCATTATCATAACAGAAATAGTATTATTTACCCATTGTTATATGGGATAAGGCAAATGCAGTCCCTCGGTGATGCCATCAAGCGAGCAATGATGTGTTTTTCCTGCACACTCTTCTCTAAAGCATGATCCACGCACCCAGGATCCACGAAGCAAAAAGAATACGGATGATTTTTCGCATTCAAGTTATTGAAGAGCTTACTGCATTAGGCCATACGATTACAATTGTATCAAGGCCATAGGTCTACCAGAGATACATAATAAGAGAGGAAAAACATAAGATGCAATTGTATTATCTTATACGATCTTACCCCATATAAGCCAATATATGCATACCACCAATTGCTTTCATTTCCATGAAGTCAAAGATTTGATTTCTCGACCCAGGACTATTTTTTTCCCTCAAACATTGCCTCATCAAGTACAACGCAAGGAAGTATCATTGGTCATGAATCTATCAGTGAGAATATACAAACTTGCAAGCCATGGGTAATGATCTCTCTATTTCCTTCAACTTCGATCGAACAACATCATCATCCTTCTTTCCCGACTTGATTTTCTTCCCAACCCGATTCAACTCAAGTGGATCTTCATGAGCATTAGTTAGATCGATGAGTGCATGAGCAGCTTCTTCTTTCTGGGAGAATCAACCTTCTCCTGCACAATATTTAATTAATGTAAGTCATAATGTTCTAACTATCTATTCTTAATATACAAAAATCTATATACCCATTATACGAGAGAATTACCTCTGAACGGCTAGAATTACCATGTCTTTTGGCCAAGCAACGATAGCGCCAAGGGCATCCGCAATAGTTAGTGGACCATTTTTAATGGGAACAGGGAGATCCTCATCATACCCATCCTCGACGACACCGTCAATAGACACTTTCCAGTTGTCTTTGCCAATTGGTACAGTATGGATCAACACATGCGGCCCTCCAACCGACACTACTGTCCCATATGCAATAATATGGTCAACTTGTCCTTTGGCCAGAGTGCAAGATCTCCCCTAAACAGTATCATACGACGAGAATTAAACATAGGATCATATAATAAAAAATGGCATGGATAATGAAAACTCTAGAGTTGAAAACCTCTATTTCACGTGGATCGACCTCATCTAATTTGCTAATAGGTTGTCTTACTTTCAGCTTGTTCTTTTTTCCCTTGAAAGAACAATAAGGTAAGAATTAGCTTTGATGTACATATGAGGAAATAATATATCGACTTAATATTTATAAGAAAGTCAAATGACCTTAGGATCTGGAGCTGCTTCTTCAACATCTTTTTGTGCTGGGAGGACCTTGGACTTCCTACACTTCTATTGACAAAAATATATTGATTAAAATCAGGTAGATGCTATAAAGCGAATGAAATGTTGAAAGTCTTTAAGTAATTAAAATTATAAGTAACCTTCGCCTTTGGCCCGCCAACCACTCCATCTTTCCCCACAGATATCTCAGCAGCTTCGATGATTTGTTTTCTCTGTCAAGAATGTATGCAATTAAAAAAGCAAGAGGAAGAAAGAATGTATACAAGTGCCTACATACATACAGGAATGCAGTGGTGTAATATTTTAAATAAATAACCTTGACAATCCGTAAATTCCTTCACGGAGAAAGTCTTCCATCAAGTTGCTTTTTGCCTTCTTAAAATTCTGTTTAAGATCAATTTTTAGGCCATTTTACCAAATTAACAAAATATATCGTCATCCTAAAGGGTATAACGGTGAATTACCATTGGCTTTGGAGCATCACGGTCATCCGGTCCACTTGGTTTGTGTCCAAGACTGGATTGGCCTTGTTTGATGATTTCTTTGATGAAGTAGTCGGGCTTTTGCTTCCTTTTACGGCAAGTTCACTTTCAATCATCCACTTCAGCCCTCAAACTAGACACTTCTTCAGTCTTTTCTTTTAGGTTCTCAACTAAGGCCTTTGAAATTGGTTCTCTCGTCTTTCGTGCAGTTCCGAAATAAACTTGGGGTTTAACGAACCCTCCTATGCCTCTTACTCTTCCATATTTCTCGTTTGTTCCCAACGCTTCAGTTAAAGCATCATGAGATCCTTGTGGAATAAAATCTCCCTTAGCTTGTTTCTTCAAGACTTCCTCCTAGAACAATCCACATGCCATACATGTAAAAGAAAGTGTTTAGATAATAAGATAACACAAATAGAGCAAAAGTATTTGAATTTAAATTAAAGAGCCTAATTAGTTAAAAATACTCACAATATCTGCTACCATCGCCGCTGTCTCCTCATCTGCTATATGACCTTTGTCATTTTGGTGGGCTAAGATCCAAAGCAGCGATCTATCGATTTCATCATCCTCACCAAGTAATCCCTTCTTTCTCTGTTTTTTAACGATAAAAAACTATTACGTCACCCAAAGGTTTATAAATATCTGAATACAAAAAGGGCAAGTCCGGGGGAGGGTCACACGACAACAGCTTTATAAAAATCTGAATACGGTGATTAAATAATTTTCTTACTAGCTCAGCTTCCAGACCGCAATAACCCTTTCGAGGTGCCTTGTGACGATATTTGATCTGTTTAGTCCGATCCTTCTGCTCCTTGTGTGTAATCTGGATGATTCCCAAATAAGTACATATTTGAGAGATTTAAATGGGAAAATGTCAACTTTTAATACCTTCCACGAAGGGTCCATTCTCTTTTCCACAAACTCTTTCCAAACTTCAGCTGAGATGTGATATTCAGTGGGTGGAGAAGATCGCACCAGAACAGGATTTTTGCGAAATGGCCACACAAACTTCTTACTCATTTTAGTCTTCCAGTCACGCCATTTCTGGTTCGCGGAAGTCAACACCGTCTTCTTAGTTTGTGGCGCTAATTCAAATACATTACGCGATTATCAAAAAAATTGTTAATATTAGAACAAACCATCAACAAATATCTGATATCATATAAAACACATATATAACATTGCAACATTAAGTCTTACCAGTATCTCTTCCCAGATCTTATCTTTGATATCCTTTGGAACGAACCTCCAGTTGTCTATGTTGCATGGAACCATGGATCTTGCAACATGTCCAATGTATGACTGCAAGGCCTTATTATCCTCATACAAAACCCGCCCAAGGCTATCGTAACGGACCTTAACCTTATTCCCTCTTGCCCTCAGCTTAACCAACTTCCACATAGATGATGGACCCCGTTTGGTTCTTTTTTGCTCGTGAACAGGTACTTCTTCATCTGTAGCTACATGATGTTTAGCCTCCTCATGTTCAGTGCACTTCTCGAAGCATTAACCATCTTCTTGCTTTCTTTGAACACTCCTTTTCTTTGTTTTCTTAGGAGACATGCTTTTTCTGCAATAACCCATAAAATACATCATATAAGTTTTTTATAATTCAGATAAAAATAAATAATAAAGCTGAAAAAGCACATAAAACATTATAACGTAACAGGAACACATAACAATCATAACATGTACAAGAAAAAGACAATAACATAAATTGATGTTCATCATTTTAAGCAATACATAACAAACTGTTACATCATTTTTTCTTTTTTACCACCCAAACACCCTCACCCTTACTACCATCCTTACTACCCGGCCTAACATATCGTTGATGAGTAGGAATACAATGAGTTGCCAAGTCATCTAAAGGACGAGAAAGTGGAATGGTAGTCACTTCCTCATTCTCCCCCTCACTATTATTCTTATGAATTGGTAGAACCACTGACAATCCTTTTCTTAACGGGTCATCAATGTAAAAAACCTGACTAACTTGACTTGCTAGCACAAACTCTTCTTTTCTATGACCCCGTTTGTTCAAATTGACTAAGGTGAATCCATATTCGTCGTTCGTGATTATTCCCTTATCATTTGGAACCCATGCGCACTTGAAAACAGGAACTTGAAACTGATGATAATTTAACTCCCATATCTCCTCGATTACTCCATAGTAGCAGACATCTTCAAACAAGGGGTTCTTATCTTTTGCACTGCTAACAAGCATCGTGTTCGCCACTTGAGACACCCCACTGTTTTGACAAACTCTTTCATCATCTCGGGCCTTTGTTTGGTACAAACTACCGTTTATGACATAGATATTGTACTTAATGACTCGCGCACGTGGCCCATGTGACGTCGTCCCCCCATTGCAACTATTTATTTCCTCATCCACCTTCCTTTTGAACCACCCAGTGAACTGCTTGTTGTGAATATCTTGTATCCACTTGTCATCTTTCGCTTTCTTTGGATTCAGCACTTTCAAATGGGCCTTATGCTCACTGTAGAAGTGTATATACATCACATTATTAGTTCAAAGCAACACCATATATAGTATGTATAGAAAATTATAAACAATGAATGTGTAATTTTTGAAAATTGAATTAGGCTTACATGATGAAGGGAGACACTTCTTCACAGTTTTCTAACACAATTTTGTGTGCCCTATGCAAGTCAACTTCTTCCACCAGTTTTGCAGCCCGTCCGTCTAGGAAACCGGGAGTTGTGGTATTGAGGTCTCTAACTGAAATAGGTATCCCAACAGGATCGAGATCTTTCATGTATTCCGAACAAAACTCGACAGCCTCTTATGCAGCATATCATTGAACAATGCAGCCTTCGGGGTGTTTTCGACTTGCCACATATCCTTTATACACCTTCATGCACCTTTCGAATGGATACATCCACCTAAAGTGAACTGGTCCATATAACCGGACTTCTCGAACAAGGTGGACTGTAAGGTGAACCATGATATCGAAGAAAGAGAGTGGAAAGTATTGCTCCAACAAGCAAAGGGTCTCAATCAAGTCAGATTGAAGCTTATCTAGCATGAGTACGTCGATGACTTTCGAACAAAGATCTTTGAAGAAGAAGCAAAATCTCATAACAGCATATCTCACATGCTTTGGCAGAGCATCACGTATAAGTATAGGCAGGAAATGTTGCATTAGCACATGACAATCATGTGATTTTAGGCCCGACAGCTTCAACTCATCGAGGCAAACAATACTTTTCATGTTTGAAGAGAAGCCCTCCGGCACTTTTATATCCATCAATGATGTGCAGAATTGCAGCTTTTCTTTTTTCGTGAACGAGCATGCGCTAAGAGGAAGAAATGTTCTCTTCTCCCCAACTTCGGGTGCTAGTTCTGGCCTGATCCCCATTTGTACAAAGTCTAGCCTTGCCTCTACATTATCTTTAGTCTTGCCTTTGATATTCATCAGAGTATTCATCAAGGAATCCAAGACGTTCTTCTCAATATGCATAACATCCAAACAGTGCCTCACGTGCAAGTGCTTCCAATAAGGAAGATCGAAAAAGATAGACTTCTTCTTCCAGCATTTTTTGAACTTAGCATCTTCTACAGTCTGCTCGTCGTCTTCCTCTATCTGCTCACTTCTTTTTTTCTTTCTTTTAGCTCCCACATTGACCTTCTTACCAAACTGAAACTTGATGTGCGACACTTTCTCGAACAATTTTATTCCAGATAATGGTTTGGGTGCTTCTCCAAGTTCTTCCATGCCATTAAACTCCTTCGTCAGTCTTCGATATGGATGAGACTCTTTAAGAAATTGTCTATGGCCAGCAAACGACATTTTCTTTTCCTTGGTCAAGTGCTTTGCATGTGTATTTACTCCACATATTGGACACCCGAAGTATCCATGTGTAGCACATCCACTAAGATTTCCGTATGCAGGGAAGTCGTTAATTGTCCATAGCAGAACTGCTCTCAATGTGAAAAGTTGGTCTCTATATGCATCATACACACCATCAACTCCCTCCCACAACAACTGCAAGTCCTCAACTAACAACTCAAGGTAGACATCTATATCATTTCCATTGCTTTGGACCGGATATAAGCATTGTTAACATGATGAATTTCCTCTTCATGCACATCTCTGGAGGCAAGTTATACGTGACTAACATTACGAGCCAACAATTTGTGTCTCTGCTCATAGTACTATGAGGATTAATTCCATCGATGCAGCGCGACGAAGATTTCTTGACTCTTCCTCAAAATCCTTCCACTTATGGTCAACCAACTTCCATGCGGGAGAATCGCATGGATGTCGTAATTGACCAGCAACTTTTGGAGTATCAGCATGCCAGGTTAGGTTCTTTGAAGTCTCCAAAGATTTGAACATTCTTTTGAATCTTGGAATGGGAGGAAAATACCAAACAACCTTGGCTGGGACGCCGATCTTCTCCTTCTTGTTCTTAGTTAGTTTCCACCTGGACACATCACATTTTGGGCAGCGGGTATTTTCTCGTGCTTCAACCCCAAACAACTCAAAGTCTTCTTAGCTTCGTACCTTGAGGATGGTAGGTTGTGGTTCTCTGGTAACATATCCCCGAAATCGGCTAGTAGATCTGAAAAAAGTGCATCTGTCATCCCATGTCTTGCTTTTATATTGTAGAGTTTTACAAGCGCACTCAACTTTGTATACTGTCGACAGCCTTTATACAAGGGTTTTTCTGCTTCCTCGACAAATTTGACAAACTCTTCAGGATCTTCTGAGTACTTCTCAAAGGCTGCCTCACACATATCACCCACTTCTTCATTCATGTCACCATCAAATGGATCTTGGTTGACACTCTCACCATCATTCAGGCTCTGATACCCATGCCAAATCCAATTGGTGTAAATTGGACTAAAACCGTTGAAATAAAGATGCTCTCGCAACATCTTCACCGACCCTTTTTTCATATTGTTGCACTTGCAACACGGACAAGGAATGAAGTTCTGATCAATTTCTGAATTCTCTAAACAATCTCTAATGAACTTTTCGACACCTTCCCCATATACTGCACTCCTCCTATCTGATTTAATCCAAGATCTATCCATTACTAACTACTGAATTCTAACAATAGCTCGGCAAATTACGTGCTCTTACCACTGATCTTGTATTCTGCAAAGTAGTCAGAGATCTTTCTTTCAGCAAGGAAGAAAATCTACATAAATAAATTTTGAAACCAGTTAGATCGAACCAAAATTAATATGAGTAAATAATCCACTTAGCTCCAAGGGACACATTTATGATAATCAATGATACATTCTCTTCAATCTGATCATGCAATACTCTTCAGCTCATGCATTGACAACCAAATATAAAATTTTATCACATCAATCAAGCACTCTACAACTCATGCATCAAATCTTGCCAACAATCTTGCTAATTAACAAACACACTAAAACTTGCATCAAATCTTGCACAATACTCACATACATACACACTAAACAAACTCAAACAGAATCACCACCAACACTATCAACAAAGACAATATACAGAAACATGATCACAAATTAACATCACTCACGCAGACCCCGATTAAGACTAACATCACTCAAACACAATATACAAAAACACAATTAACATCACCCAAACATGTCCCCTAATTAACATATATGTGGAAACAACATATACCTTGAACCCCCAAAGAAAACCCCCCCAAACAATACACTCAAACAATACACATATATTCCACAAAACCCAAAATTAATCCATAGAAAAAAACTTTTTTCAGAATCTGCAAAGAAAAACCCCAAAGAAAGACCTAAGAAACTCAGAAACACAATATTCACATACATACAGAAACAAACACATACAGAAACCCCACCACACATATACTGTGAAGAATAAAAACCCAAAGAAAGACCTTACCTAAGCCAATTCGTACAATGTGTAACACCCCAATTCACAAATGGGACATTACACGCCGTAGAACCCTCGTGAGGTCTACCAGGCTAACACATGACACGAAAACCACAATGTAAACCCGAATGATGCACTCAAAAGTAATTAAGGCCGTGGCCTCGGCCAAAACAATTTTAACGGAGTACATGAACGTAAGATAAAAACCAATTCGTTGCCCACGCAAGGGACTTAAACCAAGTTTAAAAGTAGACAGTCTAATTCCAGTACTCGACAAATGCAATGACAAAACATAAAATTCCAGACTCGAGCCACATCATCAAGCCAGCCCATCCTTTACATGCATATCCCGTGCCTGCTCCTCAGCTTTCCCGGTACCTGAAATGCATAAGACGCATTTCCCCCATTTAAGGGGTTAGCATTCGAATAGCTAGTGCAAGTACACCATTACACAACATCATATACATACACGATTCAACGCAAACAAATCATTAGAAAAATCATTTTGAAAATCAATATTCCGGAATATCACATTTACACCAAAACAGTATATCATCAAGCTTTCCACATCACAATTATCCACACTTGGTAACTCACGACCGTACCCATTAGTATCGGCCCCCAGAGGTCCCGTCGGACCGTCCCCAGGTGAGAAACCACTTCTGCGGCCGTACCCATTAGTATCGGCCCCCAGAGGTCCCGTCGAACCGTCCCCAGGTAGAAGAACATCAACGCACGCACCCAAGTCCACTTCCGTGGCCGTACCCATTAGTATCGGCCCCCAGAGGCCACATGCCATCCCCAGGTGGAAGAGGAACAATCACACTCGTTCAATAATACCATTTACATCATTCGCATCCAAATCATACGCACATAACGGAATGTAATACATGTACTTGCCTTGGATAATACGACGCGAAGGAAACAACGAAGGAATAGGTTTTGGTCCGAACGATCCTCCCAAATCCGCTCCTAACACAATAACGGTATACAACAAGTCTCAATAACGCGGAAAGGTAAGAATTAGTCCTAATTCTACCCGTTGGGTCAATTCATCGGACACCAAGAGTGCATAAGGAAATGATATCGGTCAACGGTGTAATAACGGGATTTCATCCCATCCAATAACAAGAAAACCAAGGGTCACGAGTATACTATCAAAATCTAATAATAACATCGGCTAACTCGGATTAAAATACAAGATCACCACCAAACCCTCCCAAAATCACACTAGGGTTAAAGGAGTTCTTACCTCTTGAAGATTCAAACACTATAATCCGAAGAACACGGGCTAGATCCACAATCCGAGCTACACGATCGGAAGAAGATGAAGAAAAACACACAATCAAATGGTAGATGGAGAAAAAATCCCCCTCTAAACCCTCTCTCTCTCGTACGGTGGAAGGAAGGAAGAAAATGAACCGCATCTGCTGAAAAGAAACGCTGATATAGCGCTGACCGCATTGTGTGCCGCGGCTCAGCTGAGGTGTGCCGTGGCACAAAGCCAAAATTCGCACTCAGTGATCGGCAGACCGCTCGTTGTGCCGCGGCCCATTCGAAATGTGTCGCGGCCCTGACTCAGCATGTGCCGCGGCCTTGCCGGACTGTGCTGTGGCACGCGGTACAGTAGGTTTTGGCCGGTAAGTGCCACACGGGTGTGCCGCGGCCCGGACAAGTGTGCCGCGGCAGTGACTCGGCAGTGTGCCGCGGCGCACAATCCTTGTGCCGCACGGCACATGCTCGGCTTGCCAAGCCGGCAATGTGTGTGCCGCGGCGCACAATCCTTGTGCCGCGGCCCACACCCCCCTTGGGTCCCAAAATGACGAAAAATGATCCGGAAAGAGAATAAAAGCAATAGGAATCGATATTTGGGCAACAATAACACAAAATGGAAGTACGGAACCCCAAAACGATCTGAGGTACACAACCAAAGTCGAACAAGGAACAAATTCCCTAAACTTCTAGGAAATTATAAAAACGGTCCAAACATCTGAAAATTCCGATACAACGTCGGATTAACAATCCAAAACTCACAACATGTTCTACTCAACCATACGAACTCATGGAAATAGATTCAGAATTCCAAAACAGTGCCAAGCGAGTTGTCCGAAACGAATATACACCAAAAATAGAAATTACCAAAAATAGAAAACTCGGATATTACATTATCTCCCCCTAAAAATAAGTTTCGTCCCGAAACATACAACATGAATAACTCGGGGTATCTCGATCTCATACTCTCTTCCGTCTCCCACGTGGCTTCCTCGGACCCATGCCTCGACCATTGCACTTTAACCAAAGGAATGGTTTTGTGCCTGAGTTGCTTCACCCGACGCTCTAAGATCTGAATCGGCCTCTCCTCGAAGGTAATGTCTGTAACACCCCAAACTATGCGGATATTACAGTGCCGTAGATCCCCAACTGGGACCCACCAGGCAAATGAAAATGAATGAATTACACAAGATAAATGTAGTACCGAACTACATTACAACAATAATTACTCCGATGAGGAGTTTAGTTACAACACACCAGGACAACACTGAATACTAGTGTATTTTATATGAAGATAAAATACACAACACTAAATGAAACGGAGTATTCAAATGAAAGTCTGCAGCGGAAAATAAAGGACAATAACATGAATAACTGAAAGATCGGGGCCCCCTACTAGTATCACTAGGACTCCTCGACATCAACATGCTGTTCCCGTGCGTTTGCCTTGCCATGACCTGAAAAACAAAATCCCCAAACGGGGTCAGTTACAAAGAACAACAATCCTCAAGAGTTGAAATTACATAATCATGAATTAACTGAAGTTATGAATTATTTTAATTACGAATTACGCTGAAGAGGAGTATCATAGTACGCCCGTAATGTTCTGTGTAAGTGTACAACACCCGTCCGTGTACCTAATTAGTCTCACGGTGTAACGCTTTCCTGTGTGCACGGTCTAATGTATCGGTGAACCCAATACAATAACCATCGCGTGCCCGACTAAAAATTCCACACAGCCACACCCGGCCACGCAATATGAACCCAGAAGGTCATATGAACGAGAATGACCGTAATGAATATCAATGAATAAATAATAATCTGACAAAGTCAAGAATGACTCACCGAGATGGGGGTAATAATGAAATGAATGATAGCTCAACGAAAAGATTGGAACCGTCGTTCCTTATGACTGAAGTGATTAATTGACATTAACAAGTTTTAATATGATTAATACAATGATGAATGAGTTATGATTATGAATGATCAACAACAAAAGGTATGAATATCCTTTTAACCGAGTAAGAATTAACTTACTCAATACCGATGAAGAATGTCCGTCCACGAACAACGTCCTAACCAAGATACCGATCGCTCGAACAACCTTGAAAAACAATAATTACCAACAATCGTTCAATACACGCATCAAGTAACAAAACACGACTAACCCAACGGTCGAAACAACGATAATCAAACTCATAAGGCATTCCAACGAATACATAACCAACCACACAACTTCGGAATTATCGATCCGAATATGTGAAACCAAACCAAAATGAGTATTTCGAACTAACAAAACACTTCAATGACATCAATAATCCATTAGGAATCCATAATTCATGGTTACAACAACATCAATCGGAAAATCCCCAATTAACCAAAGTCAACCCCAAGGGTTCTTGAAATAGTTCCGAAAATAACCATTAAATCCGTAGGAATATATTTATCCAAGGTAGATAATCCATATCTAACATATTAGATGATAATCCAAGCTTACGAAGAAATCGGAAGGAAAAACTCAAAAATCCGAAATCCAAGATCCAAGAAATTAATACCTTTGATTTGATGTATTGGAGATGATGAAGTGATGATAATCCAACTCAAAGACTTGAAGATGATGATTGATGATTACACCTTGAAGAACACCCTCAAAATCGCCCAAATCACCAAGAACCGACGAGAGAAAGAGATTAGGATGATAAATGACGAACTCTGACTAAACTGTCCAATTTATAGTCGATCCGGTTAGCGTCGCTAGCTCCTAATGCGTAGCGTGCGCTAACGGGAAATTTGGGTATTCCAGTACCCACTGTCCGAACACGGTAGCGCGCGCTACGTACCTTTTGTAGCGTGCGCTACGACCATACTACTAGCGTGCGCTAAGATCCATTATTAGCGTGCGCTAACGAAATATTGATGCCCAGTACTGGAGTCCCGAAAACTGTCTGCCCTCTGATCTGACCTCGATAGCGTGCGCTACAACCATAGTTTAGCGTGCGCTAATATATCGGTTGCGTACGCTAACAACAACACATAGCGTGCGCTATGAAATAATCCAGTGCAGTCCAGTAGCCACTGGACTCAACCTGATCCGTCCCTAGCGCGCGCTACTCCACACATATAGCGTGCGCTACTACAACCCGTTAGTGCGCGCTACTTACCACTCGTAGCGTGCGCTACAAATAATCTCACCTGCAGTCCAGTACCTTCTGGACTGCAGCCAGGACAACCTTAGCGTGCGCTAAAGCTGAGTGGTAGTGTGCGCTACCTATACCCAATTAGCGTACGCTAAAAGGATTATGTAGCGTGCGCTACTCCTCACGTCTGTTCATAGCGAAATGACAATGATGATAAACGCGGCACGAAACTCCAATCCGATTAGTGATGAATGACGATTGATATACGATACAATTACTCAATGATGAATACCATGACTGAATCGAGTGACAATTGATTAATAATGAGTGAAAATTACCGAGTATCAATTCTTGAATGATAAATCTTGAATGATAATTCTTGAATTACAACCGGGTATTACATATACCCCCCCTTAAAAGAGTTTCGTCCTCGAAACTAAGGGTAAACAACTCGGGACATGAACTATCCATCACGATCTGCAACAATAATGTCCAAATAGTTCTCGGGACCAAATCAATCGCACGCCCAAGTCCCCAAGTCTTGACGTCTCGGATCACAATGAACGATTTCCCAAAAATATCACGAAGTCTCGGTATGACACCAAAAGGAATGCATCAAACGATCTCAAAATCTCAAGATTCTCAAATACGATCATTATAAGATAGATCAACAATAAATGATCCACAACCATGACACATTAATACGGATTGAGTTATATAATCATCTGAAAGACAAGACTATATATCAAATGTGCCCAACATCGATATCCTCCATACCATCGACCTCCTCGGTCCCAACGATTCGACGAAGACCCAAACCTGAACTCACCGCTTAATATGACCCCGAAAGGTTACCAAAACGAGAGTGACTAAGATGAATGATAAATGATTAGATATCCGACAAGGATCAAGAATAACTCGCCGAGGTGAACTAATAACGAAATGAGTGATAACTCAAATGAAATTATTGGAACCATTGTTCCCCGTGAAGTGAATGATTGGTTGATAAATATAAGTCTTAACGTGATTGATATATGATGAATGACCTATGCGAACAATTGAACGACGATGAAATGAATGATTATCCTATTACTGAGCAAGAATTAACTTGCTCAACACCGGTGATGAATGTCCCGTTGTATCACTGTTTAAGCAAACAACAGTCGAACTCGTTGTCTGAGATGAAGATGCTCTCCCAGCATGAATACGACTAGAAACGATCTCTTGGACGTCGGAGTCCGATGTCCCTCGGAACTCCTTCCATACCGAGGCAGGAAAGTCACGTGATAATCACAGATCTCGTATGAAGATTGCACTATGATTACGAGATGAAATGATAACAATGAGCATACATGCTCTAACAAAATGGATGCATTAATAATGCAATAAAACGATCGTCGACATGACGCCGTAATATGAGAAGATCGCATGAAAAATCAAGTGAGGTGACAAGCCTATCTGATGAAATTCCTGAAATGATTACCTTGAACAAGTTCACAAGATTGAAAAATTTGATTCACAAGATCAACAACTGAACCGTGAGATGGACTGGATGGTTAATAAATTAATCGAACAATGAGATTGACTCCGTGATGAATGAATTAATTGAACAATGAGATTAACTGAGTGATGAATGAATTGACTGAACAATGAGATTGATCGAGTGATGAATGAATTGACTGAACAATGAGATTGACTGAGTGATGAATGAATTGACTGAACAATGAGATTGACTGAGTGATGAATGAATTAACTGAACAATTTTTTGAAAATCCTTCCACAAACCGCCGATAATAGCCGGCTAATCCGAGAAAGCTTCGGATTTGCTTAACATTCTTCGGAGGTGACCAATCTTGGATAGCCTTCGTCTTCTGAGGATCAACACGCACTCCATCGATGAAATTACAGTCCGAGAAAAGTCACTTGGACGTCCGGACTCACCTTTGGAAAACTTCCCATAAAGTTGCTCTCGTCTTAACACGTTGGAAACACGATGAAAATGAACCTCGTGTTCCTCCGGTCACGAGAATAATCAAAATGTCATCGATGAAGACAACAACAAAACGATCCAAAAGTCGATGAAAACCTGATTCATTAACTCCATGAATACCGCAGTGCAATAATCAACCCAACCGGCATAACCGCAAACTCATAACGACCATAGCGTGTTCGAAAAGCCGTCTCGTGATATCCGACTCTCGAATCCAGGCTGTTGATATCCGGATCTTAAGTCGATCTTGGAAAATCTTGAAGCTCCTCGAAGTTGATCCAAAAGATCGTCGATACGAGATAGAGGATACTAATCTTGATCCTCACCTGTTCAACTCCCGATAATAATACACACACGAACGAACCATACCTCTCCTTGACAGATAACACCGGTGCTCCCCACGGGAACACACTCGGAGATAACCTTTCTCGAACTAATCCTCAAGTTGAATCTTCAACTCCCGCATTTGGTCGGGCCATCCGATACGGTGTCTTCGATAATGGGGACGTCTGGCTCCAACTCACTCCCGAATTCCACTACTCTATGAGAAAGCAACCAGATAACTCGTCTGGAATACATCATCGTCAAGCGATGACAATGATACCACGAATGATTGAACATTTCGATTGCGAGAATGGTCAATCGATAAAAAGTGATACAATGAATGATTGAACATCTCGATTGCCTTAGAAATGCCAATCGATGAAAATGATGCAATGTATGATTGAATAACTCGATTGCCTTAGAAAGGCCAATCGATGAAAATGATACAATGAATGATTGAATAGCTCGATTGCCTTAGAAAGGCCAATCGATGAAAATGATACAATGAATGATTAAATAGCTCGATTGCCTTAGAAAGGCCAATCGATGAAAATGATACAATGAATGATTGAATAACTCGATTGCCTTAGAAAGGCCAATCGATGAAAATGATACTGATGAATGACTGAACAACTTGCTTGCGGAATTTCTCTGCTTCCATCATAATAGTAATCCTTCTGGGACAACGGGGATTACCTCCCTGAAGTACACATTCGACGACCAACGACGAAAATGATAGTGACCATGCGCTTACGAACATTGAGAACGGCATCATGACAATCCATCTAATTAACACTCAGTATTACATCGTCCTTAGATAAATTCACCACGATTAGGTCCACTGACCAATTGCGGTCATTAAGCTTACCTTGGTATGATTTCCGAAAATCTTCTATCGTCAGGTACACCGATGGTATGAGGTCCACAAGCAATAGGACTATCCAAATTAAGTTTATTCAATCATGACTTGAAAATGAATGAATGCGGTGCACCAGTATCAAAAAGGTACACACGGGTTGAAATAAAATTACGAGTATACCTGAGATCGTTCGGGCCACCGGATCGTCGATCCTCTTCATCACATGAATCCGGGACCTGCCGGCCCCCGAACCGGATGCTCCCGTCTGATAAATACGAGCTCCCACTCTATTTGCTTCCATTGTCTTAAACGACGTTGACAAAGCGGTCTGATTACAAGCGGCTGGTTGCTTCGGGGCTGAGATGCCACCGAGCCGACACAGAGTTCTTTCGGCAAAACGGGCCTTATGCCCAAAATTCCCACAATTATGACATGTGATAGACGGCGTCGTACACCTAATCTTGAAATGGCCGGCGCCCCACGGTTAAACAGAGATGATGGCAGGCGGCTGCTCGGGGCGAGATCCGCAGATTAGGTGCCGTAGGAGGGCCTCGAAGCAGTAGGACCCGCACGAGGTTTCTTGGGGTTGACCAACCGCATTCAGACCGATTACGCTTCTTTGATTTCTTGCTGAAATATGAAGTTTTTTGTTCATAAATTTCCTTAGTATCCATATCATACTGTAGAGTTCTCTCGATTAATCCGGTCAGTGGCGCAATGATGATTGAGCAAGCGCACATGGGTCATCATGGCTCGCATAAAAGTGAGTGGATCAACCCGAACATCTTACGGTCGAGCCGAGTCCAGGCACGATTTCCCGGCAACAGTGATTATTTCTCGGGTTTCGGTCCGCACTGCTCTCCCCGTGCATCCTCGATAACTCTCTCCATCTTTGAAGTAGGAAGGTCGCATAATGATTATATTTCCCGCATGATTAGCACGTTATGATTATGTCATGAGATGATGAAAATGAGTATACATGCTCTAACTTAGTGATTATATGAATGATTTACTGAAGTTACATGATTATCGATGAAATTCTTGAAATGATTATCTTGAATAACTTAACAAGATTGATCATATGATCATCCAGTTGACAATCGAGTAATGAAATGAATTGAGTAATTAACGAGTTAACATGATCGTCGATTATTAATCGAGTAATGAAATGAATTGAGTGATTGATGAGTTAATATGATCGTGCGATCATAATGAATGATGATATTTGAGGATTGTTAAATGATGAATGATGAATGAATGACTATTGCGAAATTATACCATGGCGTTAGAAGTCTTACGGTTCATTCATCGATTGGCTCGGCATCTGCACAGTCACACGTGACGCGAAAGTCCAATGATACTAGTCCGATGACGATGATTTCAAATGAGACATGACTTGGAGGGTAGTATTCAAAACCACGCTCGATACCAACTCGTAACACCCCAAACTAGGCGGATATTACGGTCTGTAGATCCCCAACCAGGACCCACCAGCAAATGAAAATGAATGAATTACACAAGATAAATGTAGTACCGAACTACATTACAACAATAATTACTCCGATGAGGAGTTTAGTTACAACACACCAGACAACATGAATACTAGTGTATTTTATATGAAGATAAAATACACAACACTGAATGAAACGGAGTATTCAAATGAAAGTCTGCAGCGGAAAATAAAGGACAATAACATGAATAACTGAAAGATCGGGGCCCCCTACTAGTATCACTAGGACTCCTCAACATCAACATGCTGTTCCCGTGCGTTTGCCTTGCCATGACCTGAAAAACAAAATCCCCAAACGGGGTCAGTTACAAAGAACAACAATCCTCAAGAGTTGAAATTACATAATCATGAATTAACTGAAGTTATGAATTATTTTAATTACGAATTACGCTGAAGAGGAGTATCATAGTACGCCCGTAATGTTCTGTGTAAGTGTACAACACCCGTCCGTGTACCTAATTAGTCTCACGGTGTAACGCTTTCCCGTGTGCACGGTCTAATGTATCGGTGAACCCGTCTGATAACCATCGCGTGCCCGACTAAAAATTCCACACAGCCACACCCGGCCACGCAATATGAACCCAGAAGGTCATATGAACGAGAATGACCGTAATGAATATCAATGAATAAATAATAATCTGACAAAGTCAAGAATGACTCACCGAGATGGGGGTAATAATGAAATGAATGATAGCTCAACGAAAAGATTGGAACCGTCGTTCCTTATGACTGAAGTGATTAATTGACATTAACAAGTTTTAATATGATTAATACAATGATGAATGAGTTATGATTATGAATGATCAACAACAAAAGGTATGAATATCCTTTTAACCGAGTAAGAATTAACTTACTCAATACCGATGAAGAATGTCCGTCCACGAACAACGTCCTAACCAAGATACCGATCGCTCGAACAACCTTGAAAAACAATAATTACCAACAATCGTTCAATACACGCATCAAGTAACAAAACACGACTAACCCAACGGTCGAAACAACGATAATCAAACTCATAAGGCATTCCAACGAATACATAACCAACCACACAACTTCGGAATTATCCAATCCCGAATATGTCGAAACCAAACCAAAATGAGTATTTCGAACTAACAAAACACTTTAATGACATCAATAATCCATTAGGAATCCATAATTCATGGTTACAACAACATCAATCGGAAAATCCCCAATTAACCAAAGTCAACCCCAAGGGTTCTTGAAATAGTTCCGAAAATAACCATTAAATCCGTAGGAATATATTTATCCAAGGTAGATAATCCATATCTAACATATTCCGATGATAATCAAGCTTACGAAGAAATCGGAAGGAAAAACTCAAAAATCCGAAATCCAAGATCCAAGAAATTAATACCTTTGATTTGATGTATTGGAGATGATGAAGTGATGATAATCCAACTCAAAGACTTGAAGATGATGATTGATGATTACACCTTGAAGAACACCCTCAAAATCGCCCAAATCACCAAGAACCGACGAGAGAAAGAGATTAGGATGATAAATGACGAACTCTGACTAAACTGTCCAATTTATAGTCAGTCCAGGTTAGCGTGCGCTAGCCATAAAGCTAATCTTGCGCTAACGGGAAATTTGGGGATTCCAGTACCCACTGTCCTAACACGGTAGCGCGCTACGTACCTTTTGTAGCGTGCGCTTCGCCCATACTACTAGCGTGCGCTTAGATCCATTATTTTCGTGCGCTTACGATATATTGATGCCCGATCGAGTCCCGAAAGCTCGCCTCGATTCGACTCGATAGCGTGCGCTACAACCATAGTTTAGAGTGCGCTAATATATCGGTTGCGTACGCTAACAACAACACATAGCGTGCGCTATGAAATAATCCATGCGATCCAGAGCCACTGGACTCAACCCGATCCGTCCCTAGCGCGCGCTACTCCACACATATAGCGTGCGCTACTACAACCCGTTAGTGCGCGCTACTTACCACTCGTAGCGTGCGCTACAAATAATCTCACTGCCGATCCGGTACCTTCCGGATCGCGGCCAGACAACCTTAGCGTGCGCTAAAGCCGAGTGGTAGCGTGCGCTACCTATACCCAATTAGCGTCGCTAAAAGGATTATGTAGCGTGCGCTACTCCTCACGCATACCGCAACGAAATGACAATGATGATAAGCGTACGAAACTCCAATCCGATTAGTGATGAATGACGATTGATATACGATACAATTACTCTGAATGATGAATACCATGACTGAATCTGAGTGACAATTGATTAATAATGAGTGAAAATTACTGAGTATCAATTACTGAATGATAAATACTGAATGATAATTACTGAATTACAACCGGGTATTACAATGTCGGGCCCCAACTCGATCTCTCCAAAATCAATAATATGGCTAGGGTCCGATACGTACTTCCTAAGCTGAGAAACATGAAATACGTTATGCACGTGGCTCAGGGACGGTGGCAAACCTAACCGATATGCAATCTCTCCAATTCTCTCTAGAATCTCGAACGGTCCAATAAATCTCGGACTAAGTTTACCCTTCCGACCGAAGCAGTAAACTCCCCGTGTTGGCGACACCTTAAGCAACACATGGTCTCCTACCTCAAACTCCAACGGCCGGCAACGTGTGTCGGCATAAGACTTCTGCCGACTCTGGGCCGTCAATAGTCTATCACGAATCATAGCAATCTTCTCTCTTGTCTCAACTATCATGCCGGGCTCGGTACCAATCAGCTCGGATGCATTGTCCCAACACAACGGCGATCTACACCTTCTCCCATATAATGCCTCAAATGGTGCCATTTTAATCGAGGCGTGCCAACTATTGTTGTACGTGAACTCGATTAACGGCAAGTGCGACTCCCAATCGTCCTTCCAATCTAAGGCACAGGCTCTCAACATATCCTCCAACGTCTGGATCGTCCGCTCTGACTGTCCGTCAGTCTGAGGGTGGTATGACGTACTGAGTCTCAACTTAGTCCCCAAAGCTCGATGAACAGCCTGCCAAAAATGTGATACAAATCGGCCATCACGATCTGAAACAATACTCTTAGGAGTCCCATGCAATCTCACGATCTCCGCAATAAACACTCGCGCCAGCCTCTCCGGTCCCCAAGTATCCTTAATACTCAGAAAGTGAGCTGATTTGGTTAGTCGATCAACAATAACCCAAATCATGTTCATTCCAGTCCGAGTCTTAGGCATACCGGTAATAAAATCCATAGAAATATCCTCCCATTTCCACTCCGGGATAGGAAGTGGTCGTAAAAGCCCCGCGGGTCGCTGATGCTCGATCTTAACCTGCCGACAGTCGACACCTCGACACAAACTCGCTAACGTCTGTCTTCAAATTACTCCACCAGTAGTTGCTCCTCACATCCTTGTACATTTTACTCGTACCAGGATGTATGGAGTAAGATGTAGCATGAGCTTCACTCAAGATCTTCTGTCTCAGCTCAACAACACTCGGTACACAAAGTCTGCCGCGAAACCTCAAAACTCTATCATCGTGAACCACAAATCCAGGGGCTTTCCCCTTCCTCACATCCTCCCTCAGCTGGACTAAATACGGATCATCATACTGTTTCGCCTTGATATCATCAGTCAAGGACGAAGTGATTTCCAACGCACATAACTGGCCCTGGACTCTCTGAACCCAAACCTCGATATTCTGGTAAATAAAATCTCGCTGGATCCTACTCTGTGGTGTAAGTACCTCTAACATCTGCAATGTCATCGGCTTCCGGCTCAACGCATCAGCCACTACGTTAACCTTACCCGGATGGTAAAGTATCTCAAGGTCGTAATCTTTAATTAACTCCAACCACCTGCGCTGTCTCATATTAAACTCTTTCTGACTGAAGATATACTTCAAACTCTTATGATCTGTAAAAATCTTACATGACGACCCATAGAGATAATGCCTCCAGATCTTTAAGGCGAAGACGACCGCGGCTAACTCTAAATCGTGCGTGGGGTAATTCGCCTCATACGGTTTCAACTGGCGGGACGCATAAGCAATTACCCTGTCTCTCTGCATCAAAACACATCCGAGCCCGAGGCCCGAAGCATCACTATATACCACGAAATCCTCATTCCCCTGAGGCAACGCTAACACGGGTGCGGTAGTTAGTCGTCTCTTCAACTCATCAAAACTACTCTGTCGGTCTGCGGTCCACTCGAATTTCTGAGTCTTCTGGAGCAACTGAGTGTAATATTCTGAATTTTAGGAATACATACCGACTAAATACGGGACTTGTAAATTTATTTGAATGTATTGGAGATACATTTCTGGTCTTGGAACATTTAAAATAAGAAAGGGATACCAGAAATGTTAGTAGAGACAAGATTGGACATTTTCTCGGAGGTGTCGTGCACAAGTATCAACTTTGAAAAATCACCACTAATTTTTGGGATGTTCAAAAATTCTGAAAAATTACAGTATTATGTATATTTGAGTTAGCTTTCCAACGGTTCAAACGACGAGACAATCGGAGTTCGGACGAAGAAGTTATGATCGAATTAGTGGAAGACTGTCAGCTGTCGGGCACCGTGCGTCACTGCGTGCGTCAGCGCCGGACAGGCGTCCGAGAATCCCGCGCGAGCGAGGCACGGGTCGTCACTCATAATGCCTAGTCATGATGCTGTCTTGACCAACTAGCAGACTTTGAACCCGAAAATAGTGGCCTTACCTTTAAGACTATCCCATAACACTTATCCATACCTGTATAAAATTTACATGACTTAAAGGCATACTTTTTTATCCTATATTGGAGATGTTTATGTCCTCCAAAATGCCCAAAAACTCAGCGAATCAGAGCAGCCTTGTCCAGGAGACGCCAGGTAGATGTTTGATGAAATTCCCCAGAGAATCTGTGAATTCCAGTCTAGGTTGCCTTCTTTGAACTCGATTACCTCTCAATCCGTAAGTTATTTTACGAATACATCTCGAGCAGATTATAAAGAAAATTCATATAAGTAAAAATCTTATTTTGAGCTTAGGTATTGAGTCAGAATACCTGCTTCATATGAACTTCTTTATAAGAGTCAGCCCTGATATTTTCAGTCACTTCCAGCAACGTTTCTTTTGAAGTTGATCGAGTTGTCTAGTTTGAACACGTATATATTTGAACCTACAAGTCTATTTTTGATAAAGTTTCATTAAATTTGTACCAGAGATACATGTTATCACAAATCAGTTTTTATTTTGATTTTTATGAAAGGTTTAGACACCTGTATTTATCAATACATTACCGAGTCAGCTCTATATTTTTCATTTGTATCGAACGGGTTGAATACCTTATATTTGTGTTTAAGGATGGAAAATTTAATACTATGATTATTAATATTTTTCCATATGAAAATCATGAGTTTTCAAAATTGATGACTTTGGAATATTTTTCGTATTTAAATAGTACGAAGTTTTTATTCGATCAAATAATGGTTATATCATAAATACAACCGAAAAATATTGAATATTATTTTTTTATATTTAAAATAATATTCTGGAGTTTTAGTAATGAACTTGTTAAAGTTCGGATCGTCACTTTTGAGAAAGAGGAAAACAAAATTATAAAATTGGGATAGCCGTTGATCGTGGAAATCGAATGTCGTAGTATACTGTTATTGATATCGGGATATAAATATTTTGTCAAGGTGTGGGAATCGAACCTCGGGGTGATTTGCTTTCTGACCCGGCTATTTGAGGCAAGTGTTTACTTGTTCGGTTGTAATGTTTTGATGAGTAATTCCATTTACATTTCATAAGTATTTTATGTTGTATTGCATATTGACGAATGTTCAGTGATGTTCTAAAAGGATTAGAATGCACAGTCGATGATTGTTGAGATACTTGGACAATCTTAGGAAGATTGTAGTATTCGGATATTGTTGATGTCATTTTTGATATTCTTGGTCTATGGTATGCATTTCGGAAGGACGTCCGGATAGAGGTATATTTTATGGTAATCGTACCTAGAGGATTATGTACGAGAAAGTATTCGGTATTGAGGTATTATATGGTATTGTTGTGATACTGGGATTTTTATGGTATTATCGTGATATTGGGATTTTGACGAGAATCGTTGGATTACCGGAGATGGTAAGGTTATCGTTGAGGTTATTATTCTCATGATGCATGGCATGTGAATATTTATGTTTATGTACTTGCGGTTATTTGACGGACATTATTGCTGACCCCGTTGTGGGACTTGTTTTTCAGGTATTGAGGACTTTGATGGTTGCGGTGGTGAGGCGAGGATTCCGGACGATACTGGCTATGGCATACTGTTGGGGAATCGTGTATTTTGTTGTGTATATCATTATTGATGTATATGTATCTTGGAATGTATTTCTATCCGCTGCGTGAGTTCTTTCAAATGGCTTTCGGCTTTATGCCAACTGAGTTTGATTTCAAAAACCGATTCCCTTAACCGAGTTTTTGGCCTTGATCGTCTTGACGGTAATTGGGTGTTTTCAAATAATTTTGTGAGTTTTGGAAAATACTACCGTCATCGGCCTTTTTGGCATTTTGTAAATGATTTTTAGCCTGGTGGGTTTCGGCGCGGGGCCCACGGCGTGTAATACTCCCGTAAGGTTTTTGGGGTGTTACAAATATGGTATCAGAGCCCAAGGTTTTGTGATAACCGGGCATGTGTGTTATGTGGCTCTACCGGTGTGGTAGTAGCGTGATATTTGTGATGTTTTGGAACTGTATAATTTTTGAGTACTGTCGTGGTGATGTGTGGGTTTGGGGATTGTTGGTGTTCCCGAGACCGACGAGGCAGGGAGTGAACGCCGGTGCCGTGGTCATGTGCAATGTGCGGCTCCAATCGGGAAGTGAACGCCGGTGCGAGGCACGTGCAATGTGCGGCTTTCGATGTGGAGTGGAACGCCGGTGATACGTGCATGTGACAAGGAGCGGCTCATGCGCTTTAGGTGAGGAGACACAGTGTCACAGATCCCACAAAACTCGACAGTGCTCTAAACTTATTGTGGTCTTGGCGGAGACCAATTGTTTTCAAATTGTGATTGATTCTGTTTTGCACTCTTTTTGTGTCGAGATTTTTGAAATGGTGTCATATGCTAGTATCACGGGAGATCATCGACTTCACAGACCTGTAAGTATATTGTTCCAATTGTTCGATAATGGTTGTTTACTTTTGGTGATATTGGATTTTCTGATTAAACGGTTTTTTGTAAGAGGATTGCAAGTTTCGAGGACGAAACTTATTTTTAAGGGGGGTAGTATGTAATATTCTGAATTTTAGGAATACATACCGACTAAATACGGGACTTGTAAATTTATTTGAATGTATTGGAGATACATTTCTGGTCTTGGAACATTTAAAATAAGAAAGGGATACCAGAAATGTTAGTAGAGACAAGATTGGACATTTTCTCGGAGGTGTCGTGAACAAGTATCAACTTTGAAAAATCACCACGAATTTTTGGGATGTTCAAAAATTCTGAAAATTTACAGTATTATGTATATTTGAGTTAGCTTTCCAACGGTTCAAACGACGAGCCAATCGGAGTTCGGACGAAGAAGTTATGATCGAATTAGTGGAAGACTGTCAGCTGTCGGGCACCGTGCGTCATCGTGCGTCGGCGCCGAGACGGGCCCGAGAATCCCGCGCGAGCGAGGCACGGGTCGTCACTCATAATGCCTAGTCATGATGCTGTCTTGACCAACTAGCAGACTTTGAACCCGAAAATAGTGGCCTTACCTTTAAGACTGTCCCATAACACTTATCCATACCTGTATAAAATTAAAGGACATACTTTTTTATCCTATATTGGAGATGTTTATGTCCTCCAAAATGCTCAAAAACTCAGCGAATCAGAGCAGCCTTGTCCAGGATACGCCAGGTAGATGTTTGATGAAATTCCCCATAGAATCTGTGAATTCCAGTCTGGGTTGCCTTCTTTGAACTCGATTACCTCTCAATCCGTAAATTATTTTACGAATACATCTCGAGCAGATTATAAAGAAAATTCATATAAGTAAAAATATTATTTTGAGCTTAGGTATTGAGTCAGAATACCTGCTTCATATGAACTTCTTTATAGGAGTCAGCCCTGATATTTTCAGTCACTTCCAGCAACATTTCTTTTGAAGTTGATCGAGTTGTCTAGTTTGAACACGTATATATTTGAACCTGCAAGTCTATTTTTGATAAAGTTTCATTAAATTTGTACCAGAGATACATGTTATCACAAATCAGTTTTTATTTTGATTTTTATGAAAGGTTTAGACACCTGTATTTATCAATACATTACCGAGTCAGCTCTATATTTTTCATTTGTATCGAACGGGTTGAATACCTTATATTTGTGTTTAAGGATGGAAAATTTAATACTATGATTATTAATATTTTTCCTTATGAAAATCATGAGTTTTCAAAATTGATGACTTTGGAATATTTTTCGTATTTAAATAGTACGAAGTTTTTATTCGATCAAATAATGGTTATATCATAAATACAACCGAAAAATATTGAATATTATTTTTTTATATTTAAAATAATATTCTGGAGTTTTAGTAATGAACTTGTTAAAGTTCGGATCGTCACTTTTGAGAAAGAGGAAAATCAAAATTATAAAATTGGGATAGCCGTTGATCGTGGAAATCGAATGTCGTAGTATACTGTTATTGATATCGGGATATAAATATTTTGTCAAGGTGTGGGAATCGAACCTCGGATGATTTGCTTTCGACCGGCTATTTGAGGCAAGTGTTTACTTGTTCGGTTGTAATGTTTTGATGAGTAATTCCATTTACATTTCATAAGTATTTTATGTTGTATTGCATATTGACGAATGTTCAGTGATGTTCTAAAAGGATTAGAATGCACAGTCGATGATTGTTGAGATACTTGGACAATCTTAGGAAGATTGTAGTATTCGAATATTGTTGATGTCATTTTTGATATTCTTGGTCTATGGTATGCATTTCGGAAGGACGTCCGGATAGAGGTATATTTTATGGTAATCGTACCTAGAGGATTATGTACGAGAAAGTATTCGGTATTGAGGTATTATATGGTATTGTGGTGATACTGGGATTTTTATGGTATTATCGTGATATTGGGATTTTGACGAGAATCGTTGGATTACCGGAGGTGGTAAGGTTATCGTTGAGGTTATTATTCTCATGATGCATGGCATGTGAATATTTATGTTTATGTACTTGCGGTTATTTGACGGACATTATTGCTGACCCCGTTGTGGGACTTGTTTTTCAGGTATTGAGGACTTTGATGGTTGCGGTCGTGAGGCGAGGATTCCGGACGATACTGGCTATGGCATACTGTTGGGGAATCGTGTATTTTGTTGTGTATATCATTATTGATGTATATGTATCTTGGAATGTATTTCTATCCGCTGCGTGAGTTCTTTCAAATGGCTTTCGGCTTTATGCCAACTGAGTTTGATTTCAAAAACCGATTCCCTTAACCGAGTTTTTGGCCTTGATCGTCTTGACGGTAATTGGGTGTTTTCAAATAATTTTGTGAGTTTTGGAAAATACTACCGTCATCGGCCTTTTTGGCATTTTGTAAATGATTTTTAGCCTGGTGGGTTTCGGCGCGGGGCCCACGGCGTGTAATACTCCCGTAAGGTTTTTGGGGTGTTACACTGAGTGAGTGGTCTAGCGATCTTAGAAAATCCCTCAACAAATCTACGGTAATAATCGGCAAGACCCAGAAAACTCCTCACTTCCTTCACGTTTTTGGGCGGTTCCCAAGCCATCACCGCCTCTATTTTCTGTGGATCCACCCGAACTCCTTCTGCTAAAATCACATGCCCGAGGAACATCACCTCCTTGAGCCAAAACTCACACTTAGAGAACTTCACATACAACTGCTCAGCTCTCAAAATGTCTAATACAATTCGGAGATGTAAGGCGTGCTCCTCCCGACTCCGTGAGTAGATCAGAATATCATCGATAAAGACTGTAACACCCCCAAGACATTCAGGGCATATTACAGTGCCGTGGACCCCACACTGTGGAATCCACCAGGCGAACATACCGACAAGACATTTGACAACGACAAACTATCATTAATAAAACGACAATTAAAATAAAAGATTACCAACCGACAATTAAAATCTGACGTCAAATCCATTTCCCAAAATGGGAACACAACATTAACAATTTCAAACAGGAAGTACTCGAGTACTTAAACCAACTTTATAATACATAAATCTCAAAACCAGACATCAATAGTAACCGACTGACATGACATCGAAAATCAAACACTGGACAATATCATGCCTGCCCATCATCCTCATACGGCCCGAGCGCTCGCTTGTCCCCACGATCAATACCTGAAATACAAAAAGTATTTCCCCCATTTAAGGGGTTAGCGACAACTGCTAGTGCAAGTACAATCCATTTGAACTACATTCTAATCAGATGAATATATGCGCCAAAAAGTCATTTTAGAAAACATTTTATATTCCGGAATATTTATGATGTACACACAAAACACATTATCTCCAACAAATCATAATTCAAAGTTAACCGTTGGCACGAGACTCACGGCCACCGTACCCCGCAGAGCCGTCGGACATCCACTGGTGGCTAACCACGATTCGTGATACGCACACACACGGCAATACGTATCCCTAGAGGCCCGTCGGACCGTCCTAGGTGAACATACACATATCTCCCACAACAACCACATATAGCCATAATTCAAATACTAGAACATGTAAACAAATGTAAAGTACTTGCCTTTGAGACATTCTTGAAGAAACGGAGATGAAACACGACTACGAGCGGTCGGGTGGAAAGCGGCGGTTCTAAACGAAGGATCAATATAGTTCAGTCCCAACGGACAACAATATTCTCTTGGAATACACCCATAACCCGGTTACAACATACGACAATAGACGGTCAATTGATACGGGCGAGGGTTTACGCAAAATCTCCCGTATCGATAATTCACGGATTAAAATCAAGGAATTTGGATTTGGAATCATTCAACAATCACAAACGGCGAAGAATATCATAACATCTGGAATAATTCGGTTCCAATTAGCAAAACCCGGAAAAACCCCAAATTTGACGAGTTAGGGTTCTAGGCAAATTACCTTGATTTCGGATGATGGATGACGATTATCGATGATAATATGTTAGCACAACTCTACGGTGATGGAATGTGAATAGAACGCCGATCGGGCTGATGGAAATCGCCTCCGAGGTCGCACGTCGAAGAAACGAAGGGAAAAGAATGAAATCACGCTTCAAAAAGCGCCGGGCTTATATAATTGTGAAGTTAGCGCACGCTAATCGCCATATGTAGCGTCGCTAACGGGCGCGGCAGATCCGATGGCTATCGCCACATTCGTTAGCGTCGCTAACAATAAGGGTTAGCGACGCTAAGCTGTTCTTGATAGCGCCACGCAAGGCAACAGGGTAGCGTCGCTACCTACACAAGATCGATCTGCGATGTCATATCGCCAGCAGTCAGCTGGCGCCGAGGTACGATACGATACACACAGCGAGACCGTAATCCAGAACATGAACACGAAGCATACAAGACGACGGAGCTAAGTGCTGAAAGAAAAATACAATTCCGACTACCGAAGGGTCCGTAATGCGACAACGAAAACGAGATTCCCTAAACTATTAGGAAATTACAAAAATGGCCCAAGTGCCCGAAAATCACGAAACGACGTCGGATTTACGAACCGAAAGTCTCCACAAGACCAACTCAACCATACGAACTTGTACAAACCCAGAAATAACGAAAACAAACGAGTTTTACAAGAATCGAACGTTCATACGGCAAAACATGTCATAAAACGAAATTACGTGAAAACATCACCAAAACTCATCCCAATGGAAAAACTCCAAGAACAAAATAGATTCGAAATGTCGAAACGGTTACAAGCGAGTCGATAAAAATAGACATACACCAAAAATGGAAACTGCTAAAAATGGGAAAATTACGGATATTACATTCTCCCCCTCTAAAATAAAGTTTCGTCCCGAAACTTAAGAATCAAAAAGCTCGGGGTATCTCGAACGCATATCCTCCTCTAACTCCCACGTCGCTTCTTCTACTCCGTGCCTCGACCATTGCACTTTAACCAAAGGAATGGTTTTGTGCCTTAACTATTTATCACGACGCTCCAAAATTCTAACGGGTCTCTCTTCAAACGTAACATCCTTCTCAATCTCCACGTCCCCAAAGTCGATAATGTGGGACGGGTCCGGAACGTACTTCCTCAACTGGGAAACGTGAAATACGCTATGTACATGACTAAGCGACGGAGGTAAGGCCAAACGGTACGCTAACTCACCGACTCTCTCCAATACCTCGAAAGGTCCAATATATCTCGGGCTGAGTTTCCCCTTCTTCCCGAATCGGAAAACTCCTTTCGTCGGAGATACTCTCAACAGAACGTGATCCCCCACCTCAAACTCCAAAGGTCTACGCCTAACATCTGCATAAGACTTTTGTCGACTCTGGGCAGCCAACATCCTCTTTCTAATCAATTCGACTTTCTCCCTCGTCTCCAATACGGATCCTCGGTGCCAACCAAATCGGACGGCTCATCCCAACATATCGGTGATCGGCAACGTCGGCCATAAAGAGTCTCATATGGTGCCATCTTAATCGACGCGTGCCAGCTATTATTATAAGTAAACTCAATCAAGGCCAAATGATCCTCCCAGTTACTACTCCAATCTAACGCACACGCACGCAACAAATCCTCGAACGTCACGAATGGTATGCGTTGGGCCCATCGATGCAGGGATGGAACGAAGTGCTCAAACGTAGCCGAGTCCCCAATGCCTTATGCACGCCTGCCAAAAATGCGATACAAATCGGCCATCTGCATCGAAATAATGGTCCTCGGCGTACCATGAAGCCTCACTATCGAGTGATAAAAATACGAGCCAACTTTTAGGACCCCAAGTATCCTTGATGCCCGAGAAAATGTGCCGACTTAGTCGATCGGTCTACAATTACCCATACCATATTCATACTAGTCTTCGTCCTCGGTAAACTCGTGACAAAATCCATAGAGATGTCCTCCCACTTCCATTCCGGAGCAGAAGTGGTTTCAATAATCCAGTGGCCGTGATGCTCAATCTTGACTTGCTGACAAGTCAAACACTTAGCTACAAACTGAACTACCTCCTTCTTCATATCGCTCCACCAGAAATTCTTCCTCAGATCTTTATACATCTTACTCGAGCCCGGATGGACTGAGTATGGTGACGCATGAGCCTCTCGCATAATGCTCTGTCTCAGTTCCGAGTCGTTCGGAACACACAACCGACCTCGGAATCTCAACACGCCGTCCTCATGAATAACGAATCCCGGGGCTTTCCCCTTTCCTACACTCTCTCGAAGCTGAATAAACATCGGATCCTCTAACTGTCCCGACTTAATGTCCTCGACCAGAGATGAAGAAATCTCAAGAGTACGCAACTGCCCGGAACTCTCTGGCAGTACAATCTCAATGCTCAATCTCATAAACTCTCGCTGAAGTCCCGACTGGGCCGTGAGTAACTCAAGCACCCGAAGCGATACCGATTTCCGGCTCAAGGCATCTGCTACCACATTAGCCTTGCCCGGATGATAGAGGATCTCAAGATCGTAATCCTTAATCAGTTCCAACCATCTCCTCTGTCTCATATTAAGCTCCTTCTGCGTGAAGATGTACTTCAGGCTCTTGTGATCGGTGAAAATCTGACACGACGAGCCATACAAGTAATGACGCCAGATTTTCAACGCAAACACAACTGCGGCCAACTCAAGATCGTGCGTAGGGTAATTCAATTCATACGGTTTCAGCGACGGAAGCATAGGCAATCGTCCTCCCGTCTTTGCATAAGTACGCATCCGAGCCCTTGGCCCGAAGCATCACTATAAACAGAGAAACCATCATTACCACTCGGTAAAGCCCGACACGGGAGCGGTCGTCAACCGCTTCTTCAACTCCTCAAAACTATTACGCCTCTCATCGGTCCACACAAACTTCTCGACTTTAATAATCGAGTCGGAGGTCGAGCAAGTTTAGAGAACCCTCGACGAACCTACGGTAATACCGGCTAATCCCGAAAACTACGGACCTCTTTCACGTTCTTGGCGGCGCCCAATCCAACACCGCCTCTACCTTATGTGGGTCCACACGAACACCCTCGGCCGAGATCACATGACCGAGAAACATAACTTCCGTAACCAAAACTCGCACTTTGAGAACTTCGCAAAAGATGCTGAGTTCTCAAAATATCTAACACGATATGCAAATGACGGCGTGCTCCTCCTCGCTCCTCGAGTAAATCAGATGTCATCGATAAAAACGACTACACACTTATCGAGGTACTCGATAAAGACTTTGTTCATAAGTCGCATGAACACGGCTGGTGCGTTAGTTAGCCCAAAGGCATAACCACAAACTCATAGTGACCGTATCTCGTCCGAAAGGCCGTCTTCGGAATATCGGTATCCTTCACTCGGAGCCGATAATACCCCGATCTCAAATCAATCTTCAAAACACGGTTGCCCCTTGCAACCGATCAAACAAATCATCAATCCTTGGTAGTGGATACTTGTTTTTGATGGTCACTTTGTTCAACTCTCGGTAGTCGATGCACAAACGAAGTGACCCATCCTTCTTCTTTACAAATAGACCGGTGCGCCCCAAGCGCTCGGTCGAATATATCCCATGTCCGGCAACTCTCCCAACTGTTTCTTCAACTCAAGCATCTCGGCGGGCGCCATACGGTATGGCGTCTTAGAGATAGGTCTTGCACCCGGCTCTAAATCGACAGTAAACTCAACCTCACGGCCGGCGGCAAACCCGGCAACTCATCTCGAAAACGTCGGGATACTCACATACTACGGAATAGACGAGAGCTCGACTCCCCTTCTTCCGATCTCAAAGCGTAACACCAATAGCCCGTGCAACCTCCTCGAAGAAGTCTCACCGCCTCAAAGCGCTGATCAATCTCGACTACCACCTTCGCCCCACAAAAGAATGCTCGGTACCATCGAGGCTAACATCGTAACAGTCCTCGTTCTATAATTCATGATCGCCCCATGACGGTCCAGCCAATCCTCACCCAGAATCAAATCCTCATCTCTAATATCTATCGCAATCAGATTAGAAAGCCAATCCCTCCCCGCGATACTCACAGAAAAATCTCTAATCTCACGGTCCCCCACGATGCTATCCCCGCTAGGAAGTTTAACAACAAAAGGCTCACAAGCAACAAGGCAATCAACATGCAGACGACGCACGCAATCCATAGATATAAAAGAATGCGTAGCACCAGAATCGAACAATACGGAAACAGGATGGTCAAGGATGTGGACGGTACCTGTAGCCACCGTCGCGTCGGGATCTCCGGCTCGCCTCATCTCATACACACGGGGCGGAACAGACCCCGCACTAGAAGCTCCCCCTCTAGAAGGCTGACCACGACCTCGACCTCTACCAAAACTCTGCTGCGGCTGAGGAACTGTCGGTGCTCGATTCACACTCGGCTCTCCCTGCCGGAGCAGATATCCGAGCTGGGCCCGAGCCGAATCCGAACAAAACTTAGCACGGTGACCCATACGGCCACAAGCAAGGCAGAATCGGAGGCCTATCACACTCACTCATCATGTGGCCGGACGATTGCGGTTGAAGCATGTAGGACCACGAACGGAACCGGCAGAGCGCACCTAGAACCGTTCCCTCGACCAGTGATGGCGGCCCGACCCCGAAGACTCGCGAACCGGACCGAGCCTTCGGATACCCTCTGACTTGCCTCCCGTGGCCGAGGTCTTCTGCTTCTTTCCTTCAGCTGCCGTCTCTGTCACAGAAAACGACATCTCGTAAGCCATTGCTTTATTCTGATAATCTTTCAAAGTCGTGCACCCCAGACCAGACATGTAGTGGCGCACCCTCGACTTCATCCGCATATCAAAGTGGCGGATCTTATCTAGCTCATCTCGGACTTGGTTTCTCACGTAATGCAGCTGTTGATTGTAGTCCTTGATAGCTTGAGAAATAGGAACATCTTGGGGCTTAGCCTCAAAGAAGGCTCGGATCCTCCCCTCTTTCACTGGCCAAGGACAATATTCATCTTCCATCAGATCTCGAAACTCTGCCCACGTAGCTTCCCGGTCACGCGGTTTCACCGCTTGCCACCACGTCGCTGCCTCCTTGGCGAGGAAGTACTGAGCAATGGGTACTTTCCTCTCCTCGGAACAGTTAGCAGCCTCAAACACTTTCTCCAACTCGAATAACCAATTCTCCCAACCAGAAGGGTCAGAAGCACCATCAAACTGCGGAGGACGCATACGAATCACGTCCTGAAGTAGCTTATCATTACCGGCTCCAGTAGGCGGAACCGGGTTGGCATTAGCATGGCCGACCAGAACGGCCTGAGTCAGTAGCGTCATCTGGTTCGCTACTTGCTGTAATATGTTGGCCACTCCAACATTCTCATGAGCATTACCGGAGCTAGCAGACTGGTCCTGCTGACCTCCGGAACTAGGGGGAACACTGTTCGACAAAGAGGGCATCGCCGAATCAGTTCCCGAGTGATCGGACATGGCCGCCCCACCGGCTGCGCCACGTCCCCTACCGCGTCCGCGACCGCGTCCGCATCCTCTACCAGCAGGAATTCTGAAGAAGCAACGGGTAAGTACAATTCAAACGCAAAACGCAAAAGATACTAAGACAGGAATAGAACAGAACGGTGAAACGAGTCAAGTTAGGAAAACTTACGAGCACCGGCGTACTAAGATGATGGCATAGCGGTAATCTTGTCCCAAAAACGACACTTAACTAGACCCAAATGACCGGCTAGGTATCCATAAACCTTGCTCCGATACCATATTCGTAACACCCCAAGACATTCAGGGGCATATTACGGTGCCGTGGACCCCACCGTGGAATCCACCAAAGAACATACCGACAAGACATTTGACAACGACAAACTATCATTAATAAAACGACAATTAAAATAAAAGATTACCAACCGACAATTAAAATCGGCGTCAAATCCATTTCCCAAAATGGGAACACAACATTAACAATTTCAAAGCAGAAGTACTCGAGTACTTAAACCAACTTTATAATACATAAATCTCAAAACCAGACATCAATAGTAACCGACCGACATGACATCGAAAATCAAACACTGGACAATATCATGCCCGCCCATCATCCTCATACGGCCCGAGCGCTCGCTTGTCCCCACGATCAATACCGAAATACAAAAGTATTTCCCCATTTAAGGGGTTAGCGACAATCGCTAGTGCAAGTACAATCCATTTGAACTACATTCTAATCGGATGAATATATGCGCCAAAAAGTCATTTTAGAAAACATTTTATATTCCGAATATTTATGATGTACACACAAAACACATTATCTCCAACAAATCATAATTCAAAGTTAACCGTTGGCACGAGACTCACGGCCACCGTACCCCAGAGCCGTCGGACATCCTGGTGGCTAACCACGATTCGTGATACGCACACACGGCAATACGTATCCCTAGAGGCCCGTCGGACCGTCCCTAGGTGAACATACACATATCTCCCCACAACAACCACATATAGCCATAATTCAAATACTAGAACATGTAAACAAATGTAAAGTACTTGCCTTTGAGACATTCTTGAAGAAACGGAGATGAAACACGACTACGAAGCGGTCCGGTGGAAAGCGGCGGTTCTAAACGAAGGATCAATATAGTTCAGTCCCAACGGACAACAATATTCTCTTGGAATACACCCATAACCCCGGTTACAACATACGACAATAGACGGTCAATTGATACGGGCGAGGTTTACGCAAAATCTCCCGTATCGATAATTCACGGATTAAAATCAAGGAATTTGGATTTGGAATCATTCAACAATCACAAACGGCGAAGAATATCATAACATACCGGAATAATTCGGTTCAATTAGCAAAACCCGGAAAAACCCCCAAATTTGACGAGTTAGGGTTCTGAAATTACCTTGATTTCGGATGATGGATGACGATTATCGATGATAATATGTTAGCACAACTCTACGGTGATGGAATGTGAATAGAACGCCGATCGGAATCGATGGAAATCGCCTCGAGGTCGCACGTCGAAGAAACGAAGGGAAAAGAATGAAAGCCGCTTCAAAAAGCGCACTGGGCTTATATAATTGTGAAGTTAGCGCACGCTAATCGCCATATGTAGCGTGCGCTAACGGGGCGCGGCAGTCCGATGGCTCGCACATTCGTTAGCGTCGCTAACAATAGGAGTTAGCGTCGCTAATCGTTCTTGATAGCGCACGCAAGGCAACAGGTAGCGTGCGCTACCTACACAGATCGATCTGCGATGTCATATCGGCCGATGAAGTCATCGAGGTACGATACGATACACACACGGCGAGACGAGAATCCGGGAACATGAACACGAAGCATACAAGACGACGGAGCTAAGTGCTGAAAGAAAATACATTTCCGACTACCGAAGGGTCCGTAATGCGACAACGAAAACGAGATTCCCTAAACTATTAGGAAATTACAAAAATGGCCCAAGTGCCCGAAAATCACGAAACGACGTCGGATTTACGAACCGAAAGTCTCCACAAGACCAACTCAACCATACGAACTTGTACAAACCCAGAAATAACGCAAACGAACGAGTTTTACAAGAATCGAACGTTCATACGGCAAAACATGTCATAAAACGAAATTACGTGAAAACATCACCAAAACTCATCCCAATGGAAAAACTCCAAGAACAAAATAGATTCGAAATGTCGAAACGGTTACAAGCGAGTCGATAAAAATAGACATACACCAAAAATGGAAACTGCTAAAAATGGGAAAATTACGGATATTACAAAGACGACTATGAATTTATCTAGATACTCAATAAAAACTTTGTTCATTAACTGCATGAACACAGCTGGGGAATTGGTTAGCCCGAAAGGCATAACCACAAACTCGTAATGGCCATATCTCGTCCGAAAGGCAGCTTTCGGTATATCAATGTCCCGAATCCTCAACTGGTAGTATCCCGATCGCAAATCAATCTTCGAAAAGACTGTCGCCCCCTGAAGCTGATCAAACAAGTCGTCGATCCGGGGCAAAGGGTATTTATTTTTGATGGTCAGCTTGTTTAATTCTCGATAATCGATGCATAAACGAAGCGATCCATCCTTCTTCTTAACAAAGAGTACGGGCGCACCCCAAGGCGATGCGCTCGGTCGAATATACCCTTTATCTAACAACTCCCCCAACTGATTCTTCAACTCTAACATCTCCGACGGTGCCATACGGTACGGTGCTCGAGATATAGGGGCTGCATTCGGCTCAAGATCGATAGGAAACTCCACCTCTTGCTGTGGTGGTAATCCCGGCAAGTCGTCTCGGAATACGTCAGGATACTCACTAACAACTGGAATTGACGACATGTCAACCCCACCATCCTCCGCCTGCAGAGCGTAACACCAATAGCCAACACAACCCTGGTTCAGAAGTTTCATCGCCTTCAGGGCGCTAATCACACTCCCCGATCTACCCGGCTTTCGACCGATGAGGCTATGCTCGGTGCCGTCCTCGGCTACTATCGAGATGGTACGAGTCCGATAGTTCATGATGGCACCGTGATGCTCTAGCCAGTCATCCCCGAGGATTAAATCCTCACCCTTAAGGTCTATAACAATGAGATTCGAGGGCCAATCTCGGCTCCCAATCCTCACTGGGCAATCCCTAACTTCCTGGTCCCCAACCATACGATCCCCGCTAGGCGTACCCACCACAAACGGTTCACACTCAAACAAGCAGTTAAAGCCAATACGATTCACACAATCCGATGCAATAAAGGAATGGGTAGCACCCGAATCAAAAAGCACGGAAACTGGATGAGTAAGGATCTGAGTGGTACCTGACGCCACCGGAACGTCTGTCTCCTCCGCGCACCTCATCTGATACAATCGGGGGTGAACTGAACCCGAACTCGATGCTGTACGGCGATCTGGCTGACCCCGACCTCTACCACGACCCGAACCCTGCGGAACATGAGTAGCTGGAGTGCTGTGATCCCTCTGATTGGTAGTGGTAGTCGGGACTCTAGCGGCCCTGATGGCCCTCTCACAATGAGCTGCCCGATGCCCGGTTTGTCCGCAAGTAAAGCAAGCAACTAACGGAAATGGGCAATCTTTCACAACATGCTTGGGCTGACTGCAATTAAAACAAACTCTCCCGCCCGGTGCCATAGACTGGACCGAATGGTTACCCTGAGATCCACCGGCCTGATGGAACGGCCTCTTCCCAGGGGTAGGAGCAGAACGAGACCTCGAAAACTGTCCACCTTTCCCGGTCGAGAATCCACCGGTAGTCTTCTGCTTCTTAGCTTCCGAAACCGACTCTGATTCCGGGACGGCCATCTCGATCGCTAGAGCGCGATCCTGGTATTCCTTCAAAGTGGCGCACATGAGCGGCGCCATACTCTGCCTAATATGCGACTTCATGCGCATATTGAAGTAACGGATTTTATCAGCCTCCGTTCTCACTTGATCTCTTACGAAACCCAACTGCTGATTGTAAGAAATGATGGCCTGAGAAATAGGCACATCCTGAGGTGTAGCGGTGAAGAATCCCACAATTCTGCGCTCCTTGACTGGCGACGGACAATACTCTGCTTCCATAGCAGCCTTGAATTCCTCCCAAGTAGCTCGACGGTCTCTGGGCACAACGACCTCCCACCATTCCGCAGCTTCCTTATCCAGGAGGTACTGGGCAATATGTACCCTCCTGTCTTCAGGACAAGCTACGACATCAAAGGTCCTGGACAACTGGAAAAGCCAATTCTCCCAACCGAGGGAGTCAGAAGATCCGGAGAAACGAGGAGGGTGCAACTTAGTCGCCGTCTGAAGCCACTTACTAGCTTCCTCTTCAGGTGTCGGGGGCGGATTCTGGCATCCACCCTGAGCTATCTGAGCAAGCTGGGCTACTAACTGGAAATGCGGCAAGATCCGGCGTCGGCATTATTACCCGACGGCACTGAGTGAGAGGCTGAGTCCGCAGAGGACTGAGAAAGTGAGCCCTATTCATTATCAGCACCCCGTCCACGGCCTCGGCCGCGTCCCCTAGCTGGTCTACCACGACGACCTCTCAACATACTAGAGGAAGAATGAAAAGAACAAAATCAGAAAGATTCACAATTGACAAAGTTGGTATCACAATTCACAATCCCGGATAACGCAAGAAATCGAATTACAGGGATATAGGAGTTCGAGGAGACTTACAGCCACGGGTCGCACGAAAATACGGTAGCATGATGATATTAGGCTCAATGACTGACTCTAATGATGCAACTGACAGACCCAAAAATTAACCGACAGCCTAGGTATTCAAAACCTAAGCTCTGATACCATAAATGTAACACCCCAATTCACAAATGGGACATTACACGCCGTAGAACCCTCGTGAGGTCTACCAGGCTAACACATGACACGAAAACCACAATGTAAACCCGAATGATGCACTCAAAAGTAATTAAGGCCGTGGCCTCGGCCAAAACAATTTTAAAGGAGTACATGAACGTAAGATAAAAACCAATTCGTTGCCCATGCAGGGGACTTAAACCAAGTTTAAAAGTAGACAGTCTAATTCCAGTACTCGACAAATGCAATGACAAAACATAAAATTCCAGACTCGAGCCACATCATCAAGCCAGCCCATCCTTTACATGCATATCTCGTGCCTGCTCCTCAGCTTTCCCGGTACCTGAAATGCATAAGACGCATTTCCCCCATTTAAGGGGTTAGCATTCGAATAGCTAGTGCAAGTACACCATTACACAACATCATATACATACACGATTCAACGCAAACAAATCATTAGAAAAATCATTTTGAAAATCAATATTCCGGAATATCACATTTACACCAAAACAGTATATCATCAAGCTTTCCACATCACAATTATCCACACTTGGTAACTCACGACCGTACCCATTAGTATCGGCCCCCAGAGGTCCCGTCGGACCGTCCCCAGGTGAGAAACCACTTCCGCGGCCGTACCCATTAGTATCGGCCCCCAGAGGTCCCGTCGAACCGTCCCCAGGTGGAAGAACATCAACGCACGCACCCAAGTCCACTTCCGTGGCCGTACCCATTAGTATCGGCCCCAGAGGCCACATGCCATCCCCAGGTGGAAGAGGAACAATCACACTCGTTCAATAATACCATTTACATCATTCGCATCCAAATCATACGCACATAACGGAATGTAATACATGTACTTGCCTTGGATAATACGACGTGAAGGAAACAACGAAGGAATAGGTTTTGGTCCGAACGATCCTCCCAAATCCGCTCCTAACACAATAACGGTATACAACAAGTCTCAATAACGCGGAAAGGTAAGAATTAGTCCTAATTCTACCCATTGGGTCAATTCATCGGACACCAAGAGTGCATAAGGAAATGATATCGGTCAACGGTGTAATAACGGGATTTCATCCCATCCAATAACAAGAAAACCAAGGGTCACGAGTATACTATCAAAATCTAACAATAACATCGGCTAACTCGGATTAAAATACAAGATCACCACCAAACCCTCCCAAAATCACACTAGGGTTAAAGAAGTTCTTACCTCTTGAAGATTCAAACACTATAATCCGAAGAACACGGGCTAGATCCACAATCCGAGCTACACGATCGGAAGAAGATGAAGAAAAACACACAATCAAATGGTAGATGGAGAAAAAATCCCCCTCCCAACCCTCTCTCTCTCGTACGGTGGAAGGAAGGAAGAAAATGAACCGCATCTGCTGAAAAGAAACGCTGATATAGCGCTGACCGCATTGTGTGCCGCGGCTCAGCTGAGGTGTGCCGCGGCACAAAGCCAAAATTCGCACTCAGTGATCGGCAGACCGCTCGTTGTGCCGCGGCCCATTCGAAGTGTGCCACAGCCCTGACTCGGCATGTGCCGCGGCCCTGCCGGACTGTGCCGCGGCACGCGGTACAGTAAGTTTTGGCCGGTAAGTGCCACACGGGTGTGCCGCGGCCCGAACAAGTGTGCCGCGGCACTGACTCGGCAGTGTGCCGCGGCGCACAATCCTTGTGCCGCGGCACACGGCATACCGCTCGGCCAACTAGGTAATGTGTGCCGCGCGCACAATCCTTGTGCCGCGCCCACCCCCCTTGGGTCCCAAAATGACGAAAAATGATCCGGAAAGAGAATAAAAGCAATAGGAATCGATATTTGGGCAACAATAACACGAAATGGAAGTACGGAACCCCAAAACGATCTGAGGTACACAACCAAAGTCGAATAAGGAACAAATTCCCTAAACTTCTAGGAAATTACAAAAACGGTCCAAACATCCGAAAATCCCGATACAACGTCGGATTAACAATCCGAAACTCACAACATGTTCTACTCAACCATACGAACTCATGGAAATAGGAAAATGATGAAATCGGATGAGTTTAACGAGAATCGAATACACATGAGACAAAATATAACACAAGATGAAATTACGTAAAAACATCATCGAGACCCGTCCAAGCGGAGAAACTCCAAGAACAAAATAGATTCAGAATTTCAAAACAGTGCCAAGCGAGTTGTGCGAAACGAATATACACCAAAAATAGAAATTACCAAAAATAGAAAACTCGGATATTACACAATGTCACCACCAGTCGTCCGATTATGAGCAATTTCACCAGCAGACATTCGATTATGAGAAGAACAAAAGAAAATGTGTGAGTAAAAATTATAATAAAAGCTAGATTGAAAATATCCCCAAAAAATTCGATGAAACTGAAAAACCTTGAAGGGCCGATGAAAGAACCCTAATAATCGGTCTCCACAAGAAGCTTAATCGCGGGCGAAGCGGCAGTATAGGTTTTTTTACTGGAGCGGGAAAAAATTTTGGGAGGAAATAATGGAGGAAATGAGCGGGCGAAGGAGGAGGGCTTTTTGGAGGCTGAAAAATTTTGGGAGTCTGAATATTTGCGACATGTTCAGCCTAATATACTTCACTGTTGTAAAAATATTGCGTCAAAAAAGAAAAATTCACACTTTTTACTTCAGTAATTATACAATTAACGAAGTCTTTGGAACTTAAAATTTCTAACTATCTCCTGCCTTTCTATTTGATACCATTTACTGAAGTCTATGTGTGTAGTTTACTTCCCTAAATTGAAAAGCGAAGTTGTTGTTTGTTTTTACTTCACTAATATACATTACCGAAGTGAGACATACCGAAGTCTTTGATGTTTTTTCTACTAGTGGTGGTTTGGTATGAATTTAGAGTTGCAAATGGGAGCTCAGTCTGAGCCCATCGAGCCAAGTGCATAAATCGCGTCGGCCTACAGCCGTCATTTTGAAGTCCTAGGCCCATTATTTGGGTAAAAAGTAGAATAACTTTAGATCGGACTAACCGGGCCAACTGGCTCGAACTTGGTCACGGTCCAAATAGGTCACGCCAAATAGGCACGGATTTTCAAGCTTATGAAACAATGGCTCGAGCCAGTATATTTCGGGACGAGGCTGGGGTCGGACTTAAAATTGCCAGCTTTAGGTATGATAATGAATGGGAATATTAATCACTATACTTGGCCCAGTGGCCACTGGCTGCCACCTCAAGTGGAAAATTCGAGTGCTTAAGACAGAATTTTCAGGCCAACCTCTGGTTAAGAGGTAAGCTGAGCCCCTCAGGATATGATGGTGAAACAACTAAATTATTGAGGGCTTTAGCACCAACTTGGACTGGATATCTAGATGGGATCATTCGACTGAATAATGGGGGTCCAATCTATTTGCATGGTGTGGTTTGTACGTCCACCACCAGATTTTTCAAGAAAAGACCCTTCCTTGCTAGTTTTCATCTTTTTCGTTATTTTTCATTAAAAGTTGAGTTATTTTATTTCTTCTTACAACTTTCGATCAGTTGATAAATCATATATTTATTAAATCCTGACTTTTCTAATTTAATTCAGGTAAGAGCCGTAGAATGCTTTTAATTAACTGTTCAATCTTGAAAATTTTCCTAAAATACTTACTTCTTGTGACAATTGTTTCTGTAATAAGATGAGAAGATTTTTTGAATTGCATCCTAAATGCAAAGCTATCTCAACCATTTCAATTAGTAAAAAATTAAAACTAACATATAAGTAAATAATTTAAGACTTTCGTCTCTCAATTCGAGATGGTTTAATATAGGAACTATCTGCATCATATTCTATTATCGTCTGATATCTCCGAGAGCAGCGCTAGGATTTGAAAATGAATGGACAAGACTACATCCATGTATTTATAAAATGAGCAAATATATAAACTGCGACCTAAGTATAGTAAAATAATTATCAGAAGGTCTTCGGTAGGGTTGCAAACGAATCGAATCGAACCGAATACTGAGACATTTTATTCGAATTGGATCAAGTTGACGAATATTCGAATTCGAATTCGATATTTAGTCGAATTCAAAATGCGATTCGTATTCGATTCGTTAAAAAAATTCGAATATTCGAATATTCGATTCGATTCGAAATTCGAAATTATTTATATATTTGTATATTCCAAATAAATTATTTAACTAAAAATAAATATAAAAACTATATTATAAAATAAAATTATATTTAATAAATACATAACATATATATTCTCTATATATTTATTTTATATAATTAAACTATATTGACTAGCATATATTATGTATTAGAAAACTATATAACTAATATATATTATATATTACAAATATTACATAAATAAACGAATCGAATATTCGAATACATCGAATCGAATATTGGCATATTTGTATTTGTATTCGAAAAATCTACGAATACAAAAAATTATTCTTATTCAAATTCGAATTCGATTTTTCCGAATACGAATCGAACAATACGAATACGAATATCGAATCGAATCAAAATTATTCGATTTGTTTGCAACCCTAGTCGTCGGGACATGCAATAAGCCTCTTCTTTCTATAGGCAGTACTCAAAAAATATATAATTATCACTGCGTTTCATATTAATTGATATTTTATTTTTTCCAAATGAAATTTTGACCAGATATTGTTTTACAAAATACAACTATAAAATTTATAAAAAATCTACTATATTTTTGTTAACAAATAATTTTATAATATAACTTTTAGTAATTTTAATTATTATGTTTTGAAAAATAATTTACAATCAAAACTCAGAAAAAAAAATACCATTTATTGTGAAAACTAAGAATATAGTCGAGTATATCAAGGAACCGGTGACCTAAATATAATTTGGAACAAAAATGATTCAAAGACCTACAAAATCAACCTACACCATACAAAACATGACAAGTGTCAATTACTTACTATTGATTGGTTAACAAATTACACTTGTCACATTCTTGTGGTGTAGTCCTATTTATATGTTGGTTTTGTAGGTCTATTTATCATTGCTCAATTTGGAACCAAGGCTTATAACGAGGAGTTCAATAGAGAAATGATGAGAGGTGCTAATCCACCTTCTCACACCTAAGGCTGACAATTTTCGGCACGATACGAAAATGGGACACGGACCGACATGAAATTAATGGGTTAGTGTCAAGCCTTATTGGGTTCGGGTTCTTATCAGGTTGACCCGATAAGGACACGATGATTTTGGGTCGGGTTCGGGTTGTGTTCGGGTTGTGTTCAAGTAACCCGTTATAATTTATTTTTTTAATAAATATTTAATAAATAATTTTTTAATAATTTATTTCTTTTACTCTTAGTTAAGGTTTGTAATTCTTATTGTTTTTATCATTTTTTTGTTAGTATTTATAGGTTATCAGGTTGTTATCGTGTTGAAACAGGTTTTTAACGTGTCGTGTCGTTATCGTGTTGCTATCGTGTCGGGTCAACACGAATCTAATCGTGTTTTTATTGTGTTCGTGTCGTATCCGGATCGTGTTCGGGTTTGATCTTATCAGGTCGGGTTCGTGTTCGGATTTAAGAAATCCTTATCAGGTCGTGTTCGGGTTTGACCTTAACAGGTCGGGTTGTTATCAGGTCAACCCGATAACTACCTGACCCGCACGATTTGCCACCCTACTCACACCCTCGGCTCCCGAATAAAGTACCATTTTCGTCCTTCAACTATGGTAAGTTTTACCTTTTCATCCTTGAACTATTTTTCGTTACCTTTTAGTCCTTGAACTATTAATTTCAGGATTATTTCATCCTTCCGTCTATCTCCCGTTAGAATCTAGAATCCCCCGTTAACCTTTTGAACCATTCCCATTTTTGGGTGCTGCGGCAGTCGACCCAGGAGAGAAGAAGGCGATTAGAGAGTGAGAGAAAGCATTCCAGGAAGAAAGCTGAAGAATCAAACCAAGTAAGTTCATTCATTGATTGACTGTTATTAATTAATTTTTTGATTGATTTGGTTTAAAAATTGAAGAATTAGGGTTTTTTCCTAGGTTTTTTTCTATGGTATATTGCCATTTTGATTTGTACTTTTGCTCGAAAATGGTACTTTTTTCTTCATTATATATATGTTTTTCATTTTTCCACACTATGGATGGTAATGATGGTTTTATGGATGAAGTTGATGATGTGAATGTCCCCAATTCTAACAATAATAATGGAGATAACATGGATAATGATACATGGTGGACTGAATATGCGTATGAAATTGATACTCTAGCTTATAAGTTCAAGTCAAAGGATGGTGGTAGGCTGAATGTAAATCAAAATGATAATGTGAATGTTGATGGAAATGACAATGTAATTGGTGATGAGAATGTTAATAGTTTTGTTGATGTGAATGATAATGGGAGTGATGATGAAAGTGATAATGGAGATGATAAAAGTGATGATGGAGATGATACTGATGTAGTTGATTATAGTGATGATGATGCCATAACAGATGATGATGAATATAAAACTAATAAAGAGGCAGCAGTTGCAAGTAGAAAAAAATCTAGGGAAGAGATTGAAGCTATGTTGAATGATAATGGTGGCAACTTTGACTTTAACATTGGAGGCAAATTTCAACCATGGAAGAGTGATGATGATGATGAGGGGAGAAATTCTGAATCTGATTTTATTCCAGTGAGTAGTAGTGATGAAGAAGATTGGGTTAAAAAGCCTAGATCAAAACTAGCTGAGGAGATGCACTTCAATCCAAATGTTGATATTAAAGACTTTGACTTCTGTGTGAATATGATATTCGAAGCACCTGCACAGTTGAAACATCAAATTAGGTCATACAAAAATGATTCATAGGCCTACAAAATCAACCTACAAATAGACCTACACCATACAAAACATGACAAGTGTCAATTACTTACTATTGATTGGTTAACAAATTACACTTGTCACATTCTTGTGGTGTAGTCCTATTTATATGTTGGTTTTGTAGGTCTATTTATCATTGCTCAATTTGGAACCAAGGCTTATAACGAGGAGTTCAATAGAGAAATGATGAGAGGTGCTAATCCATCTTCTCACACCCAGGGCTGGCAATTTTCGGCACGATACGAAAACGGGACACGGACCGACATGAAATTAATGGGTTAGTGTCAAGCCTTATTGGGTTCGGGTTCTTATCAGGTTGACCCGATAAGGACACGATGATTTCGGGTCGGGTTCGGGTTGGGTTCAAGTAACCCGTTATAATTTATTTTTTTAATAAATATTTAATAAATAATTTTTTAATAATTTATTTAGACTCTTAGTTAAGGTTTATAATTCTTATTGTTTTTATCATTTTTTTGTTAGTATTTATAGGTTATCAGGTTGTTATCGTGTTGAAACAGGTTTTTAACGTGTCGTGTCGTTATCGTGTTGCTATCGTGTCGGGTCAACACGATCGTGTTTTTATTGTGTTCGTGTCGTATCCGGATCGTGTTCGGGTTTGATCTTATAAGATCGGGTTCGTATTCGGATTTAAAAAATCCTTATCAAGTTGTGTTCGGGTTTGACCTTAACAGGTCGGGTTGTTATCAGGTCAACCGATAACTACCCGACCCGCACGATTTGCCACCCCTACTCACACCCCCGCCTCCCCGTCTCTTTCCCAACTCCAAATAAAAAATAAAAAAAAAGAAAATTCAGCACAACTATGCGCTCCGATCGAGTCGAGTTCCCATCTCTTTTTCTTTTATTGCAGAAACTCAGCATAAATCAAACGTTCGGTCTTCTTCTCTTGTGTCGAAGTGTAGTGTGGTGAGGGCGTCTCCATCAATCTTATCTTTCATCTTTCGTCCTCTCTTCTCCTCGCTTTTGAATATTCTGTGAATTAACTCTAGTATTAGACAACCGTGTTGCCGACTAGCCTCCTCCTCCTCTGCCGCAGTGGTGTCTTCCCCAAATCCGTAGGCAATGGTGCTAGAAAGAGCACCGATGAATTCGCAACAACATCCAAATTGTGGACTGATGTCCGTGTACGTCCCCAAAGGAGCCGGAAAGATGTCGTCCGGGTCGGGGACCAGTTTGTCATCCGCTTCCACCAAGTTTGGGACGCTTAAAGAAGTTACGCGCCACCGTTAGTTTTCTCCTCCCTTTTTCGCTTCGTTCCCCCCCCCCCCCCCTTTTTTTTGAATATTTTGAATAATCTAATAGTTTAGATCTGAGATGATCGATTACCTGTAAGGATCGCTCTATGACTATGAAATTAAAGAAGAAGAAGATGCATACGAGGCGTGGGTGCTGGGCCTGCTGGCGGTTCCGAGTGTGTGTACTTCACCGCCGTGAAACCCCAAATATACTTTTAGATAGGTGTATGTTAATCCCCCTCTTGACCAGTATGACTAATGCTAGTATGCTATTCCTGTGGGACAGTGTCATGTAACACCTACGATCAACACATAACTGAGGTGGATGTGTGTGTATGATCGTGTGGTGGAGAGTGTGCTATGACACTATCTCGCAGTAGGGGTAGCATGGAACTGACAATGATTGTATTTACCCTCCCCTTTTTTACTACTCATTTCGTCCCGCTCAAAGATTTATACTTATCTTTTTCCTTTTTTGTTCTTTTAGAAACTTTATATTTATCATCTTTACATAACCAAATCAAATCAAACGATCATCTTTTACTTTTTAATCTCCACCATACACGCACTATCAATATTTTCTTTTACATTTTAATCTCCACCACACATTTATCATTATTACATACACCAATCATTATCTAAAATACACCGCATATATACACTCTGTCAAGTTTTGAGCGGGATATAGGGAGTATCTCTTTGCTTGTTTTGTCCATTGTCTTACTTTGTTGTTATGTTTTTTTTTTCTTTTTCTTTTATCATTTTATTTTATTATATTATTTTATTGATAGACATTGAAAAGACAATTTAATAGGAATAAAAATATAGTAAAATACTCCCTTTGTCCCAACTAGCTTGAGGCGTTTGATTTTTTTCTGGTCAAACTAACAACACTTTGATCATGATTATTTATAATTTTATAATTATAAAAATTGTAAAATCATAATAATTCAAAAAAAAATATTTCATGGTAACTCTATTTCTATTAGTGTCACATCATAATTAAATTTATATTTTCATAAATTGATGGTCAAAATTAAAAGAATTTGACTAGAAAAAGTCAAATGCCTGAGGCTAGTTGGGACGGAGGGAGTATGATAATATTAAATATAATAATACGAGATTAAGAATAAATATTTCAAAAATAAATATATTTAAAATAATTAATGACAATTCAGTTGGTAGTTATACCTTAAGGATTTTGTTGATAGACATTGAATTGACAATTTTAGTTACTAATTTAAAATAATTTAAAATAACAGATCACATTTTAACGACAAATGAAAATATGATAAATAGGATATTAAAAAATAAATATATTCAAAATATAAATATATTTTGAAATAATTAAATAGTGAAAAGAATGACAACATTGTAAAAAATAACTAAAATAGTGAAAAGGGCATAATAATCTTTTTATTCTTTTGTTTTTCAGGTGTGGGGTGGGGGGCTGTAAAAGAATTGAGTTGAGTGGAGTTGACTTATCGAACTCGTGTTCGAGATTTTTCTTATCGAATCGAGCCGAACTCGATAGGCTTATCAGACAAAATTTTGTTCGAACTCGGGCTCGTATTTTTATCGAATAAAGTTGATTTGAGCTTATCAAGTTCAAACTCTATCGAGCAGCTTGATTATTTTACAGCTTAGAGCCGAATTGGGTCGAGTTTTGGCCATTGACTCTACCAATCTCATTACATTAGCCGATAACCAAAAGTTGTCGGCTAAGGTCGAAAGTCGTCGGCTATACTACTGGGTCGGCGGCTAAAGTCCCGTTGTCCGACATCCTTCAGCTAAGGTTTAGGCGATGACGGCTTGGGCAATCGTCGGCTAAAACTGGGACTTTAGCCGAACAACTACTTCATGGTCGGGTAAAGTATAGTCGTCGGTTAAAATCTTAAGGGTTTAGCCGACGGCTAGGAGTTGTCTTCGGCTAAACTCCGAATTAGAAAAGCTACATACAACTCACCTCGACCCCCTCCGACCCGAAACTGAACCGCCAAGACCCCTACTCGCCCGCCAGAAATAAATCTCAATATATGCGCAATGTGGGACTCGAACCCGAGATCTTCTCCGCTATGAAGTAGCACATTGCCGCTGAGCTATATAGATTACATGTTTAAAGTGTTTCAAGTATTTTATTTATTATGTTGTGCAAAAATAATTTATTTATTTATTATAAAATCTTTATGCTAAATGTATTAGAAATTTTGTATTTGGTAAAATTATGTATTTTATTTTAAAAATAATTATTTTGCAGTAATAAAAAACTTTAGAAAATAAATTATTGACGAAAATTAAAAAAAAATCGGAATATTCACACTTTAGCCGACGACTAGATCTGTGTCGTCGGCTGGAATATGAAGTAGTCGTCGGCTAAAGTAATGGGACTTTAGCCGACGACTCGGCCGAGGTTTAGCTGACGATGGGACTTGAATTCGTGGCTTAACTATTTCAGACGATGACCTATTTACTCGTTGGCTAAACCATGACTCTAGCCGAAGACCGTCGGCGGATGTTCTCCGGCCGGTCGTCGGCTAAAGTGCAAATTTTGGTAATGTGAACGTGAGTTCGAGCTTTTTTAATCGAATCGAGTCGAGCTTGATAAGCTTATCATACAATTTTTTTTATTCAAATTCGAGCTCATTTTCTTATTGAACCGACTTGGGTCGAGCTTCTTACCGAGCAACTCGGTTTATTCATCTACAGCTCTAGCGGGGAACCAGAAAAAGGGGGGATTAAGACACCTTAGTAAGGTTAGGATTTGTGGGGACCCATTCCATTAAAGGAAAGATGACAACTATTTTGAGACCGCCCAAAAAGGAAATTAGGACCACTGTATGAGACAGAGAGAGTAATCTATCGCCATACCATGTATGTATCCATATTCGTGTTTGTATCCGTGTCCGTGTCGAAAAGACAACATGAACAATTCCAACAAATCGAGTGATACAATCATTGACAATTTGGCATAGGACAAAGGGGTTTATTATAAAAAACCAACAGATCAACCCAACAAATCAAGTGATACATACAATCATCGGCAATGTGGCATAGGAAAAAGGGTTTATAATTTAAAAAACAACAGACCATAAAAATCTAACAACATAGAAAGCGAGCAGATTGAAGCCCTGAATGAGAGAGAGAGATTCAGAGACCAAAGAGAAAGAAAGTTTTGTTTGAATAAAAATTATTATGAGAGAGAGATTGAGCAGAACGCAGAGAGAGAGTTTAGTTCGAGACGCTTTGGGTGAAAACAACGAAGAGAGAGTTTTGTCGCAAGTATGTGTCATGTCGTGTCCAAAGCCGTGTCCACACCTTGTCCACACCTTGTCCAGCCGTGTCATGTCATGTCCAGATCCGTGTCCGACCCAAATAGCATGTGGCACCCGGCATGTTCATGTTGGACACATGTACGTGCCATGTCGGCGTGTCCGTATCCAAACTGTGGACTGCCAAACCTTTTGTTTTACGTGTGCCCATGCATCCTAGTTGTTATTATTACTATTATTATTGTATATTGTTTGTTTTCTTTACCAAAAGTATATATTAGTGATCTTTTTGCTGATTAATTGCTTGGCAATTGAGCTGCTTTCCTTTTTCTAATATGCTTTTGTCCCCTATTTGATGCGTAGGATTATTGAACGAGATGCTTCGCTCTTGCAAATCTGGAGATTCAAAATCAATATGGAAGGTTTATATAGCCAATGTCGTTCCCCCCTAACCCGTCTTTTTTTTTTTTACTTTCCGATGTTAGAAGTATTGATTCCCTGTGTTATACAAGTGAACATATTGGTAATTTGATAGCACCTTTACAAAACCCATCACACTTTACTTTCCTTGCATCGCATAATCTCTTTTGTTGCAAACTCTTGATATTTTTTTTACATGCAATTATATTTGTGCAGATACTCATTATGGACGAATTTACTGTCAAGATTATGTCTCACGTATGCACAGTCGTTGATACTACAAATGAAGGTGTTTTATGTATGTTTCGAAAAGGCTCTTCCTGCTTCCTTTGTTATTTTTTTATCCCCAGCTTTCAGAAAAAGACATTGTTACCGTTTTAAGTCTATCTATATTGTGGGCATCAATCACTGTTTTCTCTTTCTTTCTTACAACTGCTTTCCCATTTTTTTTTGCAGTGCTTGAGCAAATAGATAAAAAAAGGAAGCGATTGCCATCTATGGATGCAATATATTTCATCCGGCCTTCTAAACAAAAGTAGTTTTTTTCTATATCTTGAAATGATGTTGTGGCATTATTGGAATATGAACATATAATAAATTTTAACTTAACCTTCTCTCTCTCTCTCTCTCTCTCTCTCTCTCTCTCTCTCTCTCTCTCTCTCCTGATGGAAATGCAGTGTTAGATTCTTCTTGTCAGATATGTCGGGAGGCGTACCATTATATAGGAAGTATGTGCATGAATATCACCCTTTTTTTTTGGTATTGCACTGGTTGGTTAAATATATCAATAGATAATAAAAAACTCTTTTTTTTCCGTAGGGCGTTCGTTTTCTTCACTTCACAAATATCCAAAAATTATGTTGAGCAGATTAAGGGGGATGCAGGTCTAAGAAGCCGTATATCTGCATTGAGTGAGGTCTAATTCCATCCTTGTAATTACAAAAAAAATTGTTTTAGACTGAGAACCCTTGTAATTATAACAGTTAGTTCTCTGTCCTTCCTTCAACTTGTAGATGAATCTGGAGTATTATGCTATAGATAGCCAGGTATATCTAGTCTCTTTCTCTCTCCCTCCCTCCCTCCCTCCCTCCCTCCCTCCCTCAGTTACTTTAGTTATGGCTTGCTCATCCCTTTTTAGTGATGGTCTTCATTTCCTTGCAAAAGGGTTTTGTTACCAGTAATCAGAGAGCTTTACAGAAGCTATACACGGACGAGGATGATTCACGTGAAGCTGAAACATGTTTGAATGAGATGGCCACACGTGTTGGCACAGTCTTCGCTTCGTTAAGGGTAGATATAGATGCGCTATTTGATTTTTAGGTGTTGACCGAATATTCCGCAAACATCTAATTCCTTTTTTTCCTTTTGATTTCTCGTAGGAATTTCCCGTTGTTCGCTACCGAGCCGCCAATAGGACCATGGAGACGACTTTTTGTGATTTGATTCCCACAAAGCTTGCGGCTCGTATCTGGGATTCTCTCACGCACTACAGAAGTACAATTTCAGATTTCCCTCGGACAGAAACATGCGAGTTACTTATCCTTGACCGATCTGTGGATCAGGTCTTTAGCTATGTCTGTCTCTTTTTTTTCTTGAAAAAAAAGGATCACACTCTTGGGGTCAACTGCAAGAATCCCCGTGTTTATATGAAAGTTTATACAAAATTGCACGAGATCCCCCTGTGTTTTCTGATTTGCACGGATTCCCCCTGTAATTATATACACTGCACATAATCCCCTTTAGTGTATTGCAAGTTTAAAAGCTTTGCAAATCAGCCTCATATAATTCAAAAGCAGCAAGTCACTCCAGAGATATTCGAAAATCATTTTAACCCCCCGCCATCCTCCCGATAAAAGAAATAGTTGAATGAAAACATCTCACCAAAATACTCAATGGACCATGTTTCTCAAAATTGGATTGTTTTTAAGGGGGTGGAAAATGCGTTTTTCGAATGTCTCTGGAGTGAATTGCTCCTTCTGAATAATATGGGCTGATTTGCAAAGGTTTTAAACTTGCAATAGTTTAAATAAGCAAGCACGGATTTCGTGCACTTCAGAAAACACGGGGGGATTTCGTGCAGTTTCATATAAACACAGGGGGGTTCTTTTCATTTTACCCCCCTCTATGCGCCCTTGTCTTTATTGAGTTATAATACAAAATATCCACGTCTGGCCTTTCAGATTGCGCCAATCATACACGATTGGACATATGATGCCTTGTGTCATGACTTGTTAGAAATGGAAGGAAATAAATATGTGCATGAGGCAAGTCGTAACCTTTTCCAGTACGACATTTCTTCTTTCAAAGTTCATGGTCGCACGAATATGAAGTGTAGCCTATATTTGTACATACAGGTTCCCGATATAACTGGTGGTCCTACCGACAAGAAAGATGTTCTCTTAGAGGAGTGTGATCCAGTCTGGCTTGAGATTCGCGATTGTCATTTAGGAGCTGTAAGTCTTGTGCCCACACTACACATCTTTTTGCGGATTTTCTTATCCATAAACTCTCTCTCTCTCCCTCTCCCTCTCCCTCTCTCTCTCCCCCCTTTCTCCCCCACTCTCTCCTCCTCCCTCCCCCCCCCCCCCCTCTCTCTCCCTCTCTCTCTTTCTCTCTCTCTCATGATTAACTTGTCAGGTAGTGGACTGGTTACATTCAGAAATGTGCAGTCTTAAGCAGAACAAAGCTGCACGGTTCGAAAATTCAAGGTACAGTGATTAGTTGCTTTAAGAATAGTTGCTAAAAAACGACTAGCATTGAATTTAAAACTTTAATGGTCTAATGGTTCTTTTGGGCTTTATTGCTAGTATTTTTGGTCATTAGTTGTCTGAATCTATTTCTCGAATTGTCACCAAGATTTCAGTGACGTATATCATCACCAAGATGCTTAGACACTGATTAGCTTAAGATCTACACTCGTTTTTTTTTTTTTTGGTTAAACATGCTGAACTTGATGTTTTGTTAAACATGTTAAATAGAAATGGGCAATCTCCAGAGGCATCCTCGAAGGAATTGAAAGCTATAACCGAAGCACTGCCACAATATCTTGAACTAAAAGAGAAGCTCTCCCTTCATGTAGAGGTCAGTTCTTAGAGGTTCTTATACTCGGAACCTTGAGCATATCAATCAACGGTGGCCGAAGAGAAATAGTATATCTACAACTTTCTTTTCTACAGATTGCAAAGAAACTGAACACAATTGTCAGGAACTTGAAGCTTCCGCTCCTTTCGGAGCTGGAACAAAGTCTTGTTTATGGTGATTCAGGATTAAAAGAAGTGATGGCGTTTCTGAGGTTACATGGGGTAAGGATTTAATTATAGAAAAAAAAAACAGACTCCTCTTCGTATTTTTGTTTAATACATTATTTCTTCAGCCATCTATTGTACGTGAACATATGCTGCGCTTTTTGATGATTGTTGCTGCCATTTATCCTGAAGTTTTGAAGGATGAAACGGTGATAAAGGTTTGTAGCAGATGAGTTCAGTTTTAGCCTATCCGAGACTCGTGATAGTATTAAAATTTATGGTACTGTTTTCTTTCAGCAAGCAAATTTACTACCCAGGGATATGACTGCTCTTAGGAATATGGGGTTGATTACGGAGAGGAGTCGAGAAAGCTCGTGTGGAATCTTTCCTATGAAGTTTGGTATTGCTAAGGTTACGGATACTTCTTTTTTTCTTGAGTCTGTTCAGTTGTTCAATATCTCACAAGCAGTTTTCCCTATAATTAGAGAAAACCGTATAGGAAGGAGCGTCCAAGAGAAGATGAGTGGCTTTATTCGCGCTTTTCTCCAATGATAGAGGTATGTGTTTAGCTGGCTTTCATCCATACGTAGGTTGCACGGTCGCGGAAATCGACACGAGCACGGCAATACGGCAAAATTAAAAAACCTAGGACAGGACACGACACGACGCTGGCACGGGGTTTTCTTTTATGTTTTTTTTATGCATATATATATGTATAAAAACATGTATCAAACATTAAATTTTGGGTAAAGTGACGATTTAATTTTCATTATTTTATTATTTATAAGATGAGTTTAGATCTTACATTTAGTTTTGTGAGAGAAAAACACTAGAAGTCCCATGTAAGTTGTGAAAACTTGCATATAGCCGCTGTACGTGAGAAACAAATGAAATACAGCCGCTGAAATACAGCCGCTGTGTGGGAAACAAATGAAGTCTCTCTTCTTCGGCTCTCAAATCGGTTGCACTATTTAAAAAGAAAATCTCTTGCACTCTCTTCTCTCCCTCTTTCTTACACAGTTACTCAATGACTTGGAATCTACATTTACTTCGTATTTATGGGTTTAATGGAGCATGTGTCGTGGTATATTTGTTTGTTCATTCCGAATAATGAACCTGCATCAGTTGAATATCTATTAAACATAATGTTTATCAAAAGATAGCGCAAGCAGTTTTTTTTCCTCCAGCCGTGTCCTCGCCCGTATCCAGTCCGTGTCCGCCCAAACAGTACATGGGACACGGTACGTACATGTCGGACATGTGTGTGAGCCGTGCCCCGTGCCCGATCCGCGTCGGATGCTGCCACACCACTTGTTTCAACTGTGTCCGTTCATCTTAGATCTGTATACTCCTAACCCTGTGTTCCGGAAAATTAGTTGTAGATGCTGGTTGTTGGAGTCAATGTTTTAAAAAACGTGAGGCGAGTTTGAGGCGGTTTGGCCGGACGAGGCGAGGCGTAAGCCTCGAAGCGCATCGAGGCGTAAGCCTCAATTAAAATAAAAAAAAAGTTACTAAAATATCATAATATCCATGGAAATTACTAGAAAAGTCAAACCAATAGAAAAACTAGAAACAATATCAATTGAAATAGCAAAAATCTAACTAAAATATCAAAACATCATGATATCCACGTAAACAATATTCAGCAAATTATGACAAACTAAAAAAAAATACTAAGCAAACCTGAAAAGAAAAACAGATCACTAAAAATTTTAAAAACATAGTGTCTCAAATCACCACAATTAAAGTACAAACACTACAATTAAAAATAATATTCAGTAAATTATGATAAACTAAAAAAAAAATCTAAGCAAAACTGAAAAAATAAACAAATCACTACACATTTAAAAAACGTCTCCCAAATAGGAAAAGGTGTTTTTTTTTTAAAATAAAATTAACTGAACAAAGAAAACGTAAAATCCCAGTATAAAGAAAAGATGAAAGAGGCTCACCGTGAGTCGTCGATTCGGGTTCTTTAAATTCTGTGCGCAGTCGCCGGATATCGCGGCTGAGATTCGCCGAAAATCACCGCTGAGAATCGCTGAGGCTGAGAGTTTCCTTTCCGTACAATAGGTCGCTGAGGGTTAGGTTTTAGTACAGGTCGTACAGCAGGAGTTGATTTGTTAAAACTGACCCGCATTAAAAAAAAAAAAACGATGCCGTTCAAGCATCGAGCGCCTCTTGCGCCTCAAACGCAACTCTTCAAGGCGTGCGTTTCTTCAGCGCCTCGGTTAGGAGAGGCGTTCGCCTCAAATCCACGCTTATTTTACAACGCCCTGAGGCGTTTCTTCCACGCCTCGCCTTGAGGCGCGCCTCAAGGCGTACGCCTCGAGCGTTTTTTCAAATATTGGTTGGAGTAGTTGTAAGCTGTATAAGCTGTGGAGTAGCTCTTAGCTCTAACTAATAATGGCTAGATGTAGCTGTCAAAATGTCAAAATAACTGGATGATATAGATGTTCAACACAAATTAGTTGTTGAACTGGTAAACTAATTTGGTAGCTTTTGTGAAGCTGTGGTCCAAAAGCTAATTTTGTTAGCCTTTGTGAAACATTACTTTGAAAGTGGAAAACTACAATCCACCACTACTTTGCCAAACATTTTATGTAAAACACTAAAAACTACTACAAGAGATGTAAGCCAATTAAAAAATATTATTCTTTTATTATTGGTGATTTGGTAGATTTGATGCCTGCGAGGCTACTGCCACCATCCTGGAAAGTGGCGCTTCAAAATGTAATTAGGATGTGGATGTCCGCACCCAATTGTAAAAAGCTTCACCATTCATAGTTTCTGGCAAGTGACGAACTTGGCACACATTACTCTCGGTTCCTTTTACATTTGAAACGCGGGTTTTTGGTATTGCCAATTTCGGAAAAGCACTGGTTAGGCTGTTGTTAGAGGTTTGGCCACAGATTGGCAATACTAAAATTTGCTTCTAAATTTAGAAGGATCTGAGGGCAATTCTGATGTGCGCCCCAAGGTCGTCCCTCGCTTGAAATTATGAACAGTGAACTTTTGGACAATTGGTTGCGAACTTCCACTATCCCGTGCCTGGGTGCAGAACGAATTCAGTCATTGAAGCGACATCTTCCACGATGGTGGCGGTGGCCTCACAGGCATCAAAAACTACCAATAATAAAAAATTAATATTTTTTAATTGGCTTACTACTTTGTCAAACACGCCATAAGCCGTCAAGATACCGTTGTTTGAATTTGTCTGTGTGCTATCAGATTTTCCTCCTTTCAGGAACTCATTGAAGAGCTTAGCAATGGTGCACTGTCAGAGGAGCTATATCCTTGTGTGAATCCCAACTCTTGTATACGAAAATCGAGGAGGACACCAAGTCGGGCCCAATGTCGGTCTTCTCCTCAAGGTGGGCTCTCAAGGTACATATCTTACTGAAATCTTCTGCGACTGAGCACCTTGATCAGTTCATATTTAACCTACACTATTAGCCTTTCCTTCCAAATATCCCACTTTTATTATTTTGGTCTTATATCCGAGTCCTTCATGGTCAAGAAACCCCTATATCAACCGCAATCAGCTTCTTGGGTGACTCGTACTTTTTTCCTGCATTGTATTTTAAGGTATGCATCTAGTGGCTTCGAAAAGATGGGCCGACGTATTTTTGTGGTTATAGTAGGTGGATCTACTAGATCGGAGGTATGAAAGGTCGTCAATACTTGTCCTCTTATTATATTTGTGGATGAAATTTACGTGAGATTTTGAATGTCATAATTTGTTTTCAGCTCAGGGTGTGCCATAAGCTCACAGCTAAGCTCAAAAGGGAAGTTATTCTCGGCTCATCATCTCTCGACGATCCGGCATCTTTCGTTACGGTACATGTATTATCATCAAACTTCTGTTCTTCTATATATGATATTGCTGGTCCTCAAACTTTTGCTTAATTTGATGTGTAGAATTTGGAAATGATCACATCAGAGGACGAGCCTCATCTCATGTTGGACGATATCCACATCTGATTATGGACAACGGCAAAGCCATGATTTACATGTGGGGCTGGGCTAAGTTAAGAACAAATATGCAAAGGTTCCGAACACGAAAGAACATCGTGTTATTGTCGATTATTTACAAACTATTTACTTACAAACATTAGGAAATAAGTATTTCTTGGTACAAATGCAATACTAAACTTTATATTTTACTTTTTAAAATTTTACATATTTCCCATCAAAAATTAATACCTCACTTGGTGTATTTTTTTCCACAAAAATCCCAATACTACCGGAAAAAAATTCGGACGTTGAACAAATCTTTTTCAGTAGTGAAGTCCATACATGGTTGTCTTTTTATCCCATTATATACTTGTAGTATTTGTTGTTCTGTTTGATCATACAATAAGCGCTGAAAATGAAACCAGACTCTTGATACACATTCGAGTTTGTTTGTTAAAAGGTTGTTTTTCGTCGAAATTTTTGAACAAGTTTCAACACAATTTTCATAAAGCTCAAATCTTGGGTGGAACTTGCTCGATACGTTAAAAATAAATAAATATGTGATTGTATCAAAACATTCTAGTTTAATTTGTATTTAGTTTGATCGGTGGTTATTCGAGCTTGACTCGAATAAAAAATAAAACAAGCGCAAAGACAACTATTAAATCTCGATAAATTTTCAAACAAGTTTGAACAGTAACGTGTTCACCTGGACTCGTTTACTTTCACAGTGGCAATTCATCTTGACTCTATAGCTGTTTACTCGATATTGCACTAATGACTTTCTTCATCATAATTATTTATCTAAGAAATAAACGATTTTCTTATTTAAAGATAAATTTTGTGAAAAGACGTCCGCATAAGTACTTCATTTTAAGATAGATAGTGTTATAATATCATTTTGGACTTTAGCATTAATTGTTATCACAAGACAAATAGTAGCAAATCTTGTGATGTAATAGAAACAAGACTTGTGAATGTAATAGTGCCATATTTGTTACTATAAATATGTGGTTATGGAAATGAAGAAATGACTAGGGGTGAGCATGGGACGGGATTGGACGGGCCTGGGGTCATCCCACGTCCCGTCCCGTGTTATAACAAGCGGGACGAGACGGGACGGGATTGGTGATTTTAAAATTTCATCCCGCGCGGGCCTTATACCGGTTGGGATGGGACGGAACGGGACGGGACAGGTTTAGTCCCGCATAAAAAAATTCAAAATATACATTAGAAAAAAAGTAAGAAAATCTACAATTTTATACATTTAAATTCGGAAAAAATATCCAACAAACTAATTTAATAGCCTAAATTAAATTTTTAAAATATCAATTATTAACATTGAATACAACATATCCATTTTTTTTGAAAAAATATCAGTTACTAACTTTATATCGGTTGATTAAGTTTGTGTATAATTATAATATATAGATAGTAAAAAAATAAAAATAGTTTATTATTAAAAATTAATTAAAAAATAGTTACAAATAATAAAAATATATGATTTTAAAAAGGGTTAAAAACTTAGCGGGACGGGACGGGCCTTACGGGCCTCAGATTTTTTGTCCCATGTCCCGTCCCGTAGTTACTATAATGGGACCGGACGGGACGGGCTTAGTGTTTTTAATTTTGGATCCCGTCCCATTCTGGGTAATTTTGGGACGGGACCGGGACGGGATCGGGATTTTGGTTTTTTTTGCCCACCCCTAGAAATGACACAAAAGAGAGTAATAAAATTTCATCTCTTTTCCTCCCTACTTGTTTCCTTGTTATTTTTCTATTTTATGCTATTATTATCTTCAATAATAGTCTTGCTTAATATTAGTTTTATAACACGTTATCAACACGAGTTATTGCTCGGAAAAAGGTTAGTATTATCCGGGCTTGAATTTATTTATACTAACTCATTTTTATTCTGTCTTGTAGAGAAAAATGGCCGGAATTGAAAACAAAAAAATCCAGATCCTCGATGTCACTGGCAATAACTATTTATCATGGTGCCTTGATGTTAAATTGCACCTCCAAGGTATGGGATTGGCTATTATCTTGGAATCTGTGGAACTTGCTAATGCCGATATTAAAAATGAGGCAAATGCAATGATATTCATGCCCCATCATTTATCCGAGGATCTGAAGAATGAATATATACAAATTGAAAGGCCTTCTGAGCTCTGGAAGTAGCTCAAAGACAGATTTGATCACACCAGAACTGTAATATTGCCACAGGCTCAATATGAATGGCAACTACTAAGATTGCAAGATTTTAAATCTGTTGCTGATTATAATTCAGCCTTATTCAAAATTGAGTCTTGGCTGGCCTTGTGCGGTACGCAGCTATCTCAGACTGATAAGCTGGAAAAAACATTCACCACGATGCATTCCTCAAATATGGTGCTTCAACAACAATACAGGCAACGACAATTTCAAATATATTCTGAGCTAATTTCGGTTCTTCTAACGGCTGAGAAGACAAATGAGTTATTATTAAAAAATCATGAACTACGACCCTCTGGGTCCCGTGTCGAACCTGAAGCACATACCAGCTCTGGTAGAGCTTCCGGCCGATTCAAGAGCCGTGAAAATAGACCCGGGTGTGGAACCCAGAAAAATGGTGGACGGCTACCGTCAAAATAATTACAGAAATGACCGCGGCGGACGTAACTATAATAATCGTGATAATTATCATTATTCCCATCAAAATAACTATTCCGTCAGACCAAGACAGTCAATTCACGGGCATCGTGATAAAGGAAAAATCCCTATGGAAAATTCTGGTGATGATCCATGTCGTAGATGTGGTGTAACTGGACATTGGGCTAAATATTGTCGTACTTCCCAACATTGTGTGGATTCATATCAAGCATCAATAAAAAATAAAGGCAAAGATGCCCAAGCTCATACCACCGAAACATTCGCCAACACATCTGGGAACATATTTGATGAAAATTCTGACCAGGACTGGAAATCACTTCAGTTAGCAGATTTCCTTGAAGATCCTGGTTCAGTGGGACATGACGTTGAATGGCTGAAATAAAATATTTATGAAATTATATGTCGTATATTTACTTTCTGGCTTGTAATACCCCAGTTATTTTTGTGTGTGTTTCTTTATGTGTAATATAAACATCAATAAAATCATCTATATTTTTATATTAAATTTCTCCCACTTCCAACGGCTATAAACGGCTAGTAATAGTGATTTTTGATTCTATAAATATGCACACATTTTATTCAACAACTCACTCATATTCTCTACCCTCTTGTAGAAATTCTTAAGTATCTTCATCCGATTTTCTTCGAAAATAATTAATGGATCTCTCGTCTTTATTTTCACAATGATCAGCATGATCATAATACTGATGTTTAGCAAAGACTTCCCTCTGGAATTATTCTGGATTGGTGTTTTATTTATCATTTATATTGTTGGCCTTGTATCGGCACTAATGATACATACAAAAATGTATTATTGAAAAAAAAATATGTATGTTTACATTTCCATTATCAATAAAAAAATATTTCATGTCTTAAATATTTATTATGTGATGATTTGATTGAACAGGAATACAAATGGAAAGTATCGAACATATACACAATTGTCTTGTTGATAGTGCAACAACGCACTCAATATTTACAAATAAAACATATTTCTCGAGCATGAAATTATGCAAGACGCACGTTACAACTATATTTGGTTGCGTAGAGATCATTGAAAATGCGTTATTATCTGGTAGATCAAAAAGAAATCTGCTGAGTTTTAAGGATGTACGCCGAAATGGCTATCACTTGGAAACAGTGATTGAAAATAATAAAGAACATCTCTATATTACATCCTATAAAATGGACACTCGACTTGTCCATGAGAAAATTGAAGCAACAACTGTATTGTGTCCCTATTCGAGCTTTTGAAACCTACGCTACCATGGCTTAGAAGCTGGTGAATCCTGATATATTTGGGTTATGGCATGATCGCCTTGGGCACCCAGAAACTTCTATGTTACGTAGAATTATTGAAAATAATCATGGACATCCATTAAAGGACACAAAAAGGCTAATGTCCAAAGATTGTTTATGTGAATCATGTTCACGTGGAAAACTTATTACTAAACATTCTATGGAAAAGGTTGGTTATGAATCACCATCATTTTTACAACGCATTCATGGTGATATTTGTAGACCAATACATCCAGCAAGTGGACCATTCCGATATTTTATGGTCTTAATAGATGCATCATCCAGATGGTCCCACATATGTTTATTATCTACCAGAAATGTTGCTTTTACACGACTCTTGTCCCAAATTATTAAACTCCGGGCACATTTTCCGGAATATCCTATAAAAAATATAAGAATGGACAATGCCAGAAAATTCACATCAAAAAGTTTCGATGAATATTGTGCAGCACTAGGAATAAATATTGAGCACCCAGTAGCACGTATTCACACCCAGAATGGATTGGCTGAATCCTTGATCAAACGAGTTCAAATTATTGCTCGTACATTATTAATGAGATCAAAGCTCACTAGTGCAGTGTGGGGTCATGCAGTATTACACGCATCAGCACTCATCAGATTACGCCCCACTGCTTATCATATGCACTCCCCAATTAACTCTAGGCTTTGAGCCGAATATTTTGCACTTACGCACATTCGGATGTGCTGTTCATGTGCCAATTCCACCTCCTCAAAGAGCAAAAATGGGTCCTCAATGCCGGCTTGGCATATACGCAACTCCGGCTTGGCATATACGTTGGATTTGATTCCCCATCAATAATTCAGTATTTAGAACCAACAATGGGTGATTTATTTACCGCTCGGTTTGCCAATTGTCATTTTGATGAGACGGTGTTTCCATCAATTGGCAGGGATAAGACTGTTCTTAATAAAGATGAACAAAAACCAGTTGAGGGTATCTCCTGGAATGTACAAAGCTCATCCCACCTAGATCCACATACTACAGAATGTGAAAATGAGGTGAAGAGAATCATCCATTTACAAAATATTGCTAATAGACTTCTTGATGCATTTAATGATGCAAGTAAGGTAACAAAGTCTTACATTCCAGCTGTGAATGCTCCAGCCAGGATCGTTGTTCCTAATGAACACACAAAAATAGATGATGATGCCCCACGACAAAAGCGTGGTAGACCTGTTGGTTCGAAGGACACTGTTCCTCGAAAAATAAAGGGGGGAAGTACTGGGATCACAAACCAAGATCATCGTAGTGAGCATGCTGCAGATGAATCTGTAGAGTGTAATACTGCAAATAATGATGGGATCATGGATTCTGAAAGCACAGAGAATGCCATAAATCATTTCAATGAGATATGGGATCGGAAAAACATGATAATCGATAATTTATTTACTTTCTCGGTTGCACAAGAAATTATGAACAATGATTACGATAATGAACCACATCAATAATTAAATGCCGTCAAAGATCGGATTGGCCTAAATGGGAGGAAGCAATAGAATCTGAATTATCTTCCCTAAAAAAATGGATGGTATTTGGGCAAATTACTCGAACACCGAATAATATAAAATCAATTGGTTACAAATGGGTGTTTGTTCGAAAAAGAAATGAGAAAAATGAGATTGCGAGATATAAAGCCCGACTCGTAGCCCAAGGATTCACCCAACGGCCTGGGATTGATTATGACGAAACGTAATCACCAGTGATGGATATAATCACTTTCCGTTTTCTTATTAGTATGGCTGTCCATGAGTATTTGGACATGCGACTAATGGATGTAGTTACGGTATATATGTATATGGTTCATTAGATTATGATATCTATATGAAAATTCCTGATGGATATAAAATGCCAAAATCTGCTACTCCTCGTGAGCTATACTCGATCAAACTACAGAAATCACTGTATGGATTAAAGCAATCCGGCCGCATGTGGTATCATAGATTGAATGAATACCTTTCTAAGGAAGGTTATAAAAATGATCTTAAATGTCCATGTGTTTTTATTAAAAGATCCAATACTGAATTTGCTATAATTGCAGTCTATGTGGATAACATAAATTTAATCGGAACTCTTAAAGAGTTATCCGATGCTGCTGAATATCTGAATAAAGAATTTGAGGTTAAAGACCTTAGAATAACAAAACTCTATCTTGGTCTTGAGCTCGACCATAAAGATAATGGAATACTTGTCCACCAATCTGCTTATACCAAGAGATTGCTCAAACGATTTAATATGGACAAGGCTCATCCTCTGAGTACTCCTATGGTCGTACGGAATTTAGATCATAAGAAAGATCCTTTCCGACCTAAGGAACCAAATGAGGAAATTTTGGGTCCTGAAGTGCCTTATCTCAATGTTATTGGAGCACTGATGTATTTAGCACAATGCACCAGACCCGATATTTCTTTTGCAGTAAATTTACTTGCAAGATACAGTTCTGAACCAACTCGAAGATACTGGAATGGTATCAAACACATTTTTCGTTATCTCAATGGTACCATTGACCTGAGTTTATCCTATTCAAATGAGGCTACTAACTCTGGATTAGTTAGTTATGTTGATGCGGGATACAAATCCGACCCACATAAGGCTCGCTCACAGACCGGTTATTTATTCTGCTATAATGGTACGGCTATATCATGGAGATCGACCAAACAAACATTAGTAGCTACATCTTCTAATCATTCTGAGATAATTGCTCTCTATGAAGCTGGCAGAGAAAGTGTTTGGCTAAGATCAGTTATAGCTCATATACTAAATGAATGTCGATTGAAGCTTGTGACAGACACTCCCACAATCATTTATGAAGACAATGCAACATGCATAGCACAAGTTAATGGTGGATATATAAAAGGTGATCGGACCAAGCATATTTCACCGAAGTTTTTCTACACGCATGAACTTCAGAAAAATGGAGAAATAAATATTCAACAAATTCGCTCCTGCCACAATCTTGCTGATATATTTACAAAATCACTGCCGACATCAATATTCGAGAAACTGGTATATGGCATAGGCATGAGAAGAGCTAACAAGAACCAAGATTGATGAATCAATTTGGAAACTCTTTATTTCAGGGGGAGCGAAATCAAATACGTGGGCTGTACTCTTTTCCTTATGACTGGCTTTTATCCCACTAGGTTTTTCTAGGTTAAGGTTTTTAACGAGGCAACTTATGCACAAGGTCTGGATCTGAGTATGTACTCTTTTTCCCTTCTGTCCGATTTTGCCCCACTGGGTTTTCCGGCTTAAGGTTTTTAACGAGGCATACTCATCCAGCTTGCTATAGTGCTACGTCCAAGGGGGGGTGTTATAATATCATTTTGGACTTTAGCATTAATTGTTATCACAAGACAAATAGTAGCAAATCTTGTGATTTAATTGTAACAAGACTTGTGATTGTAATAGTGCATATTTGTTACGGGAAAAATGTTTTTTTAGGCCCGTAACTTTGGCCTAATTGGGTTATAAGGACATTATCTTTTCGGGCCTGGAGAAGAAGGACATTAATTTTAAAAAGTGGGAAAACAAGGACAATTAAGCCCGAAGGAGGTTCGATTGGGCTTAATTGTCCTTGTTTTCCCACTTTTTAAAATTAATATCCTTCTTCTCCAGGCCCGAAAAACTAATGTCCTTTTGACACTACCATTTATTTCTAAAGTTTCTAAATTACTTTTTCTTTCTAAAGTTTATAAATTACTTTTTTATTTATTTTACCATTTATATTTTCAATTATTATAATTTTACTAATATTTTTATTTCAATAAATATATTTTTAAAAATAAAAATATTAAAAATTTTAATCATTACACATCATTAAAATCTTAATAACCGAAATGTACTCAAATTTTAAGTTTTAAAATTTGAAAATCATCACAAAATTAAAACTATCAAATAATTTAAAATAAAAAAATCATGTATAAAATTTAAAAATTAGTAAGCATCAACTAATTAACAGCAAAAAAAATATGTAAAAATATGAATATTTTGATATAGTTAAAAATAATATTGATATAGTTTTTTTATTTATATTAATCAATTTGAAAAATTCTTTAGATGGGGTAAAATAAATTAAACTAATCGAATTGGTTAACTCGATTAAATTTGATTTTATAATAAAAATTTATTGATTTGATTTAAAAAATTATAAATAATTGAAATATTTTTTTGATAAATTAATCAATAATATTTTTAAAATTATTTTTTTAGTTCATATATTACGATATAAATATAAAAATTAAGAGAATTATAAATATTTTTTTTGGACGGAGAAGATATCAAAATGTTCTTTTCTTTTATTTTTAAATAACTTTTTATTAAAAGATCGTGATGTTCACAGGAGCATTCGTTTGCTTCACACGACCGTTTTAAATAACTCTACAATACTCTTAACAAAAATACATAATTGATGTTTTAACAAAAATATTTTTTTCTCCAACTCTTCTAAACACTATAAATAGATTTGAAGTGTTTTTAAACTTTCTAAAAAATAAAAAGGTATTTTAAAAAAATACTAACTCAGTGAGAAATATTTCTTTTGATTAGAAGTGAGCACGAATAGATTTAGTTCGGTTTGGTGTGTTTATTTTTATAAATAAAACTAAATTATTTAAATTCGGTGTGATTTTATTCGATTTTTATTTTTTGGTTTGGTTTCAGTTTAAACAATGATTTCTAAAAACTAATTAAATTCAAATTTTATTTTAAGTAATAATTATTTTTAAAAAAATTAACTAGAAATAATTTTTTTAAAATTTAATTAAATACTACATACACTTGAAAAAAATATTTCAAAACGATCGTGATGCCCAACAAAAAATGAGTAAATTTAATTTTATTTTATTGTAAGGGATAAATTAAAGATAAATATAAGATATTAAAATTATGTATGTATTAATATTTAGCGGACTCACTGGCTAATTTTGTTAACCTATGCTATGAACTAGCCCTATATACAGTCCGGTTAAAACTTAAAACATGTAATTCTTAATACTACATTCTTTAAGAATATATTTAATTTTCATGTTAGATGAGTTATTCCAACGGTGAAATATTTTTAGTAAACTTTGGCTAGTTGGGTTATAAGGACATTAGTTTTTCGGGCTGGAGAGAGGACATTAATTTTAAAAAGTGGAAAAACAAGGACAATTAAGCCCAATCGGACCTCCTTCGGGCTTAATTGTCCTTGTTTTCCCACTTTTTAAAATTAATGTCCTTCTTCTTCAGACCCGAAAATATAATGTCCTTATAATTCAACTAGGCCAAAGTTACGTGCCTAATAAAATATTTTTCCCTATTTGTTACTATAAATATGTGGTTATGGAAATGAAGAAATGACACGCAAAAGAAAGAGTAATAAAATTTCATCTCATTTCCTCCCTACTTGTTCCCTTGTTATTTTTCTATTTTATGCTATTATTATCTTCAATAATATTCTTGCTTAATATTAGTTTTATAACGGATAGTATATTATTCGTTCTAGAACATACTTTTCATAATTGAGTTTTATCCTATTATTATTATTGTTGTTATTATTATTATTATCAATTGATTATCATTAATTCAATTTCACGCACAGAATAATCATATTCCATCTTAAGCTAGTTATTCTCATAATGCATTTTTAACCAATTCGTGCCTTCAGAAGCACCGATTCACAATTAAAAGCAATCTTTAATTAAAATCTTCACATCCCTTCAGTTTGAAATCTAAAAGAGGTGACCCTTCGAAATGTTGTCTCATTTACCTATATAAATACAAACACATGCAATACAAAATACTACACTTCCAATTGCTCGTATACCATCACTAGATACATTCACACACACACACACACACTCAATGGTGATCAACCGGGTTACCATCATGGCGTCGGTGGCGGTGGTGATGCTAGTGGCGGCGACAATGGTGGCGGCAGCAACAGCACAAGTGACAGAGAAAAATGTGAATTTGCAGTGCATGACGGACTGTTACTTTGACTGCACGCAGATAAAGATCTTCAGCGCGAGCGAGTGCAAGAGAGAATGTACGGTCGCTTGTGCAAGATATTTCATGAGGAAAGCAGTTGAGGAGGAAGATGATAATAAATTCGTCCCTTTATGGATATAGATATTAGTATTCCTTACGTAGATTTCGTTAAGTCGTAGACTACAAGTGTATTGATGCCCCCCTCCCCCCTCCCCCTTTCTATTGTGTGTTGGTTGAAGAACAAATATTAGTGGTTGTATTTCATATTTATTAGTAATTATAAGTTTTACATTTCTATCTTTTATTTTATTTCGTGCAAGAAGTATCCCTAATGGAGAAAGCCGTTGTCAATCATCATATGTCTAATGGAGAATACATGCGACAACATAACAAAATACGTTTAGTATCAAAATTAATTTTTTTAGTCGATTCTAAAAAAGATGACGTGGCATAACGTCCATCGAAAATCCACAAATTTTGACGGCACGTGCATTGAAACGATGTCGTTTTGCTTTCCTGCAATGTTAAGATGTAAACTAATTAATAATATCAAAAAAAGTTGGGACTAAATCCATCAAAACAATAATTTGGGGACCAACTCTATTTTAACTAGTGCAAATTAAATGGAATGCTTTACTGCCAATTTGATAAAATTAAACATAAATATGTCTTACTATTTTAAGATTATAAATATTTCTTAATATATACCATATACATATAATATAATTAATAAATTAAATTTAGTATAATAAATATTTAAAAAATATTTTTTTATATAGTACAATATATAATATATATAGTATAATATATATATATATATATGCATAATTTATAATAATAATTTATTTATATAATTCAAATAGGTGCGCGTATTGGATAATCGGATTGGGTATGGGATAATATTCTATGCATACCCTACCCGTACTCGATTATATATTTTCGAGTTCGGCGATGCCCGATCTTATTATGGGTTTATCCAACGGGTAGGATGAAGTACGAATAAAGTTGACATCTCTACCTCCTGCTTCTTCTGTAGCTGTTCGGGAGAACTAGATGTAGATGTTGGTTGTTACGTTAGATGTAAGTTGTGGAGTAGTTACTAGGTGTCAATTAATAGTTATTAGATGTGATTGTCAAATTAACTGCATGATATAGGTGTTCAATATAAATTATTTGTTGAAATAGTAATTAATTTTGTAGTTTTTGTGAAGCACCCCTTCAAAAGCTACTTTTGTTAGCCTTCGTGAAACATTATTTCAAAGAAGCTAAGGGTGTATTTAATTATGATTTAATGGAATTTAATAGATTTTGACGGAGTTTAAAAGTTTAGGTGTCTTTAGAAATCTTTTAAAGTCACAAGGTATTTAATATAGATTTAGATAGACTCTCAAAAAATCCTTCAAAATACCATGGGAATCTTTTTCTTTTTTAAATTCTCTTGATTCATTTATTGCTACTGCTTCACAAAATCTAGGTTCTCGAAAACCTTTTAAAATCCTATTAAATCTAGAGGTATTTAATATTTGTGAGACGTTGATGGAAATCTATAATTCATTGATTTTGATGTACTTTTTGTGCCAATTATAAATTATAGGGTCCTCTCATTCTCTCTACTTGACCCTAGAAATTTTGAAGGAGATATTTTTTGCACGAGAAGTCGACGTCTTCTGCTGCCTTCTGCCTTCTGCGCGTGAACCATGTTTTTTTTCTTTTTATTTCTCTTTTTTTTCATTTTCTCCTATATATACTGTGAATCGGAAGAATCAGATTGATTCAACCCCTCAATTTTGTGAATTATATAGATGTTGTTGTTAGTTATATAAATTTTATCAAAGCCCTTAGTCCTTGCCTTTGGGACTTTTGCTTACAATTGAAGTGGTGGTAGTAATATTATGTAGGAAGGTGGGTTTTCTTTTCTGTAGTAAGTTGTGTCGTGAAAAAAAAAAAGAGAAACAATCTCCTTATAACAGATACCTGTAATATCCGAATTTCAGTATAAATTTTTCGCGTTATTTTATCTGAGATATACTGCATAGCTTGGTGTCTATACAGTATGGATAAAATAAATTGAAGACTGAGACAGCTGTATTTATATAATTACCGTACTTGGTCGACAATTGCATTTGAGGATACCGTGCATCAGGTGTATCGTATGAGAATATTATCGGAACGAGTATATGTATTCAGTATGTCGCGTGTACGTGTTCGGCATCTTGAGATGACGGACAGAAACAGTTGGATTTGGCTAAGTGTAGAAAGCCATTACGTACGCTAAGCTTAGGGACTTACGTACGCTAAACTGATAAGCATAATGTACCTCATGTATCATGCATTACGTACGTTATGAGGGGAATCAGACAGGACCGAGCTATGATCAGCTAGTGGTCCCGTGGTCGGCAACTTTCAGCGCGGATGTGGACAGGCGAGTCAACCTCGAGCTTTACGTATGTTAAGGACAGCCCATTACGTATGGCACTGTATGGCAAGTCAACCGCTACATTACGTACGCTATGACAAGGAAATTACGTATGTAATGCGTACCACGAAATGAGGCAGTAGTCTCTGGGCCGTCGTTACATACGTTATCAAGGACAGATAGCGTACGTAAAGGGATATTACGTACGTTAACTATTGCATGTTACGTACGTAACGATCTGGGAGTTTATATTAGTGTGATGCCCGTCACTTCGTTTTTCTTCAGAACTTAATTTTGTTTTTCGCCTCCAACACTCAGATATGGAGTTTCGGTTCTTCTAAGTCGATTATGAGCTTAAGGGCTTGGATTTGGAGCTTGAGATGAGGAGTTGTGGTTGATTCTTGAAGTGTTTGCTTGTGTACTTCATCTTCTAAGAGGTATGTTAGATAATCCTCTCTTGAATCTCGGGTTTTGAGGTGTTGTTGATGATTAGTTCGTATGATGATAGTTGTGGAGTTATTGATGATTCTTGAAATGGAGTTCGATTGTTCTTCTTCATGGTTCGTCTATACAAGATAATTTTCGTATCCCTTTTATATTGGTTCGTTTTTAAGGATGATTACTTGGGAGGGAGCATGTTGAATTATCATGTGATGATGTTATATGAGATTTAATGGAATTGTGATATGAGATTTCGGATGTTAATTAAGATTCTTCCTGTTGTGAGGATTGTGATTCGTTTAACCCGATGAAAGATGGATTTCTGAATCATGTTGATTTCGTATGAATCATGATATGGGGTTGATTCCAGATTAAGTATGATACAATCCCTGTTGGTTTGATTGTTGATGTTTTTCTTCGTATGATGATGGTTATAGTGGTGTTATTGTGATTCTTCATGTTATGTGAAGAGTGTTTTGAAGAAGATGATGATATGTATGTATTAGTCGGATTATAAGTGAAAGATAATAGTTTAGAGGTTAGCTAACATATTGGATTATGTTGTCTTGATGATTATATGTTGAAGTGTTTGGAGGAAATAAGATTTGGGCATTTTTTGGAAAGTGTCGTGTAAAAGGATCGACTTTGGAAAATTACCACCAATTTTTGAAAACATAAATTTTTTTGAAACATAACAGTATGATAGAGCATCGAGTTAGCTTTCTAATGGTTCAAACGGTGAGTTAATCGGAGTCCGGATGAGTGAGTTATGACCAGAATGGTAAGAACTATACTGCCTGTAATCAGAGCATGTATTACATACGTTATGTGTGGGTTACGTACGTTAACATGCCTGGAAGTATAAATATGATCAAAAAATTGGGAATTTTACTTCCCAACCCTTGCTACTCGAACCCCTTTCACCCCAAGGCACCTAAACCCGAGTTTTAACCCCTAAATCTTAGATTTTGAGTAGGTTTATCAAGTGTTAACATCTATAAGAGTTTGGAACAAGGATTCTAACATCGTTCTTGATTCTTTTGCCGGATTGAGGTAATTGGTTTGAATTTTCATATTTTTGAATGTTTGAAGAATCTTGGTATATTGGGGTTGTTTAGTTCGTATCGGTATCTAGAATCGTATTACGTAGAAGGATATATATGGTTGTGATGGTGTTCTTTGTGTTCTTGATGTGGTTGATGTTTATTAATCAATGATTCAAATATACCTTTGAATTAAGCCTTCAACGTAGAATTCCATGAGAATAATGATGTTAGGAGTATGCCCTCGAATGCCACTCAGAGGTTGTTGAGTGAGGGCATTGTACTTGTAATTATGTAAACCAATTATATAAGGCAAATGAATGTTTCTTTATTTACTGGTAGTTACTGGCGTTCCTAACTCGTAAATAAACATATAGAAACTAGTCCGTGTATTTGAGAGCAAAACGTTCCACTCCTTATTGGATAAGGGAGTCGGCACTGGAAAGGTTATAGCTCAAATACTTAATCGTTCGCAAGTCGATGAAACTTGACTGGGCGTTAAGTTTATGTGAAGACTTGTATGACGTGTTCTTTGACATGGAGAGTGCCTGTCGAACATTAATGGTTAGTGGGAGCACACGTTATAGGTATGCTAATTGGATTAGTATACTCGAACCGACTCACCCTCGATTCGTCACATGGATTTCACTCCGGGACTGTCAATGACGGAATCGAAAGGTTGTGATAGGTATTCGTGAACCTTAGACTTGAGGATTTAGTAGGGATGTGCTTGTGACGTCAAGATTTTCATTAGAGTAGTTCGACCCTGTAAACCTAAGGCGGGGTCAACCTCGACGTGCATCTTGACGGCAAGTAGCAGTCCTATCAATACCAAGATAGAATTCTTTCTCCCGTTAGTGAGCGGGTTATATGTCCTATGCGGTTATTGGCAGATGAGATCATAAGTCTTTGGCCAAAGCATTGGAGCTAGTTGTATTAGATACACGACAACTCGATGATCTCGATTTGCATTAACGCATGCATAGCGTCAAGTACAGATAGGGTTTGACTGACCGTGACCCTATAACTTGATCGGGACATTTGAAAGAAGGGTTTATACGTATACTGGTATTCACTACAGAATGGTTCTTGAATGATCCCAATCATTCGTTCTCAGTTGGGGTACAGTGTAGGCCACTAGGCTGGCTAGGTGGTGCTACTACTCTTTGGTTCCTCCCATTGCTGACTGAGATGGACCTACCGAGTCGCACATTAGGATTGACGACGGAATGAATTAAGCTAATTCTCTCATTATGAATATTAGATATTGGATATCTAATTTGGGACATTGGATATTTAAATCGATTTATCGGATAAATTGATTTACGGCTTAATGAATTAAATATATCACTGGGTGATTAATTTAATTCATGGATATAATTATTTCTTGGAGAAATTAATTATGTTATTATGTATTTGATATGATTAATTAATTGGATTAATTGATCGATATAAATACATCGTAACGGAATCGGAGTTTATCTGTTTGGACTCACGGGAGTCCGAAACGAACCGAACTCGTCGTATTTCTTCATCATAGCCGCTTCTTCCCCACACCTTGACAAGACTTTGATTTTTAAATCAATTGGAATCTTGATTAGGTGTTTAATGAATAGATATTTGATATCTTTTTCAAGGTGGGGTTAAACATGAGTTGTTCTCATGTGGAAAGGAATTGAATAAGAAGAGAAGACTTGTCACTCTCTAAAATGATCATTGTGCCAACCGTGAGATACATTGAGAGAGAGAGAAAGTGAGACTTTGAGTTCAAACACTTATCTTCATCTTCTTCTTCAACTTGTTCTTGGTGATTCTTGGAGAAAAATCAAGAAATAAATGAGAGTTGTGAGTTATACACTTAGAGTGTGATAATCTCATATTGGAAGCTTCATCACTTAGCTCTAGCCGTATCCTCGAGGATAGCAAGGTGATCGCTGCTCCGTTTCTCCGGCGCGTGGCAAGTAGAGACGCGGTACTTTCGGCGTTGGATCGTTCAAGAGCTTGGGGAATAGCTCAAGAGAAGGTTTCCATTTAATCAACGGACTTCGAGGGTTAGTTTCTTATGACTCTTGTTTTTCGTTTATATATTCGTATATACGTAGCTCGATCGATCCTCGTAGGGATTCGGATCGAATTAATTTTCGTTTTACCGCTCACTGGCCTTCGTTTTAGGCACCGAATCCCAACAGTGGTATCAGAGAGTAGGTCTTGCGATCGTATATATGATATTGGCATTTGGAATGCTCGATTAGATGGTGAATGATTTGGAATCATTTTAGTCATAATCGTGGTATATGTTTTTCGTTAGTAATTATTGTATTTTTCTTTAGTTTCTGTCTAAATATAAATCTTAAATTTCGGGAAATATGATTTATATTGAAGATATGAAAGTCGTAAAATATTGATATGATATCCGGTCAAACATCTAGCCCGAATCGTCAGTTTGGACGACTTTTTGGACAAAAAGGGTATTTTGGCGAGAATGACTCGGCCGTGTCTGGTGACACGGTCGTGTCCGGCAATGTGGCTGTGCCATCGCCTCGAGACCCGACTGTCGAGACACGGCGTGTCCGCCGAAGTGACTCGACCGTGTCCTGGATGACACGGTCGTGTCCGGCAGTCTACCAAGTCACTGCCAGGCGACCCGACCGTGTCCTAGGACTCGGTCGTGTCCTGGCCGGATTCTTCCGAGCGTGACTCGGCCAAGCCAGGCGTGACTGCCGGTAGGCTGCCGAGGGTGACTCGGTCATGCTGGCCCGTTTTCACCCCGGCTCGATTTTTTCGTGTATTCTTGAAAATTAATCTCCCGCATGTTAAATTGGATTTAATATGTGTTGTTGCCCAAAATATTTATCCGAAGATTAATACTGCTGGAAGACGGACAACAAACAACAATTGCGGGAGCACTTCCGAGAGTAGATAAATAATACAAGATTTGCCGGGTTTGTTAGGCCCGGGCTTGAATGCTCTCGCGAGATGTTATTAATACGAATATTCGTGGATACAAGTATTAATGAGAGAGATCTAAATACAATGAGTGTAAAAAGACTCTGTTAATCCGGCTCTTGAGCGAAGCTAGGTGTTCTTCGTCCCGCCGATCGTCTGCCTGATGGAGAGGCCGGGAGAAGTAAGTACCGAAAGATAGCTGTTGCCAAGAGTTGGAGAAAGCCAAGTGTTATGTATTTTGCTTCTGTATAGTGTGCTTGAATCGCGATATTGCTGAGAGGAAATACAAGTGCAGTCGCCTTCTTTATATAGGGGTTGAGGTGCCTTGTCTCCTAGTGGGCGATCGCCTTTCGGCCATTAATGTAATGGGGCGATCGTCCAAAGGGCACGTGGGGCCCGCCAAAAGTCCATAGATCCAATGGCACTAGCCGAGTGGCCCAATGAGGAGCCGCACGCGTCCTAAGTATCACAGGAGGTCCCACTTTGTTACTTTCGGCGGACTTTGTCAGTAGGTGCGGTAGGCGCCAGTGTAGTCACATGTCTTGTCCGTCGGCTCCTTTCGCAGTCCGGGCCCTGTTGGTAGGTGAGGTAGGTGACAGTTTGTCGGCGCCTTTTGTGGATCTGCACGTGGGGTCGATTTGAGACTTGGTCTTCGCCGACCGGATGGTCATCGGTGGAGATCGACATGAGGCGATCGTCTCTAGATGATCATCCGAGGTCGCCGCTTGCCATGGATGGAGGTTGCCAATGGTCGGTCACCAAGGGTAGGTCGGCAAGATGCCGAGAGAGGATCGTCCATTAGTAGATCGCCAGGGGTTGGTCGCCGAGTATCGAGAGGCGATCGTATCTGAGGTTGATCGCTCGATACCGGGACTTGTCCTGGGGCCTTCGGTCGGTCGATGCAGCTCGTCCACTGGGCTAAGGCTCGGTCTCCAGGTCGCTGATCGGCAGATCTGCCTTGGCCGTTCGGCAGTAAGTCGGTCGCCTGTCCTCCTAGGAGATCGCCGGTCGGAAGGTGTTAATTCTTGACACAACAATTGCCCCCCAGCTTGCTCCTATGTTGAAGACATGGGGCGAGGTGGTTCTTGCTGGTGATCGTGTATGGATGAGGATGGGCGACCTGAGCTGACTTAAGATTCGGACTTGGGCTATCATGGTCGATTGGCTTAGCTATCTTTCGGTCTTGTACCTGCAAAAACAACATTGGCCGATCCCCCACGGAAACTTGGGTGGTTTCGCTTTGTTTGAGGAATCGTGCACAGTCGCGGAGATCGATGGACCGACTCCATGACTGTGTCTTGGTGCGCGAAGACAATGAGTGTCTCGTGACTCACTTTATTATGAGGGTCCTCTCATAGCCGCGCCGCCTCGTATTTAAACGAAGGGCGTGCGGTCTCGGCCTAGAGGAGTCCTTGCGCGGCGGCGTCGGATGAATCAACTCCACGCCCGCGGCTTGTTAGCTCGCTTCCACCTCGGCCACCATGGAGATGGCCGACCTTGACGGCACGTTGAGACGGGGTTGTGGCATGTGTCCACCGATTAATGTTGGAGAGCCCTCGACTACGCCGGCCTCGTATTTAAACGAAGGGCGGGCGATCTTGGCCGAAAGGACCTTGCATGGCCGGGCGGTTCCATCGACCGCCAGACCATGGCTTTATGAAGTGCGGTGGAGGCGATCTTATGCCTTAGTCCGTCATGTTATATCTTTGGCCGGATCAGATGGCGATCGTGTCCACCGGGTTCTGATGATGTAGCGTGATGATCGGCGATCGGCCGAAGAGTGGCGATCGTCGCCTACCGCCGATCGCTTTATTCGTAGGTTGATGTCGGCGATCGGGCGGGAGATCGTCGCCCGGCGCCGATCGCGCGCTCACAGCCGAGAAGGAACCTTTGCTCGGCCGTAAAATCTGCGGCTCTAGCCCGGAAGGCTGCGTAGGTTGTAGGTTGGGTCTTCGTGAGATGCCTGAACATAGGCGAAAAACCCTGAAATCCTCCTAGGACCGCGTAGAGGGCGGTCTCATCGCTTATGGGCTCGCCGTTGAGGATGATCACGTCTACCCGGTCGATGTAGTCCGAGTCGGACTCTTCTTCTCCCTGCTTGATTTGCATCATGCGAAGGGGACCTTCTGGCCGGACGACCCGGGTAGCGAAGTACTCCGTGAAGACGTGCGCCAGCTAGTTAAAGGAGCCAACGGACCGAGGCGGCAATGAAGTGTACCACCGGTGGGCGAGGTCGTCCAGCGTCAGAGGGAACATTCGGCACCTGGTCGCGTCAGATGCCCCGCACCCGGTCATGTAGATGTTGAACTTCCTCAGGTGCACTTGGGGGTCCGATCGCCCCTCGTACATGGGCGTTTGCGGGGGAGCGATCTTATGCTGCACGGGGGCGAGCTCGATGTCGATCGTGAGCGGCTCGCTTGGCCCGGCGATCATCTTCTTGGCACCTGCCTTGGACTCCAGGAGCGCCTTCATGTCGTTGAGTTGACGTTGCATCGCAGCCATCGCCGTGGCTTGGTCGCTTGCAGATCGGCTTTGGGAGCAGGAGCCGAGGCGATCGTGTACCGATCTCCGGGCTCCGCTGCCGCTGGCCTCGGCACCGGGCGAGGGGGAGCCAGACGGCCAGTCAGCCTTCTCGGGAGTCGGTAGCCGAGCTCCCGGTGACGGATTCAAACTCCGTCGCCTCGTAGATGGGGCCGGATCGCCCGAGCTGTGTCGGGTCACCGCCTGTGCGATCAAGACAGAGGTGCCCAGGCGAGCGCCTCTTCTTGCGGACGGAGCCTCCCAGCGATCGCTCGGCTGACGCCTTGAGCTTCGCTGACTTCCGGCGACGGCCGAGGGGGCGATAGCAGAGGCGCGTTGAGAACACTCCGTCGCTCGTAGACGGCCGTGGCCTTCGATCTGTTCCTTGGTTCGAACCGATCGAGCGAGAGGTTGGGCCGCCGTCCGTGGACGGATCGAGCGTCTCGATCATGCGGCTACCTTCCACCTTCGGCCGTGGCTCGGACCGACGGAACAGGGGTTTGGCCGGGCCGGTCGGGCTTTCTTGGCGCGGAGGCTAAGACATGATTTGTAGGATTTCTTTGAAGTGCGGTAAGTGTCACTTCAAGTATCCGCCCGAGAACATGAGTGTTCTTCGAACAGTAAGTATAAAAATTCGAGGGTGGATGCCCTTCTTCTAGCGCCAATTGTTGTTGCCCAAAATATTTATCCGAAGATTAATACTGTGGAAGACGGACAACAAACAACAATTGCGGAGCACTTCCGAGAGTAGATAAATAATACAAGATTTGGGTTTGTTAGGCCCGGGCTTGAATGCTCTCGCGAGATGTTATTAATACGAATATTCGTGGATACAAGTATTAATGAGAGAGATCTAAATACAATGAGTGTAAAAGACTCGTTAATCCGGCTCTTGAGCGAAGCTAGGTGTTCTTCGTCCCGCCGATCGTCCGCCCGATGGAGAGGCCGGAGAAGTAAGTACCGAAAGATAGTCATTGCAAGAGTTGGAGAAAGCCAAGTGTTATGTATTTTGCTTCTGTATAGTGTGCTTGAATCGCGATATTGCTGAGAGGAAATACAAGTGCAGGCTGCCTTCTTTATATAGGGGTTGAGGTGCCTTGTCTCCTAGTGGGCGATCGCCTTTCGGCCATTAATGTAATGGGGCGATCGTCCTAAAGGGCACGTGGGCTGCCTGCCAAAAGTCCATAGATCCAGCCGGCAGCTAGCTGAGTGGCCCAATGAGGAGCCGACACGCGTCCGAAGTACTGTCACAGGAGGTCTCACTTTGTTACTTTCGGACTTTGTCGCAGGTGCGGAGGCGCCAGCCGTAGTCACATGTCTTGTCCGTCGGCTCCTTTCGCAGTGCAGGCCTGTTGGTAGGTGAGGTAGGTGACAGTTTGTCGGCGCCTTTTGTGGATCTCGCACGTGGGGTCGCTTTGAGACTTGGTCTTCGCCGACTGGATGGTCATCGGTGGAGATCGACATGAGGCGATCGTCTCTAGCTGATCATCCGAGGTCGCCATCGGCCAGTGGATGGAGGTTGCCAATGGTCGGTCACCAAGGGTAGGTCGGCAAGATGCCGAGAGAGGATCGTCCATTAGTAGATCGCCAGGGGTTGGTCGCCGAGTATCGAGAGGCGATCGTATCTGAGGTTGATCGCTCGATACCGGGACTTGTCCTGGGGCCTTCGGTCGGTCGATGCAGCTCGTCCACTGGGCTAAGGCTCGGTCGCCAGGTCGCTGATCGGCAGATCTGCCTTGGCCGTTCGGCAGTAAGTCGGTCGCCTGTCCTCCTAGGAGATCGCCGGTCGGAAGGTGTTAATTCTTGACACAACAATATGATTAAAATGATTTATGGTATTTCATTTTATAAGGGAAATTTGATTAATTGGAATATTTATGGTCGACCGAATTATTTTGAACATTATCAAATTACCGATTGTGTGAATCGATTGGATCGGTTCGTATTGTTGATTGGATCAATGTATCTCTACGCTTTCCATTTATATAGTATTTATTGGATGAATGCTTTTTGAATGGGGATGTGGTTCGTGGACTTAGATTTGAATCGTTCGTTTTATTCGATTGGGTTGTAAAGGCCGTTTTGAGCCTATTTATTTTACTAGAAATGTTTGTATCTAGGATGCAATTTTCGATGTAAAATTTATATGTAATGACGAAGACCGGAGGAAGATCCATTTCGAGAAGACGAAGATTCAAGACGAAGACTTGTAATTAGATTACGAAGTTTTTGTTTTCTAGGAACGGTCCATGAACCACATGTTGGTAGCAACTAGGTTGTGAATGGTTGTTTCATATTGTATGAATGCCTCAAACGCGCTAATATGATTAATGTGCAAAGTGTAACGTTAATCGCGAAAATTCTCCCACTATAAATAATTAAGTTTATAAGGTTTCAAGGTTTTTCTTCCTCCATCGAAGTTTTCGAAATTGAAATCCAAACCGGATGTGCTATGCTTCCGAGTTATCGGGGTAGTCGTCGGGAGGACGGATAAATTACCGAGAGCGCATGGATGCCTTCGGTTGGAGCAAATTTTATCCCTAGAAACCCGATAGGTTGCCGGATAAGATTCAATTGTGAAACCGATTTGCGTCGATGGTATAAACTTAACTTGTTCACGAACCATAGAAATCGTATAGGTTGAGGGAGTGAACAAGGGGAAAAAGAAGATCGAATCATCCATTAGATGGGTTGGTGTTGGACACCACTTTATGAAAATTAATAGACTAGAAACCCATTCGGTTGCCCTCTATTAAGATTTATAAAGAACTCGATCACCACTATGAAGTAGAGCGACGATACTTCCTAGGATATCACATGGGGTGTGTTATTCCGATAAAAATAGTGGGAGCCGGGTAACAAGAATAGAAAAGACCTTAAATTCTATACTGTAACATAATTGAATGAGTCACTAATTAACTGCTATACTTAATGCATAAATCTCAATATGACAATGAATCCACTCGCAATTCTACTCAAAAGAACACCTTAATGGGACCTAACTTTGTGGATTGGCTCCGCAATCGATGATTGTCCTCGAGATAGAGGCACTGGGATATGTCTTGGAGACGGACATTCCGGCGCCTCTGTGCGGACCGAGCCAATCAGAAGAGATTGAAAACCACGAAAAGTGGGTTAAGGATGACGTGAAAGTCCGTGCTTATATGATGGCTTCCATGTCTAATGAGCTTCAGAGAGCTCATGAGAAAATGACTTCGCTGAGCGATTCTATCTCACTTAACCGAGCTTTATGGTGAGCACATGAATCGCTAGATATGAGATATCCAAGCAACTGCTCGGTGCTAGGATGAAGGAAGGTGAGAAGGTTGGGGAACACGTCCTCAAAATGATATCCATGATCGAGAGATTGGAGGCTCTTGATTTTAAAATGGATGCTTCTCTCAAACCGACCTTATCCTACGGTCTCTCCCGATTCCTTCTCACATTTGTTATGAACTTCAATCGCAACGAAATTGCATGTAACTTAGCCGGGCTAATGAACAAACTAGTGACCGCTCGGTCTCGATGAAGACTCCGCGGATGAAGGAGTCTCGCACTTGTGATTTCTTACGACTTCTAAGTCTAAGAATAAGAAGAAAAAGACCAAGAAGCGGACTGACCACAAGCTAAGGACCTTAAGGGAAAGGGCAAGGCCCGATGGTTCCAAAGAACAAGAAGAAGAAGGATGCTTGTCTCAAGTGCGGTGAGTTGGGCCACCGGGCTAGAGACTGTCCGATTCTTCATGGCACTTCGTGCAGAACTTTTAGTTTTGGAAACAAATTGTTCGCCATCGTATTTTCTACTTCTGATACGGATTCTCGTGCTAGTTCTCATATTTGTACCGTGAATCGGGATCCGGAACAAAGTAGGAAGCTTGGATCCGAGAAGTTATGATCACGGTCGGAGCGGGCATAGTGTCGAGGCGACCGACATAGGATCACTTCTTTTGGGTTTAGAATCCGGTTTTGTTTTGACTTTAGAAGATGTACTTGTTTTGCCCAAGGGGCACAAAACATTGTATCCATTCCTGGTCATGGACCGAAAAGGCTTTTCATTTTTCATTGGTGATGGTTCTGCAAAATTTATTTTAGAAATAAACTAGTGGGTACTGCTACATTGTTGAATGGATTGTATCATCTAAATCTCAGAACAAAGTAGTTGTGAATACTATGACTAGAAAACGTGGTAGGGATGAAACCAACCAAGTTTTGAAATGACATCTTAGACTTGGTCATGTTGGTCGGACCAAGGTTTACAAGATGGAAAAGATGGACTTATGGGTCCATTGGGATCGGATCCCTTTCCTACTTGTGAATCTTGCCTTAAAGGCAAATGACTAAGTCCCCTTCACAGGACTTTTGAAAGAGCCGATAAACTAGGATTAATCCATACCGACGTTTGTGGTGCTTTGAAGCGAGACGTGACGGATATCAATATTTCATTACGTTTACAGATGATCATACTAGGTATGGTTATGTATACCTAATGAAACATAAATCCGAGGCCTTTGAGAAATTCCAGAATTCAAGGCCCTAGTCGAGAAACAAACCGGTAATCATATCAAAGCACTTGGTCGGACCGAGGTGGCGAGTATATGAGTACGGAGTTTGACGAGTTCCTTAAGGAACATGGAATAGTTTCACAACTAACACCTCCAGTACTCCTCGGTTAAATGGTGTGTCGTAAAGAAGGAACCGGACCTGTTGAACATGGTCCGTTCCATGCCAGCTATCTTGACTTGCCGATTTACCCGTGAGGGTATGCACTCGATCGCCGCATATATCTTGAACAGATGTCCTTCCAAATCCGTTTCCTAAAACTCCACATGAGATGTGGGAAGGAAGGAAACCAAGTCTTAATCATATTAGGATTTGGGGATGTCCCGCTTATGTCAAGAAGACTAAGGTGGAAAAGTTGGAAGCTAGGTCTGCGAAGGGACGTTTCATTGGATTCCCGTCCTGGGACGATGGGATATCTATTCTACATGCCCAAAGATCGAAGGATCATTGTTGCTTTACAAGCACACTTCTGGAAGATGAGTTCATTCAGAAGGCGGAGCAGTAGAAGTATTTCTTTAGAAGAATACAATGAAACTCCTCGAGAGACACTGCAAGAAACTGAACCGAACTTTCAAACACAAATACAACCACCTCGTAGGTCTAGTAGGGTGTCTCATTTACTCGAGAGGTATGGGCTTGTGCACTTGGAGGAGCCGGGTCTCCATGAGGTTCCAAGTGATAGCCAAGAGACCGACCCGACGACCTATGACCAAGCGATGGTGGATGTAGACTCCGCGAAATGGCGTGAAGCTATGGAAGCCGAGATAGACTCGATGCATGTAAATCAGTCTGGACTCTAGTAGACCGCCCCAAGGGCATAGTGACCATTGGGAATAAGTGGATCTACAAGAGAAAGACCGATGGTGATGGCAAGGTTGACGCCTATAAGGCCGGGCTTGTGGCAAAGGGTTATACCCAAAAGGAAGGGATCGATTACCACGATACCTTCTCGCCCGTAGCCATGATCAAGTCTATTCGCATGATGCTTGCTATAGCCGCCTACCACGATTATGAGATATGGCAAATGGACGTAAAGACGGCTTTCCTTAATGGATTCCTCGAGGAGGAAATCTATATGGAGCACCCAAAGGCTTTGTGTCCGAAGTCGATATTCGAAAGTGTGCAAGCTTCATTGCTCCATTTATGGATCAAGCAAGCGTCGCGTAGTTGGAACCTTCGCTTTGACGAGGCGGTCAAAGAGTTTAACCGTGCAAAATGAAGAGGAACCTTGTGTATACAAGAAGGTTAGTGGGAGCAAGATCGTATTCTTAGTACTATATGTAGATGACATTCTACTAATAGGAAATGATGTGGGAATGCTCGATGAAAGCTTGGCTTTCGAGTAATTTCTCCATGAAAGACTTGGGAGAAGCAACCTATATTCTTGGTATTCGGCTCTACCGGGATAGATCGAAGAGAACAATAGGCCTTTCCCAAGCCCTCTATATAGATAAGATCTTAAAGCGATTTAAGATGGATGATTCTAAAAGAGGGTTCCTACCGATGCAACATGGAATAAAACTCACCTTGAAGATGTGTCCTCAAAGTGAGGAACAACGCAAGGAAATGAGTAATATACCATATGCTTCGGCCGTGGGTAGCCTTATGTATGCTATGTTGTGTACAAGACCTGACATCTGGTGAGTAGGTTTCAGGCAAACCCAGGTAGGGAACATTGGACTGCTGTAAAGAACGTTCTCAAGTACTTGAGAAGAACGAGAGATATGGTTCTTATGTATGGCGGTGGAGATTTGGATGTGGTGGGATTCACTGATTCGGACTTCCAAGGACTGAAGGACGACTCGATGTCCACTTCTGGCTACATATTTACTCTTAATGGAGGAGCAGTATCTTGGCGTAGTGCCAAGCAAAGCGCGATCGCCGATTCCACCTGTCAGCCGAGTATCAAGCACTCTGAGGCTTCCAAGGAAGGGTTCGGATTAAGAAGTTTCGGGAGAACTTCAAATGATACCATGTCCGAAATGCCTGCTCCGCTATATCATGACAACGACGGAGTCAGTAGCGCAGCCAAGGAGCCGAGGTTTCACAACAAAGACCAAACATATTGAGAGGAAGTATCATCTCGTAAGAGAATTTGTTCGCAAGGGATACATCAGACCGCACAGAGTAGACTCGGCCGACAACGTCGCCGATCCACCGACTAAGCCACTTTCTCGACTAGCTTGGAGCGTCATCTAGAGAACATGGGTATTAGATACCATAGTGTGTGGCATTGAGTGCAAGTGGGAGATTGTTAGGAGTATGCCCTCGAATGCCACTCGAGGTTGTTGAGTGAGGGCATTGTACTTGTAATTATGTAAACCAATTATATAAGGCAAATGAATGTTTCTTTATTTACCGTAGTTACCGCGCTCCTAACTCGTAAATAAACATATAGAAACTAGTCCGTGTATTTGAGAGCAAAACGTTCCACTCTTTATTGGATAAGGAGTCGCACCGGAAAGGTTATAGCTCAAATACTTAATCGTCATGAAGTCGATGAAACTTGATCGGGCGTTAAGTTTATGTGAAGACTTGTATGACGTGTTCTTTGACATGTAGAGTGCCCGTCGAACACTAATGGTTAGTGGGAGCACACGTTATAGGTATGCTAATTGGATTAGTATACTCAACCGACTCACCCTCGATTCGTCACATGGATTTCACTCCGGATCACAATGACGGAATCGAAAGGTTGTGATAGGTATTCGTGAACCTTAGACTTGAGGATTTAGTAGGGATGTGCTTGTGACGTCAAGATTTTCATTAGAGTAGTTCGACCCCGTAAACCTAAGGCGGGGTCAACCTCGACGTGCATCTTGACGGCAAGTAGCAGTCCTATCAATACCAAGATAGAATTCTTTCTCCCGTTAGTGAGCGGGTTATATGTCCTATGCGGTTATCGCGATGAGATCATAAGTCTGCCAAAGCATTCGAGCTAGTTGTATTAGATACACGATACCGATGATCTCGATTTGCATTAACGCATGCATAGCGTCAAGTACAGATAGGGTTTGACCGACCGTGATCCTATAACTTGATCGGGACATTTGAAAGAAGGGTTTATACGTATACCGGTATTCACTACAGAATGGTTCTTGAATGATCCCAATCATTCGCTCGGGTACAGCAGTGTAGCCACCAGTCGCTAGGTGGTGCTACTACTCTTTGGTTCCTCCCATTGCCGATCGAGACGGACCTACCGAGTCGCGCATTAGGATTGACGACGGAATGAATTAAGCTAATTCTCTCATTATGAATATTAGATATTGGATATCTAATTTGGGACATTCGATATTTAAATCGATTTATCGGATAAATTGATTTACGGCTTAATGAATTAAATATATCAGGGTGATTAATTTAATTCATGGATATAATTATTTCTTGGAGAAATTAATTATGTTATTATGTATTTGATATGATTAATTAATCGATTAATTGATCGATATAAATACATCTAACGAATCGAAGTTTATCTGTTTGGACTCACGGAGTTAAAACGAACCGAACTCGTCGTATTTCTTCATCATAGCCGCCCCCTTCCCCACACCTTGACAAGACTTTGATTTTTAAATCAATTGGAATCTTGATTAGGTGTTTAATGAATAGATATTTGATATCTTTTTCAAGGTGGGGTTAAACATGAGTTGTTCTCATGTGGAAAGGAATTGAATAAGAAGAGAAGACTTGTCACTCTCTAAAATGATCATTGTGCCAACCGTGAGATACATTGAGAGAGAGAGAAAGTGAGACTTTGAGTTCAAACACTTATCTTCATCTTCTTCTTCAACTTGTTCTTGGTGATTCTTGGAGAAAAATCAAGAAATAAATGAGAGTTGTGAGTTATACACTTAGAGTGTGATAATCTCATATTGGAAGCTTCATCACTTAGCTCTAGCCGTATCCTCGGAGGATAGCAAGGTGATCGTCGTTCCGGTCGTTTCTCCGGCGCGTGGCAAGTAGAGACGCAGTACTTTCGGCGTTGGATCGTTCAAGAGCTTGGAGAATAGCTCAAGAGAAGGTTTCCATTTAATCAACGGACTTCGAGGGTTAGTTTCTTATGACTCTTGTTTTTCGTTTATATATTCGTATATACGTAGCTCGATCGATCCTCGTAGGGATTCGGATCGAATTAATTTTCGTTTTACCGCTTCCGCTGGGCCTTCGTTTTAGGCACCGAATCCCAACAAATGAAGGATGACTGTGGAAGTTTATTAGATGTAACGAAAAATAAAACACATATTGCATATCTGGATTTTTCAAAGTATATTAGAACCCAAATTATTCTATTAAAAGATTTCAACATGCACATCCGGATTCATTAATGTGCTTTCGAACAACTGATTTTTTCAATCAAAATCAAAAGAAACTAAAAAATATATGCACATCCGGATTCGTTAACGTGCTTTCGGACAACTGATTTTTCCAATCAAAATCAAAAGAAACTAAAGAATATATGCACATCCGGATTCATTAACGTGCTTTTGGACAACTGATTTTTCAATCAAAATCAATAGAATCTAAAAAACATATCTTCCCGATTAAGAATCAATCAAAGTGCAAAACCTTGTTGTCGTCCAAAAGCAAAATATAAATCAAAAATAAAACTCGACGGGTAATAAAGAACGAAAAAGAAAATTACAAAAAATTACCTGTAAGGGTATAGAAGAAAGAAACGCAGCAGAAACACCAAAATATAAAGAGGGAGACTCCTAAAATTAAACGCAGCAGAAGAGTTTGAGACCAAGAAGAAGAAAGAAGAAGAGCCATGACCAGAAGAATCCTGAAGAGCCGTGACGTCTTCAAAGCCGTGAGCAGAAGAAAGAAAAAAGAGTCGTGAGCAGAAGAAAGAAAAAAAGAGGCGTGCAGAAGAAAGAAAAAAAGAGGAAAGAGGTGTGCAGAAGAAAGAAAAAAAAGAGGCATTCGTAGGTGACACCACTTGATAGGTGTCTTCCATTCTTTAATAAAAATAATAATAAGAATGTGTCTTCCATTCTGTAATAAAAATAATATTCCCTTCGTCCCATAATTAACTGTTATCTTTCTATTTTGGTCCGTCCCATACTTAATTTCTACTTACTATAAAAGAAAATAAACCAATCATTCATTCTAAATATACACTCCCAATGATCATCTATTTACCATAAAATGCCATTATGGGCTCATCCAATTAAACACACAATACTAATAAACAATATTAATATGATTTCAGATTTACATTATTATCCCTCTTAAAATATCACTTTATTACACACAATACTAAACAACTCTGACATTAATAACCATGCCCAGAAAAAAGTAGCAATTAAGTTTGGGACGGAGGGAGTAATAATCTATAATGTAACTTATTTAAAGGCGTGCGGGTAGAAGATTGAATGGGGGTTTAAATATTAAATGGTTTGATTAGAAAAATAGGAATAGAACATTGAGAATTTTCCACATAAGCGCATGAATTAATGCGGTGACTCCAATTCAAAACGCTATTATATATAGAGATATTTATAATTGTTCTCAACTATATAACTTTTACTTTTACTAGCAATTTATTTATATAAAAAATATATTTATATATCTATAGTCATCCCATATAAAAATTTATGTAGTATCATATATCCATATGTGTGCCCGTCTCTGTGTCCATATCCATATCCATATCGATATCCGTGAAGTGTCCCATCTTCTATCCCATCTCCTGGGAGATGGGACACTATCCATATATGTATCCATGTTTAATGGTTCCGTTCAAGGAGAGACTACATATAGTACATCCGGTAGGGGATTCACTACGTGGGTGTGTATCGTGGACGGTACCATGTTTAATAGAGAAACACCATCCTTAAATATGCTAATAAATTGTCGACTTGTTTCTCGCTCCTCCCACACATGCCCCACGACACATTTGGCCGTGCACTTGGAAAATTACCGTATAAGATTCTGCAGATCGCAGGAATTTAGTTTTTTTTTTTTTTTTTTGTTATTATTTTTTATTTTTATCTTCCTTCTCCGCGTGAATCGAAAACCCCAGCAATAAAACTTATCCCTCTGTATATTTCTTTTCTCGTTTCAAGAAATTGATCATAATTCTGTAAGATACAATTAAAATCTCCCGGAAATGAGAGGCTTCTTTATTCTTCTGTTCCTTCTAGTATTGATTTTAGCTTTTGTCTTTGGGGCTCTGTCAATCTCGGATCACTCCGACCCAGATACGAATCCGGATTCCGAAAACTGGCCTCTGCCGTTGCCAACGTGAGTCGTTCAGATCTAATCATTGTTCTATGTGTTGGTGTAGTTTTTATTGTCGACTGGTTGATGTTTTTTGAGGTTTTGGAGTATGTTTACTTGTATGTTAATGGTAGATTATTATTATTATTATTGTTAGTTTTATTTCATCTTCACATTGTTGTTTAATTTGTCAATGCTGGATATCTATGACGGTATATTCTGAAGTGCTGGTAGAATAAAGTTGTTGTATTTATCCTCTGTGTACTGACATTTTCTTCATTTCACCCACTAAATGTACTTATGTTTTCTGCTATTTTTCTTGGCTGTTTTTGAGAATCAGTAAGCATGATACAGCAATAGTGGCGGCTCCAGACGGAACGGTATATTTAGTGGAGATTGGTTCAGGAAAAATATTATGGTCATTCTCGTCGGGCCCATCAATTTATTCCTCGTATCAACAAATTCCTAATCATGAAGGTGAAAAGCTCAATTCCTCTGCCGATGGCGATGATTTTTATATAGATTGTGGAGAAGACTGGGAGCTCTACTTGCATGGAACTGGCCTAAAAAGAGTGGTATACTCACTGAATAGAGTATATAATGTAGACATGATATATATGTTAAGTAATGACATAAAATAAGACAGAATTCGATTATCTGATTACCAGGTTTAGTGTACTTTGCATCTCTAGATTATGGTGTATTATTCATACTAATTACCAAAAACTATTTTTTTTAAAATTGCAGAAACTCCCGGTAAGCGCCGAAGAATTTGTAAAACGCACACCATTTGTATCGGCTGGTGGCGGGGTTATGTTAGGATCAAAGAGAACTGCTGTATTCTTTGTTGATGCTAAAACTGGAAAGGTCATTCGTACTTTTAAATCTGATAACCTTGATGAAACCTCTAGTTTAACCAGGGGTGACATTGAAGAATGGGTACCTGCTAGTTCTTCGGATTCGGAGGCTATTGATAAGCCACTCTATGTCACTAGAACCGACTATGCTCTCAAGTATACTTCTGCGAAGACGGGGAAAGTTCTATGGTATCTGATGTTTGCAGACATCGAAGCATCCTTTCAGTGCAAAGGAATTGAAAACTTTCTGGGCAAGTTTTCACATAATAACAAGGTACCCGTGCATTGTGAGTCAAGGCCCGTGGTATACCGTGTACGTGACGGCAGCTCTTTAGAACCACTTTTTATAGCTAACGGGCTTAGAAATGCTCTTCCTGGAGGTAGAGTTCTTTCTTTGCCTGCTTCTGATGAACATGTTATAGAGCCAATGAAAAAAATATTAGCTCCTCTTTACAAAGACAAAGAAATGCTTGCGCTTCCCGCTTCTGATTATGAAGGACTTGTAATTAAAAGTCTTCCTGGCAATGTTACTCCTCAAGTCAGTGGCCATGTAGAATTCGACACTCGAGCACAGTCTCATTTCTGGCCTTCTATGGTGTATTTTGCTTTCTTACCAATAGCCATAGCTTTCTTTTCCTGTGTTAAACGCGCTGTTATCAGCAAACGTGTTAGTAAGTTAAAAAAGCAGTCTGAAGACGTCAAACTGCAAAATGTTACACCGAAAAAGAAAAAGAGTCGGAAATCAACAGCCAATAGAAATAGTATAGTTGTTGGAAAAATTCATGGCGATTATTCTCAATCAGGTGCGGTCGGGGATGCTGAGTCAACTCACATTTTTTCGCAACTGAACCCTTCTGGTAATAGTGGTATTTCTACAGGTGTACGTAAGATTGGTAAATTGATTCTCACGAATAAAGAAATTGCAAAAGGGAGCAATGGGACAGTTGTACTGGAAGGAAATTATGATGGCCGTTCGGTTGCTGTCAAACGTCTTGTCAAGACCCACCATAATGTGGCTGTGAAAGAGATACAGAATCTTATTGCTTCCGATCGGCATCCTAATATTGTTCGATGGTACGGAGTGGAGTATGATTTAGATTTTGTCTACATCTGTCTAGAGCGGTGTGCATGTAGTTTACATGAGTGGATCTTATTCTGTACTTCTGAGAATCAAGTGCCTAACCTGGACCAAGCTCGTGAGCCTCTGTCTCTTGTTGACTGTAATATGCAATTGATCAGGAGTCTTGGAAGTGATGAAGAGCTTGGATTGCAGAAGGTTAATGGCTATCCATCTGCGGGGTTATTAAAACTAATGAGGTATATCAAGCTCAACATCCCCTAACTGGCAAATTTTTGGTGAAGTTTTTTTCTTTTCCCTTTATTCATCATCATCATCATCAGCACCTTAATCCCAACTATGTTGGGGTCGGTGGCATGAAGATTATAGTGTCGTTTAATTGTCTAAAATTAGTTAACACCATAACTCATGCAAATAACAAAGTGGCAAAGTTTTACGCCGGATGCCCTTCCTGTCGCAACCTTCATATGAAGGAGAAATAGAACGAAATTCCAAAACCGTCAACATCATAGGTTTTTCCATTTATATGGAAAATATCATGAGACGGCGATGAGTTTGAGATAATTGCTATTGTCATGTCACAATACGTGATTGATATTGTAAAATCAACACATACATCATGGAACATGACCATTTCTTTTCCCTTTATTACCTGTATAAAATTTAAAGTGTATACGGCAGACCATTTCATCTGCGGCATATTGCATCTTGGTCATGACTTCATTAAATGTTATGGAAAACGGTTAAGCACCATGAATTTAAATTTTGTGGAATTAGAACCGAATGGAAGCATGCAGAATTCTCAAGATTGTACGATTGTTGCTAAATCAGACATGTGATAAATTGCCTTTTAGATATAAAAGAAAACATTAAGAAGAAGGCACGATAAACTACGGTTAACTTGTAAGATTATATACCATGTAATCTCAGATGTGTTTTTTCAACTCGGGTACTCGTTGTATAAGGATGAATTAATTGCCAATTGTACTTGTTTTTTTTTCTGACTCTCACATCAGTCATTATTAGATTGGTTATGCATATATCGGCTTCGTCCCTCTCCTTCATGTTAGCCCATGATCGATGGGATTATTTTCTATTCCAACGAGGTTATTGGTTTAGCTAGATATGAGTGGTGAATAAATATCTCCCAACTCCATGCTTGTTAAGTTTCCATGTTAGCATGATCGATGGGATTATTTTTTATTCCAATGAGATCATTGGTTTGGTTAGATATGAGTGAATAAATTGCTCTCAACTCCATGCTTGTTAAGTTCTAACCCTGAGATTTTGAAAATCATGTTTTATTCGCTCATGCATATATTATGCGGTAACTGAAAATGCTATGGTAACTGAAAATGTGCGGTAAATAAAAAAATGGGGAACGGCATTTTCAGTTACTGTGTCAATTGTTAGTACGGTAACCGAGTATGGAATATCGAGTTACTGTATATTTTCGCATACCGCGGCATTTCAGTTACCGCGTAAGCGAAATGAACGTGAGCGGAAATTTTTTTTCGGGGGGTGGGGGGGGTGGGGAGAAGAATCCTTGGATGGCCTGGGCGAATTTTTCCCAATATGGGCTTCTTATTTGTAGAAAGAATGGTCTTAACTTGCTAGTTCCATGGTGGAGCCTTTGTGGAGAATACATTTATTTGTATAAGTGCATTTATTTGCGGCCCTCCAGTTTAAATTCCTCGTCATTTTTTATTAAGCCAAGAATCTTTTTTATCTTAACAAAACTCAAATATCTTACAATACTTGCAGGGAAATTGTATGCGGAGTTGCCCATTTGCACGAACTCGGGATTATACACCGCGACTTAAAACCTCAAAATGTTCTTGTAATTAAAGATAGATCAATATCTGCCAAAATTTCGGATATGGGTATCAGCAAGCACTTAGATGGAGAAATGTCGTCTTTAACCAAGCATGCTACTGGTGAGTGTTCAGAGTAACTGCACTTTTTCCAAAATCATGAAAACATGGTTGATGCTTCTTATTTCTTTTATGTGTACTTAGGATGTGGTAGTTCAGGTTGGCAAGCCCCAGAGCAACTTCGTCACGAACGGCAAACTCGTGCTGTGGATTTATTCAGTTTAGGCTGCATTCTCTTTTTCTGTATAACTGGAGGCAAACACCCGTTCGGGGAAAGTCTTGAACGTGATGTCAATATAGTCAACAATCGGAAGGACCTCTTCTTAATAGATCATATACCGGAAGCCATTGATCTCATCTCTCGACTTCTAGACCCCAATCCAGATTTGAGGTAATCCCCAAAGACAACTACAACCGTCTATCTTTACAAATACATACATTTTACAGAACTACCCTTGAGGTTTAATCTGATTATTGAACAAGACCCAGTTATGTTTTTGAAATTACAAAAATTGGCCAGACCGTTGTTCCATATTCTACACATTGTAACCGTTGAAGGCGTACATTTTACAAAACTAACCTTGAGGTTCAATCTATTTATTGAACAAGACCCAGTTATTTTTTCAAATTACAAAAATTGCCTCGAGATTTGTTTCTATTTTACACATTGCACCTGCTGAGGGTGTATTCGTTAACAGTTTAAATCTTGGGGGAAACATTTTTAGTACTTGAAGGAGTTATTTATAATTCTGAAAAATTTAATGGGTATTATTGTAGTTGCCCCAAAACTTAGGCGTATTTGTACTTCTGGAAGATTTTTTTTTTTTTTTTTTTTAATCATGCTAAATCTTAAAGAGTAGTTTTTGTAATTTAACTGTAATACCCCAAGGCTAGACCTTGGGCATTTGCAACTATTAATAGAAAAAACCTTGGGAGTAGTTTCCATATTTTATTTATAATACCTCAACGAGTTATTTGTGAAAAATTCTTCGGGGTAGCTTTTGTAATTTACTCTCGATTTCAAAATTTGATTGTCACAGGCCAAGTGCTATAGAGGTACTGCATCATCCTTTATTCTGGAACTCCGAAAAACGGCTCTCTTTCCTCCGGGACGCGAGCGATAGAGTTGAACTGGAGGATAGAGAAAACGCATCTAAATTACTCGAGGCACTAGAAATTGCAGGAAGAGTTGCTTTGGGTGCTAAATGGGATGAAAAAATGGAAAAAGCCTTCCTCAATGATATTGGTCGCTTCAGACGTTACAAGTTCGATAGCGTGCGCGACTTGTTACGTGTTGTACGAAACAAATTGAATCATTACAGGGAACTCTCCAAGGAAATCCAAGCATTATTGGGACCGGTTCCTGATGGATTCGACTCGTACTTCTCGACCCGATTTCCTAAACTTCTAATCGAGGTGTACGGGGTGTTTCTTAGGTATTGTTCAGAAGAAGAAATATTCCACAAGTACTTTAGAAACACTCGTTTTTAGAACCTCGACTTTTGTGGTGTAAAGTTGTAACAAAATTGTACATAATGTTGTAAGTTTTAAAGTTGACTCTATCATTTTAATAGGAAAATGAGTGACAAATATTGTGGAATTTTATAGGTTTTAATTTCAGTTACACTAACAAATGGATTATATTATTATACTTATAAGTGAATCAAAATATAAAATATTTTTTTGGTTACCTAAAAATCTTTATATAGAAGAAAATAAATTAAAATAAATAAGATTATCTACTAAAACTTGAGTTGTGAATAATGAGAATCGTTGTTTGCTTTTACAGGTCGAAACTCGAAACATTTGTAATGCAGATTAGAACTCTAAATAGACATCCCATATTAATGTTACAAGTAAGCATGGAAATACAAGTACCTTTTGGTGTACTATGTACAACTTTCTGTTGATCAATATAATGAAACTAACTTAGAATGTTAAATGATTATTCTTCAGAAGAAACCTGGTAATGTTTTCTCTTCGCCCTTTCGAGATCATCGTCCGTTCCCCGTCGAAGATATCTCGAGCTTCCTTCTTTTTCTATCCCTCTTTGAAAAATCCTTCTTTTCATCAATTAAGGATATCAATTTCTGAAGACGTTTCGGACGCGAGCTGCCTGACCCGTCTGTGATGCGCTCGTTTGAGGCAGTTTTTCGGAACTTGTGAACTATTTGTAAGAAGTATATTAAAAGAGCAACAAAGCAAGCTAATCCACTAAGTAGATAGAGACCCCAGAAGCTCTTGAGGTGAAGTCGATCGGATTCCAGCTCCGTGTTATCCGAACTGCAAGCGCTTGTCGTCAGCCACTTGTCGTGGATTCTTTGGAGATCTCCGTTTTCGGATAGGGTTAGAATCGCGGTTGACAAGTCGATGGCTAGAGGAGAGTCCCGTGGAAATGCCTTTGATAAAGATTAAACATGAAATCAGAAATAAGGAAAGTTCCAGAACCGGGTGTTTGTATGTACGAAGTTTCTATTAACGCCGGGGGTGGGGGGGTGGGTGATTATTATTTTATTTCAAAAAAGAAAGGGCGTGTTTTAAATGTGAGCCTTATTTGAGCATTTTCTCACTGGGTGATGCTTGATCACTCGAAAGCTCCTCAGACCCCGAGCATTCTTGTGATAGTGCAATGAGTCTTGAACCCATTCTTACACACTTAAGAAGCAAGAAAGTGAGACTGACTAGCTAGAGATGGAGACGATTCTAAGCCTAGTGCCGCACGGGTCCGAGGAGCTTTCGAATGCTCAAGCATCATACATTTTGCTTCTAATTCTACATGATTTAATGAGTATTCAAAAGCAAGGGGCGGTTTAGAACCCAAAAGTGTCCATGAAGTTAGTTTAATTACGAAAAAACCCAATAATGGTGATTCATTGTAATTAAACTAAACACACGGGTAACTTATGTAATTTTCCGAAAAGTTAATCTTTATGATTGGAAACTAGAAACAACTATGGAAGAAGAAACGAAAAGAAAAAAAAAAAAATCAACAAAAGTTACTCACAAATCCCCATCCACTTTTGGTGAACTCTTGGCCTATAATCCTGAACTTGCAATGGCTCGCCAAGAAAAGCTCGATGTACGGACGTTCGTCGACTACTGCAGCTACACCTCCTTTTTCCGGGCCCAATTGAAGTGCCGTGGCATACTCTTCCGGCGATCCAAGAGCCTTTAACCTCGATTTTGATATACCGAAACCCTCGATCAGATAATGTTCGGCAAAAGATCCCACTTGATATCCGATAGGGTCGTTGCCTTCTTTCAAGGACTCGATTCCTTTCAGAGGAGAATAAAGCTGTTGTACCGTGAGAATAGAGGTAAGACTCGCGGTATAGCTCGAGTTGATGATGAGAACCACAAAGAGCCATATGATTAGCACGAGACGTCCCAGAGTGCTCACGGTAGTTTCTCCTGAGATTTTTATTAAAAGAAAAATAAAATCCAAGAATTTAATATCGGATAAAATCTTAAATCGGTCGTATAGCCGGCATGGTTGTCAAGTCGACAGAGGTCCGACTGCGCGACTAGTCGGTCAGTCCGTGACTAGTAGTTGGTAGGTAAAAAATTATACATGTGATGACATGAATTATAACATATAATAAGATAACTTGAAATAACCTAGCGAATACGTCTCAAAAAATAAAACATTTTAAGTTCAACACAAGGTTCAACGGATAGAATATATCATACGTTTTAGTCATCGCGCTGACTAGTCGGCGACTTTTGACAACCATGATAGTTGGAGTTTAGATTAGTAGGTTTCACGTACTGTGAGCGAAGAAGAGAGTCGAGAGACTGAACCTGCATGGGGGAAATGCGATGAAGTGACGTTAAGGGCATGTTTGGTGTTGTTGATCATAAAGAAACTAAATAACAGAAAAAAGAGAAAACACAGTTGAAAAGCTCACCATATAATAGTAATCAGCTGCTGTTTGGGTGGTCCGCGGAACTCGTCGTTAATCCGATGCTCTAAAATCCAGACAACTATACCGATAAAAACGAAAAAGGCAGCAGTGACTCCCCACATTTGACGAGAAAAGGGCCTTAGGAAAGCCCATGCACCGGTGTTTAACTTCCTAAATGGGGCCACAACCACAAGCCCGGATGCGGCATACGGCTGTGTAAAATCCACAATCCTCGTTCGGTTCGTCACGATAGCAACATCACCAACCACACCATCAAAGAACTAGCACAAGAAGCATGATAATTATCCAACAGTTGATAAAAACTTAAAAAAAAAAAAATCTCCAACTTTAGGCATTAATACAAGTGTTAAAATTACAAAACTACCCTTGAGGTTAGCAGGATTGCAAATCACAAATCATCCTACCCTCTTCAGAATGATAACCCTAATTTCTATTTTTATAATTACACTAAACCTCAAGGATTCCATCAAATATTTACAAAAAACACCCCTCCGGTTAGGGGTATTGAAAAAAAAACAGAGAAGTTTCAAAATTACAAAAATAATAATAATTGAGGTTGATTCCATCAAATATTCTCCGTTCATAAGCAAAGAAAATTCCACGACCCCCACCACTCCCCTACATTCATAAAACTAGTACATTGAAGCCAGAATCAGAAACAAACCTCAGGGACTTTTTTGTAATATTGGAATTTCTTTGAGGGTATTTATGTCATTACCCAAACCTCAAGGGTAGATTTTGTAATTATCTCTAACTATAACAGTCAAATTTCATACTCACTCCTGTAGTGATAAACTTCACTAGCTCGTTATAATCCGGATTCTCGCGCCCATTCCCATACGGAACAAACTGATATGGAACGGCATACGGCAGCAAACTCACGGCAGCCGTGAAAACGTCTATGCAGAACCCTTTCGAAGTATTCGAGCCCGTCACTTGTGAGACAAACTCCCGATAACCAACTCTACGCGGCACGCCAATCCTCAATTGCCTTCCGTTATTTGGAAAAACCCAACCACGCGGCGTTGTCACGGACTCTCCAGGCCAAACAACAGTATTCAGCTGCCGACTCTCGCTCGAACCGTTGGGCCCTCGTGAGTATAGCTTCTCGGGGGCCAAAGTCGAAAGCCCCGAATAATTCGACCAATACCCGACCCGATGCAATCCCGTCCCGATTACGTTTATTATTTCGTACGCGGGAAAAACGAGTGACCTATCGGGATTGAACTTAACGGGGCCCGTCAGCCCAATGAAACCGCTCTTTAGTATATTCCTGAGAAGGAGGGGGCCCCCATCGAAAACAACCATCGCATCAAGATTGAGGTTGCTCCCTCTTAAAGACAACCTCGAGTCATTAGAAAACGAAATAACCCCACCTTGATTAAAGAACGAATCTATTGCACGAGCAAGTAACCAGACGGTATCGTACGCATAGAGCCCATACGTGTTCAGCCCGAACGAGCCGCTGCTCAATTTATTCCATCTCTCTGAAAAAGCCCGTTTTGTTTCAGAATCGGGCGTGTGCTGACGCAAAACCATCACTCCTTGCATATTATCCATTATTATGTCCGAATGAAAAGGTGCGACAGAAGCCGAATCTAAAGCCGACGAAAGCCAATCGGTAGCAATCCAAGCATATCCATCATCCAGCATTCCGAGATAACGGGCCACAGAGAACACCATAAGCCCAACTCCCGGATAAGCATGAAGAACAATAACATGAGACTCCATTTGAGCAACCTTAACAAGAATATCCATGATGTCGCTACGAGTGACGTCACCGGGTGGTATACCGGCTTTGTATGAAACCCGACAGCATTTGGCAGTTAACGCGTCGTCCAATGCGGCCAACCCGTTTCTACCATAATCGTCGTCGATGAAAATGACGATCACGTCCTTCCATCCGTAATGGTCGATGATTTCCGAAACGGCGGTCATTTGGTGGAGATCGCTTTGTGTTGTCCGAATAAAGTAAGGGAATTGGAGGGAGGAGAGAGTAGGGTCGGTTGCCGCGAACGATAGGAATGGAGTTTGGAGCTCGTTTGCTACGTTGAGTATGGTGTGGGCGACCACGGAGGACTGTGGCCCGATTACTGCTACGACCCCGGTCTCCATATATCGTAGTGCTGCCAAAAAATTAAAAAAAATGAATCAGCAACTTCCCAGCCTCAGTTTCTAAATACGTCGACAAGACCGTACGGCTGAATCAAACCAAGCTATTAAGTATTTGTTTCGAGCTCGACGGTGAGAAGCTGGTTTGAGCTCGGTTCGCTGCTACAATGAATGAAGCTTGAACACAATTTGTTGTTTGATAAGATATAAAGCTCGGCTGGAGTTCGACTTGGATAAAGTTATGAAATGCATAAAAAATATCAAAATACTGCTTGATTCGTGTTCGACTCAATTGAAGCTTGTTCGAGCTTGGCTCAATTACTAATCATATCAAGCTCAAATATATCATTTGAAGCTCAATAAAATTGCAAACATGCTTGAGCAGACATACGTTCGATTTGTTTGGATTGATTTACATCCTCTAACAAGACGGAAACGAAGAATAAACTGGAAAGCATAGCCATTTCTCGCCTTTTCTTACTAATAATGTTCATCAAGATAATGAATCGGATAAATAAAAAATTACCTTCAACCAAGCCAAGAAATCCACTGCAATTGGTATTTCTGATATCCACATGAAGTTTGGTTCCTCTGAGGACACCGGAGTCAGAGTTGACATCTTTAACGGCCTCTTCGATGGCGATCTTGGCAACTCTCCCGATAGTTGAATCCAGAGTGAAAATGGCTCCGACATTCACGACCTCGGGTCTCGAAGAAGAAGCATTTGCATCTGCACTCGACCCGTCCGACAAAACTCCCGAATGAAGTAACCAGAATACAACAATCCAAAACAAGCCCATCCTAGATATACATAAGACTGTATGAATCAGCAAATGAATATAAGCACTCAAAATTATGAACTGCCCCTAAGAAATTCATCATAATTTAGCAAATAAAAAAGGAAAAAAAATTAAAAATTATTGGAAAAAAGGCCCCAAGACATTCACACAACAAAATGAACAAAGTATCAGACAGGCAAACAAGAATCAAGAGGAAGGGCGCATAGATAAATAGCAAAAGGAATCAGATTCTGTACTGAGAATCAAACCTTAAAAAACCCCAAGATTGAAGCTTTGATAAGCACATGATCTGTTTGGTGTAATGAAGAAGCTAAAAAAAAAAAAAAAAAAAAAAAAAAAAATAAAAACTCACTTTATTCCGTTACTGCTACTGTGTACAGATACTGTTACTGCTTCATGAATCACTGGACAGCAAAGGGGAAGTGGGATATGATTATTAAGATTATACTATAATACTTCAACAGGCTGACATAGTAACAGTTGAAATATGTTAGAATGGAGAAGAACTTAAAAAAGGGCAATAATTAAAAAACAGAAAAAGAATCATTGAAGTGCGGTATATAGGAAACAACACCCACAACAACATTATCTCAATGTCTCAACAGTTCCCGCAAAAAGCGGAATAAGGAGGGATCGAATGTACGCAGCTTTAGCCCTGTCTTAATACAAAGAGGCTGTTTCCGGATGATCCGCATCGAAAATTGCTTGGAATATGAGAAAAAGAAGTGCAGCCAGTTTAGTGAGTCATTTTGTTTTATTCCATTATAATCCAGAACCAAAAAATACAGAGTCTTTGGCTCAATTGGAAACAATAGCTAAAAAGTATATAGGAGTGAGATAGAATTGTATTTATATTAATGAGAAAATTATTAAATTGGTCCGTATGTGGGACCAATTGGCCAAAAAGCCCCGTCTGACACGTGGCAAAAATAGTGAGTCCAAACAGACGAGACTTTTTGGGCAATTAATCCCACATACGGGACCAATTTGATAATTTTCTCTTATATTAATATACACTAAAAATATTTATTCTAAATATAAAATTTTTCTATCATAGGGATTAGGGAAACACTTAGTTATGTGCTTTTGGGAGCAGGATACAATTTGCCCACCAAATATACTACATATGTTGGCAAATACTTGCAACATTGGATTAAACAGGGTTTTCAATGTATATTTTTTTAATAATTATTATACTCATTTTTAAGTGATCGATTGATTTTGACTTTACTTAAATTTTATGTAGTTCGGTTCTATTTTTGCTATTTGATAATGTATATTTTAACTAAAATACGGCACAAATTTGAGAATTTCTATACAAGAACAAACTGTCAAAATAGTGAATATTGCAAGTAAAAGAGAAAATATGAAGTATATTTTAACCACAAAATATAAAAAATAATGAAACGAATTGAGCCGGCTAAAACCGATCTGAACTGACCAAAGATACTCGATATTGATTTTGGATTTGTAAAAATTAACTTGATCGGTAACTGAATAGTTGACAATCGATCATAACTTATCTGATATTGATTTTAGATTTTATAATACCAAATAGTCAATACCAACCATAATCGATTGGGACTATTCGATAATCGAACCATTCCCACGCCCTATTTATTTACGGCCAACTTCTGGCGTTTGGGTTTAGACCGAAAATGTGGATTTGTCCATCTAGACCTAGTGTTATGATTTATGGCTGATTTTAGATTTTATAATACGAAATAGTCCATACTAACCATAATCGATTGGGTCGATTCGATAATCGAACCACTCCCACACCCTATTTATTTACGGCCAACCTCTCGTGTTTGGGTTTGAACAAAAAATGTGGATTTGTCCATCTAGACCTAGTATTATGGTTTATGGCAATTAATAATTTATCCGAGCAATAAATTGTTCTCATCCTTCTTTATTTTTCATACTTCTACACATATTTTCAGTACTTTTTTAATATAATTTTACATCCTCTATATAGGAGTATTATAATTAGTATTATAATTGTTATATGATGCATATTTTAATGAATTGTAATTTTGATGCACGAAATACATATATTTCATGCATAATTAGTACAAAACTCATGCATATTCGTAATTCACAAGATAAAAATCATTCTCATTTGATTATATATATATATATATATACTACCCCCGTTCTCTTATAATTGCAACATCTGAACTTTCACGCTTGCCAATGCACAACTTTGATCCTTAATATCTTTAATTCTTTACTTTTAAAAATTATAAGAAGTTGATATTTTGAAAGTATATTTCGAGATAAATTTAACAAGATCTCACATGACTATATTTTTCTATATGTATAAATCACAAAAGACGGTCAAAAGACTGTATGTGAACAGTGTAATAGTCAACACGTTGCAATATTGAAGTAACAGAGGAAGTATATATATGGATTGATTCATATAAAAACATATCCTTATGTGAAAACTAAGAACTCATGAGCATCTCCAAGGGCAATCCCTATTTTTATTCCCTAAAATATAATAAAATAATGATTACCTAAAAATAGGGTGTCAAAAAGTTGTTTTACTTCAATGGTGTTACTTATATCGTTGCCTATGATTAATATTTAATCAATATTTTAGGTAATATATGGAACGGATGAGAGTGTTGGAGTAGATATATGTTATATTATAAGAAAGCAATGATGATGTGGCATTATAGGGGTTTGATTTTCTCTCCCCTAAATATGGGGTTGAGTTTTCTCTCCCCTAAAAATTAAAGGGGATGGGGAGGATAGTTGGAGCATAATATTTATGTCCCAACCCCTAAATGTTATCCACCTAGATCAAATATAGGTAAGGGGAGTGTGCATTAGAGTTGCTCTAACCATTTATTTTAGTTTATCCGCAGTTATTGCATATTGACTGACTTGAATTATACGTATTATGAGTTACGATTTTTACTTTTATTGGGGTTATTTATGTATTTTTCTTCTCATCTATAGCGTCCATATCCCTACAACTCTGCGTTTCCATTTAATATTGCAATTGAATGAATCTGAGCTGAACTGAACTAAATTGAACTGAACTGAACTGAACTGAAATATATATTAAGAGTTATAGTGGTCAAATTTTGCCAATCAAGCCCAAGCCCAACAAAGTCTTTCCAACCAGCCCAACAAACCCAACAGACTAGACATTTTTTCTAAAGATAAATTCGTTGGGCCCCATGGCCTTGGAAAGATCCGCAAACCAAGCCAGATCCAGGGGTTCGCCACGTCAGCCACGTGTATTTGAATGGTCAGATAAAATGACTTTTGAGCAAGTCAAAACCAAAAAAGCATGCTAAAGTAACAGACGAATAGAGTTGAGGGCCAATGAGGTCAACGTAACGGACATGTGACAGACAAAGCGAATCAACGGGCATGTGACAGACAAGCAAATCAACGGATATGTGACAGACAAGAGAATCAACATGACGGACGAATAAGGGAATAGGGACCCCAAGGTGTCCTATATAATGACAAGACAACCGACCCAATCATTCATTGAATTCCAAGTCATTATCTACTTAACTTACGCTCTCTAATAATTCTTTGTCACCCTCTTGCGCTCTCAACCACCGCCTTATCTCCATCACTAGCCGGACGTACTTGACCGTCCAATATCACCGATCTCCGGCGCTCTCAACCACCGCCTTACCTCCATCACTCACCGGACGTACCTGACCGTCCAATACCACCAACATCATCAACTGCTCCACTATTTATTATATCTAATTCGTTTATTTCAACGTTATTCAATATAAAATTGCTTACTGACTTGAGCGTCAGAGGCTCTTCGGCTGATACCCCATCGGTGCTCTCTGAGGGATCTTACGTGTTTTATGTTGACAGGTTGCTAGTGCTCGATTCAATTAACCTGACTGACGTGTCTGACGTCATCATCATCAATTGTAGAATTCACCCCTACAATCGAGTTAATCAACAATCATACTATAGAGTCTTTTACTACCAGCCATGTCTGACGGATCCGCTCCGATGATTTTGTCCGACTCAACAGCCCAATTGGATCTCAGTACTCAGATCGCTGCTCTGACCGAGCAGATAAACCAAGAGCGAGAGAATAGGCTAAAGCTGGAGAAGGAAAATGCTGATCTACTTGTCCGCCTCGAGGCAGCGACATCCAAAAGGCAGACCGACTCGACCCCTCGCTTTAGGGTTTCGGTCAACCCAATAATATGTCTTGATGATGACATCATAACCCCTCTTGGCAGCGGATCTGAGCAACAAACGCCGAACCCGACCTCATCGGTAAAGAATTCTAATATTTCTATCGCACAATCTAACACAGGTCGTGTGACCTTCCTTGCAGGTGAACATTTCACAACTCCCGAACAACCTATTATGACAAAACAGAAGGCTACTGGAGGACAGGTGGGCGATGCGATCACCACTACAACCGGTGCCAACAACGCCACAACTAGAACTGGCCAGGCAGGTATCAATTCGATTGGGGCACCAAGGATCGAAATCGGGGCTTCCCGCGCCCGAAGCGAGAATCTTAAAATCACCTATGAGCCAACTCAGCCTCCTATGTCAACTTCCTACACAATCAAGGAAGCAGGCCTGTCCCGAAAGTTGGCTGAGATGGAGGCCCTCATTCAGGAAATTTCGGGTGTTCCAGCACTGATACACAAGAGCTCGGAGAACTGTTATGCCGACTCACCTTTTGTTGATGATATAGCGTTAGTGGAGATTCCCAACAAGTTCAACTTCCCAACCATGCAGATGTTTGATGGGACAACCGACCCGAGCGACCATATTGCACAATACAAACAGAGGATGTTCACCGCTGCCATTCCAGGAGAATTGCGGCAGGCTTGCATGTGTAAGGGGTTCGGTTATAGTCTGACAGGACTGGCCCTCCAGTGGTACACAAATCTACCTAATTACTCCATCTCCAGCTTTGCCCAACTAACAGATATTTTCGTCCAACAATATGCTAGCAGCAGGAAGCTGGAGAAGATTTCAGAGGACCTGTACGCGATAGTACAGTGACGCGGAGAGTCCCTCAGGGACTATATCGGGCGTTTCAACAGGGAGAAGGTGTCCATAACTAACTACAATACCCAAACAGCCGTCACTGCCTTCAGGAAAGGGTTTCTCCCAGATTCGGACCTCTACAAGGACCTCACCAAGTATCCTTGTCGAACTATGGAGGACGTCATCACTAAGGCATGGGCGCAGATTAAATGTGAGGAAGACCAGTACAATCATCATCGATCATCTCCCCATAGGAGCTTGAGAAGAGACACTCGAGTGGAATGAAGGACAAATGAGGAGGGTTGAACCTTACCCACCCCCTCGGCGACAAGAATATCAAAGAAGGGAATACAGACAAATTCCAGAAACACGACCATGTGAAAAAACTAAGGTTCAAGAATATAACCTATCCATCTCACCAGCCGAAGCTGTGGCAGCTCTCAAAGGACTTGGAGGCAAAGTCAAATGGCCAGAAAAAATAAGATCGCCAGCCAACCAAAGAGACAACTCGAAGTGGTGCGAGTTTCATGCCGACCATGGGCACCGAACGGACGACTGCATTGCTCTGAAGTTGGAAGTATCCCACCTACTGACGAAAGGGATACCTAACAGACCTCTTGACTGACAATGGCGAGCAGACTTACTAGCAAAATCAGGACAGACGCGATACTCACAGAGAGATCAGTCCACCTAGACCACCGACCCATGAGCGGATAGTAAATGTAATCACAAGTGGCTCCGAAGTTAGTGGTCACTCACTCAGAGGCCAAGAGACATACCAGAGAGGCCGGATGAACTAGAACAGAATCAAGCAAGATCGGAAGAAACACAGCCATCCAGCCGGACCAAACCATCAGCTTCATCACATCTGAATCAACGAGACTTCTAAATCCTCATCATGATGCTTTAGTTATTTCCTTATTTATTGCAAATTGTCTATCCAAACGTGTGTTGATTGACAACGGTAGTTCTGCCAATATCTTGTTTTTGTCTGCTCTTAGGAAAATGGCGATTGATGAATCCAAGATCATCAAAAAAGCCACTGTCCTCATCGGCTTCAGTGGAGAACAAAAAATCACGATCGGTGAAATCGAGTTGCCTGTCTATGCTGAAGGTGTCAATCTGTGCACTCGATTCCTGGTGGTGGATTCCCTGTCTGCCTATAATGTCATCTTGGGCCGACCATGGATACACAAAATGGAGGCAGTCTCATCCATCTACCACCGAGTACTCAAATTTCTGACCAAGTGGGGAATAAAAGAGATAAGGGGAGATCAGAAGGATTCAAGGGCCTGATACCAGGCGATGATGAAAGCCAAGCAAGCTTCTTTATAGCAATTACAGGAGTAGGGATCGTCTAACCCTTGACCAAGCCCGCCGGTCCATGTGGATGAACCCGACATGGTGGAGATAGATGAAGTCCCCATTAATACGGAGTTTCCATACCACAAAGTCCAAATCGGGGCGCAACTAGACCCCGACCTCAGAGAGAAGCTTATTCAATTTCTCACTGACCATTACAATTGCTTCGCTTGGTCTCATGCAGATATGACTGGAATTAATCCAAATATTATTGTTCATAGGTTGCAGGTCGACCCGGATTACCCTCCCAGGAGACAAAAAAAGAGGAAGTTCGCTCCCAAAAGAAATAAAGTGATCAATGAAGAAGTATAAAAACTTCTTGATAGCGGTCTGATCCGTAAGGTCCATTACCCCGAATGGCTAGCTAACGTGGTGGTGGTAAAAAAGAAGAATGGGAAATGGCGGGTCTGCATAGACTCCACCGACTTAAACAAGGCGTGCCCCAAGGACTCATTCCCATTGCCTCACATAGATATGCTAGTAGACGCAATAGCCGGACACGAACTCCTCAGCTTCATGGACGCCTACTCGGGCTACAACCAGATCCTGATGCATTTAGATGATCAAGAGAAGACCGCCTTCATGACCAACCTCGGCATTTTTTGTTACAAAGCGATGCCCTTCGGGCTCAAGAATGCCGGGGCGACTTACCAACGCCTAGTTAATAGAATATTCAACAACTTCATTGGGAAAACAATGGAAGTCTACATTGAAGACATGCTCGTCAAGTCACTGCATGTCGAAGACCATATCAACCACCTCAGATAATCTTTTGAGGTACTTAAAGAATATAACATGAAGTTAAACCCCTCTAAATGCTCTTTTGGTGTAACTGCAGGAAGATTCGTTGGATACCTGGTGACATAACGAGGAATCGAAGCCAACCCAGTTCAAATTGAATCAATCCAGAGGATCACATCTCCAACTTGCATCAAAGACGTACAAAAGCTGACCGGTCGGATATCTGCCCTCAGTCGGTTCATCTCAAAGTCCTCAGAACGGTGTCAACCCTTCTTCAATACACTGAGGAGGTCAAAAACATTTGAATGGATAAATGACTGCGAGGAAGCTATGCAACAACTAAAACAATACCTGACTAGCCCCACGCTATTGGCCAAGCCAAAGGACAGCAAAGTATTGTTTATCTACTTAGCCGTCTCTGAGATAGCCGTCAGTGCAGTCCTAGTCCGAGAGGACCAAGATAAACAAAATCCTATTTATTATGTAAGTAAGTCTCTTTTAGATGCAGAAACCAGGTACAGTCAGCTGGAAAAACTAGCATTGGCACTTGTTCACAATGCAAGAAAGTTAAGGCCATCCTTCCAGTGCCACCCAATAGCGGTGCTTACCGCCTTTCTGTTGAAAACCATACTGTACAAACCAAAGCTATCTGGAAGACTAGCCAAATGATCAGTGGAGTTGAGCGAATATGACATCACTTACAGGCCACGAACCTCGCTAAAATCTCAGGTACTAGCCGACTTCATTGTAGATTATACGCCTAACCTCCAAGTGCAGGCTGAAAAAGAATTGTGCTGCATAACTGAAGGAGAGGCAACTGGAACCTGGAAGCTAAGTGTGCACGGGTCAAGCAACTCGAAAGGAAGTAGACTCGGACTTGTCCTGGTTTCACCACATGGAGACACGATTGAACAGGCAGTCAGATGTGGCTTCAAAGCAACCAACAACGAGGCAGAATACGAGGCCATGATAGCCGGACTTGCCTTAGCTAAAGAGATGAGGGTGAAACGAATCAATGTCTACAATGACTCCCAGCTAGTAGTCAACCAGATGCAAGGTAACTACCAAGCTTGGGACAACAAGATGATCACCTACCTCCAGAAAACCAAAGAGTTACAGGCATATTTTGAGGAGTTCTCCATCAGCCAAATACCGAGAGGAGAGAACAGCCATACGGATGCACTAGCTAACTTGGGGTCATCAACCCAGACGACGAATCCGAAAACAATCCCTATCATCTACCTGCAATGGCCGCTAGTTTGGAAAGACGCAGAAGAACAAGTTTCATACATATCAAGCAATCGGACCTGGATAATGCCACTGATGGAATATCTAGAGCAAGATATACTCCCTGATGATAGGAACAAAGTATGCCGAGTCAAAGCTCAATCAGCCCGATTTTCCATCATCCGAGGTAAACTTTACAAACGTTCTTATTATGGTCCATACTTGAGATGTATTAACCCCCCAGAAGCAAAATACGTCCTCGCAGAGCTACACGAGGGGGAATGTGGAAACCACTCAGGCGGAAGAAGTTTGGCTCACAAAGCTCTGACAAGTGGGCACCACTGGCCTACAATGAGGACTGATTCGACAGATTATGCGAGAAAATGTGACAAGTGCCAACGCTTTGCCCAGGTCTCTCATCTTCATCCAGATAAAATGACCGCGATCATGTCATCATGGCCATTCATGAAATGGGGAATGGATATAGTAGGCAAGTTACCTACCGCACCTGGATAAAAGGTGTACATGCTGGCGGTAACTGACTACTTCAGCAAATGGATTGAAGCAGAATCATTCCATAAAGTCCGAGACAGGGAAGTGAAAGGCTTCATATGGAAGAACATAATATGTCGATACGGAGTACCTAAAGAAATCGTGACAGACAACAGCTCGCAATTTATAAATATTGCATTCCAGGACTTTTGCCAATTCTGGAACATCAAATTAAGCTTCTCAACTGCAAGGTACCCGCAAGCCAATGGACAGGCAGAGTCATCTAATAAGACGATCATCAACACTTTAAAGAAGAAACTAGAAAAAGCCAAGGGAAAATGGGCAGATGAACTTCCCGGAGTCCTTTGGTTATACCGAACTACAGCCAGGACATCTACGGGAGAAACCCCATTCTCACTGGCTTACGGGGATGGAAACCGTCATTCCAATAGAAAGTGAAGTACCTACTGAAAGGCACGAACTCACAACCGACGATCAAAATTGGAGGGATATGTGCCACGAACTCGACACACTTGATGAAAAGAGAGATAATGCAAGAATCAGAATGGCAGCCTACCAACAAAGTGTCGCCAAATATTACAACAAAATGATAGAGCGCTTGATTCCTTGTCCGATAGAAAACTAGAGCGCTTGATTCCTTGTCCGATAGAAAAGGAAAATGGTTTAACTTGGACCGAAACAAAGACAAGTACGAGTGGTTTATCACGGACCAATAGAAGACGTGATTGTAGCGGTTATCCCTCGACCGATTGAAGAGAGGTGCAGAGGTTGATCTTTAACATATAGAAAAAGATACCGAGAGAGGATGTATGCTCGATTATAGCCGAACCTCTATAAATCCTTGTGTAGTTTAATTTCCGCTCTTTATATTCGCGCTTCCGCACAACGGCGCATATTCCGATTTTGCTCCAACAAATCTGACCTTTGACGGCATTCAATTATTGAATGTGATTCATTATCGTAATCATCGTTCATAATTTCTTATGCAACCGAGAAAGCAAATAAATTATCGATTATCATGTTTTTCCGATCCCATATCTCATTGTAATGATTTATGGCATTCTCGGTATTTTCAGAATCCATGATCCCTTCATTATTTGCAGTATTATGCTCTACAGATTCATTTGCAGCATGCTCACTAGGATGATCTTGGTTTGTGATCCCATTACTTCTCCCATTTCTTTTTCGAGGAACAACGTCCTTCGAACCAATAGGTCTACCACGCTTTTGTCTTGGGGCATCATCATCCATTTTTGTATTTTGATTAGGAACAACGATCCTAGCTGGAGCATTCGCAGCTGGAATATAATACTTTGTCACTTTACTTGCATCGTTAAATGCGTCAGGAAGTCTATTAGCAATATTTTGTAGATGGATGATTCTCTTCACCTCATTTTCACATTCTGTAGTACGTGGATCTAGGTGGGATAAGCTTTGTACATTCCAGGAGATATCCTCAACTGGTTTTTGTTCATCTTTGTTAAGAACAGTCTTATCCCTGCCAATTGATGGAAACACCATCTCATCAAAATGACAATCGGCAAACCGAGCGGTAAATAAATCACCCATTGTTGGTTCTAAATACCGAATTATTGATGGGGAATCAAATTTAACGTATATGCCAAGCCGGCGTTGAGGACCCATTTTTGTCCTTTGAGGAGGTGGAATTGGCACACGAATAGCACATCCCAATGTGCGAAGGTGCAAAATATTTGGTTCAAAGTCTAAATTTAATTGCATTGGGGAGTGCATATGATAAGCAGCGGGGCGTAATCTGATGAGTGCTGATGCACGTAATACTGCATGACCCCACACTGCACTAGTAAGCTTTGATCTCATTAATAATGTACGAGCAATGATTTGGACTCGTTTAATCATGGATTCCGCCAATCCATTTTGAGTGTGGACATGTGCTACTGGGTGCCCAACATTAATTCCCAGTGCTTCACAATAATCATCAAAAGTCCTTGATGTGAATTCTCCGGCATTATCCATTCTTATATTTTTTATAGGATATTCAGAAAAATGTGCTCGGAGTTTAATAATTTGGGACAAGAGTCTTGCAAAAGCAATATTTCTGGTATATAATAAACATATGTGGGACCATCTGGATGATGCATCTATTAAGACCATAAATGTGATATCTCACACTGACTAGCAGAGAGTGGGCGAAGTGCCTTATTTTAGCGTGCCGTGACACCTAATAGCATGAGGCCTTTTGGGAGCCCATGACTTCGGGGTGATTAGAACTCCGAAGTTAAGCGTGCTCGAGGCGAGAGCAATCTCAGATGGGTGACCTCCTGGGAAGATGCTCGCTGGGCTCCCAGAAACAAAACCGTGAGGGCCAGCTCAGCGGAGAGTGCCCAGAGCGGACAATATCATGCTACGGCGTAGGGGTCCCGGGATGTGACAATTTGGTATCGGAGCCACTCTGCTGTGTAGTGCAACTGTGCTGACGAGGACGTCGGGTCCCTTGAGGAGGGGTAGATTGTGATATCCCACATCGGATAGCGCAGAGGGGGCGAAGTGCCTTATATGTGCATGCCCGCCTCCAAAATAGCATGAGGCATTTTGGGAGCCCAGTTGCTTTAGGGTGATGAGAACTCCGAAGTTAAACGTGCTAGAGGCGAGAGCAATCTCAGGATGGATGGCCTCTTGGGAAGCTACTCGCTGGGTTCCCAGAAATAAAACCGTGAGGGCCAGCTCAGAGGAGAAGTTCCCAGAGCGGACAATATCATACTACGGCGGAGGGGTCCCGGGATGTGACAATTTGGTATCGGAGCCACTCTGCCGTGTCGTGCGAGTGTGTCGACGAGGACGTCGGGTTCTTTGAGGAGGGGCGGATTGTGATATCTCACACTGACTAGCAGAGAGCGGGCGAAGTGCCTTATTTTAGCGTGCCGTGACATCCAATAGCATGAGGCCTTTTGGGAGCCCATGACTTCGGGGTGATGAGAACTCTGAAGTTAAGCGTGCTGATGCGAGAGTAGTCCCAGGGTGGGTGACCTCCTGTGAAGCTGCTCGTTGGGTTCCCAGAAACAAAACCGTGAGGGCCAGCTCAGAGGAGACTGCCCAGAGCGGACAATATCATGCTACGGCATAGGGGTCTTAGGATGTGACAATTTGGTATCGGAGCCACTCTGCCGTGTCGTGCGAGTGTGCCGACAAGGACGTCGGGTCCTTTGAGGAGGGGCGGACTGTGATATCCCACACCGACTAGCAGAGAGCGGGCGAAGTGCCTTATTTGAGCGTGCCGTGACAGCTTATAGCATGAGGCCTTTTGGGAGCCCAGTGCATTTGGGGTGATGAGAACTCCGAAGTTAAGCGTGCTCGAGGCGAGAGCAATCTCAGGATGGGTGACCTCCTGGGAAGCTGCTGGCTGGGCTCCCAGCAACAAAACCGTAAGGTCCAGCTCAGAGGAGAGCGCCCAGAGTGGACAATATCGTGCTACGGCAGAAGGGTCCCGGGATGTGACAGTTTGGTATCGGAGCCACTCTGCCGTGTCGTGCGAGTGTGCCGATGAGGGCGTCGAGTCCTTTGAGGAGGGGCGGATTGTGAAATCCCACACAAACTACCAGAGAGCGGGCGAAGTGCCTTATTTGAGCGTGCCGTGACACATAATAGCATGAGTCCTTTTGGGAGCCCATGGCTTCGAGGTGATGAGAACTCCGAAGTTAAGCGTGCTCGAGGCGAGAGTGATCTCAGGATGGGTGACCTCCTGGGAAGCTGCTCGCTGGGCTCCCAGAAACAAAACCGTGAGGGCCAGCTCAGCGGAGAGTGCCTAGAACGGACAATATCATGATACGGCGGAGGGGTCCCGGGATGTGACAATTTGGTATCGAAGCCACTCTGCTGTGTAGTGCGAGTGTGCCGACGAGGACGTCGGGTCCCTTGAGGAGGGGTGGATTGTGATATCCCACATCGGATAGCGTAGAGGGGGCGAAGTGCCTTATATGTGCATGCCCGCCTCCAAATAGCATGAGGCCTTTTGGGAGCCCAGTGGCTTCGGGGTGATGAGAACTCCGAAGTTAAGCGTGCTCGAGGCGAGAGCAATCTTAGGATGGGTGACCTCCTGGGAAGCTACTCGCTGGGTTCCCAGAAACAAAACCGTGAGGGCCAGCTCAGAGGAGAAGTTCCCAGAGCAGACAATATCATGCTACGGAGGAGGGATCCCGGGATGTGACAATTTGGTATCGGAGCCACTCTGCCGTGTCGTGCGAGTGTGCGGACGAGGACGTCGGGTTCTTTGAGAAGGGGCAGATTGTGATATCCCACACCGACTAGCAGAGAGCGGGCGAAGTGCCTTATTTGAGCGTGCCGTGACACCTTATAGCATGAGGCCTTTTGGGAGCCCAGTGGCTTCGGGGTGATGAGAACTCCGAAGTTAAGCGTGCTGGTGCGAGAGCAATCCCAAGATGGGTGACCTCCTAGGAAGCTGCTCGTTGGGTTCCCAGAAACAAAACCGTGAGGGCCAGCTCAGAGGAGAGTGCCCAGAGCGGACAATATCATGCTACGGCGGAGGGGTCTTGGGATGTGACAATTTGGTATCAGACCCACTCAGCCGTGACGTGCGCGTGTGCCGACGAGGACGTCGGGTCCTTTGAGGTGGGGCGGATTGTGATATCCCACACCGACTAGCAGAGAGTGGGCAAAGTGCCTTATTTGAGCGTGCCCTGACACCTTATAGCATGAGGCCTTTTGGGAGCCCAGTGGCTTCGGGGTGATGAGAACTCCGAAGTTAAGCATGCTCGAGGCGAGAGCAATCTCAAGATGGGTGACCTCCTGGGAAGCTGATCGCTGGGCTCCCAGAAACAAAACCGTGAGGGCCAGCTCAGAGGAGAGCGCCCAGAGTGGACAATATCGTGCTATGGCGGAGGGGTACCGGGATGTGACAGTTTGGTATCGGAGCCACTCTGCCGTGTCGTGCGAGTGTGCTGACGAGGGCGTCGGGTCCTTTGAGGAGGGGCGGATTGTGATATCCCACACCGACTAGCAGAGAGCGGGCGAAGTGCCTTATTTGAGCGTGCCGTGACACCTAATAGCATGAGGCCTTTTGGGAGCCCATGGCTTCGGGGTGATAAGAACTCCGAAGTTAAGCGTGCTCGAGGCGAGAGCCATCTCAGGATGGGTGACCTCCTGGGAAGCTGCTCGCTGGGCTCTCAGAAACAAAATTATGAGGGCCAGCTCAGCGGAGAGTACCCAGAGCGGACAATATAATGCTACGGCGGAGGGGTCCCGGGATGTGACAATTTGGTATCGGAGCCACTCTGCTGTGTAGTGCGAGTGTGCCGATGAGGATGTCAGGTCCCTTGAGGAGGGGTGGATTGTGATATCCCACATCGTATAGCGCAAAGGGGGCGAAGTGCCTTATATGTGCATGCCCGCCTCCAAATAGCATGAGGCCTTTTGAGAGCCCAGTGGCTTCGGGGTGATGAGAACTCCGAAGTTAAGCGTGCTCGAGGCGAGAGCACTCTCAGGGGTTCCCAGAAACAAAACCGTGAGGACTAGCTCAGAGGAGAAGTTCCCAGAACGGATAATATCATGCTACGGCGGAGGGGTCCCGGGATGTGACAATTTGGTATCGAAGCCACTCTGCCGTGTCGTGCGAGTGTGCCGATGAGGACATCAGGTTTTTTGAGGAGGGGTAGATTGTGATATCCCACACCGACTAGCAGAGAGCGGGCGAAGTGCCTTATTTGAGCGTGCCGTGACACCTTATAGCATGAGGCCTTTTGGGAGACCAGTGGCTTCGGGGTGATGAGAACTCCGAAGTTAAGCGTGCTGGTGCGAGAGCAGTCCCATGATGGATGACCTCCTAGGAAGCTGCTCGTTGGGTTCCCAGAAACAAAACTGTGAGGGCCAGCTCAGAGGAGAGTGCCCAGAGCGGACAATATCATGCTACGGCGGAGGGGTCTTGGGATGTGACAATTTGGTATCGGAGCCACTCTGCCGTGTCGTGCGAGTGTGCCGACGAGGGCATCGGGTCCTTTGAGGGGCGGATTGTGATATCCCACACCGACTAGCAGAGAGCGGGCGAAGTGCCTTATTTGAGCCTGCCGTTACACCTAATAGCATGAGGCCTTTTGGGAGCCCATGGCTTCGGGGTGATGAGAACTCCGAAGTTAAGCGTTCTTGAGGCGAGAGCAATCTCAGGATGGGTGACATCCTGGGAAGCTGCTCGCTGGGCTCCCAGAAACAAAACCGTGAGGGTCAGCTCAGCGGAGAGTGCCCAGAGCGGACAGTATCATGCTACAGCGGAGGGGTCCCGGGATGTGACAATTTGGTATCGGAGCCACTCTGCTGTGTAGTGCGAGTGTGCCGACGAGGACGTCGGGTCCCTTGAGGAGGGGTGGATTGTGATATCCCATATCGGATAGCGCAAAGGGGACGAAGTGCCTTATATGTGCATGCCCGCCTCCAAATAGCATGAGGCCTTTTGGGAGACCAGTGACTTCGGGGTGATGAGAACTCCGAAGTTAAGCGTGCTCGAGGCGAGAGCAATCTCAGGATGGGTGGTCTCCTGGGAAGCTACTCGCTGGGTTCCCAGAAACAAAACCGTGAGGGCCAGCTCAGAGGAGAAGTTCCCAGAGCGGATAATATCATGCTACGGCGGAGCAGTCTTGGGATGTGACAATAAAATATCGGAATGGTCCACTTGCTGGATGTATTGGTCCACAAATATCACCATGAATGCGTTGTCAAAATAATGGTGATTCATAATCAACTTTTTCCATAGAAGGTTTAGTAATAAGTTTTTCATGTGAACATGATTCGCGGAAATAATCTTTGGACATTAGCATTTTTGTGCCCTTTAATGGATGTCCATGGGTATTTTCAGTAATCCTACGTAACATAGAAGTTCCTGGGTGCCGAAGGCGATCATGCCATAACCCAAAAATATCAGGATTCACCAGCTTCCAAGCCATGGTAGCGTAGGTCTCAAAAGCTCGAATAGGGACACAATACAATCCAGAAGTTGTTGCTTCAATTTTCTCGTGGACAAGTCGAGTGTCCATTTTAAAGGATGTGATACATAGATATTCTTTATTATTCTCAATGACTGTTTCTAAGTGATAGCCATTTAGGCGTACATCCTTAAAACTCAGTAGATTTCATTTCGATCTACCAGATAATAATGCATTTTCAATGTGTAAAATTGTTCCATTAGGCAACATCACAGTTGCATTCCCGGAGCCATCAATAATCTCTACGGGACCAGATATAGCTGTAACGTGCATCTTGCATAATTTCATGCTCGAGAAATATGCTTTATTTGTAAATATTGAGTGCGTATTTGCACTATCAACAAGACAATTGTGTACTGTTCGATACTTTCCATTGTATTCCTGTTCAATCAAATCATCATATAATAAATATTTAAGACATGAAATATATTTTTTTTATTGATAATGGAAATGTAAACATACATATTTTTTTAATAATACATTTTTGTATGTATCATTAGTGCCGATACAAGGCCAACAATATAAATGATAAGTAAAACACCAATCCAGAATAATTCCAGAGGGAAGTCTCATGCTGATCATTGTGAAAATAAAGACGAGAGATCCGTTAATCATTTTCGAAGAAAGTCGGATGAAGATACTTAAGAATTTCTATAAGAGGGTAGAGGATATGAGTGAGTTGTTGAAAAATATGTGTATATTTAATAGAATCAAAAATCACTATTACTATCCGTTTATAGCCGTTGGAAGTGGGAGAAATTTAATATTAAAATATAGATAATTTTATTGATGTTTATATTATATATAAAGAAATACACACAAAAATAATTGGGGTATTACAAGCCAGAAAGTAAATATACGACATATAATTGCATAAATATTTTATTTCAGCCATTCATCGTCATGTCCCACTGAACCAGGATCCTCAAGGAAATCTGCTAAGCTCAAGTGATTTCCAGTCCTCGTCAGGATTTTCATCAAATATGTTCCCAGATGTGTTGGCCTCAATAACTTTGGATGGCTCGAACGTTTCGGTGGTATGAGCATGGACATCTTTGCCTTTATTTTTTATTGATGCCTGGTATGAATCCACACGGTGTTGGGAAGTACGACAATATTTAGCCCAATGTCCAGTTATACCACATCTACGACATGGATCATCACCAGAATTTTTCATAGGCATTTTCCCTTATCACGATGCCCGTGAATTGACTGTCTTGGTCTGTCGGAATATTTATTTTGAAGAGAATAATGATAATTATCACGATTATTATAGTTACGTCCGCCACAATCATTTCTGTAATTATTTTGACGATAGCCACCACGTCCACCACTTTTCCGGGTTCCACGCCCGGGTCTATTTTCACGGCTCTTGAATTGGCCGGCGGGTCTACCAGAGCTGGTATGTGCTTCAGGTTCGACACAGGACCCAGAGGGTCGTAGTTCATGGTTTTTTAATAACAACTCATTTGTCTGCTTAGCCGTGAGAAGAACTGAAATTAGCTCAGAATATGTTTGAAATTGTCATTGCCTGTATTGTTGTTGAAGCACCATATTTGAGGAATGCATCGTGGTGAATGTTTTTTCCAGCTTATCAGTCTCAGATAGCTGTGTACCGCACAAGGCCAGTCGAGACTCAATTTTGAATAAGGCTGAATTATAATCAACAACAGATTTAAAATCTTGCAATCTTAGTAGTTGCCATTCATATTGAGCCTGTGGCAATATTACAGTTCTGATGTGATCAATTCTGTCTTTGAGCTTCTTCCAGAGCTCAGAAGGCCTTTCAATTTGTATATATTCATTCTTTAGATCCTCGGATAAATGATGGCGCATGAATATCATTGCATTTGTCTCATTTTTAATATCGGCGTTAGTAAGTTCCACATATTCCAAGGTAGTAGCCAATCCCATACCTTGGAGGTGCAATTTAATATCGAGGCACCATGATAGATAGTTATTTCCACTGACATCGAGGATCTGGAATTTTTTGTTTTCAATTCCGGCCATTTTCTCTACAAGAATAAAAATGAGTTAGTATAAATAAATTCAAGCCCGAATAATACTAACCTTTTTCGAGCAATAACTCGTGCTGATTACATATTATAAAAAATGAGAATAAATAAACCACACAAGAATTTACGTGGTTCGATCAAATGGTCTACATCCACGGTCGGAGGGATCCGAAACTTCACTAATATATTTGGAGGATGTTTACAATGATTCTAACCCTTAAACTTTGTAACAAAGCTACCAATGGTTTTCTATATTACAAGAGAAGAGAAAATGAGGAAGAATTCTATAGCTCAAGAATGCTTAGAATTGGTGTGTCTTCCATCTCCCAAAAAACGTCTATTTATAGTAAACTTTGGGGTGTGAAATGGCAAAATTGTCAACCTTCAAAGTCATCAATATATGGCTATGAATGTAACTCAAAAATGAAGACTTGATAGTTTCTTATTTTCACATTTAGATGAAAGTTTTCTTCCTTTCACATGAGCATTTCACATTTTATTCATAACAATAAATAAATAAATAAAAAGATGTTGACTAAAATAATAAAGGGGTAGAAAAAAGTAGGGGTGGGCACGGTTCGGGACGGTCCGGGATTGGGTCGATCCTGTTCCCGGTCCCGCTTAATATAAACGGTTCGAGACCGGTTCGGGACAAGGTGTTTCCCGTTTTGTTCCGGTATTTTCGGGACCGGAACGGTTTCGGGACGGTCCGGGACAAAACGGTAAATATAAATAATAAAAAATAAATTTAGAAAATATTTTCTTGTATTTTGGATATTTATTTGCAAATTAATAATCACAATTTTATAAATTTTGTATTATTTATCAATAATTTAGTAAGTTCAGGTATATTTGGTTAATTTATTTATGGGATAAAAATTAATTTACAAATTAAAATCTCATAAATCTAATATCAATTTTAAAAAATCCATATTTCGGGACAAACGGGACGGGACGGGACAGGATAAAAATTACCGGTCCCGCTCCTGTCCCATTTTTGATCGGTCCGGGACAAAATTTTTCCGTCCCAAATGGTTCGTGATACTTTTGGAACGGGACCGGAGTGGTCCGGTTCGGCCAAACGAGAACCGAGATTTGTACCTACCCCTAGCAAAAAGCCTGAAATGCTGGAAATTAAGCCCTAACAAGATCGAAAATTTACCCAAATTTGAATTAAAACAAACAAAAAGTAAATACTCCTATGGTAACTTGAATTAATCATATATCTAATGGTTGAATAAATAAATAATCTCATGTAATTTGATTTAAAATATTAATTTCTTTTTTCACGTGACTTGAAATTAGGAATTTAAAACAAAAAGTTGTGTATTGTTAAAGGAATAATATTCAATGTGTGCCTAAGTCTGTTAGTTTATGGGCTTTCCTAGTTAGGATTTAGCTAAGGCCTGTTTGTATGTATTTCTCTCTGTTTAAAAAAATCTCATCAATGGAATAATACACACTTTTGCCCTACTTTATTGTCTCAATTATTTTCTCTTCAACACGTTATCAGCACGTAGTTTCTGAGCAAGAAAAAAATAGTTCGATTTCTGAAAGTCCAAAAAAAAAAAAACTGGATTTTTTTCGGGTCAAATTCCCCCCGATCGCCGTCCATCTGCTACCCCGCGAACCACCGCGCAGCAACTCACCGGCGGAATCCAACCCCCACTCTACAATCCCCGGCCAGAAACCCATTGATACTTAGTAGCCGGTAAACCTCTGCTCCAGACTTCGCGCCCTACGCCGTCCCATAAGAAAGAATACTGATTTTCCTTCTGCAAACCCGCGTCCAGCCGTCTAGCCCAACCCCTCAACCCTAGCCGCGGCCACCGCCTTCCCGCAGCCAAAACCCTAAATCCGCCGTCGTCTTCCTCGCGAGCAACCCGCTGCTCACCCCCCACCTTCAACCGCACCCCCGCACCAGATCGGTCATCCACACCCAACCTTCACAATAGATCGGATCTTCTCAACCCATATCGGAGCCGCCGTCCTCATCCACTTCTTTCGTCCAGATGAGAGTTCTGTTCTTCCTCAGCCATTCAAGTTGGGCCTGGTTCTAGCAGATGAGAGAGAACCAGGAGGAGAATACTTGGGCCTAATTAACTTGGGTCCAATTCACAACAAGGGACAAATTTTTTTATTATATTCTTCATAAATATAGTTAAATCAATTATATTATTTTTGCCAAGAAATAGTGTAAATTTAACCTTTTTTTTAATGTTTTTCAAGGAATCAAGATGATCCAACCGGCGATTGGAATGAAGATGGCAATTTACGAAACAAATCGACGGTGTGTCCTAGGAAAGAATCGTGTCTTTCCTGTAAGGTACACAATCCGAATAACCCTACTATTTCCAACGTGCGCGATTTTACATGTTTTAAATGCATATTTATATTTTATAAATTTGTTTATGCTTAATTAAACCAATTAAAGCACGATACATTGATAACTTCAATTAAATTAAAGCGAATTGCTTAAAGCAACTTGAATTAAAGTAAATTCACGTTGAATTATAATTATATTGCGGCATAAAAAACCTACTTGATTGCATAGTATGCGTAAAGATATATTTCTAAGGTTATATGTCTATATCTATAATATACACATATATTTGCATGCATATATAGATATTACATGCAATTAGGCTTCATATTAGTAGATTTTAGAGGACTTATTTCTACTGTCTATATTAAATTGAACCATGATAAAGTAATATCATTGGTAATCCTCAAAAGCATCGAAAGAAATTTTGACAATATCTTGGTTCCGAAAAATAATACGCTCCCATTATTGAAAATTTTATCATGAAAAGCACTCATGGTAAACTGTGAAAAATTATTTTCCGTTTTCTTGTATTAAGATAGCTTATCCAACTCGCTTCAAATTTGATATCTTGGACTCAAAAGAGCTTGCGTACCATAAATGGGTCTCCTACGTCGAGACCACATTTGTTGCTAAGGACTATAGTGCCACAATCTTTGATACTGCAGGCGATGCACCGTTTGACAAAATCAAAGTTAGTGCATTAATGTTCCTCAGGCGACATATCGACCCAACTATGAGATGGATATCTACGGTTGAAATCCCCAAAGAACTATGGGATGCCCTTAAGGCCCGATTTGGAAACATGTGTACTTTGCTCCCAGAACTGACCTTGCAGTGGAATGAAATCTGCTTGCTTGAATATAAACGGATAAACGATTTCAACAAAGATATGCTCTCTCAAGGCATGCCTAAATTTCTATGGAAAGGACATCACAGAAGATTGTAACACCCCATAACTCGACTGGGAATGTCACATGCCGTAGACCCTTATCACAAGGATCTACTAGGCTAAACTCCAAAAGACTACTCAATGATTGACCGACCGGGGTCAATCTAATTACAAAGTAGACCGACAAGGTCATTAAAGAGTTCAGAAACTAATGAAATTCACATCTCAATTACAATAACAAACTTAAACACAGAAAGGAATGACAACTCAATTTAATAAATGAAATCTACACCCATGAAAGGGTGAATACTCGACCAAAAGGGGAATACTGACCAAATGAAACAAAAGAAAAACACTCCAACTCCTGTGTGATTAGCATCGTCATCTTACATCTCTTTCCAAGCCAATCCCGTGACTGCTTCCGAGCTGCTAAACCTGAGCGCATAACAGGCACCCACCCCCCGAAAACTCGGGGGTTAGCAAACTGGAATTTTGCTAGTGCAAGTACATAATATACAAGATATACGAACAATATCAACACAAAACTCAACAACCGCGAAGCCTTAACACAAACCACACATTCCCATAATCAACACATAAAAACACTCGCTTACAACAAGGTGAAAGATAGTCACATAGCCATATTCTCATTACGGGTCGTAACACCAATGAAACTTTAAACGAGCCCAATGAGTCAAAAGATCTAGTTTGAAAAACCCCCTTTTTAAAAAGAGATTGTTTTGGTAAGATAGTCTGAAAACGTTATTATTGACTCGGGCTGTCTTGGGATTTTGAAAATCGAATGGAATACTTTTATAAAAATAACTTCAAGAATTCTCAGGTCCTTGACCCGGCATGTGGAAAACAATTTACAAGAAAACCATTTCAACGTTATTCGGGGTTGTTGGGAAAAACAAACACCCTGTATCGAAACAGCCGGGATACCCGATCCCTGTATCGAATGTCATAAAGAAGGTTTTGACATATATGCCAATCCGTATACAGTAAGGAAACTGTATCGAGGCTTCAAGGACTTATCCTATATCGAAGACCTGCCTCGAATCAGCATAAGTGAAGCTCATCAGTACAGCAAGAAGACTTGTAAAAAGACCAAGTATGGAAACTGTCTCGATGCCCTAAAAACAGTCATCTTCCATACAGTTCACAAAAGGACAAGAAAGAACACAAGTCAAGTCCCGTTGAACAAAGAAGTATTTAAATACTCAAGGATAAAGTATTTAAATACTGCCAGTCTTCAGATCTTCAGAATCCCGCGAAATCCGGATCATGTCATATTCCCGTTGAAGGAAATCTTATTCAAACGGATATATCTCAACGGATACTTTCTCCAGAGACTATATATATCCTTGAAGACATTGAAGATCAGTAACCGAACTGAACTAATTCAAGTAACCTAATACTCAAGCTATCAAAGTTATCATCTGAGCAAACATATCTCCAAAGCATACTGCAAGTTAGAACGAAAGAGATATACAGTGCTCAACATCAAGAACAGCTATCATCAGCTCAAGAACTTGATATTCAACGCTGCTGTTCGTACCAGTTACCTACCTTTTACCTCTGTAAAAACCGAGCTCTGTGTGAACTCAACAAGTTATTCGACTCGTGTGGGACGAATAAGGACGAAGCTTTGGAACTGTGTGTGAAGAAGCTAGTCAAGAAGGAAGCTTTAACCAATCTGTGTGAACGGTTGAAAGTGACGTTCTTTGTATCAATCTGTGTGAACGATACAAGGATAGGTTTGTTTATAATTACGTAGTTGTGTACGCAGAATTATAATAAACTTTACTCCTGTGTGGAGGACCGGTGGACGTAGAGGGGTTTACCTCGAACCACTTAAATTACCGTGTCATTTACCTTCCTTTTCTTGTTTGAAATAAGCGTGATATATTAAGTATACATCAAATACGTCGTTGCTGTATCCACGGCAACTAACTGTATCCAAGACTTCCGCTATGCACTCAGATTTAGATTCCATACAGTTTGTTGTTTAAACGATTTTCCAAACTGTATCCAGTATACTTAAGTGGCCAACAAGTGGTATCGGAGAGGTTGATTCTAAAAAGAATCAGTCGTATTTCTTTTTAACCGAATCAGATTCAAATCACTTATTTTCAAAACAGTTTCTTTCATTCCTATATTATCAGTATGGATACTTCTATGATTAACAAAGTCCCTATGTTCTCTATTAACGAATTTGACGACTGGAGAATTAGAATGGAAGCTCATCTTGTAGCAATGCATGAAGAGATGATTTTTGTTATACAGGATGGTCCGATCAAGATCATGAAGGTCAATCCAGCCGCAAGGATTGAAGGCCAAGCCCATGCTGAAATGCTCGAGAAAGAACGCGAGCAATGGACAACCGATGAAAGGAAGCGAGCCAATCTCGACAACGTGGCTAAGAACGCGTTATTTGTCACTCTTGACAAAGGCACGTTCTCAAAGGTAAAGAGCTGCAAAACAGCCAAAGAAATCTGGGATAAACTCAAGTTAATTTGTGAGGGAACTGAGCTCTCAAAAGAAAACAAGATTTCAAAACTTACTCAACAATTTGAATCTTTTGAAATGAAACCAACGGAAACACTTGAGGAACTTGACCTCATTTCTTGGTATTGTTGGTGAACTTGAAGCGTTGGGCAAGATTTACACCCAAAAGGAGAAGAACTTAAAAATTTTCAGATCTCTCCCAGCCCGATGGGACATTAAGACCACAGCTATGCGTGTATCCTGTAATCTTAATGAAATATCCACTTTTGATCTCTTCTCTGACCTTAAAGCTTTTGAGTATGACATTGACAGAAGAGAGAAAGCTGAAGAATCTCCTTCAAAGGTCACAGCTCTCGCTGCTGTATCGAATCGTTGACACAGCATGCCTAGCTCGTCGAAGCCCGGTCACAAGAATGCTGACAGTGACGACGACATCCTATCACAAGATGAAATGGCGCTTCTAATGCATAAATTCAAAAAGTTCATTAAACAGTTTGGAAAGAGTCCCTACAGGCCCAAACCTGTCAACAAGGTAAGTACCGAAACATCATCTGGTGATGCTAACCTGTGTTATAACTGCAGGAAACCAGGCCATTATGCAAACAAATGTCCTCATCCCAAAGTCCAAAGATTGCCTGAGGCCGAGCAACAAGAGAGAGATGAAAGAAGACGTGCTTGGAAAGACAAGCTCAAGGCCCTGATTGGAGAATCAGAAGCCTCCCCACACCATCAAAATCATTAGAATGTCTTCAGGTGGTCACTGAAAGTGATTCATCTGACGATGAGTTCGATGATAAAGCATATATGTGCTTTATGGCCAAAGATGTTCCAGAAGGTGAAGACAGCGACGATGAGGTAAGTTCAACCTCAGTTATTCCACCTAATGCATCTCATACTTTCGAAAATATGATGAATGAATTCAAAAACATTCAAAAGGCCCATGAGACTCTAAAAACTGAGAATATACAGCTTCAATTAACAAATCTAGAGCTGAAAGATGAGAATGACTTGCTGAAGATAAACTATGAAAATATGTCCCTTGATTGTGAAACCAGCAAGGTCGATTTTGAAAAACTCATGGAGAGCAATCATCAACTTGCTCATGAACTAAATGAGGTTAAAACCCATAATGAGAGCAAGACAAATGATTTGGTTCTACTAAAAACCAAAATTACAACTCTCGAGAAGCGAGAAACTGAACTTGAGACCATTCTGAAGTCTTTTGAAAAATCGTCCAAAAGAATGGAAGAAATTCTGAGCACTGGGCAACATGCTCATGATAAAAGTGGCTTAGGATACAGCTCATGTTCGAATAAAGGTAAAACTAGTACTGTGTTCGTCAAGAGTGTGGAACACATTCCAGAATCGGAAGATACTCCTAGTCCCATAAAGGAACCTGCTGTACCGAGAAAACCGAAGGCTGCAATTCCGCCCCCTCAACTCTACTATTCGAGACAGTGGAACCAACAACCACTCAGAAGGCGTAATCTACAGCATGCTCCACAAGCATATCATCAAAGCCGACAGTCATTCAGAAAGAAGACGGTATCCAACCACCAAAGGCCCGCACGGCAGTACACTCAGTACAGTGCGCCTAGGTATTGGATACAGGAGCCCCGTTATCCCTCTAGACAGCAGATGCCAGTTCAGTATCAACAACAGCATTGGGAATCCAACTGGAGACCCAGAAGACAACCTGTTAGGCCTAGGAAAATGGCTCCACCTCCTAGACGGCACTCGTACTGGAATAATAATAATAACCCTGATTTTTACATGCATAGTAATTATCATGATTATAACAACTACGGATATGCCCCCCGTAGATATCGCAACACTGTACCAAGTACATCCTACAGTAAACCAATTGCTGTCAGGAAAATCTGGGTACCTAAAGGAACTAACATATATGGACCCAAAAATCAAAGGGGGCCTAAATCTACCTAATTTCTTTGTTACAGGACATTCTAGAGGAGGATACCTGGTACTTCGATAGTGGATGCTCTCGTCACATGACTGGAGACAGGAGCAAGCTATCTGATTTTGTAGAAGGTCGCGGTCCAAAAGTTCGGTGATAAGTCTAAAGGAAGAACAAGAGGGAAAGGAAACCTATTTGTCGGGAAATTCAAGGTCACCGATGTTGCATATGTTGAAGGCTTACAGTATAATCTACTTAGTATTAGCCAGTTCTGTGATAAACAGTTCTCGGTGAAGTTCTATATAGATCGCTGTAGAGTCAAGAACACCCAAACTAAGGAAGTTGTGCTTACAGGAAGCAGATCAGGTAATATGTACATTGCTGACTGGAAGCCTATGAGCTCCTCAATTCCGTGTTTTGTTGCCAAAGGCACTGCAGATCTTAGCTGGCTATGGCACAAGAGGATGTCTCACGTCAACTTCAAGACGATCAACAAGCTTTCAAGACAGGGTATGGTTAGAGGTTTGCCAGATGTGTCATTCAAGAAGGACAACGTCTGCGGACCATGCCAGAAAGGCAAGCAAATCAAGTCAACCCTGAAAAGCAAATCCTACCTTTCAACCCAAAGAGTGTTGGAAATGCTACACATGGATCTCTACGGTCCTGTAGATCCAGTAAGTTTGGGAGGTAACAAATATTGCATGGTTGTTGTTGATGATTACTCCAGGTATGCTTGGACGATCTTTCTTAGCAAGAAGAAGGAAACAACATTAAGGCTGCCCGAGCTCCTGAGGAAGTTGCAAAATGAAAAAGCGTCAAGTATCGTGTGCATTCGTTCCGACAGAGGTACTGAATTTACTAACCGCTTTATAGAGCAATACTGTTCGAAGAATGGCATACAACACGAATACTCAGCTGCCCGTACACCTCAACAAAATGGTGTTGCCGAGCGAAAGAATAAAACGTTGAAAGAAGCAACAAGGACAATGATTGCCGCAAGCAAATTGCCACAACGTTTCTGGGGTGAAGCAACCAATACAGCGTGCTACACTCAAAACCGCTGTATCGTCAACAAGCACCACAACAAAACAGCTTACGAGGTATGGAATAACAAAACTCCATTAGTTTCGTATTTTCACATTTTTGGATGCAGGTGTTACGTTTTGAACAATGGGAAGGACCAACTTAGAACCTTTGATGAAAGATCAGATGAAGGAATATTCGTAGGATACTCTTCCACAAAGAAAGCTTTAATCTTTAATAAAAGGAAGGCGACGATCGAGGAATCAGTTCATGTAGTGTTCGACGAACCACACCATGACCCTACAGGAGTAGATGATATCACTCAGGACATTCACCATCTATCTATATTGGATCCACCTACACCTATAGAACCTGTCGTTGATTTAGAAATCAACCCCGCAGCTGTAAGAATCGATGTGGATGAAGTCGACGCCGCATGTCAAGCCGTACCCACGAAACTTTCGATACTGATGCGGGATCCTGAACTAGAACCCGACCGAAGATGGTTGAGAGATCACCCGCAAGAGCTGATCATTGGAAACATTAATGCCGGTGTTTCTACTCGTAGGAGAATACAGAGTACACAAGGAAATGTACTTTGTGCACAAGAAGAATCTAATGTCAAGTCTCACAGTTTCCTGAATGGAAATCTCAATCCGAACTTAGGAGACTCAATATGTGCACTATCGCTGTATTCTTAGCCCAGTCCGAACCTGTTTCGACCATAGACGCTCTCAACAACTCTCATTGGATAACATCTATGGAAGAAGAGCTTAACGGTTTCGAAAGAAACAATGTATGGTATCTTGTACCCAGACTGACACACCAATCGGTTATAGGAACCAAATGGGTATTTCGAAACAAAAAGGATGGAAATGGACTTATCATAAGGAACAAATCCAGACTAGTAGCACAAGGCTATTGTCAGGAAGAAGGAATCGACTATGATGAAACCTTCGCCCCTGTAGCGAGACTAGAAGCCATTAGGATATTTTAGCCTTTGCCGCCCATAAGAGTTTTATCGTATACCAAATGGACGTCAAGAGTGCTTTCCTGAATGGAGAGCTTACAGAAGAAGTTTATGTTGAACAACCACCAGGGTTTGCCAACACGGACGGTATCGATCTAGTTTACAGGCTAAGGAAAGCGCTGTACGGACTTAAACAAGCCCCTAGAGCCTGGTACGAAACCCTGTCCCAGTATCTAACCAACAACGGATTTGAGAAAGGTGCTGTCGACAAAACATTGTTCAAGATACAGGAAGGTGATGACCTTCTAATGGTACAAATCTATGTCGATGATTTTATTTTTGGTTCAACTAACCTTGCTCTATGTCAAAGGTTCTCACATCTCATGCTTAGAAAATTTGAAATGTGTTTGATGGGGGAACTTAGTTATTTCCTAGGTTTGCGGGTAAAGCGATTTGCCTACGGTATATTCATCAACCAGAGAAATACGAAGGAGCTTCTCAACAAATTTGGAATGAAAAATTCCAAATCCTCGCTAACCCCCATGAGCACTTCCGTGCAAATTAGTGCTGATGAAGCCGAAAGCCGTTTGACCAATCACTCTACAGAAGCTCATTGGTTCGCTCCGTACCTAACGGCTAGCGTGCCCGATATCCAGTTCTTTGTTGGAGTGTGTGCGAGATACCAATTTGCACCTAAAGAATCACACTTCAATACAGATAAACGAATCCTGAAGTACATTAAAGGAACAGTCGATGCAGGACTGTGGTATCCTAAGGAAGGCTGATTCGATTTAGTTGGATACAGACTCGGATCTCGGAGGTCGCAAGCTAGATAGGAAGAGTACAAGTGGAACTTGTCACTTTCTCGGACCTAGACTCGTATCTTGGTTCGGTAAGAAGCAATTGGCTAATTCTCTTTCCACGGCTGAATCTTAGTACTATGTCAGCCGTAGTCAGTATGCGAATCCTTTGGATGCGGCAACAAGCTGCCGATTATGGAATCGATGCTAGAGAGACTCCAATCATGTGTGATAGCACGAGTGCAATCGCAATCACGCACAATCCTGTTTTGCACTCGCGCACTAAGCATATCAACATGAAGCATCATTTTATCAGAAATCATGTCGAGAACAAGGATGTTCGCCTGGAAAAAGTCCATACAGACATCCAGCTGGGCGACATTTTCACCAAGCCTCTCGACACAGCAAGATTCAACATGCTAAGAACAGAATTGGGAATACTACAGCCAGACTCCCTGTAAGTAAATTTACTGTTTTTACTCAACATTTGAGGGGGAATGCTGTAAGACCCGTGAATACAGTATCCAACATTAATTATCTGTGCACTCAGAATCATCAATACAGTACTGTAGCAAACGAAGGCATACGAATCCTACAGCTGATGTGTGCAATAATTAAGGGGGAATACTGTAGGACCCATGAATACAGCATTAATCCAAATATTGTTGTATGGAATTCAAACCTAGTAGTACCTTTTTAAGGGGGAACGCTGTATCGACGCGGAGAACAGCACATGCTATAGAATTTCGATTCAGTATATAATATAATATTATTTCCTTTTAAAATAATTTTTGTCCACGTGCCCTGTTTTTACGTCAAACGTCATGTTCATTAAATGCCTTACACGACATCTGGACAACTGAATCTCAAAAGCCGCGATGTTTTTAAATTGTTTATTATTTTTAAACCGCCGTTTTAGGCATTTAGGGTATCAACCTATGTCAGAAGTGGGACCCGCTGTATTTTAAAACCTTTTAATGGATTAGCGTACCAGTTACACTCAATCCATCTTGACCGTTGATTTCAAAACCGGTTCCCATCCCTTAAAATCTGACCATTCGTACTCTGCAAACCCTATTTCGCCGCCCAAGTATAAAAGGACTGTATCTGCCATTGGAGACTCTTTACGCTTTCTGCAATTACAAGAGTTCTCAAGCAAACAGCCTACATATTTTCTGCATTTTCACTGCGAATTTCTACTGTTTTCTTCCACCTTCGTTTTAAGAAAACTTCAATGGCTAGTCAATCTTCTTCCCCTGTTCTGAAGAAAACCTCCAACATCATTGATGGCCGGATCTTCTCGAAACCTGTCATCATCGAGCGTATCATCTCGGAAATCAATGACACCGAACCAATGGAGTATATCATTACTCGTCTTGAACAACAAGGTCTCTATCGCTTCGGGAGCAAAACCGCCGACAAATACGACGCCCATCTGGTTGAGGAATTCTACCTCAACGCCGCCGTTCGTTTTCTGTCACTAGCCCAGGGAGGACATGTTGCTGACATCACTGCAACAGTCCAAGGAGTGCAAATCTGCATCAATAGCGACCTACTCCAGAAAATCTACAGGCTGCCCGCCGACGGCCTGACCATGGACCAGCTTGAGACGTTCGGGTCTCAAGAGCTTATTACCAAATTTTATGGACTTTTTACAGGGTCCAAAGTGGTTGATATGGTGACAACCACTTGTCACAAGAAAAATTTTCTTCTTCATTTCGTTTATCTGCATGACTTCTGTTCCAGAATCATTGAAAATCGAACCGGTGCGTTCGAGATGTGCACGAATTTAAGGTTCAGGATGATGGTAGCTATTTTGACCTGTGAAAAGGTCAATTGGTGCCAAATCATTCTGAAACGTCTTCAAGAAGAGGTGTGCAAGCCTGCCACCCAAAAGAAATCCTTTGGTTTAATGCTGAACTACATTCTGACGAAGTGCGGAGTGATGCAATCCTCCGACGCCAAGAAAAATAGCTCCAGGATATATTTAGGAGGCGTCAAGCCCACTGCTTATAACCAGAGCACCATGCATGCCAACCATCCGCGAACCAGGCACATGCCTATTTCTGACAACCCAAGAGATGAAACCGTGAAGGTCCCAGAAATGGAATCTTCAAAGAAGAAGCGAAAGCGTTCTCACAGCAAGAAACACTCTACTGGTGAGAAGTCCAAGAAGAGACTAAGGAGGCTCTCAAAAATCAAAACCAAGCGCTCCGAGGATGTCTCGCCCGTGGCGCAACCCATCAAGAACCCTGTGGCCCAACCCCGTGGAAGAGGTGTCTCCTACCGCATCGACAGAGATCCCAAGCCTTGGCGGCTACGACGGATATAGAGACATCTCGCAACATTCAAGACTTTAGCGAGTCGGCCGCCCATTCGAGCCAAAAGCTACTTCTCCTATGCGGGATCCCACACCCGCAGGATCCAATTTCCTTCGGCACCATCCCTGCAAGGAGTCCATCTTCCGTCAGGATCCCATACTGCACTAATCCTCAAACAAAGATCTCCAGACGTTATTCGAAGTCCCTCCCCTGACTCCATCATAAATCAAACACTTCTTTCGGTTCAAATTGACCACGTGTACGAAAGATTCCTGCAATGGAAAGGCTATAGGCTAGCTCCGTACGACACACTGTACAACTGGAGCGAATGGAGCCACGAAGAGAGGTTCGTCTCCGAAGTAACAGACTCAACTGAAATTGAGGCCCTGCGTCGATGGGACAACGCCTCTTGCAAAGATCTAATTGAAAGCCACCTGCTGCACAAATCTGACGCCAGAAGAAAAGGAAAGAAGAAGTCAGGGGATTCTCCCATTAATCCAAAAGACGACGACGATCATGACTCAGACGACGATGACGATGCTCTTCAAGCAGGTCTGAGAATGAGCCGGGAAGAGGCTGAAGTACGAGACGCCTCTCCACCCAGAAAAGACGAAGGGCCTTCTACTCAAGCCAATCCCCCTTCGCCACAGCCCGAGAACATTCCCGACCAGGAGGATTCAGTCCCTCCAGTCGAGGAACTTCAAGAAATTTTGGAACAGGCACCCGAGCCTGCTGCGACCGAAGAAGCTTTTCCTGCCAACCAACAGGAGGATTCAGTCCCTCCTGCATCCATATCCGCCGAAGAACCTTCGCCACAGGACGCTTCTGAACCAACTGTCGCCGAACCACAAGAAGCTGCCCCCGCCCCTGCAACCTTGGAATCCGAGGACGGTAACGAACCTGAGGATGTCCAACTTACTTCACGTCCATCCGTGAATGTAAGAAGGTTGAACGACGCTGAAGACTTCGCCCAGCCTGACTCTCCGATCTCTGCTGCACGTAAAGAGCGCCTGCAAGCTCTTGGACTTCAGACTGTATTTATCCAAGATGCAGTAAACGCTCTATCTTCTGTTGAAAAGGCACTGAATTGGATGCACACCTCTGCCGTAGAAGAAATGACCACTCTTCAACACGAAGTATCTCGAGTTGTCGACGCATTCATTCTTCTGCCAGAAGTTTTCAAGCAAGCCTTGAAGATCATGGAAGATAAACAGGAGCAACTGCTGAAGGAGGAAGCTACAAAGACAAGGATTGCTGAAGCCAAGACTGCCTGTGCAATGATCGAGAACAGCTCTCAACTGCGTGCTCACGACAAATGCATTCAAGCAATGTCGCAGACTCTTTCCTCCCTTGTTGAAAGAATGACCAGCATCGAGACCAAACAGGACGCCGCTCTTGAAATCCTGCAAAGTCTTGATGAAGCCAAAAAGGGGGAAGAGGCACGAGAAGCTGCAAGGAGAATTAGATCGCAATAGGAAAGGGAATTTGAGGTCGAGCAAAGATTACCGCCGAATTGAACAAGCTAGCACCTCAATCCCAAAGTTTTAAAATTTCGTGCCCGCATCGAATTCCATGACCCAAATGTCCCTTGGCAAAATCTTATCCAAAGACCTTCGGAAATACGTGCCGACCAACCGCAACCCAACCGCCGACGAAGTGAAGCCTTTGGAGGAAGAATGAATCGATGAGATATTTTGTCGACTCATCGTGAATCCGCCATCTTCAAAAATTATAAAACGTTAGCGGAAGCGGCAGATAAGTTTTCAAAAATGCTAGAAGAAGGTAAACTCCCTCTCCAAATCGAAATGAAATCAAAACATAGAAGAGGAGATCGGGTCACCCATCCAGAAGATTAGATACTTGCCTTTGATCGTTCATATGAAGGAAGAGCGATATACCAGGAACGAGGCAATGATTCACTTCAAAACTGGTGGCGCGGCACCGAGAATGAGCAAGGAAAAAGACCATGGAGGCATGCGGATTATAGATGAAGAGCTGAAATTTATGTATTTTTTTTGTTTTTGTAAATTCTATTCGAAACAGCAAACTTTGTACTCAATCATTTTGAATATCAATAAAATAGTTTGTTTGTCTTGAATGATTACAACTCGTAATCTACTGTGTAAATGTATGATTATTTAAAATTGTTTGATAGGAATCTCAAGTTAGATAAACTTGATTGAAAAATAAGCTGTACGAACTAGTCTACGAACATTTCATAATTTCAGTTGTAAAAATTAGAAATACATTGTAAGATTGTGCCTGCGCGCCAATCATAGGCTTAAGTTGTAATAAATCTCAAACTGTATCGAACATGCCTGCGAGCAGTTCATTATTGTAGACTAAGTCACAAAGTCAGACCTATTGACAAAAGACCAAGAAATCTGCCAGTCATCAAAGAAGAATGCTTCATGAAGAAGGTTTTGGCATCATCAAGAAGACTCGAAGAGTTAAGTAAGAAGGTCTTGGCAAATTGTCAAAAAGGGGGAAATTGTTGGGAAAAACAAACACCAGATCAAACAAATGATACCCGATCCCTGTATCGAATGTCATAAAGAAGGTTTTGACATATATGCCAATCCGTATACTGATAAGGAAACTGTATCGAGGCTTCAAGGACTTATCCTATATCAAGACCTGCCTAGAATCAGCATAAGTGAAGCTCATCAGTACAGCAAGAAGACTTGTAAAAAGACCAAGTATGGAAACTGTCTCGATGCCCTAAAAACAGTCATCTTCCATACAGTTCACAAAAGGACAAGAAAGAACACAAGTCAAGTCTCGTTGAACAAAGAAGTATTTAAATACTCAAGGATAAAGTATTTAAATACGCCTTCGATCTTCGTAATCCCGCGAAATCCGGATCATGTCATATTCCCGTTGAAGGAAATCTTATTCAAACGGATATATCTCAACGGATACTTTCTCCAGAGACTATATATATCCTTGAAGACATTGAAGATCAGTAACCGAACTGAACTAATTCAAGTAACCTAATACTCAAGCTATCAAAGTTATCATCAGAGCAAACATATCTCCAAAGCATACTGCAAGTTAGAACGAAAGAGATATACAGTGCTCAACATCAAGAACAGCTATCATCAGCTCAAGAACTTGATATTCAAAGCTGCTGTTCTTACCTGGTTACCTACCTTTTACCTCTGTGTAAAAACCGAGCTCTGTGTGAACTCAACAAGTTATTCTGACCTGTGTGGGACGAATAAGGACGAAGCTTTGGAACTGTGTGTGAAGAAGCTAGTCAAGAAGGAAGCTTTAACCAATCTGTGTGAACGGTTGAAAGTGACGTTCTTTGTATCAATCTGTGTGAACGATACAAGGATAGGTTTGTTTATAATTACGTAGTTGTGTACGCAGTAATTATAATAAACTTTTTACTCCTGTGTGGAGGACCAGTGGACGTAGAGGGGTTTACCTCGAACCACTTAAATTACTGTGTCATTTACCTTCTGCTTTTACTGTTTGAAATAACTGTGATATATTAAGTATACATCAAATACGTCATTGCTGTATCCACGGCAACTAACTGTATCCAAGACTTCCGCTACGCACTCAGATTTAGATTCCATACAGTTTGTTGTTTAAACGATTTTCCAAACTGTATCCAGTATACTTAAGTGGCCAACAGGGGTCCTCGACCTAATTCAAAGAATAACACCACAAGATCAAAAATCTCAACATCTCACGGGGTCCCCGACCCAATACACAGAATATCATCATAAGATCAAGGATCTCAACATCTCACGGGGTCCTCGACCCAATACACAGAATATCATCACAATACAATCGAAGACACAGCCTCTCATTCGACAAATTCTGCTCAAGACCCCTGATTAATTAACCCTCGGAGATCTCGTCAAATCTCCTTGGTTAATTAACCCTGATACCAACGTTTAAAACAAGTTGAAACAAACTTTCAAAACCACGAATCGCGGTCTATATCAAGACCAACATTTTGAAGTGAGTTGAAAGAATTTGAAATACGAACATTGTTCGGTAACGGGGTCTTAGCTGTCACTCAAATACCCGTAACCAATAAGCCTACCAGGCGCCTCCCTTGCACACCTGTGCACCGGCGTTCACTCCACTATGTTGGCCGCCCCTTGAATATGTCATCGCGTCGATGATCACTCCCGCAAGAGCCGCCCCTTGCACATGCATTAGGTAACACCGGTGTTTACAAACCATATGGAGCCGCTCATTGCAGCATACACCAGGTCGGAGTACACGCCCCGCCCTCAGAGGCTCCCGGATATGACGTCTCTCACAACAAGTATTCACATTGTTACAAATATCAAGCACACAATCAATCGTTGCAACAATTATCAAATCAGCACACCAATTCACACGATTTATCCGTTAGTCCACAACCACACAAGTAAACAATAACACGCACGTTATCAATCAAGACTCAATACAAAGTGCCTTCGGCAAAACCAACCAACGCTACACATATATCCTTATATCGTAACTCAACCGAGTACATAAACCTTACTATGTTATCTCTATAATTATGATTCGTACTTTAATCCAAGTTGAGAACGTCAACTAGTATCGGTATTAATCACCCGACATTCACCAACATATGTATATATATATACCTATACACGTATACACACACACACACACACACACACACATATATATATATATATATATATACATACGTATATCTTTATACATACATATATTTAACATATAAATATATAATATATTTGTATTCATAGAGATAATTCACACACTTCGGCAACAATGATTTCACGTAGTTATAATTCGTATATCAAGGTACTTGCCTAAAATCCAAAGCACGCGAAACAACGGGAAAGCTCGACCGGAAACCCTCAAATCTTCCAACTAGGTTGAAAACACAAGAATAACACAATCGCTATAAGATCGGTCGCAAGAAAGATGGAAAGTATGGAAATTCCCAACAAGAATTCATAGAAACAAAGGATCAAACACTTGAGGTTCAATATTTCCCCAAGAAAATCAAGAATATCATCCGAACCCGAATACGGTAAGAAATACGAATCAAATCATGGGGATAGGATCCATACAACCGATTGATGATATACAACAACACGATTCATGAAGAACAACCCTAATCTTGAAGATTCACGAAATATAAAGGAAGGGTTTACAAGATGATTACCTCGAATCGAAGACGAAGAACACGGATTGATGATGTTAATCAACACCAAGAACTCAAGGAAGATGTAAACTTGGAGTTACAAAACTCCAAAATAGCCCTTAGATCGCCCACAAATTGCCTTAGCCGCGGAGGAATGAAAAAAGGGTGAGAAATGACGAACCAGGTCAACCCTCGATATATAAATATCTGCGCATGCGTTACGTACGTTAACCAAGAAGGATAACGTACGTTACCTGTATTACGTACGTAATGCATGAAAGATTATGTATGTAATCGATGGCCAGACCCTCCTGTCCAAAATAGCGAAGACCCTTACGTACGTTATGATAAGGACTTAACGTACGTAAGGAGCACAGTTAACGTGCGCTATGATCAACACATAGCGTGTGCTCTCGACGACCAGAACTCAATGTCTGAACTGTGAAGACCCCCCTTACGTACGTTATGAGAAGGGATTAGCGTACGTAAGGAACATGACGATAGCATGTGTTATGCTCATAGCATAGTGTATGTAAGTCACTTAGCAGTTCCAAAACTGCTAAGTTCAGCTCGTCGAGTACGAGCGCGGCGAAACCGCGGAACGACGACAATAACACAAGAAGAGGCCATGCATATGTAACACCCCAAAAGGCGGCTATTACAGTGCCGTAGACCCCAAACTGGGACCCACCAGGCGATATCCAAAAATAGATTAAATAAGTATTACTTGTGATACCGAACCACACTAAATAGTCATTACTCCGATTAGGAGTTTATTAAAAATATGGCCAACGGCCTTATGATACACATGATCCGAAATACAAGTATAAACCATATGGAGATGGAATATACTTCAAATATCAATACAACCAGATAGTAATTTAAATGAAGCGGAAATAAGGTAACATTACACGGTTTAACATAACCGGACAACACATGATTTGGGGCCCCCGAACTAGTATCCTTCGAACCCTTCGCCGTCAACATGCTCTTCCCGTGCCTTGCCTTTGCCTCGACCTAAAATACAACACAAGTATTTCGCCCAAAACATAGGGTCAGATATACATGATAAATGATTCTCCCGACATTATACAATTCACATATATTAGATCTCAAGAAAATATCCCGACTATTGAACATACCCCTCGGGCGTATGAACAATCCGTCACAAACCATCAAACATATCCAATCAACATGGACTATGAACGACTAAACAATAGGGCTCAAGATGGACATCACATTACGCCCGATCCGGAAATGTGTCCGTGTACATGTCCACCCCGTATATGGAATCCAGAATATACGTGTGACAATGTACCGAATTAGCCTCACGAACTACGTCTCGTGTGCACAGTCCAATACGGAAACATCCACGTATGACTATATAAGTGCCCGGCTAAAAACCCTACACAATAACCAATCGACACGCAGATATGATTCGAGATATGTCACGATACAACATTACAACGAAATTCAACGAAATACATATCCGATTAAGGATCAAGAAAACTCACCGAAGTGACAGTAAGGACCAACGATATCAACGATTCAAAGCGACGTACTTGGGAATGCAACCCCATGATGAAAACGGAATAACGTCAAAGACAATGTCAAATCACGACAAACATTTCATAAACATTTCATACACATGAAATGTATAACCATCACAAGAATCTAGTTATCATTATAACCAAGCAAGATAACTTGCCTCAATACGGAGACGAGAATAATCCTCTTCTTGTCGAAACGAACGAACGGTCCTCGACTAATTTCGTTTACTCGAACAATCAACCTTAAACGAAATACATTTTACTCAATAACATATTCGTATAATTATCAATATAGGATTAGTAAGACGACACCCTACAATCCATTAGAATAGTTTCGCTATCTCAAAATATCGAAGTCTTATACCAAGAATTCTTTTTACCTCATTTCAACCATAAAATCAGTTCACAATACTTTTACCGAATATTCACATGATTCTTCATAAATAAGAATTTTATCAAGAACATGTTAAACAACCACTTATGTTGTCAATATCATTTTATGTTGATTAAACTTTCCAAAATATTACAATGTTGAAAGGTAAAATCTGCACAATTATGTTCATCAATACATCTCATCTAAATGGGATATTAAGCTTACAATAAGGTTATATTAGTTATGAGATTACACCATATTCATGAAGGTTATCAAAATCATTCTTACCAACCTGGAGGATTCATTAATATCATTATGAATTCACTATCTATTTAGTATGATGATAAAAAATATTCTAAGTTCTCAACCCATTAGATTAATGAAAAGTTATTGTTTGTAATTAGCAAGATCCTTACTATTCTTCAAAGACTTGTGAAGCTGAACCATAATGATTGTTAAAGCTTCTAAGATCTCTGAACAAGATCATCTAATCATATCTTCAGCATTATCAAGTTCTTCCCAAGGTAATAAATACCTAAAATGGTGTTCAAACACTTTATGATATCAATTCTATTGGTTAAATCCAACTACGGTGAAGTTAACCAATTCAACGATGTTCTACTGAGCTAAATTCGTCCAGCAAGATGAGTATGATAATCACAATATGGTTAGTATCACTATATCATCAAGAATACATCCATTTCAAGCCCTCATTTATCATATTCATCAAAAGTGTTTGAAAAGTTGGATTAAAACTATGTTTTACTTGATTAATTTAACTCTAGGTGAAATAGACTTCCTCATTAACACCAACATACGAAAAGTACAGAGAAGGGAAACACTAGAAGAAAGTATACTCCAAGCTCAAGAACACCTCCTAATCTTCAAGGTAATGAGCTCCACTCCAAGATTTAAGGCTTAAACACAAGTTGGAGGAGGTTGATATCGATTTGGGAGTGCAGAGGGACGATATATGGAGAGAAAATCGGTTTAGAGTTGTGAAGAAATGAAAAACAGACTGGTCCTATAAATAGACTGTGCAGGCTTAACGTACGCTATCGGGGAAATTTAGCGTACGTTAACTCTCTTACGTACGCTAACCGGTTGATGTTACGTACATAAACGGCTTACAGTGGCTACTGTCTTGAATCCGCAGGCCATTAGTGCGTGCTAATTAAAAGGGTGCTACGCACGCTAAAAAAAGTTGACTCTGGCCGACACGACAGCTCAGACATCATACGCATGCATGCCAATGGATAACAAGTTCACGTGCTGAAGTCAACTGATGTCAGATTCCTTCTTAACGTACGCAACAGACAAGGCATTACGTACGTTAAATCACAAGTTTAGCGTACGTTGGTTAAGCTACGTAGCGTACGCTACACCAACAGAAAAAAATTAAAAAATGCAACTCTCTAATTGACATCGAATCATCAAGTATGAAATGAAATAACAACGATATGAAGCTCAAATCTATAATACCTCAACATAATACTAAATGCAACGATCCACGATAATCAATTTATCCGAATATACAACGACAGATAAAAATGAAAAATTACAGTCGGATATTACATACCCCCCCTTAAAAAGAGTTTCGTCCTCGAAACTAAGGGGTAAATAACTCGGGGTATCTCACTCGCATACTATCCTCGGTTTCCCACGTAGCCTCCTCGACTCCATGTCGTGACCACTGAACCTTCAGTAGGGGGATCGTCTTGTTCCGCAATTGCTTGATCCCCCTCTCGAGTATCCGCACAAGACGCTCCTCGTACGAATGATCCTCCGCTAATTCAATCTCTTCGAACTGAGTACATGGCTCGGATCAGCAACATATTTCCTCAATTGGGAGATATGAAACACATTATGAATCCGAATCAAAGCCGGTGGCAAAGCCAGTCGATAGGACAGATCACCTACACGCTCCAAAACCTCAAACGGCCCAATGTACCTCGGGCTCAACTTACCACTCTTCCCGAAACGAAAAACACCTCGGGTAGGAGACACCTTCATTAACACATGGTCACCAACCTCGAACTCAAGCGGTCGTCGACTGTGGTCAGCATATGACTTCTGTCAACTTTGAGCCGTTAACAACCGACTCCTAATCAGAACAATCTTCTCACGAGCTGCTAACAACATATCGGACTTCGTACCCAAAGATTCTGACAGTTCGTCCCAACATAAAGGGGACCTACAACGACGGCCATACAATGCCTCATACGGTGCCATCTGAATCGAAGCGTGCCAACTATTATTATAAGTAAATTCCACCAAAGGTAGTTGGGTTTCCCAATCGTCTTTCCAATCAAGAGCACACGCCCTCAACATGTCTTCTAGAGTTTGGATGGTTCTCTCGGAATGGCCATCGGTCTGCGGATGAAAAGCCGTACTGAAATTCAACTGTGTGCCCATCGTACGATGAACTGCCTTCCAGAAGTGCGACACGAATCGCCCATCACGATTCGATACAATACTCTTGGGGGTACCATGTAACCTCACAATTTCCTTAATAAATAGCTGGGCCAATCTCTCGGGACCCCACGTGTCCTTAATCTCCAAGAAGTGGGCTGATTTGGTCAGACAGTCCACAATCACCCAAATCGTATTCATTCCTCGACGACTCGTCGGCAAGCCAGTAATAAAATCCATCGATATATCCTCCCATTTCCACTCGGGAATCGGGAGCGGTTTCAGCATTCCTGCGGGTCGCTGGTGCTCAATCTTAACCTGCTGACAGGTTAAACATCTCGAAACGAATTCGGCAACCTCACGTTTCATATTCCCCCACCAATAATTTTGCTTCAAATCCTTATACATCTTGCTAGATCCCGGGCAAATAGAGTACGGGGTAGCATGGGCTTCTCTCATGATAGAGTTCCTCAACTCTTCGTCTGCGGGTACACAAACTCGATTTCTAAAGTGTATCAATCCATCCTCGTGGATCACGAATCCAGGGGCTTTCCCTTGAGTTACTTCATCCCAAACTCGAGATAAGAATGGGTCCGTAACTTGCTTCGATCTGATCATATCATCAAGAGACGAAGAAATCTCAAGTGTGCAAAGTTATCCCTGAACACGCTGTAACCAAACTTCAATTTCTGGCCTCATAAGGTTTAACTGCAACTCTCTTTGTGCTGTCAAGCGGCTCAGCATCTGCTCCTGCACTGTCTTACGGCTCAAAGCGTCGGCAACCACAATTGCTTTGCCCGGATGATAAAGGATCTCGATATCATAGTCCTTGATTAATTCTAGCCACCTTCTCTGCCTCATGTTCAACTCCTTTTGAGTAAAAATGTACTTTAGGCTCTTGTGGTCAGTAAAGATCTGGCAGGTAACTCCATACAGATAGTGTCGCCAAATTTTCAAAGCAAACACCACGGCTGATAGCTCCAAGTCATGGGTCGGATAGTTAACTTCATAGGGTCTCAATTGTCTCGATGCATAGGCAATCACTTTCCCTTCCTGCATGAGTACACATCCAAGGCCTTGTCTCGACGCATCACTATACACCATGAATCCTTCCGTTCCTTTTGGTAAGACCAAAACAGGTGCCGAAATCAATCGACTCTTGAGCTCATCAAAACTTTGCTGACATGCTTATGACCATAAATACTTCTTATCCTTACGCAGTAAGTTAGTCATCGATTGCGCAATTTTAGAAAATCCTTCTACGAACCGTCAGTAGTAACCTACTAGACCGAGGAAACTACGAATTTCCTTCACGTTCTTCGGTGGTAGCCAATCTCGAATGACTTCCGTCTTCTGTGGGTCCACTCTCACTCCTTCGGCTGATATCACATGCCCAAGAAAGATAACTTCAGGCATCCAGAATTCACAATTAGAAAACTTCCCATAAAGCTGTTCCCGCCTCAACGTATCGAGAACTTGGTGGAGATGATGCTCATGCTCTTCGTGGTCGTGAGAGTAAATCAGAATGTCATCAATAAAAATGACTACAAAGCGATCCAAATAGTTAATAAAAACTCGATTCATCAACTCCATGAATACCGCCGGTTCATTAGTCAATCTAAATGGCATCACCACGAACTCATAATGCCCATAGCGAGTACGGAAGGCTGTCTTTGAAATGTCAGACTCTCGAATCCTCAACTGATGAAACCAGATCTCAAGTCGATCTTAGAAAACACGACAGCTCCCTGAAGTTGATCCAATAAATCATCAATACAAGGCAAAGGATATTTGTTCTTGATGGTTACCCTGTTCAGCTCACGGTAATCAATATATAAACGCAAAGATCCGTCCTTCTTTCGTACAAATAACACTGGTGCTCCCCAAGGGGACGCACTAGGTCGAATATAGCCCTTTTCAGTCAACTCCTCAAGCTGGTTCTTCAACTCCTGCATCTCAGTCGGAGCCATACGATACGGTGCTTTTGAAAGCGAGGATGTACCTGGATCTAACTCAATAATAAACTCCACGTCATGATGAGGAGGTAAGCCTGGCAATTCGTCTGGAAATACGTTTGGGTAGTCTCGGACTGCCGGAATGTCGGCCAATTCAACTGGTCGATCTTCTGTTTTGGTCATGTAGCACCAATAACCAATACACCCTTGATTAAGCAGTTTCACTGCTTTCATAGCGCTGATGACTCTCCCAGAACGACTGGGATTATCACCTCGAGAAATACACTTGAAACCATCATCAGAAGTGACGGTTACCATCCACTTGCAGACAGTAAGTATGGCATCATGACGATCCATCCAATTGATACCCAAGATTATATCATCCTTAGGTAAATCGACTACAATCAGATTTGACAACCACTCACGGTTGTTCATACGAATCGGACAGTCCTGGACTTCACGATTCCCAATAATTCTTCTACCATCGGGTATACCAATCACGTAAGGCTCACAATTGATAACATGGTCTAGAGGCAAGCTACTCAAACAAGAAGAAGATATAAAGGAGTGTGAAGCACCGGTATCAAAAAGAACACACAGAGGCTGGGAGTAGATCTCGAGTATACATGAAATCATGCTGGCCTCGGGATCATCAGCTTTCTTCATCTCGTAAATTCTGGGTTTCGCAGCTCCGACACCAGGTGTACCACTTTGATTTCCACGGACCATTACCCTATTCGCCCCGGTGGTCTGATAGGAAGCGGACGGAGGCACCCGGTTCTGGACAGAAGATTGAACTGGAGCATGAGACGCTACTGGTTCATGTCCGGGTCCACTCCTGCAAAAACGAGCACGGTGACCATTCTTGCCACAAGTATGGCATGTGACGGCTGGCTTCGGGCATTTGGAGCTGACATGCCCCTGGTCTCCACAGTAATAGCACACCACAGACGAAGGAACCGCTCGAGAGTGCGATCCGGCTGGCTTCGACGCCATGGGTGGTCGATCAGAAGGGTTTGGCAATGACTAGGGCTTCCTAAATGTCCCCCGGTTACTCTCATTCTGGTTCTGGTTCCTGGATCTTTTGTTGTTTGACTATGGTTGCTTCTTGGAAATCTCCTTCGCGGTGAGTTCATACTCCAGAGCTTTCTCGATGAACTCTGGTAAGGTAGGACAGTGGTGATTCAACAACTGCATTCTCATTCGGGGGTTAAGCCTCTTGAGAAAGTATTTGATCTTATCAGCCTCTGTTCGGATAATTGTCGTGGAGAAAGGAAGGAGTGCCTGGAATTTCTCAGCAATAGATAATACATCATCGTCTTCAGATAGGTCCGGGTTCAGCAGTTCTGACAGTTTGGCCTCACGGAGTGGCCCTGGATAGTAACGGTCTAGCATGAGGTTTTTAAATTCCTCCCAAGTATAAACACCATCAGCTGGCCTCACTGAAAGCCACCAGGTATGAGCGCCTTTGCTAATATAGTAAGCGGCTACAGAGACGCGGTTCTCTTCTGGGCAGTTCACCATCTCGAATAATTTCTCAAAGTGTTCAAACCAATGCACAATGTCATCAGGCTCAGAGGAGCCTTCAAAGGTCGGAGGTCGCTGGCGAGAGATGTCGCTGATGATCCAACTCACGGGTCGGCCAATCACAGGAGGAGGATGAGGCCCCTGTTGCTGGCCAGTAGTAGCTCTATGTATGGCTTCCATTAATTGACCCATCTGGGTCATCTGAGTCATCATGCCCTGCATCACAATGTAAGGATCGACACGTGCATCCTCTTGTCCAGTGTGGTGCGATTGTTCCCTAGAAGGCAAACCACTGGTTGCGGAACTGTGCTCCATATTCGCGCACCTGTTGGCTCGTGGGATCGGGATTCGGACCCTTCTGCGGCCTCGTCCCCCTCTTCCACGACCTCTCAGATTTCTTTCCATACTGAAAGAATCAAACCGCAATGATAACCATAAGTACAGTTCATGATACCAGTCAAAGTTTATGCTAAGATAATAACAACAAAGAATTGCATACTTTAAGAAAACAGTTCATAATGAATTATCGACACTACGAGTGTCACACAAAATATCATATCGACGCCGAGTCGAAAATTTCAACCATATAATCAATCCAGAATTTACCTCGCATTATTAATCAGATAAATCCTGTCACAAATCCTTGAAATAACAAGATCAACAAAGAGATCTATCCCAATATCAATATCATGCCAGTAATTAAATCATGTCTCTTAAAGTACATACCGTATTTGGCTCGTAGGGTCAGACGCTTGCAGAGGTCACACGTGACACGAAGGTCTCTCGATACTAGTTCATTTCACAAAGACTAATAAGAAAACAACTCTCCGATACCATATTCTGTAACACCCCAAAAGACGGCTATTACAGTGCCGTGGACCCCACACTGGGACCCACCAGGCGATATCCAAAAACAGATAAAATAAGTATTACTTGTGATACCAAACCATACTAAATAGTCATTACTCCGATTAGGAGTTTATTAAAAATATGGCCAACGGCCTTATGATATATAGGATCCAAAATACAAGTATAAACCATATGGAGATGGAATATACTTCAAATATCAATACAACCAGATAGTAATTTAAATGAAGCGGAAATAAGGTAACATTACAGGGTTTAACATAACCAGACAACACATGATTTGGGGCCCCTGAACTAGTATCCTTCGAACCCTTCGCCGTCAACATGCTCTTCCCGTGCCTTGCCTTTGCCTCGACCTAAAATACAACACAAGTATTTCGCCCAAAACACAGGGTCAGATACACATGATAAATGATTCTCCCGACATTATACAATTCACATATATTAGGTCTCAAGAAAATATCCCGACTATTGAACATACCCCTCGGGCGTATGAACAATCCGTCACAAACCATCAAACATATCCAATCAACATGGACTATGAATGACTAAACAATAGGGCTCAAGATGGACATCACAGTATGCCCAATCCGGAAATGTGTCTGTGTACATGTCCACCCCATATACAGAATCTAGAATATACGTGTGACAATGTACCTAATTAGCCTCACGAACTACGTCTCGTGTGCACAGTCCAATACGGAAACATCCACGTATGACTATATAAGTGCCCGGCTAAAAACCCTACACAATAACCAATCGGCACGCATATATGATTCCAGATATGTCACGATACAACATGACAACGAAATTCAGTGAAATACATATCCGATTAAGGATCAAGAAAACTCACCGAAGTGACAATAAGGACCAACGAGATCAACGATTCAAAGCGACGTACTTGGGAATGCAACCCATGATGAAAACGGAATAACGTCAAAGACAATGTCAAATCACGACAAACATTTCATAAACATTTCATACACATGAAATGTATAACCATCACAAGAATCTAGTCATCATTATAACCAAACAAGATAACTTGCCTCAATATGGAGGCGAGAATAATCCTCTTCTTGTCGAAACGAATGAACGGTCCTCGACTAATATCGTTTACTCGAACAATCAACCTTAAACCAAATACATTTTACTCAATAACATATTCGTATAATTATCAATATAGGATTAGTAAGACGATACCCTACAATCCATTAGAATAGTTTCGCTATCTCAAAATATCGAAGTCTTATACCAAGAATTCTTTTTACCTCATTTCAACCATAAAATCGGTTCACAATACTTTTACCGAATGTTCACATGATTCTTCATAAATAAGAATTTTATCAAGAACGTGTCAAACAACCACTTATGTTGTCAATATCATTTTATGTTGATTAAACTTTCCAAAACATTACAATGTTGAAAGGTAAAATCTGCACAATTATGTTCATCAATACATCTCATCTAAATTGGATATTAAGCTTACAATAAGGTTATATTAGTTATGAGATTACACCATATTCATGAAGGTTATCAAAATCATTCTTACCAACCTGGAGAATTCATTAATATCATTATGAATTCACTATCTATTTAGTATGATGATCAAAAACATTATAAGTTCTCAACCCATTAGATTAATGAAAAGTTATTGTTTGTAGTTAGCAAGATCCTTACTATTCTTCAAAGACTTGTGAAGCTGAACCATAATGATTGTTAAAGCTTCTAAGATCTCTGAACAAAATCATCTAATCATATCTTCAGCATTATCAAGTTCTTCACAAGGTAATTAAATACCTAAAATGGTGTTCAAACACTTTATGATATCAATTCTATTGGTTAAATCCAACTACGGTGAAGTTAACCGATTCAACGATGTTCTACTGAGCTAAATTCGTCCAGCAAGATGAGTATGATAATCACAATATGGTTAGTATCACTATATCATCAAGAATACATCCATTTCAAACCCTCATTTATCATATTCATCAAAAGTGTTTAAAAAGTTAAAACTATGTTTTATTTGATTAATTTAACTCTAGGTGAAATATACTTCCTCATTAACACCAACATACGAAAAGTACAGAGAAGGGATGCACACATACCTCTAGAAATGATGAACAGCTCTCAACACTACAAGAAAGTATACTCCAAGCTCAAGAACACCTCCTAATCTTCAAGGTAATGAGCTCCACTCCAAGATTTAAGGCTTAAACACAAGTTGGAGGAGGTTGATATCGATTTGGGAGTGCAGAGGGACGATATATGGAGAGAAAATCGGTTTAGAGTTGTGAAGAAATGAAAAACAGGCTGGTCCTATAAATAGACTGTGCAGGCTTAACGTACGCTATCGGGGAAATTTAGCGTACATTAACTCTCTTACGTACGCTAACTGGTTAATGTTACGTATGTAAGCAGCTTACAGTGGCTACTGTCTTGAATCCGCAGGCCATTAGTGCGCGCTAATTAAAAGGGTGCTACGCACGCTAATAAAAGTTGACTCTGGCCGACACGACAGCTCAGACATCATACGCATGCATGCCAACGGATAACAAGCTCACGTGCTGAAGTCAATTGATGTCAGATTCCTTCTTAACGTACGCAATAAACAAGGCATTACGTACGTTAAATCACAAGTTTAGCGTACGTTGGTTAAGCTACGTAGCGTACGCTACACCAACAGAAAAAGTTCAAAAATGCAACTCTCTAATTGACATCGAATCATCAAGTATGAAATGAAATAACAATGATATGAAGCTCAAATCTATAATACCTCAACATAATACTAAATGTAACGATCCACAATAATCAATTTATCCGAATATACAACGACAGATGAAAATGAAAAATTACAGTCGGATATTATAACATACGAGAGTGCAGAATGACGAACTCAAGCATTAAAAGAAAATACGATTCCGACTACCCAAAGGTTCGCAATACGACAACAAAAGTAATTACCCCCAAACTTTTGGGAAATTACGAAACAGCCCAAAACATCCAAAAATCACGATACGACAATGAATAGCCAAACCAAAGCTCACAGTACGTATAACAATGTTTAATGAACTTACGAGAAACCTGAAACAATAGTTTCGAACGAGATTCGCAGGAATCGGACTCGAGTGCGGAAAAGTCGCTCAAAACACGGATTCGGCTAGAATACCCCCAAAACAAACTCGGATGACCAAATATGCAGAACAAAACATCATCAAAATGTCAAAACGCTCTCAAGCGAGTTCTGAAAACCAGAAAAATGCCAAAAACAAAAAATTACCGAAAGAAAAAATTACGGGTATTACATACTACCCTCTTTAAAAGAAGTTTCGTCCCGAAACTTAAAGTAGAGAGCGATGGAACAATAGTTTCAAACAAAATTTGCAAGAATCAAATTCGGATGTGGAAAGGCCACAATAATCCACGTGATTTAGTAAAACAGCTCCGAAATTCGTTCAGAGAACGGTAGGCTAAGTAAAACAAGGTAGTTTAAAATCGTCGAGAGGATCACAATTGCATTACCAACAATGAAAAGTCACACACCACTGAAATTACTAAGAAAAGTACGGGTAATACATTCCCCCATACTAAAAAGACATTACGGCCCCGAAACTTAGAACAACGAGAGTTGGAAACGTAAAACAATGAAACGAAAAACGACCGAAATCACGATTGTTGGAAACAGCAACGATTAAGACATAGTACAAAATCTTCATTCGCCCATGTTAGGACCCTCAGAAGGAAACATAGGGTTTCGGGACACTCTCCGGTCACTTGCTCTGCTCTCCAATAGGGCAACATTCTTTGCCAATTCGGAAACTATCTCACAGTGTTTCTCCCGATGACCTTCACACCCGCACCGGTAACAAGTCAAAAGTGGAAAGGGACAATTTACACGAACATGCCCTTGACGGTTGCAGTTGAAACACCTTCTCTTCTTACCAAGGGTCACCGATGCTGGTTTGGGATTTTCAGTGCTCACTCCCGACCGCGAAGACGATGCCTTCGAACGACGTGAGGGCTTGGGAGCTTTAGTCTCTTCACCGCCCAGAAATTTTCCAGATATCCTCGGTTTCTTTACTTCGCTCGTGGGCTAGATCACTGAGGAGATTTCATAGGATATCGTTTCATCTTCATACTCCTTCACCGTAGCATGGATAGTTGTCGTATGAACCACCTCGCCGCTTCCACTTCTATCATCACACCTACGTCCGCCAAGGCTCGACATACTAATACAGGTAGTATCGTTCAGCATTATCAAATAATCAGTCATACATTATACCACAATTATCAACACAGGGTTTAGTTAACATCTTTAGCATAACGATAATATCGTAAAGCACAAAGTTTTCTGAAGTCAATTTCGAGCCCTTCAACGAGGACGATCATTATATGTATGCACTTAATGAAAATAAATTTTTGAAAAAGAGGGCGAGTCACGTTACGCCCAAAACTTGTAGGTACTGTCCTTTATTTTGGAAGAGGAAATTTATACATCGACTAAAAAAATTATTTTCGAATAATGTATAAAAGAAATTCTTCTATGAATCGTGACTAATTTGAAATATTTCAAAAGTGTTGAGTTCCAAATACCACAATTTGAAAATATTTCCTCTTCTACCAAAATGCTTAAGCGAAAAGATTTTTCACCGAGATACGTGACCATTTGACATGGCGACGTTAAATCATGGGTTTTCACAATTTTAGAAAATTTCGAAGCACCACTTTAAAATGTCTGTGATATTACAGCGCCGTGGGCCCCGCGCCGGAACCCACTAGGCTAAAAATTATTTTTAGAAACGTTCAAAACGCCAAAAAGGCCGATGACGGTAATATTTTCAAATATTCACAAAAGTCATTTATAAAATATCAAATACCGTCATGAGAATACCGTAAAAACGTGCAAGACCAAAATGCCAAAACTCGGTTTAGGGAATCGATTCCTAGGAAATAAAATTCAGTTTGCAAGATACCAAAAGCCATTTTAAAATACTCACGCAGCGGATAAAATTAACACTCAAAGATTTATTCCAATGAAACATAGAAACCGATAAATATGCTTGACTTCTGAAGCATACTACATAACCATTTACACTCGGACCGAATACGCATGTTATATCCTAAAACAATAGTATCACCAACAAATTCCAACCCTTATTCACATTAAACACATTAGCATGATATAATCAAATACGTATATAAGGGGACTTACAATCGGGAGACTTACCATCACGGATTGCCTGAAGATGATGTCGGAACCACGATACTAAACACAACCCTGATGCGCACGACTTACACAGGACATGGACTTGACCCAACGGCCTAGTTTTTTCGCAAACCTAAGCTCCGATACCATATCTGTAACACCCCATAACTCGACCGGAAATGTCACATGCCGTAGACCCTTATAACAAGGATCTACCAGGCTAAACTCCAAAAGACTACTCAATGATTGACCGACCGGAGTCAATCTAATTACAAAGCAGACCGACAAGGTCATTAAACAGTTCAGAAACTAATGAAATTCACATCTCAATGACAATAACAAACTTAAACACAGAAAGGAATGACAACTCAATTTAATAAATGAAATCTACACCCATGCAAGGGTGAATACTCGACCAAAATGGGAATACCAACCAAAAGGAAACAAAAGAAAAATACTCTGACTCATATGTGATTAGCATCGTCGTCTTCCATATCTTTCCAAGCCAATCCCATGACTGCTCCTGAGCTGCCAAAACCTGAGCGCATAACAGGCACCCACCCCCCAGAAAACTCGGGGGTTAGCAAACTGGTGAAGCATTAACACAAAACTCAACAGCCGCGAAGCATTAACACAAACCACACATTCCCATAATCAACACAGAAAAACACTCGCTTACAACAAGGTGAAAGATAGTCACAGAGCCATATTCTCATTACGGGTCATAACACCAATGAAACTTTAAACGAGCCCAATGAGTCAAAAGATCTGATTGAAAAACCCCATTTTTAAAAGGAGATTGTTTTGATAAGATAGTCTGAAAACGTTATTCGAGGTCCTCGACCCGGCATGTGGAAAACAGTTTACAAGAAAACCATTTCAACGTTATTCGAGGTCCTCGACCCAATTCAAAGAATAACACCACAAGATCAAAAATCTCAACATCTCACGGGGTCCCCGACCCAATACACAAAATATCATCATAAGATCAAGGATATCAACATCACATGGGGTCCTCGACCCAATACACAAAATATCATCACAATACAATCGAAGACACAGCCTCTTATTCGACAAATCCTGCTCAAGACCCCTGATTAATTAACCCTCGGAGATCTCGTCAAATATCCTTGGTTAATTAACCCTGATACCAACGTTTAAAATAAGTTGAAACAAACTTTCAAAAACACGAATCGCGGTCTATATCAAGACCAACATTTCGAAGCGAGTTGAAAGAATTTGAAACATGAACATCGTTCGGTTGTAACACCCCAATTCACAAATGGGACATTACACGCCGTAGAACTCTCGTGAGGTCTACCAGGCTAACACATGACACACATTCCGTACATGCAAATCCCAAAGACACAATCATCAATGTAAAATGGGGCTGTGGCCTCGGCCAAAACGTTTTAATAGATGTATGTGAAAATATAAATCAATACCATATCATTGCGCACGCAGGGGACTTTAACCGAATTTAATGAAAATCAGTCGAATACCGATAACTCAAACAGTATAAATGACCAAACATAAATAAAGACTCGAGCCTCATAATCATGCCAGTCCATCCTTTGCGTGCATATCCCGTGCCTGATCCTCACCTCTTCCGGTACCTGAAATGCATAAGACGCATTTCCCCCATTTAAGGGGTTAGCATTCGAATAGCTGGTGCAAGTACACAATTACACTACATTATATACACATACGATTTTACACAATCATCTCAATCAGAAATCATTTGCCATAAATATTCCGGAATACTACATTGGCAATCAAATCAGTTATCAATTCATCACGATATCACAAAATCACAACTGGTATCCCGTGGCCGTACCCCTTAGTATCGACCCCCAGACATCCTGTCGAACGCTTCGGGTGGAAGTTCAACCACACACGCACCCAAGTCCACTTTCGCGGCCGTACCCCTTAGTATCGACCCCCAAACATCCCGTCGAACGCTCGGGGTGGAAGGAACACAACTCACGCACCCGAAAACCACAATTTATCATTCATTTCGAAAATGTAACATACATAACAGAATGTAATACATGTACTTGCCTTGGTTAACACGACGTGAAGGAAAACGGTGATCGGAAAGGTTTTTGGCCCGAATAATCTTCACAAATCCGATCCTAGCACAATAACGATATACAACCGATCTCAATACTACGGAAACATTGGTATTCATCCTAATTCTACCCGTTAGAACAATTCATCGGGCAACACAAGGTCATAACCGGTTCCCCTCTATCAACGGAGAAAAATATCGAATTCAATCCGCAAAAATCGCGATAGAAGTAAGGGATAGTGATTATACTATCGAAATCTAACAGTCATGAGAGGCAAATCGGACTAGAAGGGTGAAAACCGAAACAAAACCCCAAAATCCCCAAAAGCTAAGGTTCTAATGAAAAATACCTCGATTCGGGCGGAGAAGGATGATTGTGATGATGATTAACCTCCCTTGGGACACAATATTCGATCTACGGAGGAACTCTACGGATTGCCCTGCTCGAATCGCCCCAAAATCGCTCGAAGAACTCCCGTCGTGAGTAAAGGAAGGAAGAAGAAACGAAATAACGCATCTGAGGTCAACTTAGAATTTAAGCCCTGACAGTGGGTTACGTACGTTAACATAAATTGTTAACGTACGTTACGAGGTTTACGTACGTAACGTCTCACCAGTTAACGTACGTAACCGAATCGTCTGTACTATATGATGAAGGCCATAACGTACATTACCAGAAGGGCATAACGTACGTTATGCATGTGCCGATAGCGCACGCCAAGAAGCATGCATAACGTGCGTTATGCATGCAACAGTCCCACACTGCTGAACGTCATTTCCTGTACAGATGATACAACGATGGAACGCAACACAAGGACAGAACCAGAAGTGTAAACACGAGGTATCCGTAACAACGAAGCTAAGTGCTGAAAGAAAATACACTTTCGACTATCACGCAATCCGAAATACAACAAGCAAGATAAAATTCCCTAAACTTCTAGAAAATTATAAAATGGCCCAAACATCCGAAAAGTCACGATATGACGTCGGATTAACAATCCGAAACTCACAACATGATCAACTCATCCATACGAACTCATGGAAATAGAGAAATAATGAAATCGAACGAGTTTTACGAGAATCGAATGTACATGCGACAAAATATAATTCAAGATGAAAATACGTAAAAACATTCTCGAAACTCGTCCAAACGGAAAAACCCCAAGAACAAAATAGATTCATAATTCCAAAATATTAACAAGCGAGTTGTCCGAAACGAACATACACCAACAATAGAAATTGCCAAAAATAGAAAGTACGGATATTACATTCTCTCCCCCTTAAAATAAGTTTCGTCCCGAAACTTACAACGCAAATAACTCGGGGTATCTCGACTTCATACTCTCTTTCGTCTCCCACGTGGCTTCCTCGGATCCATGCCTCGACCATTGAACCTTAACCAAAGGAATGGTTTTGTGCTTAAGTTGCTTCACCCGACGCTCTAAAATTTGAATCGGCCTCTCCTCGATGGTAATGTCTAGTCCCAACTCAATCTCTCAAAAATCAATAATATGGCTAGGGTCCGGTACGTACTTCCTAAGCTGGGAAACATGAAATACGTTATGCACGTGACTCAAGGACGGCAGCAAGCCTAACCGATATGCAAGCTCTACAACTCTCTCTAAAATCTCGAACGGTCCAATATATCTCGGACTAAGTTTACCCTTCCGGCCGAAGCAGTAAACTCCCCGTGTCGGCGACACCTTAAGCAAAACATGGTCCCCCACCTCAAACTCCAACGGCCGGTGACGTGTGTCGGCATAAGACTTCTGTCGACTCTGGGCCGTTAATAACCTATCACGAATCAAGGTAATTTTCTCTCTCGTCTCAACTACCATATCGGGCTCGGTACCAATCAGCTCGGATGCATCATCCCAACACAACGGCGATCTGCACCTCCTCCTATATAATGCCTCAAATGGTGCCATTTTGATCGAGGCGTGCCAACTATTGTTGTACGTGAACTCGATCAATGGCAGGTGTGACTCCCAATCATTCTTCTAGTCTAAAGCACAGGCTCTCAACATATCCTCTAGCGTCTGTATCGTCCGCTCTGACTGTCCGTCTGTCTGAGGGTGGTAAGATGTACTGAGTCTCAACTCCGTCCCCAAAGCTCGATGAACAGCCTGCCAAAAATGTGATACGAACCGGCCATCTCGATCCGAAACAATACTCATAGGAGTCCCATGCAACCTCACGATCTCTACAATAAACACTCGTGACAGCCTCTCCGGCCCCCAAGTGTCCTTAATACCTAGTAAATGAGCTAATTTGGTTAGTCGATCGACAATAACCCAAATCATGTTCATTCCAGTTCGAGTCCTAGGCATCCCAATAATGAAATCCATAGAGATGTCTTCCCACTTCCATTCCGGAATGGGAAGTGGTCGTAGCAACCCCGCGGGCCGCTGATGCTCAATCTTAACCTGCTGGCAGGTCAAACACTTCGCCACAAACTCGCTAACGTCCGTCTTCAAATTGCTCCACCAGTAGTTACTCCTCACATCCTTGTACATTTTGCTCGTACCAGGATGTATGGAGTAAGACGTGGTATGAGCTTCACTCAAGATCTTCTGTCTCAACTCAATATCACTCGGTACACATAATCTACCACGAAATCTCAAAACTCCATCATCCTGAACCGCAAATCCCGGGGCTTTCCCCTTCCTCACATCCTCCCTCAACTAGACCAAAAACGGATCCTCATACTGTTTCGCCTTGATATCACCAGTCAAGGACGAAGTGATCTCCAACGCACATAACTGACCCTGAACTCTCTGAACCCAAACCTCGATATTCTGACAAATCAAATCCCGCTGGATCCTGCTCTGTGGTGTAAGTACCTCTAACATCTGTAACGCCATCTGATTCCGGCTCAACGCATCAGCCACTACGTTAGCCTTACCCGGATGATAAAATATCTCGAGGTCGTAATCTTTAATTATCTCCAACCACCTACGCTGTCTCATATTCAACTCTTTCTGACTGAAGATATACTTCAAACTCTTGTGATCCGTAAAAATCTTACACGACGACCCATAGAGATAATGCCTCCAGATCTTTAAGGCGAAAATGACCGCAGCTAACTCCAAATCGTGCGTGGGGTAATTTACCTCATAAGGTTTCAACTGGCGGGACGCATAAGCAATAATCCTATCTCTCTGCATCAAAACACATCCGATCCCGAGGCCCGAGGCATCACTATACACCACGAAATCCTCGTTACCCTGAGGCAATGCTAAAATGGGTGCGGTAGTCAATCGTCTCTTCAACTCGTCAAAACTATCCTGTCTGTCTGCGGTCCACTCGAACTTCTGAGTTTTCTGGAGTAACTGAGTGAGCGGTCTAGCGATCTTAGAAATCCCTCAACGAATCTACGATAATAGCCTGCAAGTCCTAGAAAACTCCTCACTTCCTTCACATTCTTGGGCGGTTCCCATGCCATCACCGCCTCTATCTTCTGTGGATCTACCCGAACTCCCTCCGCTGAAATCACGTGTCCGAGGAACATCACTTCCTTGAGCCAAAACTCACACTTAGAGAACTTCGCGTACAACTGCTCAGTTCTCAAAGTGTCCAACACAATCCAGAGATGTAAAGCATGCTCCTCTCGACTCCGGGAATAGATAATGATGTCGTCGATAAAGACGACTACGAATTTGTCCAGATACTCGATAAAAACTTTGTTCATTAACTACATGAACACTGCTAGGGCATTGGTTAGCCCGAAAGGCATAACCACAAACTCGTAATGGCCATATCTCGTCCAAAAGGCAGCTTTCGGTATATCGCTGTCCCGAATCCTCAACTGGTAGTAGCCCGATCATAAATCAATCTTCGAAAAGACTGTCGCTCCCTGAAGCTGATCAAATAAGTCGTCGATCCTGGGCAAAGGGTACTTGTTTTTGATGGTCAACTTGTTTAATTCTCGATAGTCGATGCATAAACGAAGCGATCCATCCTTCTTCTTAACAAAAAGTACGGGCGCACCCCAAGGCGATGCGCTCGGTCGAATATACCCTTATCTAACAATTCCCCCAACTGTTTCTTCAATTCCAACATCTCTGACGGTGCCATACGGTATGGCTCTCGAGAAACGGGAGCCGCATTCGGCTCAAGATCAATAGGAAACTCAACCTCTCGCTATGGTGGTAATCCCGGCAAGTCATCTGGAAATATGTCGGGGTACTCGCTAACAACTGGAATCGACGACATGTCGACTCCACCATCCTCTGCCTGTAGAGCGTAACACCAATAGACGACACAACCCTGATTCAGAAGTTTCATCGCCTTGAAGGCGCTAATCACACTTCCCGATCTACCCGGTTTACAACCGACGAGAGTATGCTCGGTGCCGTCCTCAGCCACTATCGAGATGGTGCGAGTCCGATAATTCATGATAGCACCGTGACGATCCAACCAATCATCCCCGAGGATCAAATCCTCACCCTTAAGATCTATAACAATGAGGTTCGAGGGCCAATATCGGCTCCCGATCCTCACTGGGCAATCCCTAACTTCCCGGTCCCTAACCATATGATCCCCGCTAGGCATACCCACTACGAACGGTTCGCACTCATACAAGCAGTCAATACCAATACGACACACACAATCCGAAGCAATAAAAGAATGAGTAGCACCCGAATCGAAAAGCACCGAAACTGGATGAGAAAGGATCTGAGTGGTACCTAACGCCACTGGAACGTCTGCCTCCTCCGTGCGCCTCATATGATATAACTAGGGGTGTTAAAAAATATCCGATATCCGATCCGAAATATCCGAAAATCCGAAGTTCCGGATATCCAAAAATTCAGATATCCGAAGTTCGGATATCCAGAACTTCGGATTTGGATATCGGATAGTACTTTTCAGAAAAATTGGATATTCGAATATCCGAAATGTCCAAAAAATCCTAAATTTTTATTTTTTTATATTTTAAATAATAGAAGGTATTCGGATATTCGGATATTCGGATATCCGATATCCATATCCGAAGTTTTTTTCGGATATTCGGATGTCCGATATCCAAATCTGAATATTTTTTTCTAATATATGGATATCCGAATAAAATTCATACTTTTTTCGGATATATGGATATCGGATATCAAAATCTACTATCCGAACTTTTGGATATCCGAAAGTCCGGATATCCGATTTTGAACACCCCTAGATATAACCGAGGATGGAGTGAGCCCGAACTAGATGCATCTCGGCAGTCCGGCTGACCTCGACCCCTACCACGGCCCGAACTCTGATGAACCTAAGTGGCTGGAGTCTTCTGATTGACGCTAAGCTCCTTCTGAACGGTGGTGGAATATGGAACTCTGGCGGCTCTGGCAGCCCTCTCGCAATGAGCGGCCCTGTCCTCGGTCAAGTAAAACAAGTAACGGGAGGGAATGGACAATCCTTCATCAAATGCTCATATTAGTTGCAGTTAAAACAAACCCTGCCACTAGAAGCAACAGACTGGATTGAATGATTACCCTGAGATCCTCCAGTCTGATGAAACGGCCTCTTCCCAGGTGTAGGGGCAGACTGAGCTCTCGAAAATCGACCACTCTTGTCGGCTGAAAAACTTCCAGCTGCTTTCTGTTTTTTGGCCTCGGAACCAAACTCTAATTCCGGTGCAGCCATCTCAATCGCCAGGGCGCGATCCTGGTATTCCCTCAAAGTGGCACACATGAGCGGTGCCATACTCTGCCTGATATGCGGTTTCATGCGCATATTGAAATCACGGATTTTATCGGCCTCGGTCCTCACTTGATCTTTCACGAATCCCAACTGCTGATTATAAGTGATGATGGACTGAGAAATCGGCATATCCTGGGGTGTAGCAGTAAAGAATTCCACAATCCTGCGCTCCTTGACTGGCGGTGGACAATATTCTGCTTCCATAGCAGCCTTAAATTCCTCCCAAGTGGCCCGGTGGTCTCTGGGCGCCACAACCTCCCACCATTCCGCAACTTTCTTATCGAGGAGGTACTGAGCAATATGTACCCTCCTGTCATCGGGACAAGCCACGGCGTCAAAAGTCCTGCTCAACTGAAAGAGCCAATTCTCCCAACCGAGGGAGTCAGAAGAACCAGTGAAACGAGGGGGGTGCATCTTAGTTACTTTCTGAAGCCATTTACTAGATTCATCCTCTGGAGTCGGAGGCGGATTCTGGTGTCCACCCTGAGCTATCTGGGCTACCAACTGCTGAAGTACGGAAGTAGCCCCGGCGTCGGCGTTATTACCTGACGGCACTGAATGAGAAACCGAATCCGCAGAGGACTGAGAAAGTGAGCCTTCCTCATTATTAGCACCACGGCCTTGGCCGCGCCCCCTAGATGGTCTACCGCGACCTCTCAACATACTGAAGAAAATATGAAAAGAACAAGATCAGAAAGATTCACAATTTACAAGGTTGGTATCACAATTCACAATTTCCAAACAACACAAGGTATAAATTACAGGAATATAAGAGTTCGAGGAGACTTGCAGCCACGGGTCGCACGAAAAGACGGTAGCACGATGATATTAGGCTCAACGACTGACTCTAACGACATAACTGACAGACCCAAAATTAACCGACAGCCTAGACATTCAAAACCTAAGGCTCTGATACCATAAGTTTAACACCCCAATTCACAAATGGGACATTACACGCCGTAGAACTCTCATGAGGTCTACCAGGCTAACACATGACACACATTCCGTACATGCAAATCCCAAAGACACAATCATCAATGTAAAATGGGGTCGTGGCCTTGGCCAAAACGTTTTAATAGATGTACGTGAAAATATAAGTCAATACCATATCATTGCGCACGCAGGGGACTTTAAACGAATTTAATGAAAATCAGTCGAATTCTGATAACTCAAACAGTATAAATGACAACACATAAATAAAGACTCGAGCCTCAGAATCATGCCAGTCCATCCTTTGCGTGCATATCCCGTGCCTGCTCCTTACCTCTTCCGGTACCTGGAATGTATTCCCCCATTTAACGGGTTAGCATTCGAATAGCTAATGCAAGTACACAATTACACTACATTATATACACATACGATTTACACAATCATCTCAATCAGAAATCATTTGCCATAAATATTCCGGAATACTACATTGGAAATCAAATCAGTTATCAATTCATCACGATATCACAAAATCACAACTGGTATCCCGTGGCCGTACCCCTTAGTATCGACCCCCAAACATCCCGTCGAACGCTCCAGGTGGGATACCACTTCCGCGGTCGTACCCCTTAGTATCGACCCCCAGACATCCCGTCGAACGCTACAGGTGGAAGGAACACAACTCACGCACCCGAAAACCACAATTTATCATTTATTTCGAAAATGTAACATACATAACGGAATGTAATACATGTACTTGCCTTGGTTAACACGACGTGAAGGAAAACGGTGATCGGAAAGGTTTTTGGCCCGAATAATCTTCACAAATCCGATCCTAGCACAATAATGATATACAACTAATCTCAATACTACGAAAACGTAGGTATTCATCCTAATTCTACCCGTTGGAACAATTCATCGGGCAACACAAGGTCATAACCGGTTCCCCTCTATCAACGGAGAAAAATATCGAATTCAATCTGCAAAAATCGCGAGAGAAGTAAGGGATAGTGATTATACTATCGAAATCTAACAATCATGAGAGGCAAATCGGACTAGAAGGGTGAAAACCGAAACAAAACCCCAAAATCCCCAAAAGCTAGGGTTCTAACGAAAAATACCTCGATTCGGGCGGAGAAGGATGATTGTGATGATGATTAACCTCCCTTGGGACACAATATTCGATCTACGGAGGAACTCTATGGATTGCCCTGCTCGAATCGCCCCAAAATCGCTCGAAGAACTCCCGTCGCGAGTAAAGGAAGGAATAAGAAACGAAATAACGCATCTGAGGTCAACTTAGAATTTAAGCCCTGACAGTGCGTTACATACGTTAACACAAATTGTTAACGTACGTTACGACGTTTATGTACGTAACGTCTCACCAGTTAACGTACGTAACCGAACCGTCTGTACTATCTGATGAAGGCCATAACGTACGTTACCAGAAGGGCATAACGTACGTTATGCAGGTGCCGATAGCGCACGTTAAGAAGCATGCATAACGTGCGTTATGCATGCAGCAGTCCCACACTGCTGAACGTCGTTTCCTGTACAAACGATACAACGACGGAACGCAACTCAAGGACAGAACCAGAAGTGTAAACACGAGGTATCCGTAACAACGAAGCTAAGTGCTGAAAGAAAATACACTTCCGACTATCGGGCAATCCGAAAAGTCACGATACGACGTCGGATTAACAATCCGAAACTCACAACATGAGCAACTCATCCATACGAACTCATGGAAAAATAGAAATAATGAAATCGAACGAGTTTTACGAGAATCGAACGTACATGCGGCAAGATATAATTCAAGATGAAAATACGTAAAAACATCCTCGAAACTCGTCCAAACGGAAAAACACCAAGAACAAAATAGATTCAGAATTCCAAAATAGTAACAAGCGAGTTGTCCGAAACGAACATACACCAAAAATAGAAATTGCCAAAAATAGAAAGTACAGATATTACATCGGTAACAGGGTCTTAGCTGTCACTCAAATACCCGTAACCAATAAGCCTGCCAGGCACCTCCCTTGCACACCTGTGCACCGGCGTTCACTCCACTATGTTAGCCGTCCCTTGGACATGTCACCGCGCCGACGATCACTCCCGCAAGAGCCGCCCCTTGCACACGTATTAGGTAACATCAGTGTTCACCAACCATATGGAGCCGCTCATTGCAGCATACACCAGGCCGGAGTACCCGCCCCGCCCTCAGAGGCTCCTGGATATGACATCTCTCACAACAAGTATTCACATTGTTATAAATATCAAGCACACAGTCAATCGTTGCAACAATTATCAAATTAGCACACCAATTCACACAATTTATCCGTCAGTCCACAACCACACAAGTAAACAATAACACGCACGTTATCAATTGAGACTCAACACAAAGAGCCTTTGGCAAAACACGCATACACACACATATATATATATATATACACACATATATCTTTACATGCATACCTATATATAGATACGTATTTCTTTATACATACATATATTTAACATATAAATATATAATATATATGTATTTATAGAGATAATTCACATACTTCGGCAACAATGATTTCAAGTAGTTATAATTCGTATATCAAGATACTTGCCTCAAATCCAAAGCACGCGAAGCAACGGGAAAGCTCGACCGGAAACCCTCGAATCTTCCAACTAGGTTGAAAACACAAGAACAACACAATCGCTATAAGATCGATCGCAAGGAAGATGGAAAGTATGTGAAATTCCCAACAAGAATTCGTAGAAACAAAGGATCGAACACTTGAGGTTCAATATTTGCCCAAGAAAATCAAGAACATCATCCGAACCCGAATACGGTAAGAAATACGAATCAAATCATGGGGATGGGATCAATACAACCGATTGATTATATACAACAACACGATTCATGAAGAACAACCCTAATCTTGAAGATTCACGAAATATAAAGGAAGAGTTTACAAGATGATTACCTCGAATCGAAGACGAAGAACACGAATGATGATGTTAATCAACACCAAGAACTCAAGTAAGATGTAAACTTAGAGTTACAAAACTCCAAAATCGCCCCTAGATCGCCCACAAGTCGCCTCATCCGCGGAGGAATGAAGAAAGGGTGAGAAATGACGAACACGGTCAACCCTCGATATATAAATACCTGCGCATGCATTACGTACGTTAACCAAGAAGGATAACATACGTTACATGTATTACGTACGTAATGCATGAAAGATTACGTACGTAATCGATGGCCATACCCTCCTGTCCAAAATAGCGAAGACCCTTACGTATGTTATGGCAAGGACTTAACGTACGTAAGGAGCACAGTTAACGTGCGCTATGATCAACACATAGCGTGCGCTATCGATGGCCAGAACTCAATGTCTGAACTGTGAAGACCCCCCTTACGTATGTTATGAGAAAGGATTAGCGTACGTAAGGAACATGAAGATAGTGTGCGTTATGCTCATAGCATAGCGTACGTAAGTCACTTAGTAGTTCCAAAACTGCTAAGTTCAGCTCGTCGAGTACGAGCGCGACGAAACCGCGGAACGACGACAATAACACAAGATGAGGCCATGCATACAAAGAGTGTAGAATGACGAACTCAAGCGTTAAAAGAAAGTAGGATTCCGACTACCCAAAGGTTCGGAATACGACAACAAAAGTAATTACTCCCCAAACTTTTGGGAAATTACGAAACAGCCCAAAACATCTGAAAATCACGATACGACAACGAATAGTCAAACCGAAGCTCACAGTACGTATAACAACATTAAATGAACTTACGAGAAACCCAAAACAACAGTTTCGAACGAGATTCGCAGGAATCGGACTCGAGTGCGGAAAAGTCGCTCAAAACACGGATTCAACTAGAATAGCCCCGAAACAAACTCGGATGACCAAATACGCAGAACAAAATATCATCAAAATGTCAAAACGCTCGCAAGCGAGTTCTGAAAACCAGAAAAATGCCAAAAACGAAAAATTACCGAAAGAGAAAATACGGGTATTACAAAGATGACATGATCCATAAAGTTTTTTTTCACCTTTCCTACTTCCGCTCTTATACTAACGAACCAGTATAGGCTGGAGTAAGATAATAAACGAATCACTACCTTCAGTAAGCTAATCAACCTACTGCAAGTGGCTGAAAGGCATAACGAAGTGTTAGTGAGCAATAATGTCAGGCCGATTGGGACAAAGAAAATCGCCGAAGCCAATTATGTCAAAGTGAAGGATAGAAACTACCCCAATGAACAGGGGACTGGACGTGGCAGGCATCATGGTCAAGGACGTGGGGGTCTATCTAATGTATTGCAAAGACTTGGTGCTTCCAGCTCCGCTAGCCAAGGGAACCAAAAAGCACCTACCCATCCTATCGCCTCTAAGGCTCGAGTTGACAATGAACCGTGCTATCATTGTGGAGATGCTGGACATGGTACAAGAACTGCCATGCAAGCAAACAAGTCGCATCTCACTACAACAACGATAGAGAGTCCAAAGAAAGGAGAACTCACTATATGGAATAATATGATCTAGACAAGTCCCCCTATGTCAATTTCACAGTCACCAATCATCGAATTGAGTCATACGAGCCATAGTCTATAGACTGAATCTTAGTATTATGTTTACTTTTTCGTTTACATTTGGTATAGTTGCCTCAAGACGATTGTGTTGATGTTTTCTTTTCAATAATGGCGTGATGCAACGTTGTTTCACGAACAAGATATTAATATTGCTTACGTTAGATTCTTAGCTTTATTTCGAAGTACTGAATATTGCTTGAATGCTTATGGTTCGAAATTTCTCTCCCTTCTAAGGAATGAATCGAGTAGAACTTGAATGTTCTTAGAATTAGGCTTCTATTCATCGAATTAGTCGTCTGCCAAACCTCGGTAACTACGATGATTGGGTCCTCCCAACTCATCAAACGGCGAGGTAATGCCCAATTCTTGATGCCTAAACGGCAGTCTTCCAAGTTACCGATGCTCTGTATGCACCTAGAGCCCTTCGAACCTTACTTAGCTTCAACAATATACGTAGAAATGGTTTCCAGATTGAAACCCAATGTGAGAATGGAATAGAGTTTCTTTTATTAATTCTAATAAATGTGGACGTAAACGCATTTTAGAATAACTCATGAGTCAATCTAGTAGACTGTACCTCACTACTATTAGGTTTTTAAAAACCTATGTTGTCACCAACAATGTGCTTTGGGACATAGACTCATATAGGCTTTGACACGATAGACTAGGTCATCCTGGTCGAAGTATAATGATCCATATACTAAAGAACTTGTACGGACACCATTACTTTTCGAGCGAAAATGTGGCAACAACTCGACATAAAGAACAATGTTGATGTTAATCGTGTTATATCATCCAAAGAACCGGATGCATATCAAATGCGCACCACTCATTTTTGCAAAGCCTGCTCTTTAATCAATGTGGGAGCGAGACATTCATACGCTAAATAAATAAAAGCAAGCATTCCATTCTTACGCTGAATATAAGGAGATATTTGTGGATCCATCCACTTGATATGTGGACCATTTATGTATTTTATGGTTTTGATGGATTCTCCGACATGTTGGTCACATGTCGCTCTCCTGTCCACTCAAACTGCTGCAGAACTTCCAAGATAACTTATAAGGGTTCACCTCCCTTATCACATCTAAAGGACTCGATGATGTTGGAGAGTTCACATCAAAAAGTACTTGATGTTTATTGCATGATAGAGATTAATGAATAGTATCTCGTCCCATGTGCATATGCAAACGGTCTCACATAAACCACCGCCGAAAGAATATGTATGGTAATTATGTCATTGGTTATGTGCACCAATTAGCATATATTTGCCTGGAATTATGCAATATTGCACGCAACTTTACTTAAATCGTTCATTCTTAGACCACCTGCTAACCAATTAGTTTATGCGTACCAGTTGGTAACTGGATAACCTGATTTTTGTATTTTGGACCCAGACGGACTTGAGTGCCAATGGCGCATATTTGGTTACGCATTATATGTGTCTTCTGCGCCCCACAATGCAATGGTCTTTAGAAATGATTAAGTATTCACGTTGGATAAGAATCTCCAAACGTTTATCCGCTTTATAGAACCTTCACAGTGATCTCTTTACCGCACGATTTGCGGATTGTCACTTTAATGAGACAATCTTCCCGTCGTTATGGGGAGGAGAGAAAGGCTCTGTTCTTTTGGACTGAATGAATCTGAACTGAACTGAACTGAATGGACCTGAACTGAACTGAAATATATATTAAGGGTAATAAATAATAATAATAATGGTAAATAAAAATAATAATAGTAATCAACAACAACAACGATAATAGTAATATTATTAGTAATAATAACAATAATAATTCAGATTAATAATAATAATAATACGAAGAACTGAATCGAATCGAATGGACTCGAATCGAATCGAATCGAATCGAATGGACTCGAATCGAATCAATGGACTCGAATCGAATCAAAATCGAAAAATAAGTCCAAAAGAATAGGGCAAAAATGTAATTTCTTGGGGAACGACAGCAATTGTCGTGGTGTGTCCCCACTTTGTCTCATTATGATCCCCGAATTTTACAATGTTACCGTGAAGCATAAAGAATACTAGATCTTCATGATGTAGCAGATTCGATGCCTGATGCATTTATTGATATCGTTCAAGTGACAAGATCTCATATTACAGCTGCAAATATGTCTGTAAGATTAGAAGTCCCCTCTAAGTGGCACATCGCCAATGAACCGGATGATGCAACTTCACTTGGTGGAGGTGTGGTTGAGGTCGTGGCCCCCTACGAAGAAAGAGGTGGAAGCTGCATGGTTCGACTAAATACTCATCCAAGAAAGAGGTAGATTATGGCACAAATTCACATGTTAACCATCAATGAACTCGTTTCATGAGATCATGCTTGATTTTATTATGTCCATGAATCATGACGAGGGGGACGCCCCCCGAAGATATGATTCATAAAATCAAGAATCTCGATGAAATTATGAGGGTGCGGCCTGATCAACCACCCACTTTGATGACATGTCATGAATCATAAAGTACGATGATGTTAAACCTCGCTCAGTTGGACGAAATCAACATAAAGCTGATTGGCCTATAAGACAAACATTCCAAGTAGAATTAGGTTCTCTGACAAAGAGGCAGGTATTTGGTATATGTAGTGCTAACCTAACCAAGTGTAAAGCCTGTAGGACATAAACGAGTCTTTGTCATAAAGCATAGTGAGAATAGTAGAGTCCTAATGTACAAGGTTCACGAAGTAATGCTTCTCACAATGCCCTGGAATTGATTATGACAAATTGTACTCCCACGTATACGTATCCGCTATTTGATTAGCGTAGTAATTTCCGAGGGACTGAAAATGCAGCCAATAGATGTGGTTACTACGTATCTCTATGGACATCTAGATACGGAGATATATACGGAAGTGCCCGATGGCATTTCATTACCCAAATCAAGTGACTCTAGATCACGGAGTGCGTTTGCATTTAGATTGAAACGCTCAACTTTACGGTTTTGAAGCAATCCTTAAGGATGTGGTATAACCGTCTAAGTGACTACTTGATTGGGAAGGGATAAAAGAACGATGAACTATGTCCCTGCGTCTTCACAAATAAGTTCTGGATTCACGATCATCACAATGTACGCCGATGATGTGAACATAATTGGTCTTGATGAAATAAGAGAAACCACTGGATACTTGAAATTTGAGTTTGAGATGAAAGATCTTGGGAAAACTCAATTCTGTCGAGGCATTGACATAGACATCAAGTTTGTGGAATTCATTCCACTGGTCTACCTATGTCCAGAAGATTCTCAAGCACTTTAACATGGAAAACGTAAACCCGACTAGCACCCCATGATAGGTCGAACATTTGGATGCAAAGGAAAGATCCATTTCGTCTAAAGGAAAGTGACGAAGAGCTTTGGGAGCTGAAATTCCCTACTTGAGTGCAATAATGCATTATTGTACTTGGCTCAATGTACACGACCTGATATCACTCCTCAGTTAATTCGCTGACTAGATTTAGTTCAGCATCGACGCAACATCTATAGAATGGTATCAAGAATATCTTCTGATACTTAAAAGAAACCATTGACTTGGGACTATTCTTTCCCTACAAGCAAGCAAAGGAAGCTGCTTACGAAAAGGCAAATGCTAAAGTAAATGTTGGTGCCAAAGTAACTACCACAAAGTATGTGTTGGTATGAATTGCTTATGTTTTGGAAATCAACTAAGCAAACCCCTTTTGGCTACCTCCTTCACGACATGATTATTGCTTTGCATGAATCAGTCCGTGAGTGTACATGATTAAGAACTATCATTCTACATTTTGTGAGGAACTAGCGGTTAAGTACTGCCACTGATGAGCATACTTACATTTATGAACATGATTTAACATGTAAATCCCCTTGATTGATTAAATGATCATAATGGGAAATATGTGTGATATAATGGAACATACTTACATATGTTGCACTCTTTTCCTTAGACCAAGGTTTATTTTTCCCACTGGGTTTTGTTACTTGGCAAGGTTTTTAACGAGGCAACGATATATGAATGTAAGCATTAGGGGGAGCTGTAGAGTTTTCCGACTTCTGAGATTGATGTAAAGATCACAAGGAAATGATGATTTATAAAGAAACTTAATCACATGTGTTGTACTCTTTTCTTTGACCAAGGTTCATTTTCTCCCATTGGGTTTTGTTACTTGGCGAAGTTTTTAATGAGGCAACGACTACTTGATTGATGTACAAATCAGGGGGAGATGTAGACTTGAAGGGGAGTCTTACATCCACACCGTACGTTATACTCTTTTCCTTCCAAGGATCATTTTTTCCACAGGGTTTTTATCACTTGGAAAGGTTTTTAACGAGGTAACAAGATGTACGATTTTAGGAATTGATGGAATGGTCACCTTAGTAGCGCTATGATCAAATATAACGATCATATGAGAGGATATATTCAAAGAACGAAGTCTAAACTTGATGTGTCTAGATGCTGTACTCTTTTCCCTACGATCAAGATATTTTTCCCACTGGGTTTTTGCTTGACGAGGTTTTAATGAGGCAACATGACATGCGCTTGTAGACTAGGCACAAGGGGGAGTGTTAAAGGAATAATACCCAATGTATGCGTAAGTCTGTTAGTTTATGAGTTTTCCTAGTTAGGGTTTGGCTAAGTCCTGTTTGTATGTATTTCTCCCTATTTAAAGAGATCTCATCAATAGAATAATACACACTTTTACCCTACTTTATTGTCTCAGTTATTTTCCCTTCAACATGTATACACAACTAAAACGAATTTTGCTTGATCTTATATATTTATAAGCTACTACCGATAATGAGCAATGGGCCCCGTTTAATGGGCCATAACTGGCTACAATGAGCCAATGTAAATGGTTAAAAGTGTTCATCAACACATAGTAATTAGCTGAGTAAAAAAAAAACACATAGCAGGGAAAATTACATATTCTACTACATTAATGTATTTAATTACAAAAATATAACAATCTAAAAGTAATTAAAAAATTGACAACTGTTTATCTTTTTTTACATGTGTCTACCGAGGTATTAAAAAAGGTAGGTTTTACAATATCTCGTTTTATTATCTTTATCCTGTAATTTTCTCCCCCTCCTAACCCTACTGAGCAAAATATCGGCTGAAGAATATCATCAGCGCTAATCTCTCTTTTCCTTCTATCTCTTTGTTTTCTTTCCGAAGATTTCTCCTTGGTATATTGATATATATTTTCGTTTTTATTGATTGGAACCCTAAACTTGTTTAGTTCTTTTTATGGAGGTTACCAATTCCGAGAATTGGAGGAAATCCGCAAGGCTTGAGAAGGGTAAAAATCTTCTTCATGCCGTAGATTTGCGTAGTTCTGGATCTGGTAAGAAAAGATTTGGTGGATACCTTAGTCCCGTGCAAAGAGAACTTCGGAAGAAGACTCGAATGGAAGGTGAGTCAATCGGTCCTGTTAAACGATGTCTTGACCCTGATTTTGAATCTCCGATCGACAAAGGCAAGGGTAAAATTGTTGGTGAATTGAAGAAGCAAAAACATCCCGATGGTGAAGCAAAGGTCTTTCTTCGTCCGAAGTTTTTGAAGGTATTTTACTTATATTTATATATACCAACGTTTTAACATTCAAGTATGCATTTTTTTGAAAATATTTGGTTTGTGGATTTGTATTTTATCTTAATTTACGGGTTTATGCAGAAATGGAATTTTTATTATGATGAAAGTGACAGAAACTTTCATGGGAAAGCAACTTATTGGAATGATTTTGATGTTCCGCAAATTATTCATGATAAGTTGACGGTTGTTCAACGTGATTTGTTTATGGAAACTCCTTTTGGACAGTTTCTTGATCTTAAACCGCCGAAAATGTTTTCACAAATTATTCATCAAGCCCTTGTTTGAGAAATTTACCAAATGGATAATGAAGAAATATGGTTTGAGTTTGGGGAGTTACGAGTTCGTTTTGGGTTACCGGAGTTTTGTTTAATAACTGGCTTGCGTGGGGATGGTTTTTCTGAATTATCTGTGTTTGAGGATCAACATAATGATATGATATATAAATTCTTTGGTGGAAACCGTGTTACTAGAGCGTTAATTGATTATACGTATAAAGATGCCATCTTTGAAGATGATAATGAAGCAGTTAGGCTTTCAGTAATTTATTTACTGTTTAATTATTTGTTAGTTACTGCCCCTTCTAGGTTTGTAGATAGGTCAATATTGATTTATGCAGTGTCTGGTGATTTGAATGTTTTTCCTTGGGGTAAGTTATGTTTTGAGCAAACTTTGAAGTCCTTATCTGTTGCTGTTAAAGGATCTCCAAGACGGTTGAAGAATGGTTCTGTGGAGTATAATTTTTTTAAAAATAATTACACTAAATTGTATAAGTTGTGTGGTTTTCCGTATTGTTTTCAAGTTTTTTTGTATGAAACCATTCTGACTTTAAAGGATCGTGGAATATGTCTTCTGAAAGAAAAATCGTATCTGAGGATATCATCTTGGATTGGAAGTGGTAAAACTCCAACTAACGATCAGTTGAATGATTATGTTTTTGAATCTGGACAGGTATCATTTGGTCTTTACGTTTTTCACTTAAGATCATACAACTATATATATATATATTTATATATATATATATATCATATGGTTTTATATGATATTTATGTCATCATGTCTATGCAGTTTATTTTGGGTTTTTATGTACTTAGTAATGTTTTTGCAGTTGAGAATTGAGTTTCTTAGACCCACTGTTGAGGAGTTGGAGAGAATGGATTTTTTAATAGGGTTTAAGTTCTTACAAATAGATGATGGAGGTGTTGGAGTAGAGCAGAAATTTGTAACAAAACCGAAGAAGGTTTTTATTGGAAGTTCTTATATGAATGCTGAATTTAAAAAATTAGTTGAGGAAAGGGTAAATTCACTAGAATCCAGTATTGTGAAAGTAATTGAAGAAATTGAGAAGCTGAGGTGTGATTTTGTAGCTCAGTTGCTTAGTACCCAGACTGAGATAATTACTCAAGTTAAGTGTTTAATGAAAGAAGTTCAGTTTGCTCGTGAAGATAAAATGAAGTCAAATGGCGGAGTAAATGCATCTGTTGAAGGATTTGTTGGAGTTGCTGATGTTTTTTCTGGTAGTGGTGGTGCACATTCAGGGACATTTAAAGGCAGACCTTCTTCACCTGGAGAAGTTTATAAAAACAACATGGCTGATGTGGATAATACTGTCCAGGTTTTCTTTTTTATCTATTCTTGTTTTTTTATATTATTAGTTATTTTTATTGTTGTCAACCTCCTTTTTGTAGTATTACTATTTATTTGGATAATATTGTCAAGGCTGTTTTTTTTATTTTGTATTATTATAGTTGGTTAATTAGGATACCAGTTTTTGGTAACATATACATGCATATTATTGTAGGATACTATTTTTGCACAATTTAGTTACCTGAGTATCATTTTTATAGTTACCTATATGTATGACAGCGTTATTTTTTTTCCTAGAATATACCAACTGTGTCCATAGGAAAGATGGGATTTGGAGATCAACCCAGAGATGATGCTGTAGTTGTTGAGAAAGTAGTCACTCAGGAAAATGGTGGTTCCTCTGGGAAGGTTAGTGTGGTTTGTGGAAACTTATTTTAGGTGTTAAAAGTTTTATGTGTTCCACTGTAAAAATTTGGTATTACTTTGATTTTGTGTTCGATTGGTTTTGTTATTTAGATTATTTAATTAGATTGGATATGTGTATTATTTAAGATATTTATTAGCATAATTAGTTATTTGCCAATATTTTCCTAGTTACCAATCTGGTAATAACGTTTATTGTTATTTTTTGTAGAACTTAAAAGTTGTTTGATTGAATAGTTTATAAGGTTAATTTGTTTGGTTTACATATGAGTTATTAATTATTCATTAAATATTTGAGTTGTGATGTGAGTTTGAATGTTACAATCTTGATATTTTGTGTGTAGTAGGCTATTTATACAATTATATTTTATTTCAGGAACCAATCATACAGGAATATCCCTCATTTGATCTTCTTAGTCAGGGAATATCCAAGTGTCAATAGGTATTAGAGATGGTAACAATCTTACTTATTTTGGTATCCTATAACTGGTTAATTAATTTTTCTGGACGTTTCACACTATAGGATGAGGCTGATATGAAGAGTAGTAATCTAATGGATGACATAATTTTTACTACTCAAGATATCAAAATTATTGATGATTTGGAGCAAAGTGTTGGAAAAGTTGTTACCAGAGGTAAGCGTGCAGTGGTTAAGAGTGCAGTTTATAAAAGTCCTTTTACTACAGAATTTGGTTCGGCTGAGTGCAAGGAAATTGTTCCATATGCAAAAGATATAAGGAAAGGGATATGCGTTTCCATTGGAATGTTTGAAAATGCCTGAAATGGATGAGATTGAAACTTTTGAACAGTGGTTCAGGATTGGGTTCAATTCTCGAAAGAGGTTCGTTTAACTTTTTTGCCACTAACAATTATTATATAATTTATTGTTGGAAAAAATGATTTATCTATTTTAATTGTAGGGTTTATAAATTTCCTGGGAGCATTTATTGATCCTCCACTCAGTTTTGGGTTTACCAGTGTTAGTAGTAAAATGTGGTTTTATACTTTGTTGACTCCAAACAAATGGCTTGATCATGATGTAAGTTTATTCACAAATATGTCATTCCATTATATAATGTTGTATTACCTAGTAAATGTTACGTTGGGTTATTTTTTTTCCTGGCAGCATATCAACATTTGCTTTACTACTTGAGGAAGTTGGCGCGACATTCTCCTCATGTTATGATTAAGGTTACAACAGTTGATTCATGGTTTCATGTCAAGTTGACTAACTTGTACAATGAGTACTGTGAGAAGCTTGGAGACACTAATGTGGTGGCCCGAGATAATGATATATGTGACTATATTCTTGCTTATTCGGTGTGCGTTAACACACCTTGGGTTGAGGTTGACTACATTTTATTTTCTATTAACATGGATGGTCCTGCTCATTGATTTTTACTGGTATTTGATGTGCATCGTCGGCGTGTTGTTGTGTACAACACATTCCAGCCAAATTGTATAACTATGCAGACCAAGATCATGGATGTTTGTGAACCTTATATTATTGGGCTCCCTATAATTTTGTCTCACTGTGGTTTTTGGAAGGGAAGAAATGATGTTGATTTCAATACACCTTGGTACTGTGATAAAGGTTTTGAAGATGCAATTGAACTGGAATTTGCAAAGTCTGTCCCAGAGCAGGTTCAATGGTGAATTTATTAAGTTGGTCTGAAATTCTCTTTTTTAGTGATTGTGAGGATCTGTATGATGTTTTTACGATAGCTGAATTTTATCTTTTGTAGTGATTGCGGTGTTTTTACCATTGGTTTTGCGGAGTATTTTATCTGGCGAAGGATGGATGACTTGTGCCGAAGATTTGAAGTGAAGGAGTATCGCAGTAAATTATGTGTCTACCTTTTTCTGCATGGGAGAAGTAAGGAAATGAGTGGTTATGAGTCGGACACTGAATTTCCTGGTAGAAGATCTCTTAAAAAGTGTAGTGCGGTTGTTTGGTGGAATATTGTGTGAAGCCTTTATTTGTAGTTTTATTTCGGTTAGTACTTACTATTATGTGGATTTTTTTTTGGTTGAAATGTTTAGTTTATGTTGATGAGAATAGTTTTATTTCTGTTATTATGTTATACCGTTGAAGTTATTTTGGTTACCAGATTTGTAAGAAGTTTATTTTGGTTAGACTATATGTTTTATTAAACAATATTATATAAGTTGTATATATGTGTTGTATGTAGAATTTAGATACATAATATGTTTTATTTGTGGATACCAAACAAAACGTTAGGGAATACTTTGCTTTTATTAGTATTATATTATAGATAATATAATATTTATTTTGTATGCAAGATGTAATTATGTAAACCGTTGTCTATGTATGGATACTGGAAAAAACATATATGGATACTTAAATTTAGAGCATCTGTGAAACTATCATTTCACATAATAATTATTTATTTATTAATATATTTTTGCGATTGTATGTATCATTAAACAATGCTAGAGATAATATGATATATATATATATATATATATATATGTATGTATGGTGTATGGAAGATATTTAATTACCTAAACTATTGTCTAGGTATGGATACTGGAAAAAGAAAAAATGGATACTTAAATTTAGAGAATTTGTGAAATTTTCATTTCACATAAGAATTATTTATTATTACTATTTTTTGCACGATGTATCATTAAACAATGCTATATATATTATAATATTTCATTATTCAAGTTTTAATTATGTAAACTATTTTCTATGTATGGATAATGAGCAAAGCATAAATGGATACTTCAATTTAAAGCAGTTTTGAAACTATATTTCATGTAACAGTTATTTTATGAATCTATGTATCATTTAACAATCCTATCGATAATGTAATATATATAAATGTATATGTATGGTGTTGTATCGAGATTTATTCACCTCGGCAGGCGATCGACTGCAAGGCCGAGCGAACGAGTCCACACCAATCAAAATATGGCTAACTCGCCTAATCGAAGATACCAGCCCACCATCAAGTGCCTAGCGATCGACTCCCAAGGAGATCGCCCTTTGGCATCTGGCGATCGACTCTAGTGCCCGGCTAAGGACAACCGACCTACGCCCCGAACAGAGACGATCGTCCGTCAAAGTCTACGAAGACTGGATCTCAGAACAGCACCCATGTGCAGATCCGAGACAAGATCCGCATTCCACGGATCATTGACCACCAACAGTTGTCTCTGACAAGGACGGCTTTACCTACCGACAAGCCCGCCGAAAGGCACGAGGTGGGACCGCCCGTGACAGTGACTCAGACGCGTGCAGGCTTCTCATTGGACGCGATCGATCGCCAACTCCCGCGGACTTTAAGGGGACAAGCCCATGTGCTAAAAGACGATAGCCCGCTTATTATAATACAGCAAAGGCGATCGCCCGGCATATCCAAGTCCTATAAATAGAGAACCTCCTCCTACTGGAAAAAGGTTCCCAATTGGTTCACTTATATTCCGAATTCATTCACGGAAATACAGAAGAACATACATACCATCAAGCTCCCAGCTTTCTCTCCGGAATCTACCTCAGGATTTCTCTCTCATAACCTCTCGTCCAGAAGACGGTCAGCAGAGGCAAGAAGTCTCCACAGTGCAGATACAAATAGATTCATAAGCCCAGGAGCTCAAGCATACAGCTAATACACGCCGTGAGAGACTGTCGATCTCTCACCGCCGTCACAGTTCATCTCCGTTGTTAGAAGAACTCACAGAGCATCATATCTGGTTCTTCCGGCAATCTACACGCTCACTAGCTAAGATAACAAGAATCTTTACACTCATTGTAATTGTATTCTTACATTAATACTCGTATCCCCGAATATTTGTATTAATAATATCTCGCGAGAGCATTCAAGCCCGGGACTAACAACCCCGGCAATTCTTGTGTTATTTACTTTTCCCACGGAAGTGTTCTCGCATTTGTTTGCTATCCATCCATTCCAGCAATATCTATCTCCGGATAATATTTTGGGTAGCAACATATGGTATATGCAAGATTCAATTATGTAAAATATTGTCCATGTATGGATATTGGAAAAAGCATAATTGGATACTTAACTTATCAGGATGAACGAGGTTCGCCGGAGTCGGATACCAGCTCAAATCCACGCCAAGCTCCGAGAGATCCAAAATCGGCAAGGAGAAAACAGGATGGAGAGGATGCTCCAGCGCATACGCCTTGAAATTCTCAGCAAGAGGGCCGACCTCCAGCCCTCCCTTCTTAGAAGCTCAGATCGAGTCAGTGAACGCCATATAATAGGCAAACTCGCTGACAAACTCCAAGTTAAGGAAGGGATTGGCCTTGGTCGCCTCTACCTCCCCTTTCAGCTCCACCATCGCCTGTTGCGATCCTTGGAGCTCGGCCTCCCTCGCAGCTATCTTCTCCTTCGACTCCGCCAGCTCGCTAGTCAGCCGAGCGACGGTCACCTTCAGTCGATCGGCCTCCATCTCAGCGGCCTTCTGCGAGCGTACGTCATTTGTCATTCGGTCCCGGAATCGGTCAACCGTCAACCGAGACATCTCGGCATCCTTCCTCGCAAGCTCAAGCTCTTGGCTCGCTCGCTTAGCTGCCTCTAAAGAGTCCTTATCCATTGCCACAATCTTGTCGGCGAACTCTGCGTTCTCTTTCCGAGCTGCCTCGAGATCCGCCTGCAGGCGAATAGTGGAAGGACGCCCCTCAAACTCCTGCGCAGCCTGGGCACCCATGGTCGCCGTCTGGAGAGAAAGAGCGAGAACAGCCTGCATTGTACTCCCAGATCGCTGACGAGCGATCGCGTCTAGAGCGGTCGTCCAGGCCTTCGGTAGAGCAGAAATGGCCCGGTTGACGTATTGCGGGATGTCACAGGACTGGCGAGGAGATCGGCTTGCTAAGAAATCTAACACCATCGGCGGGCAAGATGGATCGGTGCGACGAATCCTGCATCAAAACAACAAAATTAGCACATCTCCCGCGCAAATGACAAGATTCAACTCAGCAAGCAGTCTACCTCTCGGCTCTCTCAGGATCGCGACCGAAGTATGGCTTCCCGCGAGGGGTCTCAGCTTCGGCGATCGCCATCTCCCGCAGGAAAGCCGCGGAGGGAGCTGGCTCATTCTCCGGAGGAACAACGGTGATCGGAGGCGCGACGATCGGCACCTCACTGGCAGGGGCAGAAACTGGAGTTTCTCCCGACCTCTGCCGTTTGCGATTTATCCGAAGCCCCTCCTCCCGGACTTCCTCCTCGGCCATGATCGGATCCACGCGAGGCTCCGCCTCCGGGATGATAGGTAACGCCACAGGAGGAGCCTGCGATGAATTCGTCTGGCGGAGACGACCCAAAACACCAGGGTTCGGCATAGCAATCTCCTATGGGGGCTCCAAAAAGCGAGGAAAACGAACCTCTACAAATGAGAGCAATCAAGCCACAGTTAGTCATATTCCTCCAAAAGGACGATCGCCCAGCAAATGGAGATCGTAGAAATTCGTACCTGAGACCGAGAGATGTCTCGGAAAATGGAAAAGGCGAGCGGACAACCAACGACTCTCCTTATTGATCCGGCTAGCATTCAGGTTGTCGTCCGACAAACTTCGTATCCGCTCCCAGACGACCAGGAAATCAAAAGGCAACTCCTCGATTGCCGGAATGTAGAAACCTGCAAAAACAAATTCAAATTAGATCAGTTCAGAACATATCCGAACTAAGGGAGAGTCTGAACCCTTACCGGGATTTCTCTCCCAAAAACCAGTGGGAATCTCCAGCTCGACAGTGGGATTGTCGCTCGCTGAGGCTTTCCAGGCACCGACGACCCAGAACCACTTCGCCGGATCGCCCCGCACCTTGTTCGGGACTCCAAAGATCACCCGACCGGATCGGCCTTATATATGATAGCCTCCGACCGACCCTTTCTGAATCGTCAGCTTGAACAGGTGGTTCATCTCCGACGGCGAAGGAAGGCGGTACAGTCGGTGACCGCCGAACAAAGTGAGGGTACAAATTATCTGGAGCCAAGCATTTGGCGTCAGCTGGAGAGGCGCCACGTTCCAGGCAGCCAACAGATGGGAGACAGCGAACGACAAGGGGAATCGCAACCCTGCCTCCATGATCGCTTCGTTCACAGCGACCATCCCCTCTGGAGGCTGATCGGCTCTCTCATTCTCGGCCGGCACGAAGAGATCCACGTCTGAGGGGATATGAAACCTCGTCCTCCAGACGGCCACATCCTTCCTGGTCGCCGAACTCCTGATTTGGCCAAGTGACCACGGAGATCGCTGAGCAGCCCGAAATAGCGATCGCTTGGGAGGTTGATAAGGGTGAGCGATCGAATACTCCCGGAAATCAAATCTTGGATACGGACCGGCCAACCCCTCCATAATCTCAGCAAATGCCTCATAAGCCCGGCTAAAGGCACTGTGCCGCTCCCAGTAGGCCCTGACCGCAAGATCTCTCTCCGTCTGCGAGCGCCTGTGTTCGACGGCCGCCTCCTTAGCCACGTCGGCCTCGTTGAACAGCGCCTCGACCTCCGCAGGGTCAATTCCGGCCTGAATAGCCTCAGCGGCCATCTTGAGATGGAATTCAGCAGTGGATCCTCCCCAGACATCAGAAGACCCAGCGGCGGAGGAAGTGCCCACTCCATGTGAATAAGATGTTCCAGCCATTTTTGAAGAAAAAAGGAGAAAAGGAGTGTTCGTCTTACCAAAGGTGAAATCGACCAACGATCAGCAATAAGATCTTCAGAAAAATCTTCAACGAATCCTTCTTTCTCCAGTAAATGCGCGTAGGAATGAACACTGCAACACTACGCCTTTTTATAGGAGATGGCAGGGACTCGTTTGCAATTAAAGAGAATCTCAGGGGTCGGATCTCAACCGTCGCAATTAATACTCCGTTGAAACCCATGTATGCGTCTTTTCAAGGACGCGTCAGTCGAGGAGTCATAAATGACCGTCGGTCTACCCCAACAGGAACTCGACACGTGTCCCAGAGACTATTCCGCATCCGCTGCCATTTCCCGCTCATTTCAGCGACCTACCAGATCATCCAAACTCAGAATCTATCAGCTCAAAGACGATCGCCAGTTCAGTAAAACGTAGAGTCGTTCGTCGAAAGTACAGAGATCGCCAGCAGAACCACCTCACCCCACGTTTCCAACATAGGAGCGAGCTGGGGGGCAATTGTTGTATCGAGATTTATTCACCTCGGCAGGCGATCGACTGCAAGGCCGAGCGACCGAGCCCACACCAATCAAAATATGGCTAACTCGCCTAATCGAAGATACCAGCCCACCATCAAGTGCCTAGAGATCGACTCCCAAGGCGATCGCCCTTTGGCATCTGGCGATCGACTCTAGTGCCCGGCTAAGGACAACTGACCTACGCCCCGAACAGAGACGATCGTCCGTCAAAGTCTACGAAGACTGGATCTCAGAACAGCACCCATGTGCAGATCCGAGACAAGATCCGCATTTCACGGATCATTGACCACCAACAGCTGTCTCTGACAAGGACAGCTTTACCTACCGACAAGCCCGCCGAAAGGCACGAGGTGGGACCGCCCGTGACAGTGACTCAGACGTGTGCAGGCTTCTCACTGGACCGCGCGACTGACTGCCAGCAACTCCCGCGGACTTTAAGGGGACAAGCCCATGTGCTAAAAGACGATCGCCTGCTTATTATAATACAGCAAAGGCGATCGCTCGGCATATCCAAGTCCTATAAATAGAGAACCTCCTTCTACTGGAAAAAGGTTCCCAATTGGTTCACTTATATTCCGAATTCATTCACGGAAATACAGAAGAACATACATACCATCAAGCTCCCAGCTTTCTCTCCGGAATCTACCTCAGGATTTCTCTCTCATAACCTCTCATCCAGAAGACGGTCAGCAGAGGCAAGAAGTCTCCACAGTGCAGATACAAAGAGATTCATAAGCCCAGGAGCTCAAGCATACAGCTAATACACGCCGTGAGAGACTGTCGATCTCTCACCGCCGTCACAGTTTATCTCCGTTGTTACAAGAACTCACAGAGCGTCATATCTGGTTCTTCCGGCAATCTACACGCTCACTAGCTAAGATAACAAGAATCTTTACACTCATTGTAATTGTATTCTTACATTAATACTCGTATCCCCGAATATTTGTATTAATATCTCGCGAGAGCATTCAAGCCCGGGACTAACAACCCCGGCAATTCTTGTGTTATTTACTTTTCCCACTGAAGTGTTCTCGCATTTGTTTGCTATCCATCCATTCCAGCAATATCTATCTCCGGATAATATTTTGGGTAGCAAAAATTGGCGCTAGAAGGAGGGGATTTAACCCTCATTTTTATTCCTACCGTCTCGAAGAACACTCACTATTCTCCGGGACATATACCTGAAGAAACACTCACTGTTCTTCAGAGAAAGCTTTCAGAATCATGTCTTCTGCCTCCACATCGAGGAAAGCCGTTGGCCGATCCACCAGACGCCTCCTTACATCTCAGTCCGAGCCACAGCCGATGGCAGAGGGTAGCCGCCGCGGTCCGAGACTCTCGATCCCGCCCCTGAGGGACGGCCCAAGCCTCTCGCTCGATCAGTTCCAAACCGCGGAACAGATCAAGGAGGCCATAGCCACCCTACAGGAGCGACGGAGTGCTCTCTACGCGCTGCCCGCTATCACCCCCTCGGCCATCCGCCGCATGACCAAACGGAAGTATAAGGCGTTACTGACCAAGCGATCGCCAGGAGGCTCCCATTCGCAAGAAGAGGCGTTCGCCAGCCGGGGCACCTCTGTTTTCGATCGTCCAGGCAGCGACCCATCTTGGCGACCGGGGCAGTCCGGCCCCAGCCACGAGACGACGGATCTCGAGTCCGTCACTAGGAGTTCAGTGTATCCAACTCCCAGAAAGCAGGCCAGCCATCTGGCTCCCCCTCGCCCAAGAGCCGAGGTCGGCAGCAGCGGAGTCAGGAGATCGGTACACGATCGCCTCGGCTCCCGCTCCAAAAGCCGATTCACAAGCGACCAAGCTACAACGATGGACGCGATGCAACGCCAACTCGACGACATAAAGGCGCTCCTGGAATCTGGGGCAGGCGCCAAGAGCAAGATCTCCGGGCCGAGCGATCCGCTCGCGGTCCACGTCGAGCTCGCCCCCGTGCAGCACAAGATCGCTCCTCCACAAACACCTTTGTACGAGGGGAGATCAGACCCCGAAACACACCTGAGCAATTTCAACATCTACATGACCGGGTATGGGGCATCAGACGCGACCCGGTGCCAAATGTTCCCTCTGACGCTGGACGACCTTGCCCACATGTGGTACATCTCATTGCCGCCTCGATCCATCGGTTCCTTTAATCAACTGGCGAACGACTTCACAACATACTTCGCCACCAAGGTCGCTCGGCCAGAAGGTCCCCATCGCATGATGCAGATCAGGCAGGGGGAAGAAGAGTCCGACTCGGACTACATCGACCGGGTAGACGAGATCATCCTCAACGGTGAGCCCATAAGTGATGAGATCGCCCTATACTCGGTCCTAGAAGGATTCCATGGTCTTTCACCTATGTTCAGGCATCTTACGAAGGACCAACCCACGACCTATGCGATCTTCCGCGCTAAAGCCGCAGACTTTATGGCCAGGCAAAGGTTTCTTCTTAGCCTATGAGCAGCGCGATCGGTGCCCGAACGACGATCTCGAGTGTTCCAGCCCGATTGCCGGTATCAAGCAACATCATCAAGTCCAGAGGACTCGTTCGCCATCTAAAGTTCATCATCTAACATGGTGGACTACGGCACGAGATCGCCTCCACCGCACGACATACACCGTCGAAGATCGGCATTTAACATGACGATCTGAGGTGGAAGAGTGCAGCCATGGTCCTGGTGGTCGATGGAACCGACTGCTTAGTCCATGCAAGGTCCCTTTGGGCCAAGATCTCCCGCCCTTCGTTTAAATACGAGGCCGGCGTATTCTGAGGGCCCTCCAAATCTAATCAGTGGACACGATCGCCCGCCCTCAAAGGTTCATCATCTAACATGGTGAACCCGGACAACGCGACGCGTCGCTACCCCCGTCTCAACGTACACCGTCGAGGGTCGCCATCTTCATGGCGGGCCGAGGTGGAAGTAGATCTAACAAGCCACGGAAGTGGAGTTGATTAATCCAACGACGCCCCGCGCAAGGACTCCTCCAGACCAAGACCGCACGCCCTTCGTTTAAATACGAGGTGAGGCACAGCCTAGCGGAGGACCCTCATAATAAAATGAGTCACGAGACAGACAAAGTCGCTCGCGCACAAGACATGGTCATGGAGTTGGTCCATCGAACTCCGCGACTATGCACGATTCCTCAAGATGGACGACCGTCCTCGGGGATTCGACAAAGTTGAAGACCGCTCACTCGACGAATTATTTTCATCCCCTTACTCTCACTAAGTGAACAAAAACAAGGGGGAAGAGTGCGGAGTTATACATGACGATTGTCCCTATTCAACGACATATGAAGATCGGCATTATTCTGATGTTTGTGTAGCGATCGAATTTGCTGTAAAAGTTATCTTTATGAGTTTATCAATTCATTTGGGACTACACTCGCAACGATCTCTCCTCACAAATTTGTACAAAGTCAAACAAAGACTCAAAAATAGCAATCATTCAAGTGATAAATCGGAGAATCAAACATTCATTTCATTACTTGAAGTTTCATAAGTACATACAAGGTCGCCCGAAGGCCTAAGTACTACAAAAAGAAAGCTACAAAACTACGAGACAAAAAGCTAAAGCAAACAAGAGTGAAGAGCCTCAGGCCCCCGCCTAGCCTTCGCCTTCAACCGCCAGATCAACCTGCGGCCCTTCCCCAGTTTCCAGAGTGGCCACCCCGTCCTCCGGAGCGTCAGGATGAACGAGGTTCGCCGGAGTCGGATACCAGCTCAAATCCACGCCAAGCTCCTAGAGATCCAAAATCGGCAAGGAGAAAGCAGGATGGAGAGGATGCTCCAGTGCATACGCCTTGAAATTCTCAGCAAGAGGGCCGACCTCCAGCCCTCCCTTCTTAGCAGCTCGGATCGAGTCAGTGAATGCCATATAATAGGCAAACTCGCTGACAAACTCCAAGTTAAGGAAGGGATTGGCCTTGGTCGCCTCTACCTCCCCTTTCAGCTCCACCATCGCCTGTTGCGATCCTTGGAGCTCGGCCTCCCTCGCAGCTATCTTCTCCTTCGACTCCTCCATCTCGCTAGTCAGTCGAGCGACGGTCACCTTCAGTCGATCGGCCTCCGTCTCAGCGGCCTTCTGCGAGCGTACGGCATTTGTCATTCGGTCCCGGAATCCGTCAACCGTCAACCGAGACATCTCGGCATCCTTCCTCGCCAGCTCAAGCTCTTGGCTCGCCCGCTTAGATGCCTCCAAAGAGTCCTTATCCATTGCCACAATCTTGTCGGCGAACTCGACGTTTTCTTTCCGAGCTGCCTCGAGATCTGCCTACAGGCGAATAGTGGAAGGACGCCCCTCAAACTCCTGCGCAGCCTGGGCAGCCATGGTCGCCGTCTGGAGAGAAAGGGCGAGAACAGCCTGCATTGTACTCCCAGATTGCTGACGAGCGATCGCGTCTAGATCGGTCGTCCAGGCCTTCGGTAGAGCAGAAATGGCCCGGTTGACGTATTGCGGGATGTCACAGGACTGGCAAGGAAATCGGCTCGCTAAGAAATCTAACACCATCGGCGGGCAAGATGGATCTGTGCGACGGATCCTGCATCAAAACAACAAAATTAGCACATCTCCCGCGCAAATGACAAGTTTCGACTCAGCAAGTAGTCTACCTCTCGGCTCTCTCAGGATCGCGACCGAAGTATGGCTTCCCGCGAGGGGTCTCAGCTTCGGCGATCGCCATCTCCCGCAGAAAAGCCGCGGAGGGAGCTGGCTCATTCTCCAGAGGAACAACGGTGATCGGAGGCGCGGCGATCGGCACCTCACTGGCAGGGGCAAAAACTGGAGTTTCTCCCGACCTCTGCCGTTTGCGATTTATCCGAAGCCCCTCCTCCCGGACTTCCTCCTCGGCCACGATCGGCTCCACCCGAGGCTCCGCCTCCGGGATGATAGGTAACGCCACAGGAGGAGCCCGCGATGACTTTATCTGGCGGAGATGACCCAAAACACCAGGGTTCGACATAGCAATCTCCGATGGGGGCTCCAAAAAGCGAGGAAAATGAACCTCTACAAATGAGAGCAATCAAGCCACAGTTAGTCATATTCCTCCAAAAGGACGATCGCCCAGCAAATGGAGATCGTAGAAATTCATACCTGAGACCGAGAGATGTCTCGGAAAATGGAACAGGCGAGCGGACAACCAACGAATCTCCTTATTGATCCGGCTAGCGTTCAGGTCGTCGTCAGACAAACTTCGTATCCACTCCCAGACGACTAGGAAATCAAAAGGCAACTCCTCGATCGCCGGAATGTGGAAACGTGCAAAACAAATTCAAATTAGATCAGTTCAGAACATATCCGAACTAAGGGAGAGTCTGAACCCTTACCGGGATTTCTCTCCCGAAAACCAGTGGGAATCTCCAGCTCGATAGTGGGATTGTCACTCGTTGAGGCTTTCCAGGCACCGGCGACCCAGAACCACTTCGCCGGATCGCCCCGCGCCTTGTTCGGGACTCCAAGGATCACCCGACCGGATCGGCCTTGTATATGATAGCCTCCGACCGACCCTTTCTGAACCGTCAGCTTGAACAGGTGGTTCATCTCCGACGGCGAAGGAAGGCGGTACAGTCGGTGACCGCTGAACAAGGTGAGGGTACAAATTATCTGGAGCCAAGCATTTCGCGTCAGCTAGAGAGGCGCCACGTTCCAAGCAGCCAACAGATGGGAGACAGCGAACGACAAGGGGAATCGCAACCCTGCCTCCATGATCGCTTCGTTCACAACGACCATCCCCTCCGGAGGCTGATCGGCTCTCTCATTCTCGGCCGGCACGAAGAGATCCACGTCTGAGGGGATATGAAACCTCGTCCTCCAGACGGCCACATCATTCCTGGTCGCCGAACTCCTGATTTGGCCAAGCGACCACGAAGATCGCTGAGCAGCCCGAAATAGCGATCGCTTGGGAGGTTGATAAGGGTGAGCGATCGAATACTCCTGGAAATCAAATCTTGGAGACGGATCGGCCAACCCCTCCATAATCTCAGCAAATGCCTCATAAGCCCGGCTAAAGGCACTGTGCCGCTCCCAGTAGGCCCTGACCGCAAGATCTCTCTTCGTCTGTGAGCGCCTGTGTTCGACGGCCGCCTCCTTAGCCACGTCGGCCTCGTTGAACAACGCCTCGACCTCCGCAGGGTCAATTCCGGCCCGAATAGCCTCAGCGGTCGTCTCGAGATGGAATTTAGCGGTGGATCCTCCCCGGACATCAGAAGTCCCAACGGCGGAGGAAGTGCCCACTCCATGTGAAGAAGATGTTTCAGCCATTTTTGAAGAAAAGAGGAGAAAAGGAGTGTTCGTCTTACCAAAGGTGAAATCGACCGACGATCAGCAATAAGATCTTCAGAAAAATCTTCAGCGAATCCTTCTTTCTCCAGTAAATGCGCGTAGGAATGAACACTGCAACACTACGCCTTTTTATAGGAGATGGCAGGGACTCGTTTGCAATTAAAGAGAATCTCAGGGGTGGGATCTCAACCGTCGCAATTAATACTCCCTTGAAACTCGCGTACACGTCTTTTCAAGGACGCGTCAGTCGAGGAGTCATAAATGATCGTCGGTCTACCCCAACAGGAACCCGACACGTGTCCCAGAGACTATTCCGCATCCGCTGCCATTTCCCGCTCATTTCAGCGACCTACCAGATCGTCCAAACTCAGAATCTATCATCTCAAAGACGATCGCCAGTTCAGTAAAACGCAGAGTCATACGTCGAAACTTCAGCAATCGCCAGCAGAACCACCACACCCCACGTTTCCAACATAGGAGCGAGCTGGGGGGCAATTGTTGTATCGAGATTTATTCACCTCGGCAGGCGATCGACTGCAAGGCCGAGCGACCGAGTCCACACCAATCAAAATATGGCTAACTCGCCTAATCGAAGATACCAGCCCACCATCAAGTGCCTAGCGATCGACTCCCAAGGCGATCGCCCTTTGGCATCTGGCGATCGACTCTAGTGCCCGGCTAAGGACAACCGACCTACGCCCCGAACAGAGACGATCGTCCGTCAAAGTCTATGAAGACTGGATCTCAGAACAGCACCCATGTGCAGATCCGAGACAAGATCCGCATTTCACGGATCATTCGACCACCAGCAGCTGTCTCTGACAAGGACGGCTTTACCTACCGACAAGCCCGCCGAAAGGCACGAGGTGGGACCGCCCGTGACAGTGACTCAGACGCGTGCAGGCTTCTCATTGGACCGTGCGACTGACTACTAGCAACTCCCGTGGACTTTAAGGGGACAAGCCCATGTGCTAAAAGACAATCGCCCGCTTATTATAATACAGCAAAGGCGATCGCCCGGCATATCCAAGTCCTATAAATAGAGAACCTCCTCCTACTGGAAAAGGGTTCCCAATTGGTTCACTTATATTCCGAATTCATTCACGGAAATACAGAAGAACATACATACCATCAAGCTCCCAGCTTTCTCTCCGGAATCTACCTCAGGATTTCTCTCTCAGAACCTCTCATCCAGAAGATGGTCAGCAGAGGCAAGAAGTCTCCACAGTTCAGATACAAAGAGATTCATAAGCCCAAGAGCTCAAGCATACAGCTAATACACGCCGTGAGAGACTGTTGATCTCTCACCGCCGTCACAGTTCATCTCCGTTGTTACAAGAACTCACAGAGCATCATATCTGGTTCTTCCGGCAATCTACACGCTCACTAGCTAAGATAACAAGAATCTTTACACTCGTTGTAATTGTATCCTTACATTAATACTCGTATCCCCTAATATTTGTATTAATAATATCTCGCGAGAGCATTCAAGCCCGGGACTAACAACCCCGACAATTCTTGTGTTATTTACTTTTCCCACGGAAGTGTTCTCGCATTTATTTGCTATCCATCCATTCCAGCAATATCTATCTCCGGATAATATTTTGGGTAGCAACATATGGTATATGCAAGATTCAATTATGTAAAATATTGTCCATGTATGGATATTGGAAAAAGCATAATTGGATACTTAACTTATTGTGATGTATATAACTGGAAAAAGTATTCAATTATGATGTATAATTGGATACTTAAACTTATATATTCTTGATTCTAGTTTTTTATTTAGTGATTAAAAAGATACTAGAATACCAAAAAAAAAACATTTATACAAAAGGATAGTTAATTATTCAAACTACGAGGATAAATATTGTTTTACACAACAAGTGGGTTTTTGCAAGTTTTTCTATTATGGCCTTTGAGTTTGCAATTGGTGCATCTGCTTTGGCTTTGTTGCTCCATTGAGTTTTTGTATCTTCCTGCCTTTGGTCTACCTGGAGGTCTTCTTGTGATCGGTGGGTACACCTTTAGGCACTTAATATCTTCTGGTACCTCCCAATTTTCTGTATCTCCGACTGGAATGTAGCTGATGAATAAGTCGCTACCAAAGCATCTTTGTTGTACAATGGGTTTTACCCCATTGGGTAGTTCTACTAGCTCCCACACTTGGTTAGAATCCATAGATCCCATTTCGGATTCCATTGCTGTTATCCAGGATTCAGCATCCTTGTCTTGAACTGCTTGTTTGTACGTACATGGATCCGTTTCATCCTGGTCCGGGGAGTGGTCCGAAGATGCTCCCATGCTGATGAAACGTTCGGGTTGACGAACAACCTTCCCACTACGGCGAGGCATGTCCTTAGTTTGCGTATCCACAATAGTGTCGATACGTGGTACACTAGGTGTTTGCACAATTGGTATTGTCGAAATTTCGCCCCTAAGTTCTTCTAGAATGACCTCACTCCCAGGCTTGTGGCTTATCACATAGTCCTCCTCTAAAAACCGGGCATTGGTGCTAACAATGACCTTCTGGTCTTTAGAACTGTAGAATAAGCCACCCTTCGTTTCCTTAGGATATCCTACAAACACTCGTACTTCTGTACGAGATGCCAACTTATCAGCTTCCTTATTCAAAGACGTGTCTTCAGAGAACCCCAAATCCGAACATGTCCTAGACTGGGCTTGCGCCCATTCCACAGTTCTGTGGGTGTTTTTGGAACTGATTTCGAAGGCACCAAGTTTAGAATGTACGCCGCTGTTTCCAAGGCGTATCCCCAAAACGAAATAGGCAAATCAGAATAACTCATCATTGACCTAACCATCTCTAATAAAGTACGATTCCTTCGTTCAGCAACACAATTTTGTTGTGGTGTACCAGGCGCTGTGAGCTGGGAAGCAATCCCCTCATGTGCCAAGAAATCCAAAAACTCTCCACTAAGGTATTCGCCACCACGATCAAATAGTAGTGACTTGATGCTCTGCCCATGACGCTTCTCCGTTTCAGCCTTGAATTCTTTGAACTTATCAAAAGATTCAGACTTACATCGCATCAAATAGATGTATCCATATCTCGAATAATCATCTATAAACGTGATGAAGTATTCGAAACCACCCTTAGCCTGGATGTTCATTGGACCACATACATCGGTATGAACTAATTCCAACACCTTTTGTGCACGATTTCCTTTGCTTTGAAAAGCCCTTTTAGTCATTTTACCTTCCAGGCAGGATTCGCAGGTTGGAAATGACTCAACTTGGAGCGAATCCAATGGGCCATCGCTCACCAATCTTTGAATCCTTCTAAGGTTAATATGACCCAATCGTAAATGCCACAAATATGTTGGATTTATGCTCGAAAGTTCCTTTCTTTTATTAGGATTAGTCAAAGAATTAAGCGATTTATAATTATGCAAGGGAGCTGGTGCAGCATTGATGATATAAAGTTCTTCATTATAAGTACTCCCGCAAATATATTCACCATTTCTTTTAATGATTGCATTATCTTCAAAAGAAACTGAATATCCATCACGTAATTTAGAAACGAAATCAAATTCATTCTAAAATCGGGTACTAATAATACATTATTAAGAACTAAAATCTTATCATCAACTTTTAGCCGCACGACTCCTTTACCAATGTACCTTCACTGGAATAGTCGCTGACTTATTGTAATCTCATCCGCACTAAGTACCTTGGTTACTTGGAACCCTATGAGTCATAACAAACATGATCGGTGGAGCCCGAATCCACTATCCATGAAGTGATGGAACAGCGACAAACATGTTTTGACTACTAGTGCATGAGACGTACCTTTCTTAGGGCAGTCACTCTTGAAATGTCCTTTCAGACCGCAGTTGAAGCACTTGCCCTTCGGCTTTTTGTTCACTTCCGGCTGAGGAGCCTTTGACTGAGGAGCCTTGCCTTTAGCCTTGAAGGTCGCCACTTGCTTCTGGCCAACCTGCTTTTTCTTCTTTCCCCATTTGGGTTTTGAAGAAGCAGCACCGGTTGCCGCAAGAATTTGATGATAACCTTGTTTGAAGAGACCTTCGGCAGATTGAAGCTCTGTCAGAAGTTCCGCCAATGTGTAAGTCCTACGATTCATATTGTAGTTGAGGCGGAACTGCTCAAAGCTTCTTGGTAAACTGCCCAAGATAATATCGACCTGCGACTCCGCATCGATAGTGGCCCCCAGTATGCTCAGTTCGTTCAAATGAGACATCATTTTAAGAACGTGATCCCTTACTGGGGTCCCTTCAGACATCTGAGTTGTCATCAAAACCCTCATCGCATTTTGCCTAGCCGCCCGGTTCTGATGACCAAACATCTCAGTGAGATTTTTCATCATTTCCACGGCCGAGCCCATCGTCTGATGCTGATGCTGCAATACATTTGTCAATGAAGCTAAAATGTAACAGCGAGCCATCTCATCAGACTTTTTCCATTTCCGGAATTCAGCCAACTCTTCAGGAGTGGCATTCGGTTATGGTTCCAAAGGACTCTCCTCAGTTAAAACAAACTTATGCCCCTCGGCAGTCAAGACAATATCAAGATTTCTTTTCCAGTCGGCAAAGTTAGTGCCATCAAATTTGTTTTCTTTGAGAATAACAGCTAGTGGATTGAAAGACATCTGAGAATAAAATTAAAACACCATTCATCACATAATTCGACGCAAAATATATTGAAAAAACCTTAAACAATATATATGCAATCAACCAACACCTTGAAAAACCGCACATGCAAGTCACGATAGTGTGGACGTTTACATATACTTTTCAAGTAGATTTTGACGTCTTTAATTTTACTATCTAGCCAAGACACATTTTGACAAGTAAAATTAATAGTTGGTTCCTCTTGGCCATGTATTTAATTAACATAGACTCCGATGGGGAGCTTATTAATTAATACATCTAAGTGAACACCATAATTTAACAAACTTTAGAATATTATTTAATGATAATAGTCCTACAGATGGAGAGGTCCTATCATAAAAAAATAATATTCACCTTTTTGTTATCAAATTTGAAGTTTAAAACCAGTGAGCCAATAATTTAGCACATCCGATGTGAAGGAAGACTCTAATGTCAACGCGCATGCTAATTATTTCATAATTTAAACCAATTATGGAGGCCAATTGGATTTTGAAAAATCAATTTTAAAATCACTTAGTTATTTTGAAAAAATAAGGTTTTTAATTTTCTCGTCCTAACATGCAAGGAAACATATCACGCATACATCCATACATGCCATACATCAAAACAATATAAACCAACAAATATTAAAATTGGACAATTATATCCAATTATCATGGCTTATTATTCCTCGTTTTGAATAACGAGAAAATCTTCGGCTCGTTTGCTCCCCTTTGCTTCAAGCATCTCGCGGAAAAGCGAATTGAACGACCCGAATGCGACTTGACTGCCGCCATTGCCATTTGCAATGCTAAATCCATTGCCCGCCGCCCAATTGCCGTCTTCTTGGCCAGTAAATTTGCCCAGCCGATTAGCCATTGACCGACTGCCGGACCGTCTTCTTGGCGAACCGCCGATCGGCTCCTTGCTGGTCCCAGTTGGTTCGTCCGATCGGGACTCCTCTTCGCGCTGGACTTCTTTTTCTTTCGTACTTTGAGTGTCCCAACTCGATTACAATTTTATTCAAAATAAAATACATCGAATTTACATCAAATTACAAGAAAAAAATCCTATTCTACCCGTGGATTTTCTCACATGAAAAACTTATACATGCCACAAAAACGGACCAAATTACCAAAACGCGTAAATAAATAAAACATCACATAGCCATGATAATTGGATCATATTTTCCTGCAAGACAAATTCTGGCAAAATATTCCAAAAAATCATACTATACGAATATTTAATTGCTAGCATATTAATCACCAAATTAATTAAATTGAACAGAACCTAAAGACCGGCTCCGATACCAATTGTTGGAATATAAAATGCAGCGGAAGCGAGTTGGTGAAGATAATTTAATAAAAGGTTTTATAAACTAACCAACGTAAAAACTGGATCTATTTAGGCTTGTCAACTAATTAACTAAACAGATTAATAAACAATTAAATAAACATATTTACGCATGGGAGTCGGTAATTTTTACCTTTGACGCGAAGTGGTAGAAAAAACCCTTTTGGTCGATTTGTCCTTCTTCGTGTTGCTCTCCGATCTTCTTGTATTTCTACCTTGAGATCTTCTAGAGTATATCCCGCCTACGTCCGGATGTCGTGTGGGCAACAATCTACCGGACTACTTGGACTGCAAAAGGATCGGCCGAAACTTTTCTCTCAAGAAACTTACGATTTTTGTTCTCTCTATTTTTCTTGAATATTTTGAGTATTTTAGAAAAATATTGTGTTTACCAAATTGTGGAATCCAAGACACAAGTCAAGATCCACAATTAAAACACACACAATAAAAATCGATTTCTTGGGCAATAATGAGGTAAAAAAATCGGCCAACCCGAAGCATGTATTTATAGGTGTTTTGGGCTACTCTAGAGACCTTAAGGAGGATATGGTAAGGACTCCCAATAGATATCTTCCTTCCATTATTAGGACTCTTCCTAATATGAAGACTCTATTAATATCAACTTAGTCCACTAATAAGTTAATATTGCACTTCCTACCAAAATCCCAAATTACGAAATTGGGCTCCTTTTTGAATTAATTATTTCCCGTGTTTAAAATATTCCATGTCCATTAATTAATTTAAGCTACTGACAGCTTTTAATTAATTAATGTATTATACATGAGTATACCACTCGACCTTTATTATTATATCGGAAAATTAATTCCACCTGCAGGGTTTGATATAATAATCCTTTCGAGTGCCTCAAGGGACATGATCAACCCGACTGGTCGGGACACGATTTCTAGTTATAATATTAATTATCATATAAATAATAATATTGCCCAAAATATCGAGCATATTGAGTCAATCATTGTGGCTCTCACCCATGATAAATCAAAGCAATAAATATTAAATATATATAATTAAGTATTAATCACTAGAATTAAGAAATAATAATTATCCGAGATGTACGTTCTTCTTATAGTCAGTACAGAAGAATCTATCTCACCTCGATCCTGTTCAACGTATAACGAATACGCTAATATATGCTAATGGTCAAGACCAACCAATCTCAAGCATATACTACAACCTCTCACATAACGGTCTAATGTTACATAGGTTGTGGCGAATATTACTATATAAGGAACCGATAATGTGATCTTACTGTGACACTACACACCACATTATCTACAATATAAAGTAAATTAGACTGCATTTGCATAATCATAGCGTGAATAAATATGCAAAACATGTGATAAATGAATTAAATATTCTCATAGATAAAGACCGGGAAATTAGGTAATACAAGCATAAAGTATGCTTTGACGTATACAACCCTAACAGTAACCATATCCTTCAACTTGCGTGTGCCCATTAGCTCGTCCAAATGACCACCTTCTTGTTGAACTCAAAATATTTCCAACTTGTCGAGTAAGCTTCAAGCTTCTTCACATGAAATTTTTTGTATTTCTATGCTATCATCCTCCGGATTATTTTTCTCATTTTCTTGCCTAATTCCTTCAATGATTTCTTCATCGGTTAAAGTATAAATAATTTTCTTGCCTAATTCCTAAGTTTACAACATATTACATACATGTATATACTAATTATAATATTTATATATTATTCATCCACTTTAAAATTTTAAAAAAATTCTTTTTAAAACTCTATTTAGGAAAAACCTCCATTTAAGAATATTTTTTTATGTTCCCAAGGATATGACTTTAGAGAGGTTTTACTGTATGAACTTTAGCTCTATTTTGATTGTGTAAATATGTTTTGAGCTTGGCTCTTATTGAACAAATATTAATTAAAGTACTAAAATAATAATATTTTATAAATACATATTGAGATAAATTTAACATTTTACATGATATTATTTGCATTTATATTTAAGAAAAACCAATCATATATTGTTTCTTTAATCTAAAAGTTATGAATAATCTACTTTTAAAATAATAAAGGTAACATATCATTAAATCAAAGATTACATTATAAAATGTTAAAAAATTAAAAGCTCAAAAGAACACCAGTTCTGATCACTATTAAAAACCCTCATCATTTATTTCCACGTCATCTTTGCCGTCGTCTTCATGATCACTCTCCGTTCGATTTGCTGGCCAAATTTGTCTTGCTAAAGCAGTCCAGACCTTGGACATGACTTATTTATGATCGTCTTCAAACATAAGTGAATCTGCACTTCCTTGACCATTTGCATCATGTTGTATAATTGGTATCACAAGCGTGTGTATTCTTATGAAATTATGTAGTGTGAAAGTGGAAACAATTATTGATTTTTGATACTTTTATTACATTTGGGGGCATATTTTTTTAGCACCTTTCATCTTTTCTTTATTATTATTATTATTATTTGTGACATTTGATACTTTTGTGATATTTGGGACATTTAGGGCATATATATTAGTATTATTATTTTTGTTATTATGATTTTAATTAATTATATTATTACTATATTGTATTTATTATTCTTTTTTATTATTTTCATTATTTTATTATTTTCTTATTATTATTTTATTATTGTCCTTAAAACACTTAAAAAATGAAAAGTAATGTAAATGCTACATTTTGTGGATCACAACTCTTACACGTTTCCCAATATCAGCCAATAACACATAACTACGTGTCCCAACCCCATTTGCTTTCTTTTAACGGCCGCCAACGAACCTTACTACTACCATACCCGCAAAAGGTACCTACTAATTAGATTCCGCCCGATCCCAAATCGTTTCAAAAAAGTTGCCGGGTAACCCCGATAACGCTATCGGCGATCCAGCGGCTGGGATTCAATCTCACCAACCAAACCAGCAAAAAGTTCTCACGTGTCGGTGAAGCTTCAGACGCTTACCTGTAATCGCCGGTTACCAACTGCATAACAGAACTCCGCTCCCTTTCTATGTATTTTATTTCCATTTTCACATAAAATTTCTTCCTTCTTTCTGGTTTTTTTTTTTTTCATTTTTTTCCATATTATTATTCGTTTAAAAGGAAAAGGAAGAGCATTTGCAAAAAAAAAGATATATATATATATATATTTAAATACAAATATATTGGATTTTTTTTATCGCTCTAGCTTTGTAATTTATATTTTTCCATTTTTTTTTTAACTTTCTCAGACAAGATTGTGATCTATTGGTATGAAATGATCTTAATTGATTTTTTGTTTTTTAAGGATTAATTACTGTATTTGGATTTTGTTGGAGCTGTTTGGATTCCTGATCTGGGGTTAGGGTTAATTTTTTTTTTTTTAGGGAAAATTTGAAGCAGGGCTGTGTTTATGAACTTTAGCTGCGTCGTGTCCTATTTTACATTGGATAAGCGTGTTCCATAGTGTCTCTCATGTCTGGCTCTCGTGTCCGTTCGTCCTAGTTTATCACGATTTATTACCGGAGTAAGTTGGTTCGGAGTTTTTTGAGCAATTTGTGTCGTAGACTGATAAGGGTTAATTATTTTTTTAGGGGGGGTTACAAAAAGAATATTTGGAGTGGTTGAGGTTGGTGTTTCTGTTACGAATATGGCTGCGGGTACTGATTGTTCGTCTGTGTTTATAGAAGGTGGTTATAGTAAGGATAATGGTAAAGTCTATGTAATGGAAGATGAGATATCAGAAAGTGTCGCTGACTTGAAGCAAACGTTGAAACGTAAACCACCACGGCATCTATCGGTTGTGAGGCATTCTATCAGCACTACGACTTTAATCTCGCCCACAGATTTGGTGGTAAAATCCCTTTTTTTTTTGTTTTTTCGTTACGTTGATATTAGCGCTTTAGTTTTATCAGATTTCTCACGTTAATTTCAAATTTTGGATTCCTCCTTTTTTTATCTTTCGAAAAAAATCAAATTTTGTTAGTGTTCCATTTTTTGGTATTTAAGTCTAAGTATATGCTTTTAAGTTTGTGATAATGATCTCCATATTATACCATCCATAAATTTCACTTTAGGATTCTTGCCTCTTTTGATTCAATGAAATGTGCAACGAGATTTGGCGAAATCTTGTATGCATTTTCTACACAGCCAAAATTAGGGCTGGGAATTTTCAACCCAAAACCCGTGGAACCGACCGGAACCGAACCGAAATTCTCGGTTCGGTTCGGTTCCTGGGTGTTGAAATTATTGATTTTTTGGAACCGAACCCGAATTTAGAAATTCGGTTCGGGTTCGGTTCCTGCAAAAAAAAAAATCACAAAAACCCGAAATTACCTATTTACGTTTTTTTATTAACATTAGTTAATTTATAAAGAAAAATAAAAAAAATCCTAAAAGTATACCGTCTTACTTAATTTATTGAAGTTCAAGTTACTCTTTTGTTGCTTCATTTTGTTTGATATTTTGATTGTATCAACTAAACATTCAATATTGTACTATCTTGTTTTTAATTGAATTATTGTTGTTTAGAAATTTAAATTGGAGTCAAACTTTGTTTTTAAAGACTATTGTTGTTTAAAATTGAATTTTTTAGAGTGAAACAGATGAATCGATTCATATGGACATGAAAAAATAAACCCGAAATATTATCGGAACCGAACCGAAAATTTCGGTTCGGGTTGTGTTCGGTTCCGAATGGAAAAAAATATGGAACTGAACCCGAAATACACAATTCAGTTCGGGTTCGGTTCCTGCAAAAAAAAAAAAAACGATTTTTGACAGCCCTAGCCAAAATCATCATCATCATCATCATCGTGATCGACTGCACCTTAATCCTAACTATGTTGTGGTCGGACATGAGTATTATAGTGTCGATTAATGGTCTATAATCAGTCTGTCACTATAAAATTCATGCAAAAACAAAGAGTAGGAAAGGTTCATTCTGGATGCCCTTCGTGTCACAACGTTCATACACAAAGGGAAAATGGGATGAAATTCCAAACGCGTCATAATCACAAATTTTTCCACTCGTTTTCTTTTTTGTTTCTGCATGATGCTTTATGTTTGACTGAGAATCTAATGCACTATCACATATACTTTTACAAGGACTCTGATATCCGAGGGGCTGGAATCAAGTCGCCACCGGATATAGAATCTAGCTTCCAACCAGTTTTTCGGTCCGGAAGCTGTGCTGAGAAAGGACCTAAGCAGTATATGGAGGATGTGCATATTTGCATAGATGATTTGCCTCAACATTTAGGTGAAAATGCAGGTTTCCCTTCCCATGGAGCTTTTTACGGGGTAAGTTAGATTCTGGTATTGTATGCAAGATACTTAATTTGCATATAAGTGCATGAAACCTATTTATTTGAAGGGTTTTGATGTAGACAAGACTTTATGTGTTTTGCCCCTATTTAATGTATGGTTTGATATTGAACCCTATTAGAAATATATTCATTTGTTAATAGTTTTGGAAGTGATGTATGATTATATGTTGACAAGCGAAGTGTTTAAAGTCTCGAATTCCATATCAAAATAAATTGGCTATAGGAGTAGCTCATTATCTTTATGTATTGAAGACAAGACTTATATTTATCCGATATGAGTTTAATGTTTCGATACGCAGCTTCCTCGCGCGTAGCTCGACTCAAGACTTACAATGTGGACTCTTTGACGTGGGTGGCGTTGATGATAGAATTGAGAGAAAAAATCGATAATAATATTTAAGTATGAATAATAGTAGATAAGTAATAATAAAATGATTAAAACACATCTCTTAACCCTTTATTTAGGTTAAGAAGTTCTAATTGAATTTGAAAACTAACTAGAATAAGGAAACTAAATAATATCAAATTCTAATACTATTAAAATACTACAGTCTCCTAATTATGTTAATTACTAGATTCCATTTTCCATCAGCGGAGCTAGATAATCGCGGGTTGTTGATCGGGGGTTGTTGGGCCCAGGGGTGGAGGGAGAGGGGTCCAAGGGGGTCCAGGGACCCCTCCAGCCGACGAAAATTCCCCTATAAAATAGGGGAATATATATATATATATATATATATATATATATATATATATATATATGGCTGTCCGACTTCCATAATCTCCATATGTTCAAACCTTCCCGAATAAATGCTCTAGGGCTCACATATGCAGACAGTCTATTCGGAAATTATGTTAAAGTCTGGGATTCCATCTCAAATGTATATTGAAATCTAGTATGAATAATTTTATGATGATAGTTAGTGTGGTGTTTGATAGAATGTGATTGGTGATTGGAGAAATAAGAAAGAGTGAATAGTGTGTCTCGTGTTCTTTCTATATCTTAGTTTTCTAAAGTTATTCATTCTCACTTCACATGTATGAAGGTGTTTGATGGTCATGGAGGTATAGATGCAGCATCATTCATCAGGAATAATATTCTCAGGTTCATAGTCGAAGATTCGTTTTTTCCTTTATGTTTGGAGAAAGCGATTAGGAGTGCATTTCTGAAAGCCGATTATGCATTTGCTGATGATAGTTCCCTCGACATATCATCCGGAACAACAGCATTGACTGCATTCATATCCGGAAGGTACATGATCTCGATTTTGTAAGATGATAGAGATCTAGTTTTTCAGTTAATCGAGCATTTTTTCCATTAATTTTAGTCGAAATTTCTTAAGGGGGTACTCTGATCGCAATTATGAGCAAAGATTTTAAACAAAACACATATTAAGGAAGTTGATAGATTTCATTTAATTTTATTTAAGATTAGGTTTATTACCTAAATTACCCTTCCTCTAAAACTCTAATTTTCATTATTTAAAATACATCCACATTAAGTAGATCTCATATTCATATGTCAAAGCATTGAATGTATTCAGCATTAAATTAATGATATTTTGGGAATAACAGCATTAAATTGGTTAGAACTATAAAAAAAATTGCTTAACCGGAGGGAGTTTTTTTAATTAAGCCAATCTTAAGAGTGGTTTTCATAATTAGCAAAAGATGGGGTACAAAGATACCATGACTTCCTCTGTTGCATTTTGGGAAGGAACTAATGCTGGATTATGTGTAACATGATTTCACACTCTACTCTGCAGAACAATGATAGTCGCCAATGCCGGAGACTGTCGAGCCGTACTTGGTAAACGAGGTAAAGCCATCGAACTATCTAAAGACCACAAACCTAACTACAAATCCGAAAGACTCAGAATCGAGAAACTAGGAGGAGCCATATACGACGGTTACCTCAATGGCCAGCTATCCGTTTCACGCGCCTTAGGCGACTGGCACATGAAGGCCCCGAAAGGTTCGGCTTCCCCACTAAGTGCAGAGCCCGAGTTGCAAGAGACGTTACTGACGGAAGATGACGAATTCTTGATTATAGGGTGTGATGGTTTATGGGAAGTCATGAGCAGCCAATGCGCTGTGACAATGGCTAGGAAGGAGTTGATGCTGCATAATGATCCCGAGAGGTGCTCGAAAGAGTTGGTCAGAGAGGCATTGAAGCGCAATACATGCGACAATCTAACAGTTATAGTGATATGTTTTTCACAAGATCCTCCACCGAGGATCGAAATTGCTCCGTGTCGAGTGAGGAGGAGTATATCGGCCGAAGGGCTTCATTTACTTAAAGGCGCTTTGGAAGGTAACTTCTGAGGAGATGGCATTTTTTGGATGAAATATGGCTGACCTTCATTGATGTATCTTTTTTTGCTGTGATTCACATCCATATATCTCAATTACTTTGTAGTATCTTTTTTTTTTTTTTTTTTTGAGTTTTTTTCAGTCTTCTTCACTGTGTATTCAGGTAATAATGTTGTATTAATGGGAAAACTGCATTCTTTTAATAAGCTTTCAGATGCTATAAGATGATTTCTCCTGATGTACATAGAGTTATTACAGTTCAACTAAGTTGTTTAATTTACCATGATTTTGTCTCATATTTCAAACAACAACCAGAAGTTTCTAAGACGACACGACAATGGTTCCTTAACATTAAAAATTAAATAAAATGGCCAAGCATGAGTACCTTATTAAGATGATAATAATGTTTTTTTTTTTAATTTAAAGTGTGAAAATCTGGAAATTTAAAAAGAGTTTCTGAAACTTGACCATCAGCCCCTTTACCAAAAATAAACAAGGATTATGGACTCGCATCCTCATCTCAAGAAGCATCATAAATTTCTGCTAAAACCATCCTAATGTCGAACTCCAGTTACGTCCTTACGTGGTTTGTTAGAGTTCTCGGTCAGTATCTCCTTCATCGACTGCTTTCCCACTACCAATGTACAAGTAGAGAAGTTAAAATAAAACCCTTTTCTTGTTGTGATGATATTTTTTTTTTTTAAAAATGAATATTTAAAACCAATTTACTTATGATGTGGATATGAAAATTACCTTGTCCGACTACAATATCTGCCGAGGTCTTGACATAGGACCTTGCTTACGTCTCCTACTTTAACGGACCCTTTCTTTATAGATTCAGCCAGCTGTGAGCAACATAATAGGCTTGTGTTAGAAATACTTGCTTAAAGAAAACTTGGATCATAAAATAGTGGGGTTAATGATCAATGGATGATTCACCTCATCTTCAGTTTCCTCAAGTAACCTAGACATAGAGGAAAATAAATTAGAGAGAATTAGACAATTAAAATTAAAATGACCACATTAATGTAGCAAGCCTTAAAATTGTCTCACCTTCCACAAAAAGTCGAGATGTCTTTCGAATATGCTCTAGCTTCCTGTTTATCTATCATGAAAAATTAAAAACGGACCATAATATTTGTCAAAAACCACGAAATGAACGGACCATAATATTTGTCAAAAACCACGAAATGGCCCTAATGTTAAGTTCACAGATAAGGGGGAAGAGAAAAAATGTAAGTTCAGCGAATGTGTTATCAAATAGCTTATGGTGGATAACCTAAGGTAACGATTAATTAAATGACGCTAAGATAACTAATAATAAGCTTTTAGTAAGCGAAAGTTCTACGAGGACATAACATCATCCTGAGAATAAGCAAAGCCCCTGCCTAGGGCCCCAAAAAGAAAAAAAAAATTGTTCTACTCGCACAGTCGCACTCGTTTTCATCATTTAGAATGAGTGAACTCAGTGAAGACACAAGAAAGAGAGTACAAACACAAACGTTTCTCAAAAACTCAATCGACTTCTGCAAGCCCCATTTTTTTCTCATTATTTTGCTGTCATCTCAGTATTTCGATTTCTTTATGTATAATTTTGATTTTATCTTCTGATAGGGCCTCCAAATGAAGTTTCGTATTAGGCCCCCAAAGTTGATTGACTGGCCCTGCAAGGATAGTATAAGGCACTTCATAGGACCTCATCAAGAAAGTGTATCTTGCACTTAGCTTTTCTCTCCTATATTTTTCCACGTAGAAACTTCTTCAAGCAATAATACTAGTATCTAGTACTTGTAAGCACCCAAAAAATGTACTATTACCTATATTTTGTTTCCCTCAGAGAAAGTCTGTATTTTAGCACGGTAAGAATAACTTTTTATGGACATGAACATACCACATTCTGGAAAGAATCTAGGATCGAAAAGATGCATGAAGGCCCAAAAAAATCGCCACCACATTCATTTTCAAGCAAATTCGGGAGATTAAACCCTAAAACCACAAACGCGTCTTGTCCTAATGAAGTCTCCTTACCCAGTTTCAGCTTTCAATTCACCTTCTGTATTAGTTGCATTTTATATCAAGTATTATCATGTCCTAATGAGATCTAATGTCAACTTAACGAAGTTCTTCCCCATGATTATACACTCACGATTATTCCAACAGCATTCACATCTTCACCTTAAAATCCAAGTATCATTCATGTTTTGTAAGAGAGCAGTCCGGATTTGACAATCAGTACTAATGACATAACACAAGTTACCATATCAGTTACCAGGCTTTCAGTATGCACTCCATGTGCCCTCCGTGCACAGCGAAAGAAACAATAAACAAAGAGAAATTTAGTCATGCACTTGAAAAATGGTGGCATCATCAAATATGAAAATTAAGAAAACTCCTCAACTCTGAGTGCACAATTATGCTCGGATTACTTATTATTTCAGAAGTCAAAACTGCTATATGAGATAGCTGCATTATCCCCAAGGGCCAATCATTAAACCTATTTGCGCAATAATTCCATTTAATACCACCAGTTCATCGGAATAAGCTAATAATAGCACCAGAGTTTCCTTAATGATACAATGCTTCTTAACAAATCAATCAGAAGTGACTCCGTAGACTACGGAAACCAAAAATCGCTGTTATTTCTAATGAAAGTAACTTTTCGGCATGTAAATGAAAGTAACTTTGTCAGCATGTCGTTGAAATGAATTTCAAAAAACTTCTTCGGAACCCAAGTATAACAAGATTCAACGAAAATAAACTTTCGTACATACTAGTTTCAAGGTTGTCCCAATTATTCACTTTAATCCATACTCGTCTGCGTGAATCCACCTGCCAATACAGAGAGGCTAGCTAACATCAGCATAGAGAATTAACTATACTGCCTGATTAAACTACCACGTTTATGTCCTCTAAGGGCAGTTGTCAAGTTAATCACGGGAAGTCCTTTTCCTGTAAGAATTTCAGTTATGTTGCAGTTAGAAACGAGGACAGTTTGTAGGGAGTAGCCAAACTACCTTCTCAAGAGTATAATCTTGCATCTTTTCACATAATCCATCCAGGAGTTCGACAACTCTTAAATCGCTAACTCTGTTGAGAAAAAAGAGGCACATAGGCATGAGCACGCCACAAAAACAAAGAGAAGACATTTGAGGCCTATAGGTCAAAAAACACAGTAAACCTAAACCTGTAATCTATTAGTTTCCCTTCACGCTGACCCTTAGAGTCCAACCGGTGTCTCATGTCCAAATGATTTCTCGGTTTTTCCTGTGTGAAAGTGAAAAAACAAATCAGTATTTGCCCCCGTAAAAAGAAATAGAAATAGAAACTATTGAATCTCAGTTTTTTCTTTCTTCCTCATCAGTTTTCTTCCTTAAGCCTCTTACTATAGAAATAGAAACTAATACCAGCATGTTGTAGTCTCCAAATGCAAATCATGGTCCTCCTGTATTCAGCATAACATAGTCCCCAGACTCCCAACAGTTGTACAACTAATTTTGATTTACTATGGATGCTTCTCATTCTAAAAAAGCACGCCCACACACTATGGAAATTTATTAATATGATTCAATAAGAATTTTGATGATTTGATGGAAATTTATTAATATGATTCAATGGAGCCAAAGACTCCATATCTTTTGGTTCTGGATTATAATGGAATAAAACAAAATGACTCACTAAACTGGCTGCACTTTTTTTCCCATGAAGTACTAGTCATTTCATGCAATTCTCGATGCAATTTTCATTTTGGATCATCCGGAAACAGCCTCTCTGCGTTAAGACAGGGGTAAGGCTGCGTACATCCGATCCCCCCTTACCCCGCTTTTTGCGGGAGCCGTTGAGGCATTGGGGTAATGTTGTTGTTGTTGTTGATCTATTTCTTCAACCATTCAGAAGAACTTGGATTAACCACGACATTGGGGACCATTTGAATACTTATGATCTAAATCCTCGAATTGAAACAGAAGAAATGCACGAGCTCAAGTTTTATGAGTAGTTGAGTATAATAGTACTCATGTGCTCGGTCAAATGAGTACTATTCATTTACTCGGCGAAATGAGTACAATGTATTCATATAGCTAGTACAGAGCAGTAGGAGTACTGCGGTACACTTACGCAGGATTTTTAAGCACGAAAGGACTTAACATGAGATCCGAACCCCTACATTAATACATTGTGAATAAAATAACCCTAACTTTATGCATCTAAGACCAAGACTTAGTAATCTTCCAAAAACAGCCTCTATCCTTAGATATCCAACAAATATTCACCCAATCATGGTTTTCAGGCCCGCTCCCCACCCACGACCCACCCATCACTGGCTCCCTGCCGACTGCGCCACTGCACCCAGTCCGCAAAACCAGTTCACAGCTTCAATTGCAAACCAAACAAATAATTTGAAAAAACTCATCTTCCTCATTACTTGCAGTTAGTTCAGTCTAATACAATCACATGTAAAAATAATAGAAAAATAAAGAACAAAACAGTAATAATAATAATAATAATAATAATAATAATAATAATAATAATAATAATAATAATAATAATAATAATCTTACATTTAACAGTCCCCGCTCCAGCTCCTCCTGAGAAAAACAACAAATGTCCATGAGAAAAACTAAAAAATAAAATAAAAAAATGCGTGTTCTAATTGAACAAGATCAACTACAAAATACTCACAGCAATCGCATTGCAGGCGGCGCATTTATCGTCAATGCCGTAAGCAGAAACTGCTAGAACAGCAATACTGATTACGAATATTGAATTTAAGTTCACATCCGCCATTTTTAAGCTTAGATCCTTCTCTGCTTGATCTCCTGTTTCTTCAGTGGGTGTGGTGGGGGGGTGGGGGTAGGGGTGTGGCCCGTGTGGGTGTGTGGGGATTTGCAGACCTGTTTGTTTTTATTTATGTAGCAAAATTTAATGGCACGTCAGCGAAATATTTGTGTTGTTGAAATCCACTAATAAACTGACACGTGTTAGTTTGTGTAAAATGTCGGGCTAATATCGTTATTGGATTTCCAGATCATATTGGGCTGTAAATATACTGATATTTGTCATGGGCTGCGCAGGCTTAAACAAGAAAGGGATAAAAGGCCATGTTTTATAAAATAAATTATTTATTTTTGTATAAATTAAATAGTTATATTACTTTTATATATTTTTTTTAAAAAATAGATAGACAAACCACATGTGTGAATTAATTTGGTACATTACTCATCTTTGTTTTCGAAAAGGTACATCTTGTTTCTGAATAAAATTAGGGATTAATCAGCAATTTTTTTAGAATACAGGAGGGTATTGTGCCTACTTAATTTATAGAGGGTGTAATTGGCCTATTTTTTAAAAATACAGAAAGGTAATATGATTATTTAATTTATCCAGAAGGTTCAACGACCCGTTTTAAAAAATAGAGGTATGGGTGGCAGAAAATACCGATACCGAACTTATCATACCAGAAATTATCAAAATTCTAAAAAATTTGGTATACCGACCGTGTCTGAAAAAAAATTTAGTACGGTAATGATATGAAAATTTCATTTTTTGTATTTCGGTACACATTCGGCATATCGGTATACCAAATTTTTTCGATATTTTGGTTGTTCGGTATTTCGGTATATATCGATATCTCAAAATTCTTTTCGTATTTTGGTAGTCCGGTATTTTCCTGAGTTCGATATATACCGATATCGAAATAAAGTTTGATATACTGAAATTTCGATACGATATCGGTATAAAGTTTATTGTAGTGAGATTTTCCCTTCAATACGCCCCTGTAACTAACGTTCCCAACCAAGATATATCTCATTGTCGGGTAGTTATTTGTATACGGTATAATTTAAATTAGTTTTAATATTTTGTATAGAGTTAAATACTCTCTTAATCTCTTTTATCCACCAAAATGTGTCGAGAATGAATTTAGCACAGATATTAAAAAATTGTGTGAGTTAGTGGTGAGTTCGTAATAAGTGGAATATAAATGTGATTAGTTTACGACGAATTCAGTGGAGAGGGGGGGCTACGGTTTCCATGGGTGTGATAATAAGGGGGGTTGTCCTTCTTTCTTATGGTTGAGCGTATTAGTAAGTATATGAGTGAGTTTATTTAGTTAAATAAGTGACGAGTGAGTTACCAGAAATTGAAAATACGAAATGGAACACATTTTTGTGGATGTACCGCAAATGGCAAAATAAGATATATTTTCACGGATGAAGGGAGTATTAGATACATTTGTGTGATGTATTCTGCTAATTGGCTGAGAAGGGAGTATTAGATACATTTGTGTGATGTATTCTGCTAATTGGCTGGGATGAAGGGAGTATTAGATACATTTCTGTGATGTATTCTGCTAATTGGCTGGGATGAAGGGAGTATTAGATACATTTGTGTGATGTATTCTGCTAATTGGCTGAGAAGAGAGTATTAGATACATTTGTGTGATGTATTCTGCTAATTGCTGAGCGGCTGGTATACGTCTGATGGTCCGGCTGGTATTCGTCTGATGGTCCGGCTCAAACACCCGATCTGATGGATTGCTCGATTTTGTAATGAGCCCAATGTGCGGGATTATCGTGTGACTGCAACATGTCATTTTTTTTTTAATTTATTAAAATTTGATAAGCTAGTTAATAGGTGATAAGCTAGCTTATTTTATAAGCTAGTCGATAGCTAGTTCATAAAATAGTTCATGGTGTACCAAACGATTTTTTTTAAACAAGCGTAAAAAATATGCTAGCTTATTTTTTCGCTAAACATGCACAATATTCACAAGCGAAAATGCTTCTTTAAAAAGTTGGAAAATATGGTGCAGGGATCTCTCACGTTGAATTGATCCTCTAAAGTAACTATAACAAGAATTTCACATTAAAAAAAATACAGACCCCGTTACAAGGGGGCTGAAAAGGAGTTCGAATAAAAGAAAAATTATGTACCTGCGCCTCACACTTCTTCACACACTAGTTTACTTTCAATGAATCTGAAGAAAAAAAAACTCACAAAAGAAGTGGGAGTGGAAAAAAATATATAGATCTTAACAGTAAACCTCCTCAGGTAAGGATCATTATCCCTGGTTCGGAAAGATCCCAGAAAAGATGGGGATTTTATCGACATGTTTCAATGCACGCTCGGCAATCTGCTGCGTCCTATAATCTCCGTGTTGAAAAGCATCAACGAGGGCCGTGCTAATACTCGGATTGCTTGAAACCTCAACAGCTATCTCCTCATTCCTTAACAACCTTTCGGCTGCCCATACCACCCTCCTTCTTAAACTATCCGTTCGTTTCTCGAGTAACAAATCAAGAATAGGTTTAACCCCTTCGGCGTCAAGCAACACCTTAATCCCCTCGACTATGTCAACCCCGTCGTCTAACAAAGTCGATAAAGCCGCAAGTGAAGCTTCAACAACTCTGTCGTTCGTGTGGTCCAAAAGCGCCACTAATTTCTCAACCGCCTGCCCTTCCAACAGACAGAATGTTTCCTTCAACGAGCACGTCCCACGATGGACCTTACATAATCCCGTTATGATATTTGGCTTGCTCAAACAAGGAAATATCGAGACGCAGAAGCCTGGGTTGCGAAACTCGGGCAATTTCGTCAAGTTTTTCGATTCTTGAGATAGATTCTCCAGAGCCATGGCCGATACCATTTGGACGTTATCGAGCCCGTTCGCTTGTAGAAGGTCTATGAATAGAGAAGCGAGATTGTGGTCGCGGCAAAGCCCGCGGGCTGAACCCGAAGCTTCGGATAAAGAAAATGTTACTCTTGAAAGAACCTTGACGAGACCATCCAAATACGGGGTCATAAAACGGCTACCCCTTGTCTCCCCCAGACGGATCCTGATTATCCTCGATATAAAAAGATGAAAAGCACCCTCTTCCAATATCAGCCGAGATAGACCCGCGTCGCGTTCGGGAAGATCAGCTAATAATCCAACAGCTGCTGCTTGCTCCTCGGTTATCCCTATATTCTCTGTTATCACTCTAATTAGGCTACTAAGTTGCCCGTGTAAACAATTGGCTAGCTCTTGACCCATGTGAGGCGACAAATTCTGAAGAAGCTTAATCGAAGCCAATCTCAAGTCCCTCTGTGGGGCCTCGATAAATTGGACCAAACCAATCATAGCACCCGAGCTTTTAATAGCAAAGACAACACTGGATACGGTCGAATTCGAGCCCGTGAGCCCGACGAGTACTTGGATAAGCTTGCACTCGATTGAAGGGCCCGTGTTGCCAATGAGATGCAAAAGGTTGTGAATTATTTCCTCGGAGACGAGGGTTTGGTGATCGGGACCCACAGGAGTGGAATCGAAATCGTAACCGGAATTCACGATGTTGGAAAGAATGGTTGCCGATACTTCTTTGAGCCGCATCGGGAGTTGTTTGTTTCCGACGGTGAAAAGATCTTTCACGAGGGGTGGAAGAATACCGGCCTCGATCAAGATTTTAGCACTTGTTTCGTCTGATGAAATCTGGTTTAGAGCTTTGAGGGCCGCCTCTCGGGCCTGCGTGTTGTTGCTCTTCACGAGGTTGATAAGTGAGAAACCGGCTGTCCGGGCCACAAAGACTTTGACATCATTGTTTAGAGCAAGTTCGCCCAGAAATGCTGCCATGGACAATTTAGTTTCTGGGGACCCTGCAAATCAATTTTAGGGATAACTACAGAAACTACGGAGGCTTGGCTTAATAACAAAATGAAAAGCAGAGATGTTTACCCAAACAAAGTGGGCTTTGATTCAGTTTTAAATATAAGAGGATGATTGTAATATTTTTACAAATGTAAGGGTGGCGCATTCGTATGATTGTTCTATTGGTGACGACTTTGACGTTATCAGATAATGATTCATGTTAGTCGACCCCAAAGCATTTTGGGACTAAGGCTCTGATGTTGATGTTGTTGTTGTTGTTGTAAGGGTGGCGTATAATGTTTTTGCTTATGAGAGAGGAATGAAGTGTGCTACAACCTCAAAGTTTTTTTAGTAATTTCTAACAACTAGCGGGGGTTTTGTAATTAGCCCAAACCTCATGGGTTTGGGTTCATTACCCATGATTTAACCTGATTACAAAAGTAAAAGCACATCCATCTTTCAAAATTACAAATAGGAGAAAAGAGACCACAGGGAAGTGGTCGTAATATCCTAAGGGGGTAAACGTAATTAATTGTCTTTCTTTTCAATATAATTAGGCTAAAACTCAGGGTTAGATTTTGAAATTCACCCGAGCTTCTACTTTTAAGGTGCGGACTCTACACCAATGCAAGCATTTTTCCTCTATGTATCTGTGCTAGTCCTAAAGGAAGAACAAAATAACACACACAAGAACGTTTTACATTAAGAGTAAGGTATGGATGTTTTACTGCACCTTCAAGTAGTAGCGTCAGAAGGGGCTGTAATCTGCCGCATTCGGCCATTTGTCTAACGTTGTTCTCACACTGCGCCAGATTTTCCAAGGTTTGATCAGCCTTTTCGACAGTTAAAACATTTTCCGAGTTGCTGCTAGCCATTCCTACTAAAATTAGAACGGCTCCATTAACTGATCCGATCTTTTCACGTAGTCTTTCAGACTTAGAGAGCTCATATAGCAACAAAACAGCTTCTTCTCTCTCTTTGGAATGCTCGTGGGGTAAGAATTTGACTACTGTGCGCACTGTGTCCCCTTCAGCCATTATTTCCTATAAAACATTAGATAATTGTGAGTTCAAAGGCAGGATCTCCTTACTTTTTTAGAAACAGCTTATAAGTTCCTAAAACCCTTCTCTTTAAGGATCTCATAAGCTGTTTCACGAAGAAAAATTACCAAACAAATTATCGGAGCTAAGAAGGTCTTAAACAGCTTATAAGATGTTGCTGAAATTGCAAAATTAATCATGTCACTTTAACGCGCTAGCAAATTGGTCCTGTTTGCAAAGAGCCATGTAAATAAATATCTTAAGTTTGGTCCTGCAAAATGCAGGATTTGCATAATACATGTAACTATATAGAAATCAGAATTTCGGTCCTAATTTTACTGGATTTAAATCATGTGAACAGCACGAAAAATTCTCAATTTTTGGTGAAGTTGAGACCAAAAAAGAATCTTTGTTTTATATAGTTATGGCACCATTTGGCAAACTGTGCATTTTGTTGGACCAAAGTTTAGATGCTTATATAGTTGCAATATTATAAATAGTATAGTTACAGAACCAAGTATACAATTTTGCCTTAATGTTTTTGAAGAACTTATAGCCTCAACCAAACATAAGATAAACAACTAAAAAAATACAAATAAATAAAATCAAACCTTTAAACAACCTTATTATCAGAGTCGTCCTCCACCACAATCCGAAGAGTTTCAAGTGCTTTGCACCGTACGGGACGACTACTACTCTTCAAAACATCAACAATCATAGGCAACAGCTCAGCATTTCTAATCACATGCTTATTCGACCCGTTTTTCACGCAAAGATGCTGGACGAATTTCAGGGCCTGAATAATATCGTTCTCTGGGCTGCTTAAGGATAACGATCTACGAGCCATGTCGAGCTTAGCTGCTCCGTTTCTTGCATTCCATTCTTCGATCGTGTTTCTTAAAGCGATACTTGGATTTAGTTCCGTACTTCTTAGTTCTCTTAATGTTAACGGGCATACTAGCCTTCTTCCATTTTCCCTGCACTCTCTGAACCATTTCTCGATGGCTTCTCGTTCGAATGTTTGCCCGTTTTCTAAACTAACGGGGTCTCGCATTACTCGTTTTGATAAAGGGCATATAAATGCATCGTAAATTGGATCTACATGAAGTCTTCCGAATTGGTAGCTATCGTCTATTTGACCACCCGGCTCATGATTTCCATCCAAGTTCCCAGCCATGAAATTAAATTACTTATTTACCTATAGCAGAAAATCAAAATAGTTCTTTTACATTTGCAGAATGGAGGATTTGTAGAGTGTTTACAAACACATAAATTAAATAATAATTGCAAGATAAAAGCTGTAAAAAATGTACTTTTTATTTTCGACGCCTTTGATGTTGCATAATTTAGATTTCTGATTCTACTTACGGTTCGGCTATATACAAGGAAAGCACTTTTACAACTTATTCACCAGACACTCCCGTTTAACTCGTCCAACAATTCGCTTTCATTTGCAACCACTACCAACTGCTGATTTCAAACTACTTTTCGTTTCTTTCCCAAAAAATCACTTCCCCTAAAAGCAAACGTTTTTTATGCGGACACTCCTATACTAGCAAAACATCCAACACAGGGAAAAAGCCACTCAAGCTTCGTTCCATTCTTTCGATTCAATTTTCATGCTACAAGATGGCATATATAATATATTATATCCCATGCCTGATTTCAAAGATTGATTGTGAAAATGCATAGAGTGTGTCCAACAACAACTTTTGAAATAGCTTTTAGTGCTAAATAAAAATAGTAGTGCTTGCAAGAATACTGGTGGGTGATAACTTTTAGCTTTTGAAGTAGTGTTCCAGATAAGCTAACAAAAATTAGCTTTTTGAGTGGTGTTTGACAAAAACTACCAAATTTAGCTTCAACGACTAATTTTATATCAAACAACTACTCTGACAGCTACCTCTAACAACTACGCAACAGGCAAAAACTAACACTTAGATTACTGCAACAGACAACAACCAACTAGAGCACTTTAGTTCTGTATCGTACCGAAGAGACCTACAGGGGCAATGCTCTCATCTAAACCAAGCAATTCTCAACCTGAAGCTTTTTAGTAACTATCTTTGAGCATCAAAAGCATATGAGAGTCCTATCAAAGGGGGAAGATGCTCTCATCTAAACATAGTAAATTTTCAAAAGGTGAAACCCTAAAATTTAAAACCCTAAAAGGTAGAAAGCAAGAACTAAGTTCAAAATTCAATCCAAATCAAAATCAACCAGCAACCAACATTTAATTTAGCATTCAATTCGTTAAATCAAAACACGGATTCATATTCATTACCTCAAAGAATAAAATAAGCTCCCAAATAACTTGATTTTGTTTTTTTTTGAAATCTTTTCCAGTCTTAACCTCGCTTCAAAAACCATATCAACAAATCCAACCAGATTGTGTGAAACTGAGGAAACTTCTGATTCCTCCATGAATCTCGCGTCATGGTTTCTTCCGGAAAGAGGTAAAAATGGGAAAGCAAAGAGAAAATGGGGGCGAAAGCCGAGAGGGTGGCCGCTGACCGGAAATGAGAGAAACCAAAGAAAACTACCAATTATGAAATATACAGATAATAATTAATGGGGTGTAAAATGGAAGAGTTGACTGGAAAACGAATACTGTCATATGGGATGATGATGATGAATTGATGATGCTGGATTCTGTGGAGAACAGTTTTTTTTTTTTTTTTTTTGGCAAAATGGGATAATGTGGAGATTGACTTGACAGTCTGAGCTGGATTTTGTTAGTTTCTGTTGTTTGACTTTGAGGTTGCCTATAAGTATGGTCAAGGAAATACAAAATCTACATTTTAGATGGAGGTGTTTGTTCTTCTAGTATTTTCTTTAGTTTATTTGAGTTATTTTTTTAATTTTCTTTTAATTTTTCTATTTTTTTTTTGACAATAAAATTTAATTTTTCTATTTAGTTTCCTAGATTTTTTTAGTTTGTTTATTATTTCAGCTAGTTTAGTTATTTTCTCTAACCGATTAAGATCCGTCACAACTATGTGAAAAGAGACTGTTTCTTTTTTTATATATATGTAAACATAAAAGGATGTATTAAGATATCACATACATCTCATACATGTACGCATATTCATCACCGAATTTATAATGAATAACGAATTTCATTTTCAATAACAAGTGGTATTATCAGGTGGATAATTTATATTATCAGCTGGTAATTTAACAACTGTCGGTCTAGTAAACCGCGACAGTGTTTGAGTTGCCAACTGATAATTAGATAACCAACAATATCTTGAATTACCCCGAGGTAATTCAAAATATCATACCAATAATATATTGTTCAGCTCATCACAAGATACTTAGGCCATGTTCTTTTGGACTTATTTTTCGATTTTCGATTTTGATTCGATTCGATTGATTCGATTCAGTCCATTCGATTCGATTCAATTCAATCTGATTCGAGTCCATTCATTCGATTCGGCTCAGCTCAGTTCTTCTTCTTCTTATTATTATTATTATTATTAATCTTAATTATTATTATTGTTATTATTACTAATAATATTACTATTATCGTTGTTGTTGTTAATTACTATTATTATTATTTACCATTATTATTATTATTATTTATCCTTAATATATATTTCGATTCGATTCATTCGATTCGATTCCATTGATTCGATTCGATTGATTCGATTCGATTCAGATCCATTCGATTCGATTCGATTCGAATCCATTCATCCAAAAGAATGGTGGCCTTAATAACCTAAAAAATTTTCATTGCATTACCAAGTAAAAAATTCCAACATATATAAATAAGACGAAGCACTACCAAAAACATGGACTCCTTATTTCTACAAGGCAAAAGTTTTCAGATATTCTGGGTCACGCTTATCCCTTTCCTAAAGCTCCTAAACCACTGGTCCAAAATATATGTGGGCACAATGAGCTTCGAACCGTCAACACAAAACGACTACATAAAACTAAATAAATTTTCTTTGACCTTTAATGACAGTCGTTCGATTCTCCTCTCTGCAGCCACGTCGAGCGAAGGCAACGCTAAAAAATTATCAACCGACACACCGATCATAGGGGACAGCAGCGCGTCAGCTGCCCTCAACTGGGGGGCACCCATGGTTCCTGGATTTGGCCAGGGGAGAGAAAGTATTGGAAATAAAACGCAGCGGAAGCAGCGGGTTTGGATTTACTGAAATCGACCCTCAAGAATGGAATCTATTTAGGCTCGTCAAATAATTAATTACACAGATTAATAAGCAATTTAAACGAACAATATATATTTACGCATCTAAACATGATAATTCGTAATATTCTACCTAGATATAAAATATTTTAGAATGCATTACCTTTGAAGCAAAGTTTTTGAATTTCTCCTTGATCTTCTTGTATTTCTACTTTTAGATTTTCTAGAGTATGATCCGCCTTAATTTGGACATTGTGTGGACAACGAGCTACCGAACCTTGCTTGAACTTCAACGAAATCGACCGGATATACTTCCTCTCACAACTCTCGATTTTATTTTCTTCAAGTAATTATGATTTGTAGTAAGAATTAAAGTGTTATCTCAATTGTGGAATCAAAGACACAAGTCAAGATCCACAATTAAACACCAAGAAAAAAAATTGAAACCCTTGTGTTGGATGATAGGCCACGGCCAAAATTCCCATTAGAAGTCCTATTTATAGGCTTTGGACTATTCTATGGACCTTAAGGAGGATTAGGGTTAAGACTCCTAGTGCAACCCAACTTTCCATATTAATCCCTTTCCTAATGTGGTTGAGTTCACTAATATAAATTCAGTCCACTAAAGAATTAATATTGCACTTTCAACCCAAATTACAATTTACGAAATCGAGCTCCTTATTTAAATATATTATTTTTCGTATTTAAGATATCGAATGTCCATTAATTAATTTAAGCTACGGACAGCTTTGATTAGTTAATATCTTATCCAAGATTAGTACCACTCGAACCTTATTATTATATCAGAATTAAATCCACATGCAGGGTTTAATATAGTAATCATTATCGAGCTCCTCAAGAAGACATCATCAACCCGCACGAGTCGGGACACGATTTCTAGTTATAATAATAATTATCATATAAATAATATTATGGCCCAAGATACGAAGCTTATTGAGTCAATTATTATGACTCTCACCCATGGTAAACCAAGACAATAAATATTATAAATACATAATTAAATATTATATACTTAGAATTAAGAAATAATAATTATCCTAGATTTACGTTCTTCTTACAATCAGTACAAAAGACACTATCTCACTTCAATCCAGTTCAATGTATGCAAATACTCTAATACATGCTAATAGTCAAGACCAATTAATCTCAAGCATACACTACAACCTCTCATATAATTTGTCTAATAATTATATAGGTTGTGAACTATTGTATTATTTATAGGTCACCGATAATGTGATCATCCGTGTGACACCAACACACCACATTATCTATAATATAAAATAATTAGACATTTTATTTACATAACCATAACATGAATAAATATGCAAAATATGTGATTAAATATAATTAATATTCTCATAGGTAGTTACAGGAAATAAGGTAATAGAAGCACAAAGTATGCTTTGCAGTATACAACCCTAACAGAAAGCACGACGGAGGGACGAAAAAGCATGATGGTGCCACAGAACACAAATGCGCTTGTGAGGGATTGGATGTAGAGGGCTACGCTTTGTCGGAAGAGAGGGCGAAATTATTGAGGAGGAAAATGCAGAAGAAGGGGGAGAGATCGATATAGGCAGAAATAGAGGAGAGAGAGGTAGAGCAAGAGAGGCAGAAATAGAGGTAGTGCAACTCAACTTTCCATATTAATCCCTTTCCTAATATGGTTGAGTTCACTAATATCAATTCAATCCACTAAAGAATTAATATTACACTTCCAACCCAAATCGCAATTTACGAAATCGAGCTTCTTATTTAAATATATTATTTCTCGTATTTAAGATATCGAATGTCCATTAATTAATTTAAGATACGGACAGCTTTGATTAGTTAATATCTTATCCAAGAGTAGTACTACTCGAACCTTATTATTATATTGGAATTAAATCCACCTCCAGAGTTTAATATAATAATCATTATCTCAAGGGGACATCATCAACCCGCACGAGTCGGGGCACGATTTTTAATTATAATAATTATCATATAAGTAATGTTATGGCCCAAGATATGAAGCTTATTGAGTCAATTATTTTGACTCTCACCCATGGTAAATCAAGGCAATAAATATTATAAATACAATTAAATATTATATACTTAGAATTAAGAAATAATAATTATCCTAGATTTAAGTTCTTCTTACAATCAGTACAGAAGACACTATCTCACTTCGATCCAGTTCAATGTATGGAAATACTCTAATGCATGCTAATAGTCAAGACCAATTAATCTCAAGCATACACTACAACCTCTCATATAATTTGTCTAATAATTATATAGGTTGTGAACTATTGTATTATTTTATATGGCACCGTTAATATGATCATCCGTGTGACACCAACACACCACATTATCTATAATATAAAATAATTAGACATTTTATTTGTATAATCATAACGTGAATAAATATGCAAAACATGTGATTAAATATAATTAATATTCTCATAGGTAGTTACAGGAAATAAGGTAATAGAAGAACAAAGTATGCTTTGCAGTATACAACCCTAACAGAAAGCACGACATAGGGACTAAAAAGCATGATGGCGCCGCAGAACACAAATGCGCTTGTGAGGGATTGGATGTAGAGGGCTACTCTTTGTCGGACGGGAGGGTGACATTGTTGAGGAGGAAAATATAGAAGAATGGGGAGAGATCGATATAGACAGAAATAGAGGAGAGAGAGGTTGAGCAATAGAGGAGAGAAAGAGAGGGAGAAAAAAAATAAAGGGACAACAATGAGTTTGTATTATTAGGATTGGTGCGTGTATGTCTATATATAGTATCTAAGGTATCTTAGGTGAAAAATAAGAATTGTGTTCTGAGGCAAAAAAATAAAGTAATTGAGCTTTGGGTAAAAGTAGACGTTTAGTTTGTAATTTTGGATCATTTTCTGAAAAATAAAATTACTTTTATCTCCCCTATTTTTCATTTAAAACAATTATTTTTTCTCCTCTTTTTATATTCATAAAAATACAACTACTTTTATCTCTCTGTTTTTTATATTTAAATTAATACAACTACTTCTTCTCTCTCCTCTTTGTACCTTTATATCATATAATTGAATACTATCTAATGTTACAATATCAGCTATTTTCAGATATGATTTGATACTTATAGTAAAATAATAGGATTCTCATTCCTACAATAAATATTGATTCTTACTATTTGCAACATTCCAAATACCAAAATTATAAATCACAATGAATCCTAAAACGAACCCCTCTTGTAAACTTGCGGGCAATAAACAATACAACCATCTTATCATTTAACGGTCATAAGATTTACCTTTTTTCATTTATATCCCAAAGTTCTAGTGATAGTCTATTGAGTTTTGACGGATAATCACATAATATTGTAATGTAGAAACAGACACTTAAGAAATAAGTTATATATTATGACAGTACATTGAAAGAAGTGTAACACAATGTATAAAACTATAATAAAAAATTTGTGAAGGAGAGAGTTCTTTTATACTTTTGTATCTGCAAAAATAAAAATGTATTTTGAAAATGATAATAATAATTTATTCTGAAAATTTATACAAAGTGAACATTAATTAAATTAAGTAAAATATGACCCTTTGTTATAATGATCAACTCTATAATATAAAATAATTAGATATTTTATTTGCATAATCATAACGTGAATAAATATACAAACCATGTGATTAAATATAATTAATATTCTCATAGTTAGTTACATGAAATAAGGTAATACAAGCACAAAGTATGCTTTGCAGTATTCAATCCTAACAGAAAGCACGACAGAGGGACTAAAAAGCATGATGGCGCCGCAGAACACAAATGCGCTTGTGAGGGATTGGATGTAGAGGGCTACTCTTTGTCGGACGGGAGGGTAAAATTGTTGAGGAGGAAAATATAGAAGAAGGGGGAGAGATCGATATAGGCAAAAATAGAGATAGAGGTTGAGCAAGAGAGGCAGAAATAGAGGAGAGAAAGAGAGGGAGAAAAAAAAATAAAGAGACAGCAATGAGTTTGTATTATTAGGATTGGTGCGTGTATGTCTATATATAGTATCTAAGGTATCTTAGGTGAAAAATAAGAATTGTGTTCTGTGGCAAAAAAATTAAAGTAATTGAGCTTTGGGTAAAAATAGACGTTTAGTTTGTAATTTTGGATTATTTTCTGAAAAATAAAATTACTTTTATCTCCCCTATTTTTCATTTAAAACAATTATTTTTTCTCCTCTTTTTATATTCATAAAAATACAACTACTTTTATCTCTCTGTTTTTTATATTTAAATTTGTAATATCTACATTTTTTCTTTCTCTTGATATTCTCGTTTTGGTGTATTTTCGTTTTTGGCAACTCGCTCGTGACCGTATTGACATTTCGAGGATATTTAATATTGGACTTTTTGTCGTTCGAACTTGTTTCGGACTCGTTTTACTCGATTCGGTGTTTTATGTTGTTTTCGTCGCTATTTCGGGTATTCTCGTAAATCGTCGTTCGGAACCGCCATTTCGGGGTTGCCGAGGATCCATCTCATGTTATTATGCGTGTTGTGAGCTTTTGTTTGGTGTTTAGACCATGTATCGTTCATTTCAGATGTTTTGGGCCGTTACGTAATTTCCCAAAGTTTTGGGATAATTACGATGGTTGTTGTTTTTCGAACCTTTGGGTAGTCGGGAATATATTTTCTTTTAACACTTTCATTCGTCGCCTCGAATCCTTTACGTTCGTACAATCATGAATTGTTCACCGTTGTATTTCGACTCTTTTCGGTACCCCCCCTCTTGTCTAATTCTGGCTTGTACTCCCCAGGAAGGGATGTTACGTACGTAACACACCTTTGGTTACGTACGTAACGGCCTGTGCAAAATGGTACAGGCATTTCTGCCTTTTTGGTTACGTACGTAAGGACCTTATGGCTTACATACGTAACACAGCTTACGTACGTTAGCAAGTGGTGGCTAACGTACGTAACGCGGCCTGGGTTTATAAACCCAGGAGTCGATTTCGGCCATTATCATTTCTCCTCCTCCCCATCCGACTCCTAGGCGATTTTCTTGGCATTTCCGGCGATTTGAAGCTTTGTAACTCCGAGCCATCATCTTCTTCGAGTGCTTGGAGTATATTATCAACATCTAATCGTGTTCTTCGTCATTAATTCGAGGTAAACTCCTAAAACCTTGTTTTGGGTAAATTGGGGGGTTTTCACGTTTTCATCCGATTCGTTCCGTATGATAGATTAATTCATGATGAGTATGATTAATCTTGCTAGTATTCTTGTTCTCCTTACGGATTCATGGTATATTTCGTGGTTGTTGCGTATTCGAGAGGGTTCGGTGGTAGTCCGCCCTCGTTGTTATTTCTATACGAATATACATGAATCGTAGGCGGGTTTTCGGGTGTATTCCATTTCTGTATTCGTCTAGAGTTGGTTGTGATAGTGTTGTCCGAATTGTTAGGTTCGTAATTGTCGGTCCCTAGCATTCGTCGGCGTCTTTCCTTCCGTTCGTTGCGTCGTCTATTATTCAAGGCAAGTATTTTTGGAAACCTTTATGCTTAACGTGAAATGGTAATGTATATTTTGTGTGCTTTACTCACCTCGGGAGGGTCCGACGGGGCCTCGAGGGAATCTATGGCTTCGTCCTGGATTCATGAGTTTGTTTCGCTAGCCAGCTCGGAAGGGTCTTTAGAGGCCTCGAGTGGGATTTGTGGCTTCGTCACGGTCCTAGGTGAATGTGATTGACTGTTTATTTCCGGGAAAAGACATGTCTGGTTTTGGTTTTTGAAAATGATATTGGTACATGTACTATGAAATGTGTAAGCGATTGGTTTGCCTTGATTACTTGTACTAGCGTAATTGCTAACCCCTTTGGAGACCAGTTGTGGGGAAATTCTTGTTATGGATTTCAGGTTATGATTATCCGGATGAGCGAGCGCTGGGACAGTACGAGGATATTGGCCAGGGTCGTTGACATATGCATTTGAGTCCTTTTATTTTCGTTATTTCATTCGATATGGTTGTTGTCCACTTCTGAAACTTATAGATTGTACTCGCGAGTACTTAGGCTTTTCTCTTCGTATTATGGTTTGTATTCGTCAAGTTATTTATGTTTGCCATTGTTGATTATTCCGTCGGTTGCTCCGAGTGTATCTTTATATGTTGTATTATTTAAATGTGTGTCCTCGCTAGCCGAGATGGTTAGTCGAGCGGTGTTTTCTTGTTGTAGCCTGGTGGGTCCCATGTAGGGGTCCACGACGCTGTACACTCGGGGGTGTTACAGAAAATGGTATCAGAGCAAACTAGGTTTATGGATACCTAGGCTTGTCGATTATTTGGGTCTAGTTGTGTTTTGTTTTGCATATTGTCATACCGCTGCCAGCATCTCGGTACTTCCAGTGCTCGTAGTTTTCTTATTCGGCCCTTTTGTTTCTTGCATTGTATTTCCACTTCTTGAATCGTAGTTGCTTTTTTCCTCCCTTACTCATCATCGATATACTTCTGTTATCTCTTAACACCAGTATGGATGCCGGAGGAAACCGTGGTCATGGTCGTGGTCGTGGACGCGGCCGAGGACGTGGGGCAGCCGGTGGGGTGGCCACGTCGCATTCTTCGGGAGCCGGCAGTACCGGTGACCGTCACAGTCATGCTTCTTCTCAGGAGTGCGCCGACCTTGGTATCGCGGCCGTTATGCAGCAAATGGTAAACCAAATCGCGGCGATAGCTCAGGTGGTTCAGAACCCGTATCCGGCCCATGCTAATCGGGGCGGAGTAGACCGTTGGCTCCAAGATGTCATCAAGATGCATCTTCCTTAGTTTTCGGGAGCATCAGGCCTGATCGGCTGAGAGGGGTGGATCAAGGAGATATCTAAAGTCTTCGTTGCCACCAACTGTCCTGAGGACCGTAAGGTCCCTATTGCCCAGTACTTTCTCACTGGGGACGCTACGGATTGGTGGGAGGCCGTTGGGCCCAAAGATCATGTTGCTTCGTGGGCCGAATTTCAGGAGTTGATGGAGACTGAATATTGCCCGTGGCCAGTTAGACAGGCTCGAGTTCATGCTTTCTATGATGCTCAACCTCGGGATATTCCCGTATCCCAAGCTATTGCCGATTTCAACAAAGAGTTGGGCTATGTAAAGACCCAAGTTGTCGAGGAAAGTGACAAAATTTTCCATTTTTCCAGGAGGATGAAACTGTCAATTCGGGACTACATGTCTGGGCTTGTCTGTACTACTTTGAAGGATTATCAGAGTCGAGCTCTTGCCTATGATATGTCGGTGACGGCTAGTGCGGCAGTCCGAGAGAGTAAGAAGCAGAAATCCGCTGGGAATTTCTCGGGTTACAAGGGTGGAAATCAGTAAAAATCTCAATCTGCAAATATTTCTACGGGCGGTTCAGCTCGTTTCTCCGGGAATTTTTGAGGTGCCGGCCGGAACCTTCGTCCGGGACCCAGATGCTTTAACTGTGGCAAGCCAGGCCATATGAACCGGGAGTGTCCTCGTCCGCCTTTGACTTGTCATACTTGTGGTCAGTCGGGCCACAAGGCTTCTTTTTGTGAACAGATCAGACTGATTCGCGGCGCCCGTTCTTCTCACTCAGCACCTATTGAGCCGAGTGTGAACCAGGGCTCGTTTGCTCCGCAGCCTCCGTCGAGTGCCGGACGAGGTAGGGCTCGGGGTCAGCCCGCTAGGGGAGGAGCTTCCAGTGTTGGCTCTGCCCAGCCGTGTATTTATGAGATGAGGAGGGCCGATGATCCAGCAGCTACCGTGGCGACAGGTACCGTTCATATCCATTCTCATCCTGTCAGTGTGCTTTTCGATTCTGGTGCTACGCATTCGTTCATATCGCTGGAATGTGTGCGTCGTTTGGGTCTCGATTGTTTGTCGCCTTGCGAGCCTTTCATCGTTAAACTTCCTAGCGGTGATAGGATCGTTGGCGATCGAGAGGTCCGAGACTGTTCTGTGTTTATTTGTGAGAGGGCTTGGCTCTCTAATCTTATTGCCGTTAATATTGAGGGTGAGGACTTGATTCTCGAGGATGATTGGCTCGAGTGGCATGGCGCAATCATGAACTACCGCACGAGAATCATCACTATGTTAGCCGAGGACGGCACCGAGCACTCTTTCGCGGGACGAAAGAGGGGAAACCAGAAGTTCGTTATTAACGCCTTGAAGGCGATGAGACTCCTGCGAAAGGGGTGTACTGGTTATTGGTGCTATGCCTTGAAGGCGGAGGATGGTGGAGTTGAGCTTTCGTCGATTCCAGTCGTTAGTGAGTTTCCTGATGTATTTCCTGACGACTTACCGGGATTGCCACCGGATCGTGAGGTCGAGTTTGCTATAGAGTTAGAGCCGGGCGCGGCTCCGATTTTGAAGGCGCCGTATCGCATGGCACCTTTAGAGATGTCAGAGTTGAAGAAGCAGTTGAGTGAGCTTCTTGAGTCGGGGTATGTTCGACCGAGCGCCTCGCCTTGGGGCGCACCGATCCTGTTTGTGCGGAAGAAGGATGGTTCACTGCGTTTGTGTATCGACTATCGCAAACTAAACAAGGTGACCATCAAGAACAAGTATCTTTTGCCGAGGATTGATGACTTGTTCGATCAGTTGCAGGGAGCTGCGGTATTCTCGAAAATTGATTTGAGATCGGGGTACTACCAGCTCCGGGTGAGGGAGTCCGATGTGCCGAAAACAACTTTTCGGACGAGATACGGACATTATGAGTTTGTGGTTATGCCTTTCGGGTTAACTAATGCGCCGGCAGTGTTCATGCAGTTAATGAACAAAGTCTTTATCGAGTATCTGGATAAATGTGTCGTCGTCTTCATTGACGATATTCTTATTTATTCGAGGAACGAGGAAGAGCATGCCCATCATTTGCGGGTAGTGTTAGACATTTTGAGGACCGAGCAACTCTATGCGAAGTTCTCGAAATGTGAGTTCTGGCTGAAGGAAGTGATGTTTTAGGGTCACGTGATTTCAGCCGAGGGGGTTCGTGTGGATCCGCAGAAGATTGAGGCAGTGTTGGATTGGGCACCGCCCAAAAATGTGAAGGAGATCCGTAGTTTCTTGGGTTTGGCCAGCTACTACCGTAGGTTCGTCGAGGGTTTCTCAAAACTGGCTTGACCGCTTACACAGTTACTCCAGAAATCCGAGAAGTTCGTCTGGAATGACGAGAGACAGTCGAGTTTCGAGGAGCTGAAGAGGCGTTTGACTTCAGCCCCGATTTTAGCGTTGCCGTGTGGCAACGAGGGTTTTTTCGTTTATAGCGATGCTTCGGGTCAGGGTCTTGGGTGCGTGTTGATGCAGCACGACAAGACTATTGCTTTCGCGTCAAGGTAGTTGAGGCCGTATGAGCTTAACTACCCTACTCACGATTTGGAGTTAGCGGCAGTTGTTTTTGCGCTCAAGATTTGGCGTCACTATCTTTTTGGCTCCGCATGTCAGATTTTTACCGATCATAAAAGCCTGAAGTACATATTTACTCAGCGGGAGTTGAATATGAGGTAGATGAGGTGGTTAGAGTTGATTAAGGATTATGACCTCGAAATCCTTTATCATCTGGGCAAGGCGAACGTCGTGGCCGACGCCTTGAGTCGGAAACCAGTCTCGTTACGGACACTTGAGATCCTTACATCTCAAGCCGTACTCCAGCGGGATTTGATTGAGTTGAGTGTTGAGATTTCGTTGCCTGGAGCCGTAGGGCGTCTCTGTGCTTTAGAGATTTCGTCGTCTCTGGTCGATGAAATTAAACTGAAACAGCTGGAGGATCCGATGATTGTGCAAATCCGAGAGAATGTTCTTAAGGGAAAGTCTCCTGGGTTTGTGATTCATGAAGATGGTGTGTTGAGATTCCATAGTCGGCTTTGTGTACCGAACGACTTGGATTTGAGGCAGAGTGTTTTATGTGAGGCCCATGCTACGCCTTACTCCGTTCATCCTGGTTCGAGTAAGATGTACAAGGACCTGAGGAGAAATTTCTGGTGGAACGATATGACGGAGGAGGTCGCACAGTTTGTAGCGAGATGTTTGAGATGCCAGCAGGTCAAAATCGAGCATCAGCGACCAGCCGGGTTATTGCAGTCACTTCCTGTTCCGGAATGGAAATGAGAAGATATATCGATGGATTTCATTACGAGTTTGCCGAGATCGAGGTCGGGCATGAATATGATATGGGTGATTGTTGATCATCTGACCAAGTCAGCACATTTTCTGGGCATCAAGGACACTTGGGGCCCGGAGAAGTTAGCTCGTGTGTTTATCGCGTAGATTGTGAGGCTTCACGGTACTCTGAAGTCTATTGTTTCGGATCGTGATGGCCATTTTGTATTGCACTTTTGGGAAGCGGTGCATAAGTCGTTAGGTACTCGTTTGCGTTTGAGTACCTCTTTTCATCTCCAGTCAGATGGACAGTCGGAACGCACTATCCAGACATTTGAGGATATGTTGCGTGCTTGTGCTCTCGATTGGAGCAATGACTGGGAGGAGCATTTGCCATTGATCGAATTCACGTACAACAATAGTTGGCATGCGTCGATTCGAATGGCACCATATGAGGCACTTTATGGGCGGCGTTTTCGATCACCGATTTGTTGGAATAAGACGTCCGATTTGGTCGGGACCGAGCCAGATATCGTTTTAGAAACGAGGCAGAAGATAGAAGTAATTCAGGAACGGATGTTGACTGCCCAGAGTCGACAGAAGTCATATGCCGATGTCCGTCGTCGACCTTTAGAATTCGAGGTGGGAGACCACGTTTTGCTAAAGGTGTCGCCGACGAGAGGAGTTTTCCGTTTCGGAAAAAATGGGAAGTTGAGTCCAAGATTTATTGGACCCTTCGAGATTCTCGAGCGAGTCGGTGGGTTAGCATACCGTTTGGCATTACCTCCGGCCTTGAGTCATGTTCATAGCGTTTTCCATGTTTCGCAGCTGAGGAAATATGTTCCGGATCCTAGTCACATCATCGACTTTGGCGAGATCGATATTGCCGAGGACATTACCTTCGAGGAGCGTCCCTTAAAGATTTTGGAGCACCGTGAGAAGCGAATGAGGCATAAGACCATCCCTTTTGTCAAAGTGCAGTGGTCGAGACATGGTGTCGAGGAGGCAACTTGGGAAACCGAGGATAGCATGCGTGCTAAGTACCCCGAGTTGTTTATTTCTTAAGTTTCGGGACGAAACTTGTTTTTAGAGGGGTAGAATGTAATATCCGCATTTTTCCTTTCTCTTGATATTCTCGTTTTGGTGTATTTTCATTTTTGGCAACTCGCTCGTAACCGTATTGATATTTCGAGGATATTTAATATTGGACTTTTTGTCGTTCGAGCTTGTTTCGGACTCGTTTTACTTGATTCGGTATTTTATGTTGTTTTCATCGCTATTTCAGGTATTCTCGTAAATCGTCGTTCGAAACCGCCGTTTCGGGGTTTCCGAGGATCCATCTCATGTTATTATGCGTGTTGTGAGCTTTTGTTTGGTGTTTCGACCATGTATCGTTCATTTCAGATGTTTTGGTCCGTTATGTAATTTCCCAAAGTTTTGGGATAATTACTATGGTTGTTGTTTTTCGAACCTTTGGGTAGTCGGGAATATGTTTTCTTTTAACACTTTCATTCGTCGCCTCGAATCCTTTACGTTCGTACCATCATGAATTGTTCATCGTTGTATTTCGACTCTTTTCGGTACCCCCCCCCTTGTCTAATTCTGGCATGTACTCCCCAGGAAGGGATGTTACGTACGTAACACACCTTTGGTTACGTATGTAACGGCCTGTGCAAAATGGTACAGGCATTTCTGCCTTTTTGGTTACGTACGTAAGGACCTTATGGCTTACGTACGTAACACAGCTTACGTACGTTAGCAAGTGGTGGCTAACGTACGTAACGCGGCCTGGATTTATAAACCCAGGAGTTGACCGATTTCGGCCATTATCATTTCTCCTCCTCCCCATCCGAATCCTAGGCGATTTTCTTGGCATTTCCTGCGATTTGAAGCTTTGTAACTCCGAGCCATCATCTTCTTCGAGTTTTTGGGTATATTATTAACATCTAATCGTGTTCTTCGTCATTAATTCGAGGTAAACTTCTATGTTTTGGGTAAATTGGGGGGTTTTCACATTTTCATCCGATTCGTTCCGTATGATAGATTAATTCATGATGAGTATGAATAATCTTGCTAGTATTCTTGTTCTCCTTACGGATTCATGGTATATTTCGTGGTTGTTGCGTATTCGAGAGGGTTCGATGGTGGTCCGCCCTCGTTGTTATTTCTATACGAATATACATGAATCGTAGGCGGGTTTTTAGGTGTATTCCATTTCTGTATTCGTCTAGAGTTGGTTGTGATAGTGTTCTCTGAATTGTTAGGTTCGTAATTGTCGGTCCCTAGCATTTGTCGGCGCCTTTCCTTCCGTTCGTTGCGTCATCTATTATTCAAGGCAAGTATTTTTGGAAACCTTTATGCTTAACGTGAAATGGTAATGTATATTTTGTGTGCTTTACTCACCTCGGGAGGGTCCGACGGGGCCTTGAGGGAATCTATGGCTTCGTCCTGGATTCATGAGTTTGTTTCGCTAGCCAGCTCGGGAGGGTCCTTAGAGGCCTCGAGTGGGATTCGTGGCTTCGTCCCGGTCCTAGGTGACGTGTGGTGCTTGATTTGTTTTATGAATGTGGCCAGCTCGGGAGGGTCCTTAGTGGCCTCGAGTGGGATTTATGGCTTCGTCCCGGTCCTAGGCAAATGTGATTGACTGTTTATTTCCGGAAAAGACATGTCTGGTTTTGGTTTTTGAAATGATATTGGTACATGTATTATGAAATGCGTAAGCGATTGGTTTGTCTTGATTACTTGTACTAGCGTAATTGCTAACCCCTTTGGGGACCCATTGTGGGGAAATTCTTGTTATAGATTTCAGGTTATGATCATCCGGACGAGCGAGCGCTGGGACAGTACGAGGATGTTTGCCAGGGTCGTTGACATATGCATTTGAGTCCTTTTATTTTCGTTATTTCATTCGATATGGTTGTTGTCCACTTCTGAAACTTATAGATTATACTCGCGAGTACTTAGTCTTTTCTCTTCGGATTATGGTTTGTATTCATCAAGTTATTTATGTTTGCCATTGTTGATTATTCCGCCGGTTGCTCCGGGTGTATCTTTATATGTTGTATTATTTAAATGTGTGTCCTCGCAAGCCGAGATGGTTAGTCGAGTGGTGTTTTCTTGTTGTAGCCTGGTGGTTCCCCTGTAGGGGTCCACGGCGCTGTAATATACTCCGAATATCTCGGGGGTGTTACAAAATTAATACAACTACTTCTTCTCTCTCCTCTTTGTACCTTTATATCATATAATTGAATACTATCTAATGTTACAATATCAGCTATTTTCAGATATGATTTGATAATTATAGTAAAATAATAGGATTCTCATTCCTACAATAAATATTGATTCTTACTATTTGCAACATTCCAAATACCAAAATTATAAATCACAATGAATCCTAAAACGAACCCCCTCTTGTAAACTTGCGGGCAATAAACAATACAACCATCTTATCATTTAACGGTCATAAGATTTACCTTTTTTCATTTATATCCCAAAGTTCTAGTGATAGTCTATTGAGTTTTGACGGGTAATCACATAATATTGTAATGTAGAAACAGACACTTAAGAAATAAGTTATATATTATGACAATACATTGAAAGAAGTGTAACACAATGTATAAAACTATAATAAAAAATTTGTGAAGGAGGGAGTTCTTTTACACTTTTGTATCTGCAAAATGAAAAATGGATTTTGAAAATGATAACAATAATTTATTCCGAAAATTTATACAAAGTGAACATTAATTAAATTAAGTAAAATATGACCCTTTGTTATAATGATCAACTCTATAATATAAAATAATTAGACATTTTATTTGCATAACCATAACGTGAATAAATATGCAAAACATGTGATTAAATATAATTAATATTCTCATAGGTAGTTACATGAAATAAGATAATACAAGCACAAAATATGCTTTGCAGTATACAACCCTAACAGAAAGCACGACGGAGGGACTAAAAAGCATGATGGCGCCGCAGAACACAAATGCGCTTGTGAGGGATTGGATGTAGAGGGCTACTCTTTGTCGGACGGGAGGGTGAAATTGTTGAGGAGGAAAATATAGAAGAATGGGGAGAGATCGATATAGGCAGAAATAGAGGAGAGAGAGGTTGAGCAAGAGAGGCAGAAATAGAGGAGAGAAATAGAGGGAGAAAAAAAATAAAGGGACAGCAATGAGTTTGTATTATTAGGATTGGTGTGTGTATGTCTATATATAGTATCTAAGGTATCTTAGGTAAAAAATAAGAATGGTGTTCTGGGGCAAAAAAAATAAAGTAATTGAGCTTTGGGTAAAATTAGACGTTTAGTTTGTAATTTTGGATCATTTTCTGAAAAATAAAATTACTTTTATCTTCCCTATTTTTCATTTAAAACAATTATTTTTTCTCCTATTTTTTATATTCATAAAAATACAACTACTTTTATCTCTCTGTTTTTTATATTTAAATTAATACAACTACTTCTTCTCTCTCCTCTTTATACCTTTATATCATATAATTGAATACTATCTAATGTTACAATATCAGCTATTTCCAGATATGATTTGATACTTATAGTAAAATAATAGGATTCTCATTCCTACAATAAATATTGATTCTTACTATTTGCAACATTCCAAATACCAAAATTATAAATCACAATGAATCCTAAAACGAACCCCCACTTGTAAACTTGCGGACAATAAACAATACAACCATCTTATCATTTAACGGTCATAAGATTTACCTTTTTTCATTTATATCCCAAAGTTCTAGTGATAGTCTATTGAGTTTTGACGGATAATCACATAATATTATAATGTAGAAACAGACACTTAAGAAATAAGTTATATATTATGACAATACATTGAAAGAAGTGTAACACAATGTATAAAACTATAATAAAAATTTTGTGAAGGAGGGAGTTCTTTTACACTTTTGTATCTGCAAAAAGAAAAATGTATTTTGAAAATGATAATAATAATTTATTCCGAAAATTTATACAAAGTGAACATTAATTAAATTAAGTAAAATATGACGCTTTGTTATAATGTTCAACTCTATGATTCCTTTATAGTTTGTCAAAAACTTCGCCATTAGTTGTTATGTTGTGTGTATAACCATCCTTATTATATATTAATTCCTGTGCTTAATTATATACAAGCCCAAACATTGTTGAATTTTATTCTTGTGCTTAATTGTAGATCTAGACTTGTTTATTTGATTCAACAATTTAGATAACATATCAATTTTCTAAGAGTGGTCAAAAGTTACTAAAAAGTAAAGCAAAATTCGAGTGACTCTCAAGAACAAATTTCGGCTGATCCAAACCTTCAAGTCAAGCAAGCTCCGGTAGCTCGTTGCCCACAACGTCGAAATTAAGGAGGGGATATACTATAAAAGATTTTGAGGAAGCGATCGAAACAACAACTTTGCTTCAAACGTAAACATCCTATGATCTTATGATATAGATTAGGATATTAGTTTTACCAACAATATAATTAAATAAATAATAATAGTATTTAAATTACTTGTTAATCTTAGTTATTAATTAATTAGTATGCCTAAATAGATCTTGTGCTCGTGGATGTAAAACATACTTATCAAACTACATTCCAACTTTGTTTTCGCTGCGTTTTATTTCCAACAATTGATATTGGAGCTAGCTTTTAGGCTTTTGCTATTTTGATTAATTTCGGTGATTAAATGTTAGCAATTTAAATATTCATGTATTATGATATTGGAATATTTTGCTAGAAGTTTTCTTGCAGGGAAATATGATCCAAATATCGTGGTTATGTGAATGGAATTTTTTTTATTATTGATGTAATTGTTGATTTTGCCCGGTTTTGAGGCATGTAATGATTTTTTCCGTGAGAAAATCCACGGCTAGATTTAGAATTTTTATTTTGTGTGTAATTTACTGTAGTTAGATATATTTTATTTAGTATGAAATGTTAATCGAATTTGAAAGGTTGACACGAAGAAATCACGGAAGGACGGTGTCGGGTGAAGGCGCGTGGATGCATTGCCCGGCACCGTGAGCCTCCGAGCGGACACAAAGTGCTTGCCGCGCTATCTAGGCCTGTTGTGTGCACCACGGGCGGGCTGGTACAGTCTGGTTCGCTGGTTCAGGTCGGTTCTTTTAGTGCATGATCCGGTCAGTTTCACCGTCGTTTGTTGCGTCCGTCAGAGAGCTAGAATTTTAAAATTGAATTTTTATGTAACTGATTTACATAAAAGTAAATATTATAATTTTGAAAATCCATGATTAGATCGAGGAGGAGCGACAAGATGTTTGATCCAATCGAAGACATCGAGTCGAAATTTTCTCGGATTCAATTCGTAGACAAAGACCATAATAATTAGATATTTAATTATCCTTGCATTCATTTATTTATGATTTTTACTGTTTTGAATGTATGGCATGTATGTATGTATGCATGATATATTTTATTGCATGATAGGACGGGAGAAATTGAAAACCTAAGGTGAAATAACTAAGTGGGTAATTGATTTATTTATATTGGCCTCCATAATTGATTAAATCATAAAATAATTATCATACGCATTGACATTAGAGTCTTTCTCCATATTAGATGTGCTAATTATAGGTTCACTGATTTTTTAAATGTCAAATGATAACAAAAATAAAATATTATATTTTTGATAGGACATCTCCATTTGTAGGATTATTATCTAAAGATAATATTTTAAGATTGTTAAATTATGGTGTTATTTAGCATTAATTAATAAGCATCCCATCAGAGTCTATGTTAATTAATATATGGTCAAGAGGAACTAACTATTAATTTTACTTATCATAACGTAGGTTGAGTAGATAGTAAAACTAAAGACGTAAAAACTCTACTTGAATAAATGTCCACACGATTGTGGCTTACATATGCGGTTTTTTCGAGGTGTTGGTCGCTAGCATATATATTGTGTTTTTAGATTTTTCAACATATTTTGCTATGCATTATGCGATGAATATTTTAATTTTATCTCAAGTATCTTTCAGTCCACTTGTTGTATTCTCAAAGAAAACAAACTTGGTGGCACTAACTTTGCTGATTGGAAACATGATCTTAATATTGTCCTGACTGCTGAAGAACATAAATTTATTCCAACTCAGGAATGCCCACTTGAGTTAGATGCGAATTCGACATATGATGAGGTGAAATAATACCGCAAATGAAAGAAATCTGTTGAGATGGCTCGCTATTGCATCTTCACTTCTTTAATAAATATATTGCAGCATCAGCATCAGAGTATGGGCACGGCCGTAGAAATGATGACAAATCTCGGCGAGATGTTTGGTCATCAGAACTGGGCGACTAGAAAAATGCTATGAGGGTCTTGATGACGACCCATATGCCTGAAGGAACCCCGGTAAGAGATCATGTTCCAAAGATAATTTCTCATCTAAACGAACTTGATATCTTAGGGCTACTATCGATGCGGAAATTCAGGTGAATATCGTCCTAGGTATCTTACATAGAAGCTTTGAGCAGTTCCACCTAAACTGTAATATGAATCATAGGGAATATACCTTGGCGCGATTGCTGACAGAGCTTCAAGCTGTCGAAGATCTCTTCAGACAAGTATCAAGATCTTGCAGCAACTGGTGTTTCAACTTCTAAACCCAAGTGGGGGAAGAAAAAACAAGTGGGCCAGAAGCAAGTAGCACCCATCAAGGTGAAAAGCAAGGCTCCTCAGTCTGAGGCGAACAAAAAGTCAATGGGCAAATACTACAAGTGTGGAGAGATTGATCCTAAACGTTGCACATCACCTCTCGCTATTTTAAAGCAGATTGCCCTCCTCTTAAGAAAGGTATGTCTCGTACACTAGTAGTCAAAACATGTTTGGCAGCTTGTTCTATCAATTCGTGGGTAGTAGATTTAGGATTGATCATGTTTGTTTCGACTCGCATAGTAACAAGGCAGCTTAGTGCGGGCGAGATCACCATCAACTGGAATGATTATTTCAAGCTTATGGATGTAGCAGCGGGAGTCGTGCGGTTGAAGATTAGTGATAAGATATTAATCCTAAATAATGTATTATTGGTACGTAATTTTAGAGTGAATTTAATTTCGATTTCTAAATTAAGTTGTGATGGTTATTGAGTTTCTTTTGATGATGATGCTATTATTAGAAGAAATGGTGAATATATTTGCAAAGGTATCTATACTGATCGACTATATGTCATTAATATTGTTTGTATTGCGGATGGTCTTCCGTGTGAAGACTTATTATGTAATGCTTTTATGTTTGATGCATGGTACTTGATATCTAATATCCTGGCTTGAATATTTTTGTGTGGATCATTATGATTGTTGTTTTAGCTCAATCCGTGTCGGTTGTTAAACCTACGGAGATACGTGATTGTGGATCACGGGGTCGCGAGTTGATATTTTTTATGTTGAGCGTAATGTTTTGTTTGTTAGCACTGCGATGTCTTTGTTTTAAGTTTCGGGACGAAACTTATTTTTAGGGGGGTAGAATGTAATATCCGAGATTTTCGTTCCGGTTATTTTGGGATTTCTCCGAATATTTCTCGGTTGCCGAGTGTCGGTATTATTTTCTCGATGATTGATTTTTGTGTTTATATGGTCGCGTGTGATTAATTGTTGTATGGTAGTTCATTTCGGATCGATGATGTTGTCCGCGAGCATTTCATCGTGTTCGTTCCGTGCGTTTTCGGAAATCGAGTCGTCGGGTCATGGCGACTGAGCCCGGCAGTGCGCGAGCAACTTTCGGAAGTCTTGAGCAGGCCGGACAGTGCGCGAGCCTTTGTCGAAAGTGCTGGGCAATGGCCGGGCAGGCACGGCAGGAACCGGCGTAGCTCACGCTACTACCGGAAGGCTGCGCACGCTAACTCGGCAGTAATAGCGCATGCTATTCGGCCGACCAGCGCACGCTATCGGGCTGGGCAGAGAGGTTTCTAAGGTTCTGGACTCGGGGAGGATCGACAGGTAGCGCACGCTACTGTCGGTCGTGGCACGCGCTAATCGGCAGGTGTAGCGCACGATGTCGGCCGACTAGCGCACGTTACCTGGCCGAGCAGTTTAGTCTAGAGTGTTCTGGACAGGTCGGCTAGTGCACGCTTGCGTCCGCACATCGCGCGCTATCGCGATCGGGCAGGCAGGTTCTGGTCGGTAGGTTGGGTCAGCAGTGCCGGGTCGTGTGGGCCCCGACCGAAGGTTCTAGGCCGATACTGGCCGATAGCGCACACTAGTCCGGAAGGCTAGCGCACGCTAGAGACACGCCAGTATAAATATGACTGAGCAGTCATATTTTCACTGGTTTTTCATTCCTTTCTTTTCTGTCCGCGGCTGGAGGCTTGGAGAGGTCGAAGGCATGTTGTCAGGCGACGAATCCATGAAGTTCTGGAGTTCATATCAGTGATTAATCCTTCTATAACATCCTCTGATCCAGCGAATCAAGGTTAGATTTCCTAAAATCTTAGTTTTGGGAAAATTGGGGGTTTTGTTTGTTTTTGTCCGATTTAACCATAATAACTTAGATTTGAGACGGATCGATGATTATTGAGTTATATTATATCGTTTTCCTTGTTGTTCCATGGTCCGATTTCTATAGATCCGTTGTTTTGTTGAGTTCTTAACCGACACCTTGAACGTGTTCGGTGAAAAGTCTTAGAGGGGAGATTTGGGCGTTATGCGACTATTATTCCTCGTACGATCGTTGATTTATTGATGATATGTCTTAGGGACGAAATTCTTGTGAAGAACTCGAGTCGAAATCCTCCCGTTCGTTGTTTTCTTCGGGGTCCGAGTTTCCTGGTTGAGCCGTATTCTTCGGAGTGTTTGATATCGGTTATTAAGACAAGTATTCTATTTATACGATTTGTGTCTTGTGTATGAGTTTATATATTGTATTTACGATGATTTGGTTTATCTTCGTGGATATGATTCGTACGGCTTGATTAATTGATGTGTTGGTATTCATGACATCCTTGCTTGTTTAAAATTGTGAGGTCGTGTTGGTCATGCTAGTTGCGTGGTTCGTGTTGGGATTTATTGCTTGGATTTGAGGTATGGCGATGATTATGATTATTGTGTTGGATTGATCACATATTTGGACATGTAATTCCGATGTATGATTGGATGGTTGAACATGTTTGTTTAAGGTGTGTTGTTCGTGGTGATGTGTTGCGTTGTTTGGTATGTGATTGGGAATTGTGAGTGTGTGTAGTCCAGGTACGGTCCGTGGGACCTCTGGAGTTCGGTACATGAGGTGTACGGACAGTGTGTGTGGTCCAGGTACGGTCATGTGACCTCTGGAGTTCGGTACATGAGGTGTACGAACAGTGTGTGTGGTCGAGGTACAATCGTGTGACCTCTGGAGTTTGGTACATGAGGTGTACGAATAGTGTTGTGGTCCAGGTATGGTCCGTGGGACCTCTGGAGTTCGGTACATGATGTGTACGAACAGCGATTGTGTGGATAATGTTTTGATGTTAAGATCCCGGACACGTGATGATATTTCACTAATGTGTTTTGAAACAAGAGCCGGGCTGAGGCCTTGATGATTTTCGAAATAAAAGGTTTTGTAAATTAGGACTCGAGGTCCAAAGGAAATTATGTTCTAAAAACTCCTGAGATGCCGAGTTTTAATTCTTAAAACTTCACCAGTTTTCTGATTAATAAAACCTCTCGGGAATGTTTTGACAATTAAATTGTGTTACCTAATTCGTAATTGATTTCCGCTTGATACATTTCGTATATTATTATACTTGCACTAGTAAAACAATGGAGATTTACTAACCCCCGAGTAATCGGGGTGTGGATATCTGTTTTGCGTCCAGGTACATGCTGGTTCAGAGGAGCAGTTACAGGATCGGCACAGGAAGTGAAAAGCTACGATACTAATCAAGAGTTGAGAGTTGGTCGGGTTACGTTGTATCGACCAAGTTATAGTCAGACTTCCGTTGTCGTGTATTTTTACCCCTGCATGGGTATTTGTTGTAAAAAGTTCGATTTCATCTTGTTGCGTTAGTCGTGTGACCTCGCCAGTCTGTGTGATTGTATTGTAATTGGCCTTAATGGTCTGTATTATTGTAATGACTGACTTCGGCCGGTTAAAGTTTGGTAATTATGTGTTGTTTAGCCTGGTAGGTCCTCGCTGGGAGAGTCTACGGCGTGTAATATTCCCAGATGGTCTGGGGGTGTTACAGCCATAGTCTTGTAGTTGTTGCTGCATCCACAAGATCTGCATGCAGCAGCTTCTGGCAGCATAATATTCTAACTTAGTTGTAGAAAGCGAGTTGGTCAATTGCTTCTTACTGAACCATGACACAAGTCTAGGTCCAAGGAAGTGATAAGTCCCACTCGTACTCTTTCGATCCAACTTGCAGCCTCCGAGATCTGAGTCGTTGTAGCCTACCGAATTGAATCCTCCTTCCTTTGGATATTACAATCCTACATTGATTGTTCCTTTGACGTACTTAAGGATTCATTTGGTTGTGGTGAAGTGTGACTCCTTAGGTGCTACCTCATATCAAGCACACAGTCCTAAAAAAACTGGATATCGGGCCTGCTGGCCGTTAGGTACAGGAGTGAGCCTATGAGCTTTCTATAGAGAGATTGATCAACTGGTTTTCCAGCTTCGTCAGCACTTATCTGTGTAGAAATGCTCATGGGAATAGATGATGACTTTTAAGTGTTCATCCTAAATTTGTTGCTGTATTTCTCCTGGTTTATGAATATACCTGTAGGTATTTGTTTAACCTGCAATCCTAAAGAATAGCTAAGTTCTCCCATCATACTCATTTCAAATTTACTTTGCATGAGATGAGAGAACTTCTTACACATATCAAGGTTAGTTGAACCAAAAATAATATTATGTACATAGATTTGTACCATAAGGAGATCATCACCTTACTGGATTTTGAAGAGGGTTTTGTCAACAACACATTTCTCAAATCCACTATTGATAAGGTACAACGATAGGGTTTCATACCATGCCATGGGTGTGCTTGCTTAAGACCATGCAACGCTTTAGCCTGTATATAAAATCCCCTCCCTCTGGGTTGGCAAACCCTGGTGGCTGTTCAACATATACTTCGTCAGCTAGGTCTCCATTCATAAATGTGCTTTTAACATCTATTTGATATACGATGAAGTTTATGAGCCGAAAAAACTAGGAATATCCTAGCGGCTTCTAGTCTGGCTACAGGGGCAATGTTTCGTCATAATCTATGTCTTCTTTGTGTCTGCGGCCTTGGGCAACTAGTTTGGACTTTTTCCTTATGACAAGGCCATTCTCGCGTTTCTTGTTTCAAAGTACCCACTTGGTTCCTATTACAGCTTGATGGGTTGGTCTGAGGATTAGGTATCAAATATTGTTCCTTTCGAAACCATTGGCCTCTTTTTTTATAGATGAGATCCAGTGAGAATTATTGAGAGCTTCATTGGTCGAGACAAGTTCAAACTATGCTAAGAATATAGCTAGTGTGCACATGATAAGTCTCATAACTTCAGCTTTGGATTTCCATATAGGGAATGGAGACAGTTCATAACCAGATTCTATATCCTCTTATTCACAGAGTACAGTTCCTTGTGTACTCTGTATTCTTCTTCTAGTGGACACGCCAGCATCAACATAACCAGTTATTAACTCCTGAGGGTGATCTATTAACCACCTTCTGTCGGGTTCTAGTTCAGCACCCCTAGTTGTGTCCTGTTGGGCTGTGGGATCAGCTTCAGCTTCCACAGCATCAGCTTCAACTACTTCATTTATTCTCAAAGCCATATGTGGGTCTTTGTTATGCTAGTAGCGCCTTCAGGCAGGTAGCCCTTCTCAGGGAGCTAAAATAGATGTCCATGCTATATAAGTAGTACTCTCTCTGGTCCATATTAGAAGTCCTTTTTTTACAAGGTTGAAAGGGTCCAATTTTTAAGTCCCTCTGCCTAGTTTTCTACAATTTTTCAAGAGCATTTACAAAAACATCCTTCATTTTTTCTCCAAAGAAAGAAAAAAATATGATGGTTCATATTCCAACACATATATTTACTCTTTCTCTCTCTGTAAATATTTTATCTATATATTTATATATAGGGGCAAAGTAGGAAAATATTATTTTTAAAATATCTTTTTATACCTTTAACTAATTTATCTTGGTCTTGATGAATTAGTTAAAAAGGACTTATAATAGGGACCGGAGGGAGTAGTTAGCAGAGGTCAGTCTGTCAGTAAGCATCTTACCTGGAACTTCTTAATAAAACCCTAATCACAGTGGGACATTCCAAAGGAATGGGCTAGGTCGCTAGTTCATAAGTCGTCTAATCCTAAGGTCGAGAGCCAGAGCATTCATGTAATATCCGCATTTTTTCCTTTTCCCGATATTCTCATTTTTGGTGTATTTTTGTTTTTAGCAACTCGCTTGTAACCGTATTGACATTTCGAGAATATTTAATATTGGACTTTTTGTCGTTCGAGCTTGTTTCGGACTCGTTTTACTCGATTCGGTGTTTTATATCGTTTTCGTCGCTATTTCGTGTATTCTCGTAAATCGTCGTTCGGAACGGCCTTTTCGGGGTTTCCGAAGATCCATCTCATATTATTATGCGTGTTGTGAGCTTTTGTTTGGTGTTTCGACCATGTATCGTACATTTCGGATGTTTTGGGCCGTTTTGTAATTTTCTAAAGTTTTGGGATAATTACGTTTGTTGTTGTTTTCCGAACCTTCGGGTAGTCGGGAATATGTTTTCCGTCAACACTTAAGGTCGTCGCCTCGAATCCTTTACGTTCATACCATCGTGATTTGTTCACCATTGTATTTCGATTTTTCGGTTCCTTCCTTGCCTGTTGTTAGCGGCTTGTCCTCCTCAGGAAGGAACATTACGTACGTAATGCATTTTTCTGATACGTACATAATGGTATGTATGAAATAGTACAGGCGGTCCTGCCCATTTCGTTACATACGTAAGCTAGGGAGGGCTTACGTACGTTAACAAGCTAACGTACGTTAGCTACCTGTGGCTAACGTACGTAACGCGGCCTGGGTTTATAAACCCAGGAGTTGACCGATTTCGGTCATTTTCACTTCTCCTCCTCCCCCTCCGACTCCAAGGCAATTTCTTGGCACTTCCGGGCGATTTGAAGCTTTGTAACTCCGAGCCATCATTTTCTTCGAGTTTTTGGAGTGTATTATCAACATCTAATCGTGTTCTTCGTCCTTAATCCGAGGTAAACTCCTAGAACCTTGTTTTTGGGGAAACTTGGGGTTTCGAGGTTTTCGTCTGATTCGTTCCGCATGGTTGATTAATTCATGATGAATATGAGTAATCTTGTTGATATTCTTGGTTTCCCTATGGATTCATGGTATATTTCGTAGTTGTTACATTTTCGAGAGGGTTTGGTTGTGGTCCGCCCTCGTTGCTATTTTTATACGAATATATGTGAATCGTAGGCGGATTTTCGGGAGTATTTCAATTCCGTATTCATTTAGAAATGGTTGTGATTGTATTCTTCGAATCGTTAGGTTCGGTTCCGTTGGTTCCTAGTGTTCGTCGGTGATTTTCCTTTCCATTCGTTGCGTCGTCAATTATTCAAGGCAAGTACTTTCGGAAACCTTTATGCTTAACATGTAATGGCGATGTATATTGTGTGTGCTTTACTCACCTCGGGAGGGTCCGATGGGGCCACGGAGGGAATCCAATGGTGATGTGGTCAACGAGTCATTGGAGTTCATGGATTCCTATGATCGTGTATTCAAACCAAAGAATTAATTTCTTTGTTTATTTGCTTTCCTTTTTTAAGTTATGTTAATAAGCCCGTCCGTATGTTAGACTTTATGGGCCTTGGTTATGTATTTAAACACTTAAACCTAGATCATTAGGGTTGTTGATTATTGATTTGAAGTAATATTATTGAAGATTCGTCTAGTACACGTAGTGTCAAGACGATTATCTCTTTGTGTTACGCATCCGCTACGTCAGTTGGTATCGCGAGACCAGGCACGATGCCGCCCCGTCGAAAACCCCCTGGTGATGCTACCGCCGCCCATGCCAACGCCCTTCGCGATGCGGACATGGCCCAACTCAGCCGCCAGATCGCGACTGTTGCAGCCTCGTTGGAAGACCTTCGTCTCGTCGTTGTCAACTCACTCCCGGCCGCACAACACAGGCCGCCGCCTGATCCTGATCGCGCTGGACATGTCCGACGTCGGCCTGCCGCCGCCGCTCAGGAGCCTGTTCCTGCGGATTCCGATCTAGACGACGAGGTTACTATCGACGACAATCCCTTCGCTGCACTCTCGCGTCCTCCGGTGCGTGTACGCAGGGATGATGATCGCCGGTGGGAGTCAGGCTTTAAGCTTGATATCCCTGAGTTCAACGGAACGCTCGATCCATGTGAGTTTCTGGATTGGGTTAATTGTGTAGAGGATTTAATGGAGTTTAAATCGGTTCCAGACCCTAAGAGGGTTCCCTTGGTCGCGACGCGGTTCCGTGGCCGTGCGTCGTCATGGTGGCAACAGCTCAAAGCCACACGTCGTCGGCAAGGTAAATCACGTGTTGATTCGTGGGATAAACTCCGTAAATATATGGAGCGGGATTTTTTGCCGTATGATTATGAAGCTACCTTGTTTCGCAAGTTTCATGCATTACGGCAGGGTGTTCGTTCGGTGGATCAATATACGGACGACTTTTATAAGTTTCTCTCCCGCATTGATGTTCGAGATACGCCGTCGCAACTGGTCTCTCGATATATTGGGGGTTTGGCGCGTTCAATCCAGGACACGATCGTCCTCTTCTCGCCGGAGTCGATCTCCGAAGCGCACCAACGCGCTTTGCTATTGGAGCAGCAGGCCACCCGACGGCCACCTGGGTTTACTTCGGCCGGCCCACGCCCAGCAGCCACCATGACCGTGCCGCCAGGCCCTGATCGCGCAGCAGCTCCGCCGCCGGCAGCCCGCGAGGCTGGCTCCTCCACTTCGGCCGTACGTTGCTTTGCGTGCGGTGAGGCAGGCCACCGTCGCGCGTCGTGTCCTCAGGTCCGTCAACGCACCCTTATGATGGATTCTTGGGAGACGACCCCATACACGGGCCCTCCTATTTTTGATGATGATGATCCGCCACCTGATTTGCCCGAGGAGCATGTGATGGGAGATACCGGACAGTTGCTCGTCATTCGGCGTTCTTGCTTGGCTCCGAAGATTTCTCCTGAGACGGAGCCTCAGCGACACCATATTTTTGAGTCCACCTGTACTATTGGTGGTAAGGTATGTCGCTTTATTGTTGATTCGGGTTCGTGTGAGAACGTTATATCTGCTGATGCTGTTGCTAAGTTAAACTTGATTACTGAACCTCACCCATACCCTTATACGCTTGCTTGGATACAACGTGGCAATTCAGTTACTGTAAACCGTCGTGTTAATGTTGCTATTTCTATTGGGTCTAAGTATAAGGATAATATATGGTGTGATGTGGTCCCTATGGGCCTTTGCCACTTCTTTGTTGGGGCGTCCGTGGCAATTTGATAGGTCAGTTGTACATGACGGTAGGATGAACACTTACAGTTTCGTATTTGATGGTGCTAAGATTGTTTTGCATTCGTCTATGCCTAAATTGCCTACCCCGGTTGATAATGTGGTTTTGTTATCTCGGCCGGATTCTTTATCTGAGGAGTCGTCTGCTTCATTTTTGGTTCTGTTATTGGCTGTGGATGTTTCTGAGTCTGTTCCTATTACTGCTCCTGCTATTCGTGCACTTTTGGATGAATTTGCTGATGTTTTTCCGTCGGAGTTACCCTCGGGCTTGCCCCCCCTCTGGGACATCCAGCACCATATCGATTTGATGCCAGACGCTTCTCTGCCCAACAGGCCACACTATCGAATGTCCTATTGAGCACGAAGAGTTGCGTCGTCAGGTGGAGGAGTTGTTACTGAAGGGCTCGGTCCGTCAGAGTATGAGCCCGTGTGCGGTACCTGCCCTTCTCATCCCTAAGAAGGACTCGTCCTGGCGCATGTGTGTGGACAGTCGCGCAATTAATAAGATTACGATCAGTCAGAGTTCCCTATTCCTCGGTTGGACGATCTGTTAGACCAGCTCAGTGGCTCCACGATTTTTAGTAAGCTGGATCTTCGTAGTGGATACCACCAGATTCGCATTCGTCCAGGGGACGAGTGGAAGACTGCGTTTAAGACTCGTGAGGGTCTGTTCGAGTGGCTGGTTATGCCGTTCGGCCTCTCCAATGCTCCTAGCACGTTCATGCGTGTCATGAACCAGTCACTTCGTTCTTTGATCGGCTCGTGTGTTGTCGTTTATTTCGACAACATTTTGGTGTAGAGCAGGTCGGAAGCCGAGCACATTGTTCATCTTCATGCAGTGTTGGACATTCTTCGTACCGAGCGGTTCTTTGCTTCACCCAAGAAATGCATTTTCAGGGTTGATTCTGTGTTGTTCTTGGGGTACATTATCTCGGCTGACGGAATTCGTGTGGATGACTCTAAGATTGCCACGATTCATGATTGGCCTTCTCCTACCCCGGTGACAGAGGCTCGGAGTTTTCACGGATTAGCTTCTTTTTACAGGAGGTTCATTGCCCATTTCAGTGCTATTATGGCTCCTATTACAGATTGTATTGGCTCGAAGCCCTTTTCGTGGTCCCCTGCTGCCGAGGCTGCTTTCCGTGATATTAAGCATCACCTCATTACTGCCCCGGTTTTACTACTCCCTGATTTTGAGCAGCCCTTTGAGTTGTCCTGCGATGCTTCGAAGGCGGGCATTGGTGCCGTATTGAGTCAGTGTGGGCGCCCTGTAGCGTATTTTAGTGAGAAGCTTGCGGGTCCTCGGAGTCGTTATAGTACATACGACGTCGAGTTTTATGCGGTTGTTCGGGCTATTCGCCATTGGCGTCATTACCTTTTCCACCGTGAGTTTGTTCTCTATTCGGACCATGAGGCTCTGCGTCATATTGCTTCACAGGATAACTTGTCAGCTCGCCATGCCTCTTGGGTGGCATTTCTTCAGTAGTTTACTTTTGTGCTGAAGCATCGTTCGGGTTAGTCGAACAGGGTGGCTGATGCTCTGAGTCGACGTTCCCTTGTTTTGTCAGATCTGCGTGTTGCGGTCTCGAGCCTTGATCTTTTACCTGAGTCCTATGCCGATGATCGTTTCTTCAGCCTTATTCTGGCTCGACTCCGTTCGGGGGATGCGGCTGATTTCGTTATTTTGGATGGATTTCTATTTAAGGGTACTCGGTTATGTATTTCGAACACTAGCCTCCGTCTCCGCCTCATTTCGGAGATTCATTGTGCCGGTCATGTGGGCCGCGATCGCTCCATTGAACTGCTTCAGCGTTCGTACTTTTGGCCTACACTTCGTAGGGATGTCTCTCGTTATGTGTCTCGATGCCGAGTTTATCAGGTTTCGAAGGGTACGACCACGAATGCAGGCCTCTACCGTCCCCTTCCGATTCCACCAGCTCCTTGGGTAGCCATCAGCATGGACTTCGTGGTTGGTTTGCCTCGTACTCAGCGGGGTTGTGATTCCATTTTTGTGGTTGTGGACCGTTTCTCTAAAATGGTTCACTTCATCCCGTGCAAGAAGACCACAGATGCTGTTAATGTGGCCAAACTTTTTTTTCGAGAGGTGTATCGCTTGCATGGCCTCCTGTCTTCTATCGTCTCCGACCGGGACACCCGTTTTCTGAGCTTCTTTTGGAGGAGCATGTGGCGTATGGCCAACACTCAATTGGATTTCAGTAGTGCTTATTACCCCCAGACAGATGGGCAGACTGAGACCGTTAATCGTTCTTTGGGCAACCTCCTTCGTTGCTTGGTGGGTGAGCATGTTCGTACTTGGGATGTGCAGTTGAGTCAGGCGGAGTTTGCCCACAACTTGGCCGTGAACCGTAGCACTGGTTTTGCCCCGTTTCAGATAGTTTATACGACGTTGCCTCGTGGCCCTTCGTACTTAGGGTCCTTACCTTCTCCGGTTCGAGCGGACATACGAGCTGTCGATTTGATTGAGTCTCTGCGTCATACACACCGTGTTACATATGATCAGCTGTTGGCTTCCACTTTGGCCTACAAGGAGGCCGCCGATAAGAGGCGTCGTCACGTGGAGTTTGATCCGGGTGATTTTGTTTGGGCCGTTCTTACTCGTGACCATTACCCGGCCCATGAGTATCATAAGCTTGCGGCTCGTAAGATTGGCCCGTTGGAGATTCTTGCTCGGATCAATCCTAATGCTTACCGTTTGAAGTTTCCGTCCCATATTCGTACTTCGGATGTCTTCAATGTGAAGCACTTGATTCCTTACACGGGGGATAATGATGATGTTCCCGTAGACGATTCCGGTTCGAGGGCGAACCTTTTCTTGGTCGGGGAGAATGATGTGGTCAACGAGTCATTGGAGTTCATGGATTCCTATGATCGTGTATTCAAACCAAAGAATTAATTTCTTTGTTTATTTGCTTTCCTTTTTTAAGTTATGTTAATAAGCCCGTCCGTATGTTGGACTTTATGGGCCTTGGTTATGTATTTAAACACTTAAACCTAGATCATTAGGGTTGTTGATTATTGATTTGAAGTAATATTATTGAAGATTCGTCTAGTACACGTAGTGTCAAGACGATTATCTCTTTGTGTTACGCATCCGCTACGTCAAATGGTATAGCCTTGGATTCACGAGTTTGTTTCGCTAGCCAGCTCGGGAGGGTCCTTAGAGGCCACGGAGTGGGATCAGTGGTATAGCCTTGTTCCCAAGGCGATGCGCGTGCGTGATTTGTTTTATATTATGGCCAGCTCGGGAGGGTCCTTAGAGGCCACGGAGCAGGATCAATGGTATAACCCTGTTCCCACGGTTAATCGATTGACTGTTTGTTTCCGGAAAATACATGTCTAGTTTTGGTTTTGAAATGAATTTGATGCATTGTACTATGAAATGTGTAAGCGATTGGTTTGCCTTGATTACTTGTACTAGCGTAATTGCTATCCCCTTTGGGGACCCATTTTGGGGAAATTCTTGTCATGGATTTCGGTTATGATCGATTAGACGACGGCCCAGGACGATACGAGGGATTTGGGCGAGTCGTTGACATGTGCATTTGAGTCCTTTTATTTCCGTTGTTCCATTCGATATGGTTGTTGCCCACTTTCTAAACTTATAGATTGTACTCGCTAGTACTTAGACTTTTCTCTCCGAATTGTGATTGTTATTCGATGGAGCTACTATATTTGTCAGTTGATGTTTATTACGCCGGTTGTTTCGGGCATGTTGTTATTTGTTGTATTGTTAATGTGTGTTTCCTCCCTAACCGAGACGGTTGGTCGAGTAGTGTTTTCTGGTTTTAGCCTGGTGGGTCCCACGTAGGGGTCCACGGCTCTGTAATATACTTCGAATATCTCGGGGTGTTACAATTCAACTTTTAAAGATACTGACTATCAATTCTCTTACGTAATTTCTCAGCATGCAGTGTCAATCCGTCTTTCAAGAGTGACTGACTTCAACACCTAGTTTACTCGCTGAATCTATTTGCATCCATGGCTGAATGGTTAAACTTCCTCCAAAGATAAGATGCTCTAAACGGATTTTCCTCGTGTAGCATTTCTAAGGTCAGTCGAGTTAGAGGCTGCTTCTTTGATCGTGCTCAGCTAGTGAGAGGAGTAGGAGGTTCATGTTCTTGGAATGGAGCTTGGTTGTGACATGATGGACGAGTCACCCTACCATCGAGGTCCCGAAGGGCATCAGGTTGACTTTCTTTCATTTTGGTTATGGAAGCTAATCTGCTGACATCCCCGTGAAGAGAGTCCTTTCAAGTTATGATAGGCCCCTCTCACCATTAATTCTCTGTGTACTCTGCAGCAACAGTGAGTCCTGCGTTCATCGATTAACTCTTTCCAAATAGTGTCTTTATAGCAGCGGAACGAAAGTAGATATCTTAGTAAGAGATACCAAATAGGTGCAGCTAAGGCTCTGCAAGACCTAGCACCACTGGATGCGAGAGAGGAGAGAGGCCCAATAGGGGATCGACCCGCTCTTTTATCGGGACCTCAGCGACTAAATCAAGTCACCCAGTTCGAGTTTTGAAGCTGGAATGAAGGTGGGATAGCAGGGGGTTAGTTAGACATGTTGGTTCTTTGCGGAATCGAATGAGAGAATAAAGGTGAATAAAGGTCATAGAAGTATTTTCCTGTTCACGACTCCGATCTTCTCGCTCATTTCACTCCGGCCTTGCTTCTTAGCCAGAGGCAGGAGAAGTACAAGATGCAATATCATAAACATTCCTGAGCTGAGCAAATGCCACTAATACTAATTCCAATATAGGTATAGGGCAGGCAGTACAACGGGATTAATTTCTAGATTGACGATATGGTCTTCTTGAAACTGAGGGATTTTCTCGAGAGATAAAGTTTGGACGGCTTGGGTTAGGTTATCTATTCCTATAGGATACCAATGGGGTTCATCAAAAACCACATGGACTGACTCCTCTATTGTCAGTTTACTTTTATTGAAAATCTTAAATGCCTTGCTGATAGAGGATTATCCAACAAATATATCCTCATCGGATTCTCATTAAAGGTCTTGAGCTGATCCTTCCCATTGTTACGAACGTCACACCTGCATACAAAAATGTGAAAATACGCAACCATAGGAGTTTTATTATTCCATACCTCGTATGCAGTTTTGTTGTGGTGCTTGTTGATGACGGTTTTTTTATAGTATACTGTATTTGTTGCTTCTCCCCAGAAACGATGTGGCAACTTGCTTGCAGCTATCATTGTTCTTGTTGCCTTATTCAACATCCTATTCTTTCACTCGGCAACAACATTTTATTTAGGAGTTCGGGCTGCTGAGTATTCGTGTTGTATGCCATTGTCCGCACAGTACTGCTCTATGAAGCGATTTGTGAATTTTGTGCCTCTATCGGACCGAACGGATACTATGCTCAACCCTTTCGCATTTTGAAGCTTTTTAGGGTGTTCCGGCAACTTTTTGGTTGTCTCTTTCTTCTTTCTCATGAAGATAGTCCATGAGTACATGGAGAAATCATCAACTATAACAAGACAATATTTCTTACCTCCTAGGCTGACATGGTCTACAGGGCCATAAAGATCCATATGGTGTACGTCAAGGACCCTGTGAGTTGATAGATATGATTTGTTCTTCATAGACGACTTAACTTGCTTGCCTTTCTGATAGGTCCGCAAATGCTGTTCTTATGAAATGAAACATCCGAAAAGCCCCTGACCATTCCCTGTCGGGATAATTTGTTGATGGTCTTGAAGTTGATGTGAGATATCTTTGTATGCCATAGCCAGCTTAAATCTGCAGTGCCTTTGGCAACAAAACAAGGAATTCCAGCACTAGTGGGTTTCCAGTCAGCTATATACCTGTTACCTGACCGACTTCCTGTGATGATTATTTGTTTGGTCTTTATATCCTTCACCCTACAGTTGTAACACCCCCAAACCACTCGGGAATATTACAGCACCACAGATCCTCTCCGTGAGGATCTACCAATCTAAATACAGAAACAATACATGACATTACATGCCGACACGGCTAAATAAAGAACCATTTAGACCGATTTGGTCTTTCATCATGATATACAAACCAGACACACATAACTCTAATACCACTCAAACCTAAACCAAGTTCAAATACATGAACCATACTCTTACAATCAGAAAATACAACAGTGGAAAAGACACTACAACATGCCTTGACCAAAATACTCAGCACTGGTCTTCATGTGATTAGTATCACCGTCTTCCATCATCCTTCGTACCGATACTGTATTTTGCTCCCCCATAACCTGCATGTACCTGGACACAATACAGACATCCACCCCCCGATTACTCGGGGGTTAGCAAAACTCTACTGTTTTGCTAGTGCAAGTATAAAGTGCAAATACGAGCCATAAAACACATATTCCGAAAACATAACAATCGAGAACATCCAACAAGTTAATCATAACAAAGACTTCCCGAGATAATTCACTTGAATACAACCGTTCGAACCATGAAAAGTAGTGATGGAATCAATGTACATCTTGCAAAATAATTTTTAAGATCTCGGGAGTTTTAAAAACATTTGGAATTTAACAATTCTCATCTTATTGAAAACCACTTAGGGAAACAGCCCAAAGATCATTTGCCAAAATGCAAATCCGTTAACAAAACACGAGGTCCACGACCCAATCATACCATTCCGATCACAAAACACAGGGTCCATGACCCAATCATACATATCAACATATTCCCAAGGATTACCGTGCTAACACGCCACGAACCTCAGATGCTCCCACAGAATATACCCGAGTGAATAACCCAATGGGAAACCACACAATATCACATGTCACCGTGACAACAGTCACATAAACACAACCATGACATACGTTCATAGTTATCCCAGCATCGGGCTAGCAAGTTACGAACCTCAGAGCCTCCGCGAGACATACCATAAGTTATCCCAGCATCGCGCTAACAAGCTACGAATATCGGAATCTCCGCATCGACATACCTGGTTTGGATAACCCCATAAGTTATCCCGGCATCGGGCTAGCAAACCACGAACCTTGGAGTCTCCGCAAGACATACCCGATTGGATAAACCCCATGGTCACGCCCGATCCGTACTAGCAAGGATGGATCCCGTAGATTCAACATATCTTACCCGATGGCACATCACTTACAACAATCACACAACAACAAGGAAGTACCATTTCCAAACAACACTGAGCATCACAACCTCCTTACAAAGGAGTAACAACTAATATCATACAACATCACATATTCACCGAACGAGTACACGTATCAATACACAATCCTTGACAAGTGATTACGGTTTACTATATTCACATAATATGATTACAACATCTTCCAACATACAACACTAATATACATATTCAGAAAACACATTTATTCACAAAGCATACGAGTTATCTTCGAAGGAAAACCTTTATCGAGAATATACAGATTATTTTGGAAGTTAATTAAAAACATTCAAATTACACATATATTCCATTACCAACTATTACGTCTACGAAACACGAAGTGTATGGGCAAGATACTTGCCTCGAAATTGGCACGTAATTACCCCGACGAACATAGCTCGGCCGAAGTGCCTCGAAACCTACAATTTCCGCAAAAAACAACGAAAACATGATCACAGCGAGGAACAAGACCCAAAACAACGGAAATCGCCTCAAACCAACGAAGAAAAACTCATATGGATATTTAATCGAACATTAAATGTTCACAGTTCCTCTAGAACACTCGAATCATCAATCGAGTTGAACAAGTCAGAATTATGGACATACAATACATGAAACATGATTAACAACAACCTTTAACCCCAATAGATTCATCAAAATCGGACTGGAAACGAGATCAAGAACTAAATCTACAAAATGGTCAACTCAATGAAAATCAATGGATTACCTCGATCCGATGAAGAACAGTGGATTAGGTGATGTTATAATAAGCTAGAACTCTCCAAAACAGCTTGGATGAAGCAAAAATCGACCAAGATCAACAACTCTAGGAACTCTTGACTCACACCTGCGGAGAGGAAAGGAAAAGAATATAAAATGAAAAAATACGACTACTGTCCGGTTTTTATACCGGATAGATTAGCATGCGCTAATACTGAGAAGTAGCGCGCGCTAACAAAACACATACAATTAGCGTGTGCTAACTACACTCGTTAGTGTGCGCTAACGAGACCTGCCGACCCAGTCCAGTAGCTTCTGGATAGTTCTGCACCTTCCAGGTAGCGTGCGCTAAAAAGGACAAATGGCGTGCGCTAAGACAGATGATAGCGTGCGCTAACCACAAGCGCTAGCGTGTGCTATCGAGACCCCATCCCAGTCCAGTTGCTCCTGGACTGCCTCCGGACTGATAGTTAGCGTGCACTAACCGTAACATGACATGCGCTATCAGTAAAAAAATAGCGTACGCTATGAGAAAACGTAGCGTGCGCTACACGTACTGCACAGGTGGTAAAATCGCACCAAAATACAACACAACAACGATCCGAGATACAACCAAACACGTGTCCAAACATGGCACAACCAAACATGATACACGATTCTAAAGACATGGACAACAATAATCCACTCAACCGAAGAAAAATTCGACGAAGCCAGAACGCAAACCTCGGGTAATACATTCTACCCCCCTAAAAATAAGTTTCGTCCCGAAACTTAAAACATGGAACAGTCAAGGCAGGGCAACTCTGGATAACACCCGTTATCTGTTGCTGACGGCTCACAACAAACCCCATGAACTACATAATTGCTACAGTCCAATTCGCTACGTCAGAGCGATAACGAAATGCAACGAGCAACAGCACTACGGTAGATTAATCCGAACAGCACAACGACCAAAACACAAGTCTAACGCTGAACAAGTATGAAATCCCGATAGTCCCAAAGATTTGGAAGATCTGATACCAAGACCATCAATTGGAACTTGGGAAATTACAAAAAGGTTCAGACGCTCAATAATCACGATACGAGATCAAACGACAGCAATCGGACAATAACGATTGAACAGAAACGACCGAACAACAACGCCGAAGTTTACACCTCACTCAAGACATGAACTGATCTTGTAAGGACTACAAGATTCATTTGCATAAGATTCACGGGAATGGAACCGAATTCGGAAAAACCACAATGATAAATGGATCAATCCGGAACAATATCAAAACTCGCTCGAACAATAAAAACAAATAACAGAACAAGTTCAGAAAATACCAACGAACACACGAGTCGATAAGATTGAAAATACAGAAGTTCGAAAATCCGATCCACTTCTAAATAAAGAAGTTTGTCCCCGAAATTCGGAACAACGTAACAAAGAAATATCATAACAAACAGCTAATAGACTACACCTCTCAGGAACTTCTCAGAGTCGATCCTGATATCGGTGCTCGAGTCCGTGCCTCGGAAGACTCGGTGACCAACTCGCAAAACTGAATTCAGTGTCCCTCGAGTCCGCACTTGTAACATGTTACTGGCGGGGAAGGACAATGTGCACGTACATGTCCCAACACATTGCAGTTAAACACCTACTGGCTTTACCAGGAGTCAAAGGTGACGACTTGGAACTCTTAGTCCCACTCATCGAGCGATAGAGCTTCACAGCAGAAAGACTACAGCGTTGCAGTTTAGAAACATCAACTCATGTACTGACCATAAGATCATTAGACTTCCTCTATTTCTTCGACTCGGGCACACGAGCCGACGATAACGAAGCTAGCTCGTAGGCTAAGGCTCGATTCTGATAATCTCTCAACATAGTGCAAGTGAGTCCCGCCATATACTTGCGAATCTCTGGCTTCATCCGTATGTCAAAATGACGAATCTTCTCTTCTTTAATCCTCACCTGATCTCGCACATAACTGAGTTGTTTGCTATAATCGATAATGGCTTGCAACACCGATACATCATGCGGTTCTGCCAAATAAAAATCACGGATCCTCTGATCTCTAATCGGTTTCAGACAAAACTCAGCTTCCATAAATTCCTGTAACTCCGCCCATGTGACAACACGATCACGGGGTTTAACAGCTTCCCACCAATTAGCAACATCTTTGTCAAGAAGGTACTGAGCGATAGGAACCTTCCGGTCTTTGGGACAATCAACTGCCTCGAATATCTTTCCCAACTGAAAAAGCTAACCATCCCAGCCCAACGCATCCGCAGCACCGGCGAATTGAGGTGGATTCATACGAACTACCTCTCAAAGCCATTGGTTTACACCGACGTTCTGAGTTGCGTCAGTGTTGCGTTGAACCGCTTGGGTCAACTGAGTCATCTGTGCTGCTACTTGTTGCAATATAGTAGCAACACCAATACTAATATCATTCCCGGCAACATTTTATCGATCCCGCGTCTGATCCCCGTGGCCATCTGTAGAGCTGTTATCGGACCGGTTCGGACCGGTTTTCTCCAGATTCGGATCCGGTCCGATAGGTTACCGGGTAGATCCGGTCCGGACCGATAACGGTTCCGGTTCAATTTTTAGAACTCGAATCCGAACTCGTTAGTTTCCGGGTGAGTTTCGGTCCCGGGTATTTCGGTCCGGTTCATGATCGGGTTTCGGGTTCACTCGGACCGCTAACAGCCCTATGTGGGATGGATCTTTACTAGGAAAATGAAGGAAGAGCAGCAAAATAAATCACATAAATGAGGGTTACATGTGTAATACCCGGTTGTAATTCATTCACTTTCATTCAGTAATTATCAGTCTGTAATTGTCACTCAGTGTATTTTCACTCAAGTATAATCATTCATCAATCATGTTCTTTCACCGTGTTCACCGTTCGGAAAAACTTCGAGTTGTGTATCGTTATTGTTCATTGTTTCAACTTTCCTCATATGAGTTCGACTTTGTTAGATCACCATTAATTTTTGGTAACTCCAAAAATTATAAATCTTTCCAGTATTATAGAGCATCGAGTTAGCTTTCCAATGGTTCAAACGGTGAGTCAATCGGAGTCCGGACGAGAGAGTTATGGTCGTTTTAGCTCACCGGCTCATTTTTCAGCTTTTGGCCGATCACTGCCGACCGGACTCGGTCGTGTCGTCCGACACGGCCCGTGCCGTACTCGTCCGGAAAATGCCGAAGTATCTGCCCACAGGACTCGACCGTGTCGTTTGGCACGGCCGAGTCGAACCCTTCCGGATAAGCCAGAATCGTCTGCCCAGCACGCCCGACCGTGTCGTCTGGCACGGTCGAGTCATGCCGAGTCGCTGTCGGACGGGTCACTGTCGGAAGGCCCTCCGCACCGCGACCGTGTCAAGAAGGACATGGTCGAGTCCCTGTCGGCCAGCTGTCGGCCAACTGTGCGACACGACCGTGCCGATCGGCACGGGCCGTGTCCGGCAGGGTAGTCAACCCCTATAAATTCATTTTTTGAGCATTTCAGCTCATTCCTTCCAGTTTTTTCCACCTTTTACGAGAGAGAAGCTTGAGGGAGAGTTTTCTTCATCAATTATCATTTGAGTGTGTATTTTTCATCACCTTCAATCATTTGGGAAGCTTGGATACTCGATTAAACTCGTGTTCTTCGGATCGAAGTGATTGGATATTCAAGAGGTAATTTCTTCGACACCTTGGACTTCGATTTTGTGTTGAGATATGATGTTTTGGACGTTATAATCATGTTATATGAAGGGATATGTATATCATTATGAGTTTGTATAAGGATTCATTGGATTATTGAGGGATTATTCAAGAACACTTTGTATATCGAGTTGAAATTGGGGGTTTTCGTTTAATTGTCGTTAGAATCACGTTTTCGGATATTCATTTCGGATTATTGATCATTTGGAAGATGTTTTGTTGGTTTGAAACACTTCTTCGGGGAATTGATATTGGTTTTTGAGGTTTGAGTGTAAACAATCGGAGTTTGGACGCAACGTGTTTGATTTAATACCTCAATGAACTTGGTTTATTCGTATCGACGTTTTGAGTTAGTTATATTCGTGTTTGATTCGTATTTTGAATGGGTTGTTGAATATTGTATAATTCAAGGTTGTTCGAGCGATCGATATCTCAATTAGGACGTCGTTCGTGGAAGGATTGTTGTCACCGGTATTGTGTAAGTTAATTCTTACTCGGTTAAAAGGATATTCATACCTTTTGTTGTTGATCATTCATAATCATAACTCATTCATCATTGTATTAATCATATTAAAACTTGTTACTGTCAATTAATCACTTCAGTCATAAGGAACGACGGTTCCAATCCTTTCGTTAGGCTATCATTCATTTCATTATTACCCTCATTTCGGTGAGTCATTCTTGACTTTGTCAGATTATTATTTATTCATTGATATTCATTACGGTCATTCTCGTTCATATGACCTTCTGGGTTCATATTGCGTGGCCGGGTGTGGCTGTGTGGAATTTTTAGTCGGGCACACGATGGTTATGTATTGGGTTCACCGATACATTAGGCCAAGCACACGGAAAGCGTTACACCGTGAGACTAATTAGGTACACGGACGGGTGTTGTACACTCGCACGAGAACATTACGGGCGTACTATGATACTCCTCTTGGCGTAATTCATAACTAAGAATATTTCATAACTTGATTAATCATGATTGTGTATTTTCAACCCTTGAGGATTGTTGTTACGTATAAGCCGGCCCGTTTGGGGATTTTGTTTTTCAGGTCTTGGTAAGGCAAAGGCACGGGAGAACATGCGACGTCGAGAGTCAGTGATACTAGAAAGGGGCCCCATCTGCATTCATCACTTATTCATCATTTATGTTTCCTTTATTTATTCAGCTGAGACATTCCGTTTGAATACTCGTTTCATTCGGTGTTGTGTATTTTATCATCACATAAGATACACATGTATTCTATTTTATCCAGGTGTGTTGTATGAAACTCCTAATCGGAGTAATTGATGTTGTAATGTGGTTCGGTACTACATTTACCTGTGTAATTCATCCTTTTCATTCGCTGGTGGGTCCCAGTCGGGGTCCACGGCCTTTGTAATATCCGCCTAGTTTGGGGTGTTACGAGTTGGTATCGGAGCGTGGTTTTGAATACTACCTTCCGAGTCATGTCTCATTTGAAGTCATCTTCATCGGACTAGTATCCTTTGGACTTTCGTGTCACGTGTGACTGTGCAAATGCCGAGCCAATCAGACCGAAAGAACTGTAAGACTTCTAACGCCATGGTATAATTTCTGGCAATAGTCATTCATTCATCATTCATCATTTAACAATCCTCAAACATCATCATTCATTATGATCGGGACGATCATATTAACTCATCAATCACTTAATTCATTTTATTACTCAGTTAATAATCAGGACGATCATGTTAACTCATTAATTACTCAATTCATTTCATTACTCAGTTGTCAATCTGGATGATCATATTATCAATCTTGTTAAGTTATTCAAGATAATCATGTGACTTCAGTAAATCATTCATATAATCACTAAGTTAGAGCATGTATACTCATTTTCATCATCTCATGACATAATCATAACGTGCTAATCATGCGGGAAATATAATCATTATGCGACTTTCCTCCTTGATATGGAAAGGGCAAGAAGAGGACGTGGAGGCGAGGCCGTGGGCGGGCCGAATCCCGAGAGCTCGTGTGAATACCCGTGCGAATGCGAGGAATAATGCTAATTCATCTAGTAGCGGCAGCGCTACTCATTCACTGGGCGTGATCATTCTCTATCGTGAGTCGTACTCGGGACACCGCTCGGTCGGAAGGTGTTCGGATCGATCCACTCGCCTTTATGCGGGGCATGATGGCCCGGATGACTCGAGATGACACAACTAATGGAGACGATGCAAAATTCACTAATCAAAATCAACAGGCTCCTCCGCCGCCGCCTCGAGAGGCAAGAGAGGAATGTGAGCGATATCATCGGCGACATCTCTCGCCAAAGGCCACCTACTTTTGAAGGCTCATCCGAGCCGGCGGATATTGTTCATTGGCTCGAACACTTCGAGAAGCTATTTGCGATGGTAGAGTGTCCCGAAGGACACAAAGTTTCGATTGCGGCTTACTATGCAGGTAGAGCGCTCATTCTTGGTGGTTATCGTTGAAGCCCACCGAAGGATCGTGTACTTGGGATCAGTTCAAGACTCTCATGATGGAGAGGTATTATCCGGCCCCACTCAGAGAGGCCAACCTGTCAGAGTTACTCACTCTCGACCCCTCATCAGACGCGGATGTTCTCGCCATTGCCGAGAAATTTCAGGAACTTCTTCCGTTCGCCTCATCCATCATTCATTCCGAGGCGGATAAGATTAAGTATTTCAGCAAGAGGCTGAAACCACGTATGAGATTACAGTTGCTTAATCATAATTGCACCACGTTGGCCGGATTCATCGAGAAAGCTCTCACTTATGAACTTACTGCTAAGGAAATTGCTAAGCAGCAACCTTCGTCTGCTAGCAAGAAATCGAAGAACCGTAATCAGTCTGAAGGCGGTCATACAACCTTCAAGAAACCCCGTGCGGGATCTGCTTTTTCTGAGCAACCTCCTGTGTCGTCTAAACCCGCGGAATCTCAGTCTCGAGCGGCTAGTTCGGCCATCACCTGTTTTTAGCGTGGGGAGCTTGGTCACCTCGGTACCAAGTGTCCTCGGCAGGACTATCACGTGTCATAATTGTGGGATTGCCGGGCATAAGGCCCGTTTTGCCGTAGGGACTCCAAACCTACTCCAGCGTCATCTCGAGCCCGGCGATCGGCCGTTGAGAATCGGGCCACTCAATCGGCGTCGTTTAAAGCAGCGGGAGCGACTAAAGGTGGAGCTATAGTCGTGACGGAGGCGTCGGTCTGGGACTAGCAAACCCGGATTTATGAGATGAAGAAGACCGATGATCCCGAGGCCGAATGATCTCGGTACACTCGATATTCTATATCAACTGTGTGTACCCTTTTTGATCTTGGTGCATCGCATTCATTCATTTCCGAGTCATGTTTGAGTAGACTACTTACGGGTAGTGCTACTAGTTGTGAGCCTTATGTCATTGGTCTACGATGGTAGACGAATTATCGTGTCGGGAGATTCGGGATTGTCAGGTCGGTTTCATGGTCGTGTATGGCGGTGGACCTTATCGTGATAGATTTGCCGAGAGACGACGTCATCTTGGGTATTATTTGGATGGATCGTCATGATGCCATCATTAGTGTCCGTAGCGTATGGTCACTATCATTTCGAGACGATGGGGTTGAATGTGTTTTTCAGGAGGTAATCCCGATTGCAGTAAAGTCATTAATTTGATGAAAGCGATGCGGTTGCTCGATCGAGGATGTGTTGGTTATTGGTGCTATATGACCAAAACCGAAAAATCATCGATATTGTTGTCGGATATTCCGGTTGTGAGAGAATATGCCGATGTATTTCCAGACGAGTTACTGGTTTACCTCCACGAGAGAGATGTGGAATTCACGATCGAGTTGGAGCACAGTACGTCTCCGATATCGAAGGCACCGTGCGGATGGCCCGACCGAAATGCGGAGTTGAAGAATCAACTTGAAGAATTGTTCGAGAAAGGTTATATCCGACCGAGTGCGTCTCCGTGGGGAGCACCGGTCTTTGTTTGTCAAAAGAAGGATGGTTCTTTTCGCTTGTGTATCGATTATCGGGAGTTGAATAGGGTGACAATCAAGAATAAGTATCCTTTACCCGTATCGATGACCTTTTGGATCAACTTCGAGGAGCTTCGTATTTTCCAAGATCGACTTAAGATCTGGATATCATCAGCTGCGGATTCGAGAGTCGGATATCGCGAGGACGGCGTTTCGAACACGCTATGGTCATTTTGAGTTCGTAGTTATGCCGTTCGGGCTAACTAATGCACCTGCAGTATTTATGGAACTAATGAATCGGGTCTTCATCGACTTTTTGGATCGATTTGTTGTTGTCTTCATCGATGACATTTTGATTTATTCTCGTAACCGAGAGGAACACGAGATTCATCTTCATCAGGTTCTCGACGTGTTGAGACGAGAGCAACTCTATGGAAAGTTTTCCAAATGCGAGTTCTGGATGTCCGAGGTGACTTTTCTCGGACATGTAATTTCATCAGACGGAGTTCGTGTCGACCCTCAGAAGACGGAGGCTATCCGAGACTGGTTACCTCCGAAGAATGTTAAGGAAATCAGAAGTTTTCTCGGATTAGCGGGCTACTATCGGCGATTTGTGGAGGGATTTTCTAAAATCGCTCAACCCTTGACGAACCTTTTGCGGAAGGATAAGAAATACACGTGGTCCGACGCGTGTCAACGGAGTTTTGAGGAACTCAAGAGCCGATTAATGTCAGCACCTGTACTTTCCTTGCCACAGGGGACGGAGGGATTTGTGGTTTATAGTGATGCGTCCAGACAGTGTCTCGGATGTGTACTCATGCGAGAATGGGATGGTTATTTCTTATGCTTCACGGCAATTGAGACCTTACGAGATTAATTATCCGACCCACGACCTTGAGCTAGCAGTAGTGGTGTTCGCTTTGAAAATTTGGCGTCATTATCTTTATGGCGTTACTTGTCGAGATATTCACCGATCATAAAAGTTTAAAGTATATATTTACTCGAAGGAGTTAAATATGCGGCAGAGCGGTGGTTAGAACTAATCAAGGATTATGATATTGAGATCCTTTACCACCGGGCAAGGCGACGTTGTCGCCGACGCCTTGAGTCGTAAGTCCGTTCGGGAGCGGATGCTTGCTCGTTTACGATTCGAAGGAGCTTGAGGAATTCCTTAGACCGAGATCGAGTGCAGCCCGTGAGTCGGGGACAACTTTGTATGTTAGAGATTTCATCGTCACTTGAGGAGGTAATCGGAGAGAATCGAGTTCGGACCCTTCATTGTTGCGCATCCGTGAGGATGTGACTCGAGGAAAGCCCACGGATTCGTAGTCCACGAGGACGGACTTTTGAGGTTTAAGAACCGGTTGTGCGTGCCGCGAATGACGAGTTGAAAAACTTCGATTTTGAGAGAAGCTCATGCTACCCCTTATTGTTCACCGGGGTCTAGCAAGATGTATAAAGACTTGAAACAAAATTCTTGGTGGAGTAATATGAAGCGAGAAGTCGCGAATTTGTTTCGAGATGCTTAACTTGCCAACAAGTCAAGATTGAACATCGGCGACCGGCGGGTATGCTGAAACCTCTCCTATTCAGTGGAAATGGGAAGACATTTCTATGGATTTCTTCACGAGTTTGCCGACGAGTCGTCGTGGCATGAATACGATCAGGTGATTGTGGACCGCTTAACTAAATCAGCTCATTTTCTTGAGATTAAGGATACTTGGGGTCGAGAGACTTGCCCGACTATTCATCAAAGAGATAGTGAGGCGCACGGTACTCCTAAAAGTATCGTTTCCGATCGTGACGGACGGTTTGTGTCACATTTTGGAAATCGATTCATCGTGCTATGGGAACTCAGTTAATCTCGATCGCCTTTCATCCTCGGTCAAGCGGACAATCAAAGAGGACTATTCAGACATTAGAGGACATGTTGAGAGCTTGCGTCCTCGATTGGAAGGACGATTGGGAAGCCCAACTACCATTGATCGAGTTCACGTATAATAATAGTTGGCATGCTTCCATTAAGATGGCACCTTACGAGGCCTTGTACGGTCGTCGTTGTCGCTCTCCTTTGTGTTGGGATGACTTGTCAGAATCAATCGGCACCGAGCCCGATATGCTTATAGCCGCCCGGGAAAAGGTAGCTTTGATCAAGAGTCGTTTGTTGACCGCTCAGAGTCGACAGAAATCATATGCAGATAACCGTCGTCGACCATTAGAGTTCGAGGCTGGTGACCATGTGTTGGTCAAAGTATCCCCGAGTCGTGGTATCTTCCGTTTTGGGAAGAGGGGAAAGTTGAGTCCGAGATTCATTGGACCGTTTGAGATTTTGGATCGAGTAGGCGAGTTAGCTTATCGATTGGCTTTACCTCCGGCGTTGAGCCTAATTCATAATGTGTTTCATGTCTCTCAGTTGCGAAAGTATGTTGCCGACCCGAGTCACATCTTGCGGTTAAGAAATCGAAATCGCCGACGACCACTCATATGAGGAGCGTCCTATACGAGTCTTAGAGCGGCGAATCAAACAGTTGAGAAATAAGACGATTCCTTTGGTTAAGATTCAGTGGTCTAGACACGGAGTCGAAGAGGCCACTTGGGAAACCGAGAAGAATATGCGGGAGAGTTATCCCGAGTTGTTTGACCCTTAGTTTCGGGGACGAAACTCTTTTAAGGGGGGGTGTATGTAATACCCGGTTGTAATTCATTCACTTTCATTCAGTAATTATCAGTCTGTAATTGTCACTCAGTGTATTTTCACTCAAGTATAATCATTCATCAATCATGTTCTTTCACCGTGTTCACCGTTCGGAAAAACTTCGAGTTGTGTATCGTTATTGTTCATTGTTTCAACTTTCCTCATATGAGTTCGACTTTGTTAGATCACCATTAATTTTTGGTAACTCCAAAAATTCTAAATCTTTGCAATATTATAGAGCATCGAGTTAGCTTTCCAATGGTTCAAACGGTGAGTCAATCGGAGTCCGGACGAGAGAGTTATGGTCGTTTTAGCTCACCGGCTCATTTTTCAGCTTTTGGCCGATCACTGCCGACCGGACTCGGTCGTGTCGTCCGACACGGCCCGTGCCGTACTCGTCCGGAAAATGCCGAAGTATCTGCCCACAGGACTCGACCGTGTAGTTTGGCACGGCCGAGTCGAACCCTTCCGAATAAGCCAGAATCGTCTGCCCGGCCGCCCGGCCGTGTCGTGCAGCACGGTCGAGTCATGCCAGTCTTGTCGGACGGGTCAGCGTCGGAAGGCCCTCCGGCGCGCGACCGTGTCAAGCGGGACACGGTCGAGTCCTGTCGGCCGCCACTGTCGGCCAACTGTGCGACACGACCGTGCCGATCGGCACGGGCCGTGTCCGGCAGGGTAGTCAACCCCTATAAATTCATTTTTTGAGCATTTCAGCTCATTCCTTCCAGTTTTTTCCACCTTTTACGAGAGAGAAGCTTGAGGGAGAGTTTTCTTCATCAATTATCATTTGAGTGTGTATTTTTCATCACCTTCAATCATTTGGGAAGCTTGGATACTCGATTAAACTCGTGTTCTTCGGATCGAAGTGATTGGATATTCAAGAGGTAATTTCTTCGACACCTTGGACTTCGATTTTGTGTTGAGATATGATGTTTTGGACGTTATAATCATGTTATATGAAGGGATATGTATATGATTATGAGTTTGTATAAGGATTCATTGGATTATTGAGGGATTATTCAAGAACACTTTGTATATCGAGTTGAAATTGGGGGTTTTCGTTTAATTGTCGTTAGAATCACGTTTTCGGATATTCATTTCGGATTATTGATCATTTGGAAGATGTTTTGTTGGTTTGAAACACTTCTTCGGGGAATTGATATTGGTTTTGAGGTTTGAGTGTAAACAATCGGAGTTTGGGCAACGTGTTTGATTTAATACCTCAATGAACTTGGTTTATTCGTATCGACGTTTTGAGTTAGTTATATTCGTGTTTGATTCGTATTTTGAACGGGTTGTTGTATATTGTATAATTCAATGTTGTTCGAGCTATCGATTTGTCATTTAGGTCATCGTTCGTGGAAGGATTGTTGTAACAGTTATTTTGTAAGTTTTTTCTTTCTCGGTTAAAAGGATTTTCATACCTTTTGTTGTTGATCATTCATAATCATAACTCATTCATCATTGTATTAATCATATTAAAACTTATTCTTGTCAATTAATCACTTGATCATAAGGAGCAGCGGTTCCAATCCTTTCGTTGAGCTATCATTCATTTCATTATTACCCTCATTTCGGTGAGTCATTCTTGACTTTGTCGATTATTATTTATTCATTGATATTCATTACGGTCATTCTCGTTCATATGACCTTCGGGTTCATATTGCGTGGCGGGTGTGGGTGTGTGGAATTTTTAGTCGGGCACACGATGGTTATGTATTGGGTTCACCGATACATTAGACCGTGCACACGGGAAGCGTTACACCGTGAGACTAATTAGGTACACGGACGGGTGTTGTACACTCGCACGAGAACATTACGGGCGTACTATGATACTCCTCTTGACGTAATTCATAACTAAGAATATTTCATAACTTGATTAATCATGATTGTGTATTTTCAACCCTTGAGGATTGTTGTTACGTATAATCGGCCCGTTTGGGGATTTTGTTTTCGTGTCTTGGTAAGGCAAAGGCACGGGAGAACATCTTGACGTCGAGTCCCAGTGATACTAGAAAGGGCCCGATGCATTCGATCACTTATTCAGTCATTTATGTTTCCTTTATTTATTCCGCTGCAGACATTCCGTTTGAATACTCGTTTCATTCAGTGTTGTGTATTTTATCATCACATAAGATACACATGTATTCTATTTTATCCTCGGTGTGTTGTATGAAACTCCTAATCGGAGTAATTGATGTTGTAATGTGGTTCGGTACTACATTTACCCTGTGTAATTCATCCTTTTTCATTCGCCTGGTGGGTCCCAGTCGGGGGTCCACGGCACTGTAATATCCGCCTAGTTTGGGGTGTTACAACATGATTCGAACTTTAGACCTTTTGTTCGAAGGTATAGCGTCTTAACTACTTGACCAGCATGCTATTTGTGTTTAAAACACGCAAAACGTATTAATAATATATGTATAAAATATATAAATTATAAAATACATATAAACTTTTTTTTAATTTATTACCGGGGTTTTTTTCGGTTTTATCGGTCCGGGTCTTATCGGTTTCGGTTCAATGTTTAGAACTCGAATCAGAACTCATTAGTTTTCGGGTGAGTTTCGATCCCCGGGTATTTCAGTCCGGTTCATGACCGGGTTTCGGGTTCACTCGGACCGCTAACAACCCTAGCCATCTGTACCACGGTTACGACCACGACCTCTGCCCCTCGGCATAGTAACAAGTAACCACCTAACGCAAGGAAAAATCATAACACATAATCACACACAACAATTGTCATCACTAGACAACAAACATAGAATACAGTCACAGATGATTGGTATAATGATCGCAAAAGTTAGACCTAATGGCCAAAATGCAGTTCCATGGCTTCTGTCCAGACTCATTAGCGTGCGCTACAACAGAGATTTAGCATAGCCATGCCATATTAGCGCGCGCTAGCTTCATACTTAGCGTGCGCTAACTGCTTTAATTCAGCAACACGTTCATGAACATATACCAAACAATACTAGAACTATCGATTCACATGATTACAACATCCCACGAGCAACCCTCAAAAGACAATTAACATTCAAAATCGAAATTCCATCTCTCAGTAAAGAGGACTATCTCAACGAGTGCATACCGAATGACTCAGCATTCAGACCCCATTTAGTCACATTTCTGAGCGCTATTGCCCAAACAACGATAACATCATCACCGCCTACCTTCTGACTGACAATCATGAAACCGAAAAGTTAAAAGCGAGAGTCACCTCTTGAGTAAATTTTGTAGACCTCATTTGAGTTTAAAATCGTGGTTCGGAAAATTATAGTACAAAAAGAAAATGAAATATCAATAGTTTGAATTCTCCAAATTTTCGGCCTTGAAGTCACCATGCGAAAAAAGAATTATCCCTTGGAAGATGTTTTAAAATTAAATTTACGTGACTCTCCAAAACGTTCAAAACCTTAAAATTCCAAAGTCATTACTCCTGTAAAAATGGTTTATACAAAGACATATATATGCATATACACCGGCACCACTTTTCATTCCAGCACAATACGAGAATCGAACAAGCATAGGTCACGTATTCACAATTCACATTTAAACACCACTTCACAACATAGAATCACAAAAGCTCGTATAACACAAGGCACAATATAGTAGTGAGACTTACATCCACAGGTCGCATGAAGATGATAGTTGCACCTTGATACTAATCACGACCGATATCTTAGATGACGCGTCGCGACACGACTCAGTCAGACACAATCCGACAAGACAAGACTCGGCAACACATAACTCAAACCGATAGCCTAGATTTCCACAACCTAAGCTCTGATACCATATTCTGTAACACCCCCAAACTACTCGGGAATATTACAGCACCGCAGACCCTCTCCATGAGGATCTACCAGGCTAAATAAAGAAACAATACATCACATTACATGCCGACATGGCTAAATAACGGACCATTTAGACCGATTTGGTCTTTCATCACGATTAAAAACCAGACACACATAACTCTGATACCACTCAAACCCAAACCAGGTTCAAATACACGAACCATACTCTTACAATCAGAAAATACAACAGTGGAAAAGACACCACAGCATGCCTTGACCAAAATACTCAGCACTGGTCTTCATGTGATTAGTATCGTCGTCTTCCATCATCCTTCATACCGATCTTGTATTTTGCTCCCCCAGAATCTGCATGTACCTGGATACAGTACAGACATCCACCCCCGATTATTCGGGGGTTAGCAAAACTCCACTGTTTTGCTAGTGCAAGCATAAAGTGAAAATACGAGCCATAGAACACATATTCCTAAAACATAACAATCGAGAACATTCAACCAGTTAATCATAACAAAGACTTCCCGAGATAATTCACGTGAATATAATTGTTCGAACCATGAAAGGTAGGAATGAAATCAATGTACATCTTGCAAAATAATTTAAGATCTCGGGAGTTTTAAAAATATTTGGAATTTAAGAATTCTCATCTTATCGAAAACCACTTAGGGACACAGCCCAAAGATGATTTTCCAAATGCAAATCCGTTAACAAAATATGGGATCCACGACCCAATCATACCATTCCGATCATAAAACACAGGGTCCACGACCCAATAATACATATAAACATATTTCCAAGGATTACTCGCGTCCCGTGCTAACAAGCCACGAACCTCAGATGCCTCTAAAAAACATACCCGAGGGAATAACCCAATGGGAAGCCACACAATATCACAAGTCACCGTGACAATAGTCACATAACCACAACCATGACATATGTTCATAGTTATCCCGACATCGGGCTAGCAAGCCACCAACCTCGAAGCCTCCACGAGACATACCCGATTGGACAACCCATGACACGTACATCACACAACCAAACCACAACCATAAGTTATCTCAGCATCGCGCTAACAAGCTACGAACCTCGGAGTCTCCGCACCGACATACCCGGTTTGGATAACCCCACAAGTTATCCCGGCATCGAGCTAGCAAGCCACGAACCTCAAAGTCTTCACAAGACATACCCTATTGGATAACCCCATGGTCACGCCATCCGTACTAGCAAGGACGGATCCCGGAGATTCAACAAATCTTATCCGGGGGCACATCACCTACAACAATCACACAACAACAAGTACCATTTCCAAACAACACTGAGCATCACAACCTCCTTACAAAGGAGTAACAACTAATATCACAGAACATCACATATTCACCGAACGAGTACATGTATCAATACACAATCCTCGACAAGTGATTACGGTCTACTATATTCACGTAATATGATTACAACATCTTCCAACATACAACGCTAATACACGTATTCAGAAAATACATTTATTCACAAAGCATACGAGTTATCGTTGAAGGAAAACCCTTATCGAGTATATACCGATTCTTCTGAAAGTTCATTAAAAACATTCAAATTGCACATATATTCTATTATCAACTATTACGTCTATGAAACACGAAGTGTATGGGCAAGATACTTGCCTTAAGATCGGCACGCAATTACCCCAACAAACACGGATCGGCCGAAGTGCCTCGAAACCTACAACTTCCGCAAGAAATAATGAAAACACGATCACAACAAGGAACAATACCCAAAACAATGGAAATCGCCTCAAACCAACGAAGAAAAACTTATACGAACATTTAATCGAACATTAAATGTTCACGGTTCCTCAAGAATACTCGAATCATCAATCGAGTTGAACAAGTCGGAATTATGGATATACAGTCCTTGGAACATGATTAACAACAACGTTTAACCCCAATAGATTCATCAAAATCGGACTGCAAATGAGATCAAGAACCAAATCTACAAAATGGTCAACTCAATGAAAATCAATGGATTACCTCGATCCGATGAAGAACAGTGGATTAGGTGATGTTATAATCAGCTAGAACTCTCCAAAACACCTTGGATGAAGCAAAAATCGACCAAGATCATCAACTCTAGGAACTCTTGACTCACACCCACGGAGAGGAAAGGAAAATAAGATGAAATGAAGAAATACGACTACTGTCCGGTTTTTATACCGGATAGATTAGCATGCGCTAATACTGAGGAGTAGCACGCACTAACAAAACACATACAATTAGCGTGCGCTAACTACAGTCGTTAGCGTGCCCTAACGAGACTTGCCGACCCAGTCCAGTAGCTTCTGGATAGTTCTGCGCCTTCCAGGTAGCCTGCGCTAAAAAGGACAAATGACGTGCGCTAAGACAGATGATAGCGTGCGCTAACCACAAGCGCTAGCGTGCGCTATCGAGACCCCTGTCCCAGTCCAATGGCTTCTGGACTGCCTCCGGACTGCAGTTAGCGTGCGCTAACTGGAAGATGGCATGCACTATCAGTACAAAAATACCATGCGCTGTGAGGAAACGTAGCGTGCGCTACACGTGCTGCACTGGTGGTAAAATCGCACCAAAATCCAACACAACAACGATCCGAAATACAACCAAACACGTGTCCAAGCATGGCACAACCAAACACGTTACACGATTCCAAAGACATGGACAACAATTATCCGCTCAACCGAAGAAAAAATGGATGAAGCCGTAACGCAAACCTTGGGTATTACAACAGTGATCTACATAGAATTTAACCTAGAACTATTTCTCACAAAACTGGCTAATACTAAGAAGATTGTATTGTAGTCCTTCTATATAGGCTACGTCAGTGAACCTAAATTTTCCTACAAGCAAGGTTCATTTCCCTCTTGTTCTTCCTTTTGATTTGTCACCGAATCGCACCTTTGGTCCATGAACTTCTACATAATTTGTTAGCTTGGTGATATCTCATGTCAAGTGGCTAGAGCATCCACTGTCGAAGTACCAGATATCCTTCTCCCCTGATACCCTGTAATAAAAAATTAAGTAGATTTAGATCCTCTTTGATCTTTGGGTCCTTGATTGTTAGTGACTTTAGGTACCCATATTTGCTTGACAACAATGGGTTTGCTGTAGGTTATGTTAGGTCCTCTTTTGTGAGATTTACGTGGGGCAGGCACGTAATCACTATAAGCATTGTTATTATGCATATAGAATTTAGAATTTTGATCCCAGTATGGTGGTTGTATGGGAGGAGGTACTATATTTCTCTGCCTTCTATATTACCTTCTGGGTTTCCAGTTGGATTCCCAGACTTTCTGTTGGTAGAACTAAGTGGCAGCTTGCTTATGAGAAATATACCTGGGTTCCTGGACCTAGTATTGAGGAGCAACATACTGTTGATAGTACTGAGGTGTATGCTGCTGATGGTACTTGGGTACAACATTCCTTCTTTTCTGCTGATGATATTGTTGGTATGCTTGAGGAGTATTTCTTCTTATAAACTTCTGAGGTTGTACTTTCCGCTGCTTATGATAAGTCGGGACACGATTTTAAGTTATAATAATAATTGTCATATAAATAATATTATTGCCCCCAAGACACGAAGCATATTGAGCCAATCACTGTGACTCTCACCCATGATAAATCAAAGCGATAAATATTTTAAATACACAATTAAATATTATATACTTACACTACACCATATATGACCTATTGCAAGCCCATTACATATTTGTGTTGCATAAAGTGTTGCTATAGATAAGAAATTTGCTAATCTATTACAATATTTTCGAAAAGTGTTGTATAAAATTGGAAAGTGTTGCAAGCCTAAGAATCATTTTGAAAAATTTAGAACTATTGCAATACATTACAAAAGTGTTACAATACACGTAACAATTTTGGTCAACTTGAGCCAAATTTGCAAAAGTTGAACTTTCTGGGGACAAATCTGAAAAATCTCTAAATTAAAATCCTAATCATTGATTAACGTAACGGGAGTCTCTCTGTTCTAAAAAAAAAACGGGAGTCTCTCTATTCTTCCCAGGCCAAGGTGACCGAGTGCAGAATCCCTGGTTCTTCCCGGCCGAACGCACATGACCGAGTTTTCCCCTCCCTTGCGGCCAACATCCCTCTTCTCTCTTCAGTTCGGTGAATGTCAGTAAGTCTTCTCTTCGGCCTTCAGTTTTTTATTTATTTATTATGTTTTCTTGAAAAATTTCTAGAAATTATTCTTCTCGATGCCTAGTTTATTTATGTTCGTCTCTTTTGCCGAAATCCTGCTGCTTTTTATTCTCTTTTGCTCTCTATCCTAATTTTCTTACTAATTTCTGTGTGTAATATATATATATATATATATATATATATATATATATATATATACCAACACTGTTATGAGCTGAATTGAGTAAGATTTTGTATTCTGGTTTGAATGTGAAATGGTGTTTGGTCCAGCTCGGAGTAGATCTGTTTTTCTATTCTATTTTGTTCATTTGTTTTCTTTTTGTAAGTCGGTTATGTTGATTCCTTTTCTTTCGTGTCGATTGGACTGTGATTGAACTCTGAAATTGTATGTTGTTGTGCTACTATATTGAATGTGGAGATGCCGACATGCTTGCCGCTTGCCGTTTAGTGGTTGAAATGATAGTTTCATGATCATGAACAGACATTTGTAGTTCTCCCTATTTTATAGGGAAACGTTCTGTACGACAACGATTTAATCATTTATGATGTTCTTAATTGGATTTTGACCTCTATGAATAGTAAAAGACTTAGGGTAAAGTGTAGTGACCTATGCCTTTATCAATGTTAGACTTGTGATGTTTAGTTGGGCGATGTGGTATATGATGAAGAAGAAAACAGATTAAGCTAAACAGATAACAGGAATTTTCTCTAGGTGTTCAACAATTTTCATGTATTAGCAACGAAGTTGTATATATTTTGGCATGTGTTTGACAGAGAAAATGAAGTAGGCAAAAAATAAAAAGTGTTCTGCATTTGACTGTCGTGGAAACTATTTGAGTTATTGTACTTGCACCAAGAGATTTTGATTGATTTAATTTTCAAGTAGGGTAAAAATATAATATATTTTAGAAATCAGATCATTATGGGATGGTGCTAGAAAATAAAGAATGGGAGGCGAGAATTACTTTTTACTGAAAATATGTATTTTCAACTTTTTGGAGGAGTGATGTTTTTAATTTAATATATATATATATATATATTACATATGAATCTGTATATGTAGTTTATATCATTAGATGAATTTTGAGGTTGAGCAATCACCCATCGGATTTGGCAGTGATTTCATGATCATGATTTGGTATATGAATGCAGTGGTGGAGGTCTTGTGGCTTTGTCTGAGGCTAAATCAGACAATGGAATGAACATTGTCAATTCATCTGAGACTGATGGCAATAAGAAAAGAGTGGTGGTTCTCGGAACTGGTTGGGCTGGAACAAGTTTCTTGAAAAACCTGAAGAATTCATAATATTATGTTCAGGTGATATCACCACGTAACTTTTTCGCGTTCACCCCATTACTACCAAGTGTGACCTGTGGGACGGTGGAGGCTCGCAGCATTGTAGAGCCTATCCGCAACATCGTGAGAAAGGTAAGAAAAACAATCGGCGAGGTAGCATAAATTCCGTGCTCTACTAGAATACTTGAAGTGCGTTCTTTTTCTATTATTTTCAAACCTTTGCTTATTACTCTGCACTGAGTCCATATATTATACTTCATGTTACTTCATATATTTTATTTTTCTCTCTTTTCTCTTTGATTCTGGAAAGTTCACTGTCAATCCCATCTGGCAGGCGATGGTAATGCGAAAGAGGAAATCATTGTAGATTATGACTACCTCGTGATTTCCGTTGGAGCCCGTGCAAATACATTCAACATCCCGGGAGTGGCAGAAAATTGCCATTTTTTGAAGGTAACACCCACAACCTTGTCTTACTATACGCTTAATGTCCTCCATGTTATTATAATCTTCTTGGACAACACATAAATAATCATCTCCCGACATCTAATTGGTGAAAGCTGAGAATCTATTTTCTCATTTAAAATGTTTACCAACACTTTCTGAAGTTCCATACTACAAAAACGACATTTTAAAAGAAAAACATTTAATTTCCATTCTTGTGCAAAGTGCGCGTATCTGGCGGTCCAGTGGAGGAATTTGCGAAGCTGATAGTGGCAGGGGCATGCAGAGGAGATCCATACCGTACGTGAAGTATCCGAGCTGGTATATATGATGTTTTCTTCTTGTACAGAGTTTTTGCACCCAAAGTCCTCTACTGGACTTTCTGTTTTCTATTGATGAATGGTGGTGCGTAAAGAGCTACTTCTTTCATCGGCACCGGGAGGCCGCTTCTAGAGGCGGCGGCAGCAGCAGCGAGGTCTTCTCCTAGGAGGCCGCTTTTGGAGGCGACGTATCCTCCTAGAAGTTTTTATGGAAGTCCGGTTACTTATCCGCAACCGGTTAAACAGTAGAATATTTGAGTGAGAATCAATGGTCTTTGCAATCATGTAATGCTGTTTGATTTGTGTCTTATTAATTAGCCGCTTATGTATTTTGGTTTGTATTGGTAATTAAGATTTCAGTAACATTCTTGTTAATACGTTGATCAATAAGCAACAACCGGTGGAAGTTTATGTTACGATTATATATGCTTTTGTGAATTCTTGCGAGGGAGATGGTTACACAAACTATAACAACAACAACAACAATACCCCATATTTCTGGTTTGATATGCTTTTGTGAATGGTATATTGAAATTTCAAACAGGATATTGCAATCCGGACTAATAAAAAGTGTTGCAGATTTGCAAAATTTAAAAGTATTACAATAGGGATACAAATGTTGCTAAAAAGTGTTGCATTAGTCTATTGTAACATCTTAAAAATGTTACTAAAACAGATCAAAGGGTTACAAAAAAGTGTTATTGTAATATTACAAAATGTGTTGCAATAAGTACACATAATGTTGCAATAGAGGGCATAGGCAACGCCAATAAATGCAACGCCGAATTTTGGCCAAAACGTTACATAAACATCTACTGTAACATTTTTCGGGTCTAAGAATACACTTTTGTGGGCTTGCAATAGGTCATATATGGTGTAGTGTTAGAATTAATAAATTATAATCATCCGAGATTTACATTCTTCTTACAGTCAGTACAGAAGACACTATCTCACTTTGATCCAGTTCAACGTATGCAAATACGCTAATGCATGAGAATAGTCAAGACCAACTAATCTCAAGCATATATTACAACCTTTCACATAATTTGTTTTGAATTATATAGGTCGTGAACTATTATATTATTTTATAAGGCACCGATAATATGATCTTTCGTGTGACATCAACACACCACATTATCTACAATATAAAATATTTAGACATTACATTTGCATAATGATAACGTGAATAAATATGCAAAATTTGTGATTAAATGTAATTAGTATTCTCATAGATAGTTACAGGGAAATAAGATAATAAAAGCATAAAGTAAAGTTTGCAGTATACAACAGGATCCCTCCTTAGATTTGTGACTTGACAACCCTGAACACTTAACTGTGTTGAGATATTCAACTGGAAATATTTCATCATCTATATCAATTTGCCCATTAAGTTTCCAAATATTGTCTGAACTAAGATTTACCCTCGCTTTTGTAGATATTATAGACATGACACAATCCTTAATTGTATCATCTATATCATTGGTGGGGCCAGGAGAGTCTTATCCTTAAAATGTCATGGATTGGACCTATTATTATGTAGTACATTTGGGTATGTAGTTTCGAGTTTGGATCCTCTCCATTTACTGGAGAGGACTGGAGGGGATGGGAACCCTCCATTTCCCACACACACACATACACCCATGCGGGTGTGTGTTAATTGGAGGGTCCAGATTGAACTGGACCCTCAAGAAATGGAGAGGATCCCCATTCTGTAGTTTCCACTTTAGCTACAATAGGGTTAGCTGCATCTCATATAAGAATATCGTCTCATAATCTCAGATCAGCTTCTCCATCGTCAATACTATCACCAAAAATACTATCACCTATGTTAAATATCTATTATACAATTCTATGGTCTCTTGGGCATCAGGTTCAAACACAATCTCTGATACAATAAAGAAGATTGCAACAAGAGTATTCTCTGGTTGAGCAAATCCTCTGATTGAGCTATTTAAAACCTTGAAAATAGATCTGTTATAAATGTAGTCGTTGGCCGTTTGGTGAAATGTGGATGCACCATATTGTCGGCTGATGTATGTTTAAATTAAAGTAATCCCGTGTCAGCATTAAATGTTTCAGACATTCTTTTGGCCTTTATTAAATAATCTGCATATCACAGTCTTCGGCCGCATTAAATGTTGTCTCTATCAGCATTAAATCATCTTCGAAACCGAAAAATTATATGGATATAGAATTACTTTACTCACAACTGTTTGAAGTATAAGTACTTATCATGTTGGGTTTTAAATGTTACTTTTCCTAAGAAAAATGTATACTACATTAATACTGTAGCCAACCAGATACTTTTGCTTAGAGATGTTAAGCGAAATTTACCTGTGCCGAACAAATTTCAAGCAGTCCTAAAAAGCCCAATTTAAACGGGCAGAAATATTGGCTAACCCTAACTAACGGGTTTCGGGCTAAACGGGCTAAACGGGCTAAATATTTAAAAAATTTATTTTTTATTTTTTTATAAGTAAAAAAAAATAACATTATATTTTATATATATAGTAACAACTATTCTATAATAAATATAACAAAAAATACACTTTTATGTATATATATATATACACTATATTAACAAATACAGTAATAATATATATTATATATAATATTAATATATATTATATATATAATATTAATATAGTATATATATATGTGTATATATGTATATATATATATATACACATATATATATCGGGAGCTAGCCCTATAATTTGAAATTTGCTAACTGTAGAAATTTCAAGCAGTCCAAAAGCCTTGATTTAAACGAAATTTAGAAATATCGGCCCTACTTAGGTTTTGGCGGGTTAAGCAGACCCTCTGGGCGAGCCCGTTTAACATCTCTACTTTTGCTGTAGACTGAATTCCCTTCAAATCACTGTATGATTGAACATTGTCGGATTTAGCTGTATTCAAGAGAAATTTTCCCCAACAAGAATTTTAATGCCACATCAAGTAAACAAGATTTTAGTTCGTGGCTCAATAAATTTTCTATTAAATCTGAAATTAAACTGCTTGTTTGACCAACTTAATGATTGAGCAAATTAAATTATTGATATAAAATAATTATGGGGTGAAATAATATATATTGATTATGAATATATTTATGTTATTCAATCGGTGTAGTCTTGTTTGAAATCGAAGTGAGATTTAACTAGTTTACAATTTATATACCAGAACCTATAACAAACTTGATGATCATAAAATATCAATGTTGGAGTCTTAAAAGCAAATGTATAATTATTAATTTATATATTAATTAATATTTTATTAATTTATTTAGATCAATTATATCCTTCAATTAGGGATGGCAAAATATACCGAAATGCCGAAATACCGTATTTACCGTACCGAAAAATTACCGAAAATTTCGGTATACCGAATTTTCGGTACGGTAACGGTATGAAACTTTTTTATTTTCGGTATTTCGCTATATACCGAAATACCCAAAAAAAATCGGTATTTCAATATATATATCGGTATATCGATATTTTCGGTATTTTACTTGTTCGGTATTTCGGTATATATCGGTATATCAAGATTTTTTCGATATTTTGGTAATTCGGTATTTCGATAAGTTCGGTATATACCGATACCGAAATAAAATTGATATCTGAAATTTGATGCTGATATCGGTATGGACGAAAGCCATACCGAATTTCGATATCTGAAACATTGATGCAGTATCGGATTTGAATTTTGTCGTACCGAAACTTTCGGTACGATATACGGTATTGGGAAAAAACTTCGGTACGGTACGGTATACCACCCCTACCTTCAATACCTCATTCGCGACACGAGGGTACTAAAATGGCAATCACATTTAACAATTTCTTGTTGAACTATGAGAAAACAGTACCAGGAGTTCTTACAATAATAAGAAAAATTAGAGATAAAATTCAACGTGATATTGATTTTAACAGAAAGTAAAAAGACAATTGAGTAATTTTTTAAGAAATCATCATAAACTATTTATGTATTACATAGTATATAAGGCATTACTAATTTATATTTTATATGGTCTATATGAGTAATAAAAAATGCATTATCTTATAATTTTAGTAAAATTTGGCATGTTTCTCCAAAGTTGGGACCGAACAAAATATTATCTTAAAGAGACTATTAAATAATCAACTATTAATTCGAAGAATTTCTGGTGTATAATCCTTTATCATTTGGGTATGCACTTTGAATTAAATTATGTATACCTCCCGGCTCTCCGTTTCACTTGAAAAGTCTAATTTGATTAATGTACATATTTTAAATTCTAACTATTTTAACAAAAGTACTACTCTTATTTTTTTCAATCAACTAATATCGTAGTTTATGTAACAAAAACTTTTATTTTCAAAAAATATTATATAAATTTTAATTAGATAAATTTTATTTTAAAATAGACTTTTCTACTAAAATAAAATTATGTCATGAAAGTAAACTATTAAAATGAAACGTAATAAGTACTAGACATATAGGTGAGGAGCATTTGGTCACAATATACATTATCCTTTGAAAGTAACTTGAAGAATCCATTTTAGCAACCAAGCAAAATCGCTTAGAAAATCGGTGTGTCCCAATTAAGGCTGAAAATTAAACCAAATTATTTGGTTCAAACTCCAATTGCTCAAAGTGTAATGCTACATATAGGTATACATATATTATACATATTTTTACATACATGTATTTAATCCGTTCATTTGTTGTGGAACCACAATAAATAAATGAATCCCACAATAAATGAATGGATGAGATGTATGTACAAATATGTATACACATTATGTGTACATGTAACATTATTCTTGCTAAAAAGCTCGTCTGAGCTTGATTCGTTAATACAACAAACCGAGCTCGAACTCAATTTTCTGTTCAGCGAGATGTAAAGTTCAACTCAAGCTTGACTCGATTAGAATAAAATTATAGAATGTGCCCAAAAAATTCGAACTATACTAGAGACGATCCATATCCAGCTCTATTGAAGCTCGTTCGAGCTCGACTGGCTTACTATCAAATCAAGTACAAACACATATTTCAAAAAAGCTCGACAAGATTTTAAACAAGCTTCAACAAACATGTATTTAGCTCATTTGGATTGATTTACACGACTAGTTCCAAAGTACATAAGCAAAGAACATGTTCAAGTTTGCTAATCCACGATCTCGGAGTCATCAGACGGTCCTTTAAAGTTGCACGTTAAAACTTAAAAAAAAAAAAAAAAATCGAAACCTCTAAAAAATACTAAAACAAAAGCCTAAAAACTGAAAAAATAAATTAAAAAACTAAAAACCCTAGAAACCCTTAAAAATAAAAACCCTTCCAAATTAAAAAAGAGACAATACCATTTCTTCGTTCAGCCAAATTAAAAAGAGTTCACCATTTTCTAAAGTTGTCGAACCCTTCCAAGACCCTCAATCGGAACTTCTTACTGGAGATTTCTTTGAGTATATGAATATCACATTACGCAATGATCGGCCGTTTAAGAATATGCTTCAAGCAATTTCTCCAGCAAATACAATGTCGTATATGAGTTGCACTGTGGAGGAAATGGCAAATATCAGATCTCAACATTAAAAATTACTCCCTCCTCCCCAATTTATTTAAGTGGGATGTTTACATTTTCCTCAAGTCCCAAAATAAGTATCCCATTTGGATATTATTGATCTTTGTACCTAAATTATCCCTATTTCAATAAATCACTTTATCTCGCAAATAACATCAAAGTACTGCTATTTATATTAACGAATCGAGATTTTTTATTTTTCCGAGATTTTTTTCCTATATCTGCGATGGATTTTCGCTCAAACCCCAACTCCTTTTGCCCTTGCCACCCCCCCCCCCCCCTAATTTGGGTTTGTATTTATGTTTCAGTTTCGTCGGTTATGTGAAGTTTTCAATTTTGTTAATGGATTAGGCAGATTTCTAAGTGACTTTTGGGATAGAAACTGAATTCAGATGGTAAACTGAAAGGGGTAGAATTAAAAATTCTGGTTCTAAATTTGCAATCCGTAATAATTAGAAAAAGGTGAAATCTTCCACTTAAATTCGGAAGGAGCGAGTATTAGCCAAGGCCAGATTGTTTTCATTTTAGGGAACATAAAATATATTCTGATGTCTGGAAAATCAACTAAAACTTACCTTCGTCACGAGGAATATTAGGTTGATCAACCAAGAGTTGTTGAAGTGCACCTAGATCACCACTTCCACTGAAAAAACATATAAAACCACAATCAAGTTGTATAAATTAATATAAGGTGGGATTTTTTCTTTTTTCTTTTTTTTTGGGAGAAGCATCAGAGCATGTGTACCCAAATTATAGGGCATTGTTACAAAGCTGAAAACAAGAATGCTTAACAATATTTACATTAGCATATTCCAAATTGAAAAAATATAATGGTAATAAATAACAATGAATTAATGAATATTCATCTCAGGTTGGGCCATAGTTACCTGGAGAGCAGTACGTTTCGAGACATAGTACATTACACATTTTTTATTTTTTGAATACGTTAGGGGTAGGTTTAGCTGGTATGCTAATAATACGGAACGTGTACAAGAATCATACTTGAATGGGTCGTCATTGTAAAATTTTACTTTACTTGCCCAAGTTTTTAGTATAATATTAATATTTTATTTCGAGTTTAATTTTATGCCTTGTTCTTTTGTTTTTATCAAAAAATTATTAATCGTAAATAGTTATATCAATTCATGCCTTTCGAGTTGGAAATAATTAAGTCCTCTTTATTCAACAAAGCCCCAATGGATTCTTTTTTCAAAAGAAAAACCAGCCCAGTAATAAATAAAACCCACGAAACCCTAGCAGATAGTTTTTCCTTTTCCATTTCTACCCATCTGTTCACTCCTCTTCTCTTCTGTGCTTTTTCCTCCTTTCCACTGTTGACTCTTCTTCTACTAATATTTATTTTTCCTCGTAATTTAGCAATCAAGTACGCATTCCTGGATTCTGCGAATTGGAATGCACGTTCCGGAACACGGTAGCATGGGAAACGAGCAAATTACGTAAAGAAGGGCCGGGCTATAAAACCAGAAGAAGATTTAGCTAGATGGTAATAGAAAGAGTGTTGTGAAAGTTTACCTGGATTTTAATGCAAGAGCCGGAAGCGCTGATACCACAGATAGTTTAAGAAGGTACCTTCAAGAAAATAAGAAGCAACTTCCATGAACACCTTAAAAGTTCAAAGAAGCCCATAAACAAATTAAGGGGTGGTGTTCGAGAACCAGCTTTTTAGTTGGCCTTTTGCTTTTGGCTTCTCATCCCGTCAAACAAGCCAAAAAATTGTTTGCTAATCAGCTTTTTGTATGGCTGAAAAGTCAGTTCCCCGCCAAAATGAAAAAGCTAATGAGATCAGTTTTTTTGGTTCTCTTTTGGGTTTTTAGATTTAGTTATTATATTTTGTATAACAACCAACAACTAACAGTCATTTACCAAACACAATTTACAAAATCAAACACCTAACATAAACAACCCTTAACCAGCTGGTCAAACCAGCCAAACGAAGCTGCTAACCGCCAACACCTAAAAGTCGTTTGTGAAACATGCACAAGGTTAGACACACGTATGTCTTAAAAATAATAAGAAATCATCATCATTTGCGCCTTAATACCAATTATGTTGGGTAAGTGACACAGATTATAGCGTCAATCAAAGGTCAAATTAGTCAACAATACAATATCATGCAAAAAATAAAGTAGCAAAATTGCTCTACAAAGAAGAAGTGAGACAGAATTCGAAAACCATTGTCATCATAAGTTTTTCCACTTGTATGAAAAATATCATAAGATGGCGATTAGTTGAGAAAATTGTTACATTCATGTCTCGTTACATGATTATAATAAGACTTGTCAGTAAAATCAAAATCATCAAAAAAAAGGTTCAGACTCAACTGCTTTTTTAAAGATATACAAGTCTTATATGATGAAACTAGTTCCCACATGATAAATGTCTCGATTACAAAACACTGCAGCCAACTATAAGTAGCACTATCGGCCCATAACAGCAAACTCCACCGGGCAATTAATCATAACAACAGATACATGGCCACAACTGAGTATGAAACTATATTTTACAATGCAAATAAAAAATGCAGGGCCCCAAAACAAAAATCAATGTATATCCAACATTTGCTTTATTTTGACCACTTAAAAAGGTAAAGAAAGAAAACAACATAAATAAACAGTACATAAGAGTTCAGGCATCCTTACTCCGATTGATGCATTTCCTCAAGAAGCCTAAGTCCATCCAAACAATATGCAAGAGTTGGTTTTATGCCGACTTGTTGCTTTAGTTGTTTTGCAGATAGCTGGGAAGAACCAACTTTAACAAGTTGCTTGCTATGGCGAACAATCTTCTCAATAGAAGAGACAACCCCATGAATTTCTTCCCTGTAAAGCAACGATAAAAAGAAAAACTTATCACTCCTGTACTTCAACATTAGTAGACATGTACTAATTGCTCTAGTGCAAATGTCATCATCATCATCATCACCAACTGCACCTTATCCCGACTATATTGGGGTTGGTTGTATGAAGATTAGTGTATCCAATAATGGTGCGGTTTATTTAAGACCATAAAATCATGCAAAAAGCAAAGTAGCAAAGTTAACGAACTCAAATAGCTGTAACAAGCAGCAAGACAGTTCAAGTGGGAAACACAAGTTATTGCTGAAACTGCAGCATGATAGTCATGTCTACGGGTTCACCGACACAATGGACTATGCACACGGTAACGTGCCTCCGTGAGACTAATTAGGTACAAGTTCGGGTGTGTCCGGACACTCGTCTTGTGCACTTGCACGTCCCATTACGGGCGTACTATGATGCCCCTCTTCAGCTTAATTTCATTAATAAAATGCATAAAATATGGGGGAAAAGTGGAAGAAGATTTTGCAAACACCCAATGAAGCGAATATCAATAAATCTAATCAATATCTGAATTTAAAAATAAATTAAAGCATGCACTCAAACTACTACTACACAAGTAAAGAACCCAATATATATAGGAGGAAAAGGCTACATAGTCTTGCTCATGGAGGTCAGGATAGTTTGCAAGGACTCCATTTGCTTTGCAAGCACAGCACGTTCTATGCCTTCAATACAATTTAAAGCTCCATAATTTCTACAGTCTTGGATGACCTAGACGTCAAATTGGCCAAATTAAATAAATAAATAAATAAATAATTGTCGAAAAAAGGATACAAGTTGAAGCATAGATAAGAAAAGGAGGGGAAAAAATAGCAAAACCTGCAACCTCTGAATAATGGAAGAGGCGTTAGAGAATTGGATAATCAGCCGAGACTGAAGCTCTTCCCACCGGCACATCTCGTCCTTTATTTTCTTGAATTTCTGCTGATACTTTTTCACTGTAGACTCCATCTCTTAACAATCAAACTAATCGGGACCGATCGGGATTGAGTCCGCTCTCGCCGATAAGTTGGCCGGCGGCGGATCAGAATATGTTGTTGAACTCATTGGAGCACCTTTGCTTGTAAGTTGTAAACCTACCTAAACCTATTTTTTCAATTCTTAATATTTATATTTGGAAAATATAAATTTTCTTCCTACAACTATAAACTTTTCAATATTTATAAATCATATAAACCTCCTTTTTAATGAATCTCATATATTCCACACTATATTTTCAAATTCTCAATAAAAATTTATATTTTTTATTTTTATTCATTTAATAATTTTATTTTAAATTCATATATAATAACCCAAAATAATAAATCAAACCAAACCAAACAAACATACTCAGTATATCCCGCTCAGAGCAGGGTCTGGGGAGAGTAAGATGTACGCAGACCATGCACCTACCTATTATGGTAGGAGCCTGTTTCCGTGAAGACCCTCAGCTTAGTGCACAACAACATATTGAGTGAAAATACAGAGGGAAACATATGATACGAAAAAACTCAATACCATACTTGAGCCCATGGCTTAATCCACATGGGACTTACCTAAGAGGAATTTGGCTACTTCACTCCCGATGAACGCTGCTCAAACAGAAGAGAGGTTGACTCCGCGCACAGATCCCTGTCAAAAATACACCACACGCAAAAGGCAATAGGATAAAATATACAATAAATGTAAAAATGCAATGTTCTAGGTCAAAGCTAACCGAGACAACATAACCCTGAGGCTCTCAACTACAGCACCACTCCCAACTAAAGAATCCACAACTCTGATCTGGCGCCTCCAAGCGCACCTATCAACAGTCATGGTCTCGGAAAGGTTTAAGGCCTTCAAATCTAATCTCAGCTGCTCCTCCCACGTCCTCCTCGGTCTGCCTCTCCTCCTCTCCCCGACAACTACTAAACTCTCGACCCTCCTCACCGGAGCAGATGCCTGCCTCCTGCGGACGTGGCCAAACCATCTCAATCTCCCTTCCCTAACTTTCGCTGAAATGGGCGCCACTTCTAGCGCGTTCCTGAAGACCCCGTTCGAGATTCTATCTAACATTGTGCGACCACACGACCAGCGTAACATTCTCATTTCAGCCGCTTCCAACTTGCTCTCAAGCGACTTCTTCATCGCCCAACATTCAGAGCCATACAACATTGCAGGTCGGATTGCCGCTCTATAGAATTTACCCTTCAACTTTAGAGGGACTTTCTTGTCGCACAGGACCCCTGTCGCTGCTCTCCACCTTAGCCACCCCGCCTTGATGCGATGAGTGACATCATCTTCACACTCACCTTCATTCTGAATGATCGAACCCAAATACTTGAACTTATCCGTACTGGGAACGATCTGATCCGCAATCATTACCTCTACATCTTCCTCGATGGCCTCACCACTAAAGTTACACCAGAGATACTCTGTCTTAGACCGACTCACACGCAAGCCCTGAGATTCTAACTTAGACCTCCATAGATCCAACTTCGAGTTCACCTCCCTCCTCGACTCCGCCACTAACACAATGTCGTCAGCAAAAAGCATGCACCACGGGACGCCATCTTGTATCCCCCGCGAAATGACGTCAAGGATCAGAGCGAATAGAAGAGGGCTTAGCGTCGACCCCTGGTGTAGCCCTATCTCAACCGAAAAATACTAGGTGTCACCAGCTGGGGTCCTAACGCACGTCCTAGCTAGGGAATATATGTCTTGGATTGCCCTAACGAACGGCAACGACACACTCCTCTCTACTAGGCTCCTCCAAATAACATCGCGCGGAATGCTATCATAAGCTTTCTCTAGATCTATGAACACCATATGGAGGTCCTTACGCCGCTCTCTAAACTTCTCCATAAGGCGTCTGACGAGATGAATGGCCTCAGTCGTGGACCTCCCCGGCATGAAGCCAAATTGGTTCTCTGAGATCTCAACTTCTCTTCTAACCCTGCATTCCACCACTCTTTCCCAAAGTTTCATAGTATGACTGAAGAGTTTAATACCCCTATAGTTACTACAACTCTGAGCACCGCCTTTGTTCTTGAAAAACGGCACGACAATACTATGCCTCCACTCCGTCGGCATCTTAGAACCTCTGAGGAGGATGTTGAACAGCTCTGCTAGCCACTGCACTCCGACTTCCCCCAAACAAAGCCAAACTTCGATAGGGATCTGATCCGGGCCTACCGTCTTAGCTTTACCCATTTTCATTAGGGCACCCTTTACTTCCTCCTTGCTGATGCTCTCACAGGAACTAAACGAACGGGCAGAAGATAGACCAACTCCTTGCACCACCGAGTCACTACCCCTAGCCTCATTGAAAAGTTCAAAAAATACCTATTCCACCTCTCTTAATAGCCACATCGTTCACTAATACTTGGCCCAAATCATTCTTAATAAACTTAACGGGACCCAGGTCGCGCCGCCCTCTTTCCCTAGCTTTCGCTAGTTTAAAAATAGCATTCGCTCCTTCTTTGGTGTCTAGGCGTTTGTACATCTCCTTGTAAGCGTCCCCTTTAGCCTTAGCCACTGCCTTCTTAGCCTCTCTTTTCGCCACCTTGTACGCTACAATCTTCAAGATTCTCTCCTCCCCAGCACTAACCGACAAAAGCTCCTTAAATAGCGCTTGTTTAGCTTTAACCTTCTTTTGGACCTCCTCGTTCCACCACCATGTAACACCCCAAACTAGGTGGATATTACAGTGCCGTGAATCCCCGACTGGGACCCACTAGGCAAATGAAAATGATGAATTAAATAATATAATTGTAGTACCGAACCACATTATATTACCAAGTACTCCGATGGGGAGTTTAAGTACAACACACCAGGACAAACCGAATACTAGTATATTTTATATGGAGATAAAATACACCACCCTGAACAATTAAACATCTCAAACAAAATTTGCAGCGGAAAATACAAATGATGGAAATGACTGAAATGACTGAAACAAACGGAATGACTGGGGCCCCCTACTAGTATCACTAGGACTCCTCGCCGTCAACATGCTCTTCCCGTGCCTTTGCCTTGCCGTGACCTGAAAACAAAATCCCCCAACGGGCCGATTCTACGTAACAACAATCCTCAAGGGTTGAAATTACACAATCATGATATATCTGAAGTTATGAAATATCCTTAGTTATGAATTACGCTGAAGAGGAGTATCATAGTATGCCCGTAGTGTTCTGTGCAAGTGTACAAGAGGGATGACCGGACATACCCGTCCTTGTACCTAATTAGTCTCACGGAGGTAATCGTTACCGTGTGCACAGTCCAATGTATCACTCCCAATACATGGCCATCATGTGCCCGACTAAAAATTTCACACATCCGCACCCGGCCACGCAATATGAACCCAGAAGGTCATATGAACGAGAATGACCATAATGAATATCAATGAATAATAATAATCTGACAAAGTCAAGAATGACTCATCGATATGAAAGTGATAATGAAGTGATTGATAGTTTCAATGAAATGATTGGAACCGCCGTTCCTCGCTAATGAAGTGATTATTCGACAATTACAAGTCTCAATATGATTAATACAATGATGAATGAGTTATGATTATGAGTGATCAACAACAAAAGGAATGAATATCCTTTTAACCGAGTAAGAATCAACTTACACAATACCGATGACAATGTCCTTCCACGAACAACGTCCTAATCGAGATACCGGTCGCTCGAACAACCTTGAATAACAATAATTACCAACAACCGTTCAATACACGTATCAAGCAACAAAACACGACTAACCCAAAGGTCGATACAACGATAATCAAACTCGTAGGGACATTCTAACGAATACGTAACCAACCACACAACTTCGAAAATATCCAATCCCGAATATATCGAACCCAACACCAAAATGAGTATTTCGAACTATCAAAACACTTCAATGATATCAATAATCCAATAGTAATCCACAATTCGAGATTACAACAACATCAATCGGAAAATCCCCAATTAACCGAAGTCAACCCCAAGGGTTCTTGAAATAATTTCGAAAATAGCCATTAAATCCGTAGGAATATATTTATACAGGGTAGATAATCCATATCTAACATATTCCAATGATAATCCAAGCTTACACGAAGAAATCGGAAGGAAAAACCCAAAAACTCGAAATTCTAGATCCAAGAGATTAATACCTTAGATTTGATGTGATGAGGATGTTGAAATGATGATTAATCCAAAAGATAAGCTTGAAGATGATGATTGATGATTACTCCTCGAAGAACACTCTCCAAATCGCCCGGAATCGCCCGAAACCGCCGAAGAAACGAAGAGAAATGATAAATGACGGAGTAAGGGCTGAACTGTCCTATTTATAGCAATCCCAGTTTAGCGCGCGCTAGCCCCAGCTCTTAGCGTGCGCTAACGGGTGTTTTGGGTAGTCCAGTACCCACTGTCCGAACACGGTAGCGTGCGCTACGTACCTTTTGTAGCGTGCGCTACAACATACCATTAGCGTGCGTTAATACCCACGGTTAGCGTGCGCTAACGAATTATTTGATGCCCAGTACTGGAATCCAGAAACCGTCTGTCCTATGATCTGACCTCGGTAGCGTGCGCTGCAACTAATATTTAGTGTGCGCTATAATATCGATTGCATATGTTAAAAACAACTCATAGCGTGCGCTATGAATTAATCCAGTGCAGCCCAGTAGCCACTGGACTCAACCTGATCCGTCCTTAGCGCGCGCTACAGTAATTATTAGCGTGCGCTACTACAACCCACTAGCGCGCGCTACTTACCACTCGTAGCGTGCGCTACTTATGACTCACCTGCAGTCCAGTACCTTCTGGACTGCAGCCAGGGTAACATTAGCGTGCGCTAATGCTGAGTGGTAGCGTGCGCTACCTGTACTCAATTAGCGCGCGCTAGAAAGAGTACGTAGCGTGCGCTACTCCTCACGCACAGCCCACAATGAAAATGACAATGATGATAAACATGGCACGGAACTCCAATTATATTATTGATGAACGACGATTGATACACGATACAATTACTCTGAACGGTGAATACCATGATTGAATATGAGTGACAAAAGATCATTAATGAGTGAAATTACTGATTGATAAATACGGAATGATAATTACTGAATGATAATTACTGAATTACAACCGGGTATTACATACACCCCCCCTTAAAAGAGTTTCGTCCCCAAAACTAAGGGTCAAACAACTCGGGATAACTCTCCCGCATACTATCCTCGGTTTCCCAAGTAGCCTCTTCGATTCCGTGCCTAGACCACTGAATCTTAACCAAAGGAATCGTCTTATTCCTCAACTGTTTGATTCGCCGCTCTAAAACTCGCATAGGACGCTCCTCATATGAATGATCGTCGGCGATCTCGATTTCATCGAACTGAAGTGTGTGACTCGGGTCGGCAACATACTTCCGCAACTGAGAGACATGAAACACGTTATGAATACGGCTCAACGCCGGAGGTAAAGCCAGTCGATAAGCTAACTCGCCTACTCGATCCAAAATCTCAAACGGTCCAATGAATCTCGGACTCAACTTCCCCCTCTTCCCGAAACGGAAGATACCACGACTCGGGGATACCTTGACCAAAACATGGTCACCTGATTCGAACTCTAAAGGTCGACGACGGTTATCTGCATATGATTTCTGTCGACTCTGAGCGGTCAACAAACGACTCCTGATCAAAGTTACCTTCTCGCGGGCGGCTATAAGTATATCGGGCTCGGTGCCGATTGATTCTGATAGGTCATGCCAACACAAAGGAGATCGACAACGACGACCATACAAGGCCTCGTAAGGTGCTATCTTAATCGAAGCATGCCAACTATTATTATACGTGAACTCGATCAATGGTAGTTGGGCTTCCCAATCGTCTTTCCAATCGAGGACGCATGCCCTCAACATGTCCTCTAATGTCTGAATAGTCCTCTCTGATTGCCCGTCGGACTGAGAATGAAAGGCGGTACTGAGATTAAGCTGAGTTCCCATAGCACGATGAACTGATTTCCAAAAATGAGACACAAACCGTCCGTCACGATCGGAAACGATACTTTTAGGAGTACCGTGTAGTCTCACTATCTCTTTGATGAACAGTTGGGCAAGTCTCTCGGGACCCCACGTATCCTTGATCTCAAGAAAATGAGCTGATTTGGTTAAGCGGTCCACGATCACCCAGATTGTATTCATACCACGACGACTCGTCGGCAAACTCGTGATGAAATCCATAGAAATGTCTTCCCACTTCCATTCGGGAATAGGAAGAGGTTTCAAGATACCCACGGCTGATGTTCAATCTTAACTTGTTGACAGGTTAAGCATCTCGAAACAAATTCTGCGACTTCTCGTTTCATATTACTACACCAGTAATTTTGTTTCAAGTCTTTGTACATCTTGCTAGATCCCGGATGAACAGAATAAGGGGTAGCATGAGCTTCTTTCAAAATCGAGTTTTTCAACTCATCATTCGCCGGTACGCACAACCGATTCTTAAACCTCAAAAGTCCATCCTCGTGGACCACAAATCCAGGGGCTTTCCCCTGAACCACATCCTCACGGATGCGTAACGAAGATGGGTCCGAACCCTGATTCTCTCTGATTGCCTCCTCAAGTGACGATGAGATCTCCAACATACAAAGTCCCGACTCATTGGCTGCACCTCGATCTCGGGTCTAAGAAATTCCTGAAGCTCCTTCGGATGTTAAACGAGCAAGCATCTGCTCTGACGGACTTACGACTCAAGGCGTCGCGATAACGTTCGCCTTGCCCGAGTGGTAAAGGATCTCAATATCATAATCTTTGATTAATTCCAACCACTGTCTCTGTCATATTTAACTCCTTCGAGTAAATATATACTTTAAACTCTTTTGATCGGTGAATATCCGATGTAACGCCATAAAGATAATGACGCCAAATCTTCAAAGCGAACACCACTACGCTAGCTCGTGTCGTGTGTCGGATAATTAACCTCGTAAGGTCTCAATTGCCGTGAAGCATAGGCAATAACCTTTCCATTCTCGCATAAGCACACATCCGAGACCACGTCCGACGCATCACTATATAAACCACAAATCCTTAGTCCCTGCGGCAAGGAAAGTACAGGTGCTGACATTAACCGTCTCTTGAGTTCCTCAAAACTCCGTTGACACGCGTCGGACCACGTGTATTTCTTATCCTTTCGCAAAAGGTTCGTCAAGGGTTGAGCGATTCTAGAAAATCCCTCCACAAATCGCCGATAATAACCCGCTAATCCGAGGAAACTTCGGATTTCCTTAACATTCTTCGGAGGTAGCCAATCTCGAATAGCCTCCGTCTTCTGAGGATCGACACGAACTCCGTCTGATGAAATTACGTGTCTGAGAAACGTCACTTCGGACATCCAGAACTCACATTTAGAAAACTTCCCATAAAGTTGTTCTCGTCTCAACACGTCGAGCACTTGATGAAGATGAAACTCGTGTTCCTCTCGGTCACGAGAATAAATCAAAATGTCATCGATGAAGACAACAACAAACTGATCCAAAAAGTCGATGAAAACCCGATTCATTAACTCCATGAATACCGCAGGTGCGTTAGTTAGTCCGAACGGCATAACTACGAACTCATAATGACCATAGCGCGTACGAAACGATGTCCTCGCGATATCTGACTCTCGAATCCGCAACTGATGATATCCAGATCTTAAGTCGATCTTGGAAAATACTGAAGCTCCCTGAAGTTGATCCAAAAGATCATCGATACGGGGTAAAGGATACTTATTCTTGATTGTCACCCTGTTCAATTCCCGATAATCGATACACAGGCGAAAAGAACCATCCTTCTTTTTGACAAACAACACTGGTGCTCCCCACGGGGACGCACTCGGTCGGATATAACCTTTCTCGAATAACTCCTCAAGTTGATTCTTCAATTCCCACATTTCGGTCGGGGCCATCCGGCACGGTGCCTTCGATATCGGGGACGTACCGGGCTCCAACTCAATTGTGAATTCCACATCTCTCTGTGGAGGCAAACCAGATAACTCGTCTGGAAAAACATCGGCATATTCCTTCACTACCAGAATATCCGTCAACATTACTGATGATTTCTCGGTTTTGGTCATAAAGCACCAATAACCAACACAACCCTGATTGAGTAATCTCACTGCTTTCATCAAATTAATGACCTTACCAGAACAGCCGGGATTACCTCCCTGAAACACACATTCAACCCCATAAATGCGAAATGATAGTGATCATACGCTTACGGACACTAATGATGGCATCATGACGATCCATCCAATCAATACCCAAGATGACGTCGTCTCTCGGCAAATCTACCACGATTAGGTCCGGCCGCATACACGACCATGGCCCAGATCGGACGATTACGAATCTCACGATTTTCGATAATTCGTCTACCATCAGGTAGACCAATGACATAAGGCTCACAACTAGTAGCACTACCCAGACGTAGCATGACTCGAAAATGAATGAATGCGATGCACCAGTATCAAAAAGGGTACACACAGGTTGAGATAGAATATCGAGTGTACCTGAGATCATTCGGGCCTCTGGATCATCGGTCTTCTTCATCTCATAAATCCGGGGCTTGCTAGTCCCGGCACCGGACGCTCCCATCTGCTGGCTGTAGGCTCCACCTTTAGTCGCTCCTGTCGTTTTAAACGACGCTGATTGAGTGGCCTGATTCTGAACGGCTGACTGCTTAGGGGCATGAGATGACGTCTGAGCAGGTTTAGAGTCCCTACGGCAAAAACGGGCCTTATGCCCAACAATTCCACAGTTATGACACGTGACAGACTGTCTTGGACACTTGGTACTGACATGACCAAGATCCCCACAGTTATAACAGGTGATGGCCGAACTGGCCGCTCGTGACTGAGATTCCGTGGGTTTAGACGTCACAGGAGGTCGCTCAGAAAAAGCAGAGCCCGCACGAGGTTTCTTGAAAGTGGCCTGACGGCAGTCAGACTGATTACGGTTCTTGGACTTCTTGCTAGCAGATGAAGGTTGCTGCTTAGCAATCTCCTTAGCAGTAAGCTCATAGGTAAGAGCTTTCTCAATGAATTCAGCCAACGTGGTGCAATTATGATTAAGCAACTGTAGTCTCATACGGGGTTTCAGCCTCTTGCTGAAATACTTAATCTTATCTGCCTCGGAATGAATGATAGATGAGGCGAACGGAAGAAGTTCCTGAAATTTCTCGGCAATGGCGAGAACATCCTCGTCTGCTGAGGGGTCGGGGGTGTGTAATTCTGACAGTTTGGCCTCTCTGAGCGGGGCCAGATAATACCTCTCCATCATGAGAGTTTTGAACTGATCCCAAGTACATGATCCTTCAATGGGCTTCAACGACAACCACCAAGAATGTGCGCTCTTACCCAGGTAGTAAGCCGCAACAGAAACTTTGTGTCCTTCGGGACACTCTACCATAGCAAACAACTTCTCGAAATGCTCGAGCTAATGAATAATATCCGCCGGCTCGGGCAGGCCCTCAAAAGTAGGTGGCCTCTGGCGAGAGATGTCGCCGATGATATTGCTCACATTCCTCTCTTGCCTCTGAGGTGGCGGCGGAGGAGCCTGTTGATTTTGATTGACGGAGTTATGCATCGTCTCCATCAGTTGTGCCATCTGGGTCATTTGGGCCATCATGCCCTGCATAAAAGCGAGTGGGTCAACCCGGACACCTTCTGACTGAGCCGTGTCCCGGGTACGACTCCCCGTTAGTGAATGATCGCATCCAGGTGAATGAGTGGCAGCGTCGCTGCTCGATGAATTAACATTATTTCTCGCGTTTGCACGTGTATTCACACGAGCTCTCGGGATTCGGCCCGCTCCACGGCCTCGTCCTCCACGTCCTCTTCTTGTCCTCTCCATACTGAAGTAGAAAAGTCACATAATGATTATATTTCCCGCATGAATATCACGTTATGATTATGACATGAGATGATGAAAATGAGCATACGCGCTCTAACACAGTGACTACATGAATGATTAACTAAGGTGACATGATTATCTTGAACAAGTTAACATGATTAATGAGTTGATCTTCCTGATCAACAACTGAATAATGAAATGAATTGAGTGATTAACGAGTTAACATGACCGTCCTGGTCAAATGAAAATGATGGTTGAGGATTGTTAACTGATGAATTATAAATGAATGATTCTTGCCAGAAATTATACCATGGCGTTAGAAATCTTACAGTTCTTGGTCTGATTGGCTCGGCATTTGCACAGGTCACACGTGACGCGAAAGTCCAATGATACTAGTCCGATGACGATAATTTCAAATGAGACATGACTTGGAGGGTAGTATTCAAAACCACGCTCCGATACCAACTCTGTAACACCCCAAACTAGGTGGATATTACAGTGCAGTGAATCCCCGACTGGGACCCACCAGGCAAATGAAAATGATGAATTAAATAATATAATTGTAGTACCGAACCACATTATATTACCAAGTACTCCGATGGGGAGTTTAAGTACAACACACCAGGACAAACCGAATACTAGTCTATTTTATATGGAGATAAAATACACCACCCTGAACAATTAAACATCTCAAACGGAATTTGCAGCGGAAAATACAAATGACGGAAATGACTGAAATAACTGAAACAAACGGAATGACTGGGGCCCCCTACTAGTATCACTAGGACTCCTCGCCGTCAACATGCTCTTCCCGTGCCTTTGCCTTGCCGTGACCTGAAAACAAAATCCCCCAACGGTCGCCATTACTGAACAACAATCCTCAAGGGTTGAAATTACACAATCATGATATATCTGAAGTTATGAAATATCCTTAGTTATGAATTACGCTGAAGAGGAGTATCATAGTACGCCCGTAGTGTTCTGTGCAAGTGTACAAGATGGATGACCGGACACACCCGTCCTTGTACCTAATTAGTCTCACGGAGGTAATCGTTACCGTGTGCACAGTCCAATGTATCACTCCCAATACATGGCCATCATGTGCCCGACTAAAAATTCCACACATCCGCACCCGGCCACGCAATATGAACCAAGAAGGTCATATGAACGAGAATGACCATAATGAATATCAATGAATAATAATAATCTGACAAAGTCAAGAATGACTCACCGATATGAAAGTGATAATGAAGTGATTGATAGTTTCAATGAAATGATTGGAACCGCCGTTCCTCGCTAATGAAGTGATTATTCGACAATTACAAGTCTCAATATGATTAATACAATGATGAATGAGTTATGATTATGAGTGATCAACAACAAAAGGAATGAATATCCTTTTAACCGAGTAAGAATCAACTAACACAATACCGATGACAATGTCCTTCCACGAACAACGTCCTAATCGAGATACCGGTCGCTCGAACAACCTTGAATAACAATAATTACCAACAACCGTTCAATACACGTATCAAGCAACAAAACACGACTAACCCAAAGGTCGATACAACGATAATCAAACTCGTAGGGACATTCTAACAAATACGTAACCAACCACACAACTTCGAAAATATCCAATCCCGAATATAGCGAACCCAACACCAAAATGAGTATTTCGAACTATCAAAACACTTCAATGATATCAATAATCCAATAGTAATCCACAATTCGAGATTACAACAACATCAATCGGAAAATCCCCAATTAACCGAAGTCAACCCCAAGGGTTCTTGAAATAATTCCGAAAATAGCCATTAAATCCGTAGGAATATATTTATCCAAGGTAGATAATCCATATCTAACATATTCCAATGATAATCCAAGCTTACACGAAGAAATCGGAAGGAAAAACCCCAAAACCCGAAATTCTAGATCCAAGAGATTAATACCTTAGATTTGATGTGATGAGGATGTTGAAATGATGATTAATCCAAAAGATAAGCTTGAAGATGATGATTGATGATTACTCCTCGAAGAACACTCTCCAAATCGCCCGGAATCGCCCGAAACCGCCGAAGAAACGAAGAGAAATGATAAATGACGGAGTAAGGGCTGAACTGTCCTATTTATAGCAATCCCAGTTTAGCGCGCGCTAGCCCCAGCTCTTAGCATGCGCTAACGGGTGTTTTGGGTAGTCCAGTACCCACTGTCCGAACACGGTAGCGTGCGCTACGTACCTTTTGTAGCGTGCGCTACAACATACCATTAGCGTGCGTTAATACCCACGGTTAGCGCGCGCTAACGAATTATTTGATGCCCAGTACTGGAATCCAGAAACCGTATGTCCTCTGATCTGACCTCGATAGCGTGCGCTACAACCAATATTTAGCGTGCGCTATAATATCGATTGCGTACGCTAAAAACAACTCATAGCGTGCGCTATGAATTAATCAAAGGTACCAAAGAGCCACTGGACTCAACCTGATCCGTCCTTAGCGCGCGCTACAGCAATTATTAGCGTGCGCTACTACAACCCACTAGCGCGCGCTACTTACCACTCGTAGCGTGCGCTACTTATGACTCACCTGCAGTCCAGTACCTTCTGGACTGTAGCCAGGGTAATATTAGCGTGCGCTAATGCTGAGTGGTAGCGTGCGCTACCTGTACTCAATTAGCGTGCGCTAGAAAGAGTACGTAGCGTGCGCTACTCCTCACGCACAGCCCACAATGAAAATGACAATGATGATAAACACGACACAGAACTCCAATTATATTAGTGATGAACGACGATTGATACACGATACAATTACTCTGAACGGTGAATACCATGATTGAATATGAGTGACAAAAGATTATTAATGAGTGAAATTACGGATTGATAAATACGGAATGATAATTACTGAATGATAATTACTGAATTACAACTGTGTATTACACATCAAGCCTCCTAGGTCCACTAGACCTGCACGAAGAAACCCCCACCACCTGCTCGCCCACCCTCCTAATAGCATTGGCCATGCTGGTCCACATAAGGTTAGCATCGCCCCCTTGCAAAAAACCTCCTTCGCGGGTCAGAGATTCCTTGAATACTGCCGCCTTCTCACCCTTCAGATCCTTCCAGAGAATCCTAGGTCTAGCTTCTCTAGCCCTGCTAACAACACGACCTCCCATGGATAAATCCATAGCCAGCAGCCGGTGTTGAGAAGCACAGGCCTCGCTCCGGAACACCTTGCAGTCCACGCACGCCCTAACATCACGATTGCGCAAAAGAAGGTAGTCAATTTGGATGTTGTGCCCCCCACTACTGAAGGTGATAATAATATTAGAATGAAATTTCATAAATAGTAGACCAAAAAATAATAGCCAAAAGAATATTATAAAAATGGACATAAAAATTAGCCACGAAAAGAAAGAATAAAAAATAAAATAAAAATATGACGAAAATTATCAAAAACACAAACTTTATTAGACAAGCATATGAAAGTTAAAATAGTAGAAAGTGATTCAAATTCTTCTACTGAAATTCATCAAAGCATTTGTACGATAAACTCGGTTCGTTTGAGATATGTTCAACCTAAGTTGATGATGGATTCGTTTATCATGCAATTAAGTCCTTACGTGCAAGTATCGTCGAAAATATTAATTAATATTTTCAATAGTTTCTATACTTGTTAGTAATTGTTATTAATTAACAATATTTATTATTTTTCATAAAATTTAGATATAACAATGAAATATAAATAGATGAAAATTTTATAAATATTACATAAAGTAATAGATATAAATATTATTATAAATAGACATAAAACATATCAACACGAAATACAAAAATAAAAGTAGAAATATGAATGGGGTAAAAATTACCAAAAAATTTACAAAAAAAATATGATAAATCTAATAAACCACTAAAGAATTTTCTAATCATATAAATTAAAAAATAGTATTTCATTTTAATAAAAATGATAAAAAAAAGTTCTGCATAAAGAATTTAACAAACCACTGAAATAATTTAGAAATTATATAAATTTATAAATAATATATTTGAATGTGAAAATCAATTTTTTAATATCAACCCATCAAATTAACAAGTTGTATATCTTCATTCATAAGAGTATAAGTTATTAATACCATTTTGCTTAAAAATACTAAAATGTCCTCCAAAGCTGTTGAAACTTTCTTCCTTTGTGTATTTTATTTAATTTGAACTCTTTTTTTCTTCATTTCTTTCATTTATAACAACCAAAATTGATGTTCAATAACTAAAATTTAAGCACAACAAATCACAATATACTCACGCTATTTTTGACAAATGAGTCTTTCAAAATCCTTTTAAAAATCACACAATTATTTAAAAAAGAAAAGGTATGCAGTTATATCTTACAGTCATATTTTTTTCGCCAAGTTCTTCTGCACACGATGACTGCATACGATGACAGCCATCGTGTGCATCTTGCCCATGATCATCATGTTGTTAATTCAATATATAACTTTAAAATAAGTATATTGTTAACAAATCCCCCCTATATAGGGCTGTTATCGGACCAGTTCGGCTCGGTTTTCTCCAGATCTGGATCCGGTTCGATAGGTTACCGAGTAGATCCGGTCCTGACCGATAAGGGTTCCGGTTCAAATTTCAGACCCGGAACCGATCCGAAATATACCGGGTTGAAAACCGGTCCGAAACCGGAAACCAGGCCTGAAAAAACGGAAGCCGAAACCGAAAGGAAAAAAATCATTTACTTTAACCCGGAAACCGAAACCAATTCTTGTTGGTTCGGTTTCGGGTTTAAACCCAAATCCAAACCCAAACATAATCCTCAACTAACTCTTTGAGACAAGATAGATTATTTTATAGAGGAAATGAAATTGGATGTTTTCTTACATTGGCGATGTGGGATGCATATGCCTCATATTAAAAGCTTAAGATGAGGGTGGGAAGGCATAAACTGAAGATGAGTTGGTTGAGGTTTTATCAAGTAGTCGATATGGGATGGATCTTTACTAGGAAAATGAAGGAGCGGCAGCAAAATAAATCACATAAATGGGGGTTACAGGATTCGAACTCCAAACCTTCTGTTCAAAGGTCCAGCGCCTTAACCACTTGACCAACATGCTATTTGTGTTTAAAACACGCAAAACGTATTAATAATATATGCATAAAATATATAAATTATAAAATACATATAAACTTTTTTTTAATTTATTACCGGGTTTCTTTTCGGTTTTATCGGTCCGGGTCTTATCGATTTAGGTTCAATGTTTAGAACTCGAATCCGAACTCGTTAATTTCCGGGTGAATTTCGGTACCGGGTATTTCGGCCTGGTTCATGACCGGGTTTCGGGTTCACTCGGACCACTAACAGCCCTACCCCTATATACTAATGCAGAATATGCTGAGCCTACATGGCAGCTTCCCATGCTTCAGCTGCCACGTGTCATCTTCTGATGCTTCGGTTGCTCATGTGTCACACTCTCATGCTTTGGTTAACACATCATCATTTCCTAACCTATTTATTAATTACCTAAATTAATAAATATTAAATATTAAAGAAATTAAATAATTACCTGACTACCGCTTAAAAAAAAGGCCTACACAATTTTTCGCTTAAAAATAAAAGATCTGCAGACCGAAGCATTTCATTTCCCTCAACCCTAATTCTCTCTGCCGCCATAACTCACTTCCCTCAACCTATTTCATAAAAAATATCTACAGACCGTTGTTCCTCTTCCAATATTCATCGCCGACTTCTCATACCTGCGCCGTGCGCCGCTGCTCAATCTAAAGCTTTTAACCATCCGACGGCGTCGGACAAATAACTCATTTCCTGCCGCTTAAAGAAAAGATCTGCAGACTGTAGAAATAACCATCCGACAATATCACTCCAAATCTTTGAAAATGACGGCATATTTCGACGATACATCCATCACCATACAGCGGCGACCTCCCCGGAGCTACGGTTCATTTTTTTGTGTTTGGATTCCATCTTCCAAATTGGAAAAACTACTTCGAATGAAGGGTCCGACAGGAGATGATGTGGTGGAGGGGTTGGCGCCCACCCGCCGCAGCCCATCAGCAGCAATGGTATGTTAACCATTTTCTTTCACACCGACTCCTTTTCTTGCTTCTGCTTTTATGATTGTTCTTTTCTTGAGCTTATTGTGAGAGTGAGATGTGATGGACTGACGGTCAGCCTTGATGACTGACGGAAGTCCTCTTGAAGTTCGACAGAGGAATCATTTTGCGTTTGATTCATTTCTTTCTTTTTTTGTGTTTGGATTTCATCTTCCAATATTCTTCTTAGTCATTTTACTTGATTTTCGTATGAACCGACAACTCATTTTTTTCTCTCCGATTTCATCTGCTGCGTTTCCTCGCCTTGAGCCGCTGCTCAATCCAAATCGTTTAATCAACTGACGGCGCCGGTATAGCATAATCCAGATTCATGAGATGACGAGGTATATCTCCAAGATTTTCATTCACATCTTACATATTTAAGTTAATTTTTTGTTTTCTAAACTTTTTTTATTTTGTATATTTTTTCTATAAATAATTGCAGTATTTTTTTAAAAAAAAATTACCATGCAAATATGCATTCCTAAATCTTTTTTATTTTGTATATTTTTTCTATAAATAATTAGTATTTGACAAAAAATACTAATGCAGAAATTATCAAAAGAAATCACCATAAAAATACTGACTTCATACAAATTCTTTATGCTTTGTTATTTTTCATACGTAATATGCTTGGTTATTTTTTTGAGTTTTTATTTTCAATTTTCTTTTAGAAAATTTGGTAGAGATGCTCTTTTATTTTAAGTTGGTGAATTTGACAAAACAATAATAGACTTATCATGAAAATAAAAAATTGCAGTATTTGACAAAGAAACAATACAGAAATTGTCAAAAGAATCAGCATAAAAATATGCGTTCCTAAATAATAGACTTACCATGAAAACAAAATTCACAGATATTTTTTTCCTAAATCTTATAGATGCTGGAAAATCATTAATAAACTTACCATAAAAAATTTGCATTCCTAAATCTGTGATATTCTGTATATTTTTTTCTATAAATAGTTCCAATATTTAGACAATGTATAAACTTAACCTATGTTATTACTATTAACCTAATAGAGCTGGCGATTTCTTCAGTATTGGAAGAGAGCATCAAGTCGACTGCCATGAATGCTATATCAGATATTACACCTGCTAAGGAGACTTGGAAGGTTCATGTTCAAGTTGAAAGACTTTGGATTACTTATTCACCCTATAATCCAACTGAGAAGGAATCTATAGAACTCATATTATTGGATGCAAATGTAATTAATTATGCACTTCATGGATATATTATTGGATTTACGGTAAGGATTCACTGTAAGTTTGTAGCTGCACTTAATTTATAATTATTGTCTTACTAACACAAGCATACCTCTCTTTTTAAAAATCAGTGTGATAAGATTCAAGCTTCCGTCCCAAAATATTTGATATCGAAGTTCAAGAAATTAATCAAAGAGGGTGGCTTCTACCGTTTCACAAATTTTGAAATCGAGCAGAATAACGAAGAGTTCATTGCAACGAGACATCCTTACCGTTTGAAATTTCAAAAATTTACTGTAACACCCCCAGAACCATGTGGGAATATTACAGGCCGTAAACCCCTTTTCGCGAGGATCTACCACGCTATACCTTACAAAACGACCAAATGCTTGCCCAGCCAGGGTCAAACAATAAAATAATATAGACCGTTATGGTCACTTACACGTGAATGCACAGACCGATGAGGTCACACAACTCAATCAACAGAACTGACTTAAACAACATTACCCACACAGGGGTCGAAACACAATACAGCGGAAGACTGAAATCAACTCTAACAATACAACTAAACTCTACCAACTCTCGACTCTTGATTAGTATTGCAGCTCGTCATCCTCTTGTGCTAATCCTGTGACTGCTCCACTAAACCTGCATGTACCTGGACGCAAAACACACATCCATCCCCCGATTACTCGGGGGTTAGTAAAACTCCACTGTTTTACTAGTGTAAGTATAATACGATACGAAATGCAACAAGTAAATAGCAACTACGAATTTAATACGGAAATCAATTATCAAAATGTTCCCGAGAAGTTTTAGAATTTCGAACTCAAGCAAGAGATATTTGAAAAGGAACACATCATCTCGGGGATTTTTAAAGCAGAAATTCTTTTGGACCTCGAGTCCCAATTTACAAAACTTTTTCGTAAACATTAGGGCATTAGCCCGATTCTCGTTTCAAAACACACTAGATAAGATATCATTATGAGTCTGAGACCAGTATTTAAAATGTTATCCAAACAATCACTGTTATACTATCATTGCTCGTACATATCATGTACCGAACTCCGGAGGCCTCAACGTACCCTACCCGGCCACAAACATCGTTTGTACACATCATGTACCGAACTCCGGAGGCCTCAACGGACCCTACCCGGCCACAAACATCGTTCGTACACATCATGTACCAAACTCCAGAGGCCTCATCGGACCCTACGCGGCCACAAATATCGTTCGTACACATCATGTACCGAACTTCGGAGGCCTCATCGGACCCTACCCGGCCACAAACATCGTTCGTACACATCATGTACCGAACTCCGGAGGCCTCATCGGACCCTACCCGACCACAAACATCGTTCGTACACATCATGTACCGAACTCCAGAGGCCTCGTCAGACCCTACCTGGATCACACACCTTGTTCGTACACATCATGTACTGAACTCCAGAGGCCTCTTCAGACCTTACCTGGAACACACACATCGTCATGACACAACTCATAATCATCAAATGTCAAGCCATTCCGCATTACACCGAAATGTATAATCAAGTAAGTAAATCAACACGACACAAATATCATAATCATCACGACAACTCAACAATGATCAAACACGCCCGGTACATACTTAGATGATTAACACGACCAACACAATTCCACGACGTTAGCTAAGTGAGAGTATTATCGCTACCATCAATCGTTCATAATAATCAATTCATACGAAGCACATTCACGAAAGTAAACCAATGCATCACAACCATAGCACGACCTCCCTATTCACAAGACACAATTCGTATAGTAAAATACTTGCCTTAATAACCGCTACCGAACACTCCGAAGAACACGGTTCGACCGGGAAGCTCGGACCCCGGAGAAGACAACGAACGGAAGGGTTCCGACTCGAGTTCTTCACAAGAATTTCGTCCCTAAGTCATACCAATGATAAATCAACAATCGTACGATGGATAATAATCACACAACGCCCAATCCCCCCTCTAAGACCTTTTGTCGGACACCTTCAAGGCGTCGACTAAGAACTCAACCAAAAGGACGAATCAATACAATCCAACCGTGGAATAATAATGGAAATGATAGAATACACCTAAATAATCATCAATCCATCACAATTCTAAGTTATTACGGTTAAATCGGACGAAAACGAACAAAACCCCCAATTTACCCAAACTTGGATTTTCAGGAAATCTGACCTGATTCGCTCGATCAAAGGATGTTATAGGATGGATAATCAATGATATGAACTCTAAGACTTCATGGATTTAATGTATGACAACATGCCTCCACGTCCAACAAGTATCGAGCCGCGGTAGAGAAGAAAACGAAGTGAGAAAATGGGTGAAAACCCGTCTGCTGGGCCTTATATAGGCCGCTGCCGGCTGCATTACGTACGTAATCGGCCATGGCTTACGGCCGTAACCGGCCATGGCCGAGTCTTCTGCCCAACACTGCCGGCAGCGCTACGTACGTGACCGGACAAGGCTTACGTACGTAGCAGTCCTTACGGCCGTAACTGCCGGGCCATTACGGCCGTTACTCGGCCAGGTCTTGCCAGCCAGGACTCGGTCGATCCGACGGTCCGAAAAATCCCGAAACCCAGACCTGAATACAATCCGAAGATACGGTTACAAAGTACTCGCAAAGACGAATCTAAGCGCTAAGAGAACACACGATTCCGACCACCCGAGGGTTCGAAATTCGACAACGGAAGTAATTACCCCAAACTTTGGGAAATTACGAAAACGGCCCAAAACGTCCGAAATACACGATACACGATCGAAACACCAAACCAAAGCTTGAAACATGAATAATAACATTAAATGAACTTACGAGAAACTCGAAACAACAGTTTTGGACAAGATTCGCAAGAATCGAACTCAAGTGCGGAAAAGCCGCTTAAGAACGCGGAATTCAACAAAACGACACCGAAACAAACTCGGATGACAAAAAGTGCAGAATTAATCATTCTCTGAGTGACGAAACAGTCATAAGAGAGTCGTCAAAACGGACCCCCGCCGAAAAAAGAAAATTACCGAAAATTGAAATTGCGGATATTACATACTACCCTCCTTAAAAGAAGTTTCGTCCCGAAACTTAAAACAAGTAGGGAGAAGCAATATCCCGACAGGAAAACTCAACGAGATACACAAGAGACGCGTAACTTTCGCCCATTGGCGAAACGTTACAAGCAACGCAAAGGAATATACGGCGTGAAAACACGCCCCACGACGGCCAACACAACGCCACCGACTATGATTCAAAACAATAACGAGCAATTAACGACACATCACATGCACACATTTAATCAAAGAAACGCACGCGACAACAAGTCGCACCCGACTAAAATGGCTATGCGATAGAAACAAATAGAGTATCACGATAGAAATCACTCCGATTCTCATCAACAAGAAAATGTGCGACGACAAAACACAAATAATTCAAGATAACGGAAAATGAGAATACCGGATATTACATTCTATCCTACTAAAAAATAAGTTTCGTCCCGAAACTTAAACTAAGGTCATCACAGTAATACGAAACAAAACATAACGACACATAATAAAATACCATAATCATGACCCCGCGGTCCACTGACACGTCTCCGTAGGTTTAACAACTATACGGGAACTCATTCAAAACAAAATATCATTCAACGAGTTCCAAACATAAAAGCGTCACAAAATACATCTCTACACGAGAAACAATCCGCGCAACGAGTACCAAAAACACCATCACTGGACATCACTGGGCCCTCCAGAAGTAGGAATGGAACTCCGGTCCCCTATCATCTCGGCAACAATCTCGCAGTACTGAACTCGATGCCCCTCGTGCCCACAATTATAACAAGTCACTTGCGGTTTCTTACAATGCGCGCGTTCATGGCCCAGAACGTTACAGTTGAAACACCTAGGAGATTACTAGAACTCAAAAACACCGGCTTGGGTCTTTTAGGTCCCACAGTTGACCGAACAGGTCCCATACTAGACTGATACAAGGATTGAGGTGTGGGAATCCCAATTCCCTCACTTCACGATGCGTCATCGGAGATCTTCTGCTTCTTCGCTACCGATACAGACTCGGTAGACATTATAACCATCTCAAATGCCAAGGCTCGATCCTGATAGTCCTTCAAGGTTGTACACATGAAAGGAGCCATACACTGCCGAACCTGAGGTTTCATACGCATAACGAAATAACGAACTTTATCTGCCTCACTTTTCACCTGCTTGAGACATCTCGTAACCACTTACTAGTTCCGTTATCCCCATCTGGGATCCCATCCCGGTGCACGTTCTGATTCATCTGCGCCAGTTGGTCAACCATCTGACGAAGGATGATGGCGGCGCCAATGTCATCATTACCTCTGGATGATTGCTTTTGATCACGTGATTGGTCATCATGACCGTCCGTACTGAGCTGATTGGCACTCGACAACGAGCGAGTCACCCTGTTACGCTCCTGATCACGACCACGACTACGACCACGTCCTCGGCCTCTCGGCATACTGAACGGGCGACTAATCAGAATAACACAACCAAACAAACATCACAACGCCAATGTAGGACAATAAATAGCAGCACGATATAACATCAACCCCAAGTCATCACACAAGTGCACGAACTAACACCGTAATGTTAGGACTTAAATCAAAAGTAATTCACACAGTCACATCAACAGAGATGTTTGGATATTACCAGATCAAACACGGTCAAAACCACACACATATCGTAGGGATCAAGCACTAGTAACAAAAATAAAATGTTTCCGGGGTATTGTTCAGATGATAAAATTTTAAAATTCGCGAGTTTGAAAGATTCGATGAAATGAAGTTTTAGAAGACTTTTAATACCTGAGTCGTTTAATCAAAACTATGTATCTCATTATCAGAACTGTTTTGATTCGAGATCACTTGCAAAATAACACTTTGAAACTCCAACCTACTCGATAGACAATATCATCAAAGTGATCTTATATATATATATATATATATATATATCATTACAATTACTAGCGATATACAGGGTAACAACATGTTACCACACCAACCATCACGAATATATCAACAGAGATTAAATAATCAGTAAAAGGGCACGGATGCAACCGTAACAACAAATTACTACCGGGTCAGTCAAAAGTTTACGGCCGTAACAACTCTAAGCTTACGGCCATAATGGAAAACATCTTACGGCCGTAACAACTAGCTGCAGGACTGCAGAATTGTCACAGCAGTCCCCAACAGGGCTCCGAGAGTTAGGGAACAATACCTATCAACGTATCCCAACATTTAGAAAACACTGAAACATTCCCCGACGAGCACAACAACACCACAAACTTAACGCAACCACTTAGCCCCAACACGTTAACAATTTGTCAAAAATTTAACCGATTTTAAAATCCATATAAACCGTGGTTTTAACCGCACCATCAAAATATTTTAAACAATAGCAAACGATTCCCACAAAAATGTTCAAACTCGTAAAGTCCTCCAGGAAGAACATTCTAAAACCTACCCGTAACGGCATAAACATAACAATCTAAAAACAATCAAACTAAAAATCACATGCCCAAACGGCAAATAGGATCGTCAATCCAATTGAATACATCTCACAACATCAAGTTTAAACATACAACAACACCATTCCTCGGAGTTTCTCACGAACTCAATCGTCGATACCTTATTCGAAAACCATCAAGGTTCTCAATTTTTCACACCATACCACCCCATGCGGTGGTTCAAAGGTAAAACAACAACACACCCGGTTTTTATACATATACTATGTGTCACAAGTATTATATACAACTATATTACACAACACCGTGTAAATAAAATTATGCAACGCAATTAACTCACTAAGATAAAATCATGATACACGGGTACCTCGCATAAAAGAGGAGTTACGTCCACAGGCCGCACGGAGATGACGGTCGCCCACGATACTAATCTCATCCGACAACATATCCGACACGTTGTGACTACGCACAACTCAACTTGTCACCCGACATCTCGAATGACAAAACCACACAATACTCGACAAATCACGACTCGACTTGACCCGACTGTAACGCCCCGATTTCGTATATATATTTATTATGAATTGTAGAAAACATGTTCAATTTTATTAAATTAATGCCCGAATAATTTATCGTTTAATTCATTTCATTCTCATGATCACGCAAATTTTATTTATGTCATTCTTATTCATGACAAGTCACGTGATTCGTTCATTTCATTTCTCATTTTAAATTCATCATTTCATCTCGTCATTTCTAGGCCCGAGTCAATTTTAAACAATATTAATTGTTACCAAAAGATTCTTTTCAAGTCAAATAATAATAATATTAGTTAGTTATTATTATTATTATTATTATTATTATTATTATTATCCCTATTATTTATTGTTATTAGTAGTAATATTAATATTACTATTATTTAATTTAGTCTAATTATTTTGGATCACTTTATCTTTATTCTTGTGGCCAAAACTATTTTTTTTCTAACCCAATTGGGATTCTCCTAAGCCCATGAATTATACCCTAAACCTAATATCTACTGTGTATACTCCAGCCAAAATACAGAATATACAACTATATTTTTATCCCTTCTTCCTGCAGTCCTCCTCGTCCGTTTCTGCAAGAGGTAAAATTCTGCATCTTTCTCTTGTCTTTCTGCAAATCTTAAATTCACGTTATTTGTTTTTTTTACTCTACTTGTATTTCTCCTGTACTTCTTCATCGTATGTTCTTTTGTAATCAAATCAGAACTCCGTTTAGCCGAGCCTCCAAAAAAAAATCAGATATCTATGAAATCAAATTATGAAACCGGAAATTTACTTCAAAAATCCATCTCGACCTGCATCCGAACTGAGCCCGAAACCCGCACTTAAGCCCAGACAAAAATCAATCCCGAAACCAAGACACCATCCCAAATCAAAATCCGCGGCTGAACTTCATGGCCAGAAATAGAAACCTCATAATCACCGAGCCCGAACCCAAATCAAACTTACCTGACCAAAATCGAACTTCCGCCAGCGAGTTATCCGCCGTAGGCCGTCGTTGCTAAACCGCCGTCCGTTTCAGTCGCCGCTCGTCCGGCTCTTCATCTTCTTCTAGTGTGTGAATATATATGGGTCTAATTACGTCCTCTTTATGTGGGTGTGACTGTGTGTATGCGGTTTAGAGAGAGTAGTAGGGAGAGGAAAAGAGAAATTATGGTGAAAGGCGGGCATCGATGTTGTCTTGAGAGAGGGAGAGAGGGAGAGAGAGAGGGAGCGATTTTTTGTTTTTAGAGAGAGGGAGAGTTGGGAACAGGAGAGAGAGGAAGAACCAGAGAGAGAGAGAGGCAGACATCAGATGTTTATGGGAGATGAGGGTTTGTGAGATGACTTTTCAACGTGGCAAGTTTTTTTTTTTATATCCTTTCTTTTCAGTCAATTTTTATTTTAGCCTCAAACTTTTGAATTTTATCAATTGAGCCCCTAGAATTCAAGACTTCTCGATTTGACCCCAATCAACTCTTTAGTTCAGCCAATTGCAGTCCACAGATAGTTAATTCTTATGGATCAACCCCAGTTAGGTTTATAACTCCTTCAATTTCAGTCCTTAAATATTTATCTCCTTCAATTTTACTTCAATCAACTTTTCCATAATTAAAATTCAGCCTTATTTATCCGAGCCATTAAAAATATTGATTGTATTCATTAATAGTAATAATTCAATTTTAATATATGCCTCATATTTTATCCCAGTTATTATATATTTACAAATTATAATAATAATAATTTTCTATTATTATCAATTGTAGATAATAACAAGAATTTACGGGCCTAGAATTGTCGAGTCAAGCATTTCATCACTTTCAAGTTCAGAACTGCAATTTTATCCAGGTGTGGGGATTTATTACGCTTTTGTTTATTTTAATTGCTTTATATTGTCTCGTATGTGCACGTGAAATCAGTCAGAAGCACTTAAATGTGCAATCAGTAAGAAGCACTTAAATGTGCAACCAGTCAGAAACACTTTAATGTGCAAATCAGTCAGAAGCACTTAATTGTGCATAAAGCCTTCGGGCTAGCCGACGGGCTTCAGAATTTATCAGTCATGTTGTTTATACTTGCTAATATATTTAGTAATTAACGTAGACATATTGCGTACTCTCCACACTGAGCGAGTTGGAAGCTCACCCCACTATTTACCCCCTTTCAGGTTGAGGAGCTCGATGCGGCAGGCGCTTGAGTGTGGGATGATCAAGCTGATGATCAAATATTTATTTGTTAAATGTTATTTCTCTAAGATTATATTTATGAATAATTATTCCATTTGTTTTATTTTAACATTAAATTATGTTTTTATTTAATGGTGACTTGGGATTATTACTTGCGATTATTAAGTTTATTTTTCTTAAAAATGTATTTCCGCTGCAAAATTTTTATTTACTCTTCTTAAAACTAGAAGAATTATATTTTAGAAAAAGTGGTCGCTACACGACAGCCTAGGTTTCCGCAACCTAAGCTCCGATACCATAAATGTAACACCCCCAGAACCATGTGGGAATATTACACGCCGTAAACCCCTTTTCGCGAGGATCTACCAGGCTATACCTTACAAAACGACCAAATGCTTGCCCAGCCACGGTCAAACAATAAAATAATACAGACCGTTATGGTCACTTACACGTGAATGCACAGACCGGTGAGGTCACACAACTCAATCAACAGAACTGACTTAAACAACATTACCCACACAGGGGTCGAAACATAATACAGCGGAAGACTGAAATCAACTCTAACAATACAACCAAACTCTACCAACTCTCGACTCTTGATTAGTATCGCAGCTCGTCATCCTCTTGTGCCAATCCTGTGACTGCTCCCCTGAACCTGCATGTACCTAGACGCAAAACAGACATCCACCCCCCGATTACTCGGGGGTTAGTAAAATTCCACTGTTTTACTAGTGCAAGTATAATACGATACGAAATGCAACAAGTAAATATCAACTACGAATTTAATAGGGAAATCAGTTATCAAAATGTTCCCGAGAAGTTTTAGAATTTCGAACTCCAGCAAGAGATATTTGAAAAGGAACACATCATCTCGGGGATTTTTAAAGCAGAAATTCTTTTGGACCTCGAGTCCCAATTTACAAAATCTTTTCGTAAACATTAGGGCCTTAGCCCGATTCTCGTTTCAAAACACACTAGATAAGATATCATTATGAGTCCGAGACCCGTATTTAAAATGTTATCCAAACAATCACTGTTATACGATCGTTGTTCGTACACATCATGTACCGAACTCCGGAGGCCTCAACAGACCCTACCCGGCCACAAACATCGTTTCTACACATCATGTACCGAACTCCGGAGGCCTCATCGGACCCTACCCGACCACAAACATCGTTCGTACACATCATGTACCGAACTTCGGAGGCCTCATCGGACCCTACCCGACCACAATCATCGTTCGTACACATCATGTACCGAACTCCGGAGGCCTCATCGGACCCTACCCGGCCACAAACATCGTTCGTACACATCATGTACCAAATTCCAGAGGCCTCGTCAGACCCTACCTAGATCACACACCTTGTTCGTACACATCATGTACCGAACTCCAGAGGCCTCGTCAAACCTTACCTGGAACAGACACATCGTCACGACACAACTCATAATCATCAAATGTCAAGCCATTTCGCATTACACCGAAATGTATAATCATGTAAGTAAATCAACACGACACAAATATCATAATCATCACGACAACTCAACAATGATCAAACACGCCCGGCACATACTTAGATGATTAACACGACCAACACAATTCCACGACGTTAGCTAAGTGAGAGTATTATCGCTACCATCAATCGTTCATAATAATCAATTCATACGAAGCATATTCACGAAAGTAAACCAATGCATCACAACCATAGCACGACGTCCCTATTCACAAGACACAATTCGTATAGTAAAATACTTGCCTTAATAACCGCTACCGAACACTCCGAAGAACACGGTTCGACCGGGAAGCTCGGACCCGGGAGAAGACAACGAACGGAAGGGTTCCGACTCGAGTTCTTCACAAGAATTTCATCCCCAAGTCATACCAATGATAAATCAACAATCGTACTATGGATAATAATCACACAACGCCCAATCCCCCATCTAAGACCTTTTGTCGGACACCTTCAAGGCGTCGACTAAGAACTCAACCAAAACGACGAATCAATACAATCCAACCGTGGAATAACAATGAAAATGATAGAATACACCTAAATAATCATCAATCCATCACAATTCTAAGTTATTACGGTTAAATCGAACGAAAACGAACAAAACCCCCAATTTACTCAAACTAGGATTTCCAGGAAATCTGACCTGATTCGCTCGATCAAAGGATGTTATAGGATGGATAATCATTGATATGAACTCTAAGACTTCATGGATTTATTGTATGACAACATGCCTCCACGTCCAACAAGTCTCCAGCCGCGGTAGAGAAGAAAACGAAGTGAGAAAATGGGTGAAAACCCGCCTGCTGGGCCTTATATAGGTCGTTGCCGGCCGCATTACGTACGTAATCGGCCATGGCTTACGGTCGTAACCGGCCATGGCCGAGTCTTCTGCCCAACACTGCCGGCAGCGCTACGTATGTGACCGGACAAGGCTTACGTACGTAGCAGGCCTTACGGCCGTAACTGCTGGGCCATTACGGCCGTTACTCGGCCAGGTCTTGCCAACAGACTTACGATCCGACGGCATTTTAAAATCCCAAACCTGCACGAATATAATCCGAAGATACGGTTACGAAGTACTCGCAAAGACAAATCTAAGCGCTAAGAGAACACACGATTCCGATCACAGAGGGTTCGATATTCGACAACGGAAGTAATTACCCCAAACTTTGGGAAATTACGAAAACGGCCCAAAACGTCCGAAATACACGATACACGATCGAAACACCAAACCAAAGCTTGCAACATGAATAATAATATTAAATGAACTTACGAGAAACTCGAAACAATAGTTTCGGACGAGATTCGCAAGAATCCAACTCAAGTGGAGAAAAGTCGCTTAAGAACGCGGAATTCAACAAAACGACACCGAAACGAACTCGGATGACAGAAAGTGCAGAATTAATCATTCTCAGAATGACGAAACGGTTATAAAAGAGTCGTCGAAATGGACCCCCACTGAAAAAAGAAAATTACCGGAAATTAAAATTGCGGATATTACATTCACGGCCCCTATGCCTGCAGACAGCTTGCCAATACCAAAATATGAATTTAAATTCATCCCTTTTGCAGAATTCGAAACCGAGAAATGCTATGCTAAGCTCTTAGTTGGTAAGTTTTCTTACCAACTTTGGAATACAAATTTTTTGAATATAGGCTAAAGTTTTGATTATAACTATATCAAGTTATTGACAATGTTTCATATTTGTTTTTTTCTGTTGAAGATGTAATAGCCGAAGCGTTGAATGTTGGAGATATTGTTGAGCTTAATAAAAATGAGTAGGGTACTAAGCGTGTTACTGTTCATCTTCTTGATTCCATGTAAGTAGTAAATATCATGTGCTACATATTAAATGAACTTTGACTTCAATTTTCTCTCTAATTTGTTTTTTTCATCTGTGAAAGTGGAGACACAATTGAATGCGCATTATGGAACAACTACACGGATCAAATGGCTAATTACTGGAAGAGCAAGACTGAACTTGTTTGTGTAATCTTACAATATGCTATGGCGAAGGACTTTCGTCGTACGTTGCTACCAATTTCTTTAGTGTGTGTGTGTGTGTATATATATATATATATTTGTAACTACCAATTTCTGTGGTTGCTATGTGAAATATTGAATAAATATATATATATATACGTAATATATTTATTAAGCGAATATTCACATATAGTAGTATAATATATATGTTGGTATTACTGGAAGAGCAAGACTGGACCTGTTTGTGTAATCTTACCATATGCTATGGTGAAGGATTGCTGTCGTGAGTTGCTACCAATTTCTTTAGTGTGTGTGTGTGTATATATATATATATATATATATTAGTACCATGCCCAGTATGTTATTGTTGTTTCTACCAATTTCTTGAGTTGCTATGTGAAATATTGAATAAAGAAATATACGTAGTATATTTATTAAACAAATATTCACATATAGTAGTATAATATATATGTTAGTGTCCGTTTGTAATATTTTCGAGTTTGATATATAAATTAATCATACATTTATTTGACCAATTTGGTATAGATAGTGTGAAATGTCTGCAGAATTCCATGTTTGCGACCAGAATGTTGATTAATGAAGATATTCATGAGCTTGTAGATTTCATGAACAGGTTCCCTATTTACTATTTAAATTATATATTAGAATATTAGTGCATATATATATATATATATATATATATCAAATTCTCTAATATATATGGCATAAATTGGTTAGTAGACCAACTTGGGTTTGTTTTATTTAATTGTAGTATCAAGGAAAATAATGATGCTTGCAACCTTATCTCCAAACAATCACTGTCACATGGATCTGATGCATTGTCTGATGATTTCTCAACTTTATTGCAATTCAAAAGTATTTGTGATCTGGACTCGACTGCGGAGGTAGTTCTTATAACTGCATCTGTGTACATAAAATTATCTTGACCAGCTAAATCTGCTTTTTTGTATGTCTACATGCAGGAATGTTGTTGTATAAAAATTGCTAGAATATTGAATATACAGACAAACTACAATTGGTTTTATGACGCTTGCAATAAGTGCTTCAAGAAAGTCTTCGTCCTTAAGTCCTGTTGGTGTAAAAAGTGCAAAATGCGTCCAACATCCGTCCTCACTAGGTAAGGTTTCTAGACTTGGATTTCTGGCTTTGCACTTGATAGCATGTTAGTATATGGTCATAATCTAGGCTTGTATTCATTTTCAGATATAAGGTGCATGTAAGAGTTGAGGACGAGTCAGGAACTACATCTTTTGTGCTTTTTGATCATCAAGTTTATCAAGTTTTGGGTAAAAACGCAGCTGGTCTCAAAGAGGCCTTAGATTCGGTATTTTAATTTTTTCATGACCTCTCATAGTTTCAGGAATGTCTGGGTCACAATCATTATTCAGTTTCTGTATTTGTGTCGTGTTGTAGGCTGGTGTGGATGACTCATTTCCAGATGAGCTTGAACAATTGATTGATAAAAAGTTTTTGTTCAAACTGGAGATATCTAATTATACGCTCCAGCAACGAGTTAAAATATATAATGTTCTGAAAATGACTGAAGATGAGCAAATCATGAGCAAGTTTAATGACAGAATGACCTGCGGTCCTAGAGAGATTAACGGCCCCTTTATGGATATTGATACAGTGAGTTTTATTACTCGATTACCTCTTCAAATATTTTTGCACTAAACTGCTAGCATATAAATAAATTTTCATTGTTGACCAAATGTTTCAGAGCACCGTTTCATCAATTTGCGACAGTGGAGGATATTTAGAGTGTACACTGCCGTCGAGGAAGCGAGTCGTTGATAACTTGAATGCAATTGGTATAGAGGATGATGCATTTGAATCCCAGCATTCAACTACGCTGAATAAGATCAAAGTAGAGGTTGAGAAGTCTGACCTCTGAAGTAGCAATGTTTAAGTTTGAGAACATTTGATGGTTTTGTTTATTAATGCTACATTTTCTACTTTTCGAAATTTAATTGTTCTTTTTTGGGTATTTCAAATGGTGCAATTTTAATACTTTGAGTTTGTTTATGAAAGTTGGTTGTCTAATGTTCCGTGTGTTAGTAGAAAGCAGTTTATCCCTGAACTTTATGCAATTGGGACATACAAAAGTTTCAAAAATTACTAAAAGACCACAATATGAAAACTTATTGCGTATTAAAATATAATGTGTACTTTTTTTAATATTGTTAAATTTAAGTGGAATTTATGAAACAAAGAATCAAATTAAAGTTGTCACCGAAACAAAATGGGTGCATAAATTCTTTTTGAGTATTTTTTTCGCCAAGCTAAGTGTATCTATGTCACAAACCCAATTCCCATCTATTGTGAAGTCATGATAATTATGATCAAATAATTATATGTGTCATACGTCACACACTTTTATAATACATATAAAACGCATTATATTATATTTAAAATAAAGGAATAAAAATTACACAAATAAGAAAAATACACAAGAATTGATTACAAAAATCGTATTTCACAAGTATAACAAGAAAAAATATCAGAATTGGCCAACCCAAGCTGGAAAGCAAGAAAAACACAATAAAAGTGATATTCAATTAGTTTTATATATGTAAAATAAAAGCAAGAAAAACAGAGGAAAAAAAACACTCGGACAATTTAATTTCTTATATGTTTGAAATATCTCTTTCAAAATTTATAAAATCAGTAATTATATAATTTCGTATTTATAAGTTTTTTCACTTATTTTGTTATTTTATATTAATTAAATAAGATTAAAACTAAAAAAGACTAATTGATTTATTCCATAAGTTCTTTGATTTGTTTATAAATAATGATTAAAATTATTGTTTCCACACTTTCAATAATATTTCTCTTAAAGAGTATTTTGATTTATTTAATTGATTAGGACTTCAAGTAACTTCTTAGTTATATATATATATTCAATACTTCTTTTGCAATACTCCCAAGTATCTTTCATTTCAGTTGATATTTCTTTTATTGATATATCTAATTATATCAACTAACTAATATAAACTAACTAATTAGTGGCATATATAATATTTCCGCGAGATTTTAGGTTTGAATTTTTAATATATAGTACAAATTGATATATTAAATTTGTATTTGATTGAGATTTATGTTTTTACTTAATGAAAATATGAAATATTTCTATAAATATAATCAATTCCTCCGATAAAATAAAAGCAAGAAAACAGAGAAAAAAAGAAGCAATCAGACAAATTTCGTTCTTTGTTAAGTCTTTTCCTTTGAAAACACATAATCGATTTTGTCTTTTTCGCCTTCAGATCTCTTAATATTTACTTTTTAGATAATTCTTAATATTTGTTTTGTTAATTTTATAAATGATTTGTTATATAATATTTCTGCGAGATTTTAGGTTTAATTTTTTAATATATAGTGCAAACTGATATATTAAATTTGTCTTTGATTGGATTTATTTTTTAATTAATGAAAATACGAAATATTTCTATAAATATAATCAATTCCTCCGGTAAAATAAAAACAAGAAAAATAGAGAAAAAAACACTCGGACAAATTTTGTTCTTTGTATTCAACTCTTTCGGATTCAATACAAAATAGAGAAAAAAACACTCGGAAAAAAATTGTCGTATTTTGAGAAGGGCATCTCAAAATACGAAAAGAAGTTAACTAAAATCGTCGGTACTGTATTCAACAATACCAAGAATTCTCAAAATATTGTCATAACTCATAAGTGTAGCATGAACTGTCTGTGACGAATCCTGTCCGTCGGATTGTACCGATAAAGCTCAATATGGACAAAAACAAATAACACACAAAACAATGACAACAAGCCCCGAAACACTGACATACAATCCGAACGCTCACATTGTCAATAACAATGATCAACCCATAAACCAACCGAGAATATCATCGACACGATAAAATCCAATGCTATCGGCGAAAGATCCACAATAATCGAGAATACCACCAACATGATAAACTCCAACACGATCGATAAGGTAACAACAACGACCGAGAGTACCATCAACAAGGTAGCTCTAAACGATCAACAATAATGTGTAACACCCCCGATATATTCAGGAATATTACAGCGCCGTAAATCCTTTATATAAGGATTTACAAGGCTGAAGAATTGAACAGGCATTAAAAGGTACTAACGAATGGAAATAACGAAATTACGGTACAACGGTTCTGACCCAATACAGAAATAGTAAAATTGTTCAACAGAACTCAATAATACATCACCAAATTCAAATCATCACAAATGACTTCGTACTCGAGTACTTATTGAAATAACGAGTAAACAACAGATAAATAAACCTTGGCCGACATCACTCTGCACCCTCGTCGTCATACAGTTCCAGTGGTTGTTTCCCCGCTCTCCTGGATCCTGAACACAAACAACATGTTCACCCCGAAGGGGTTAGCACAACGATGCTAGTACAAGTACCACAACATATTATTCATATCTCACGAAGAATAAATAACGTAAACAACAAAGTACCAACGAGTCTTCTCCTACGAGAAACTCAAACATAACATACACAACTGATAATCACAACATGATATCATAACATACACATGGTAATTCCATCGATCCAGCGTTCACTGCCTAGAACCCACGATGATCCCGTCAGACCAACCCGTGGTGGAAAAACCCGTCCGATGATTCAGCGCACGCTAGCATAGATCCCCCGATGATCCCGTCGGACCAACACGAGGTGGACATACAATAACGACATACATGCACGACAATATGTATAACAACAATACATAAAACAATTAAGGTACTTGCCACAATTTGAAGACAATAACAACACTTCCACGAAAATGAACACTCGAAGGTCGTCCTCCTCAATCAATCACGTAACGAGACCAAACCTTAACAAAAGAAATGATATAGGATTTATCTCACGTCGTATGAATGTTTAACAATTCGATTCACGGCCAAAAATTCATAAAATGCATTCTGCCCGAACTGCTTAGCGCACGCTAAGTACTCTGTGTAGCGTGCGTTAAGTCTGCCCGATAGCGCACGCAAACAACAAAGCCTAGCGCACACTAACTATGTATGGTCGGATTCAACGATCGCCGATCGACTGTCTGTTGGCCTAGCGTCGTTACGTACCAAACGTAGCGTCGCTAACTCGTGCTCGATAGCGCACGTTAATAATCAAAGCATAGCGTGCGCTATCTGCATGGCGCTTTCATGGCGATGAATCCTCGCCATGATCGAAACAATGAAATCTTCCGTGATACTTCACGTTACCTCCATGAATATCATGTACATACGATTCTGAATGATCTTATGGATAACAACAACTTCGGATTCAAGGATATGCATACCATATAAACCATATTCCATTTTGACTACAATTCTTCATATGACGATCCGAAAAGCTTAACGGTTGATATCAACACCTCTATATCAATCCATATTATCATGCTGAAGTTGATAAACGTTCTATATATACTAGATAAATCCTTCCATGATCAAACTTTAGATTTATCTAACAATAAGGATGTTAACGTCTAGTCCAAGATTACTATGAAATCATCTATTAGATTCGGTTTACCAATGATAGAAGCTTCTCTTCACATATTCAGTGTAATAAGATTCGAATCATGATGATTATAATCAAGGTATTTAAGGCTTATTCATCTCACTATTCCAAACATGATATACTTGGATAATTCATCTATGAAAATCCATATCTTGTTAACATGATCATCCAAATCGTTAGAATCCAACTCTAAGTCTTGAGATAGATTGAACATACCTTAATATGATGAAAATCACTGAACCGTAAGGTAGAATCCAACTCCGGTTGGTTGTATGCCACTCCAAGGTGCTATTCCACTTCAATGAATATTCCCAAGTGATAACCAATATACAAACACCAACAAGATGTGTTCTAAGTGTATGGGAGTATTATTACAACTCTCTGAACTCTCAAGGATGAAGAATGGGCGAAAGAAATGAAAACCAAAACGGTTGTTGTCCCATTTATAATATTCTGTATTATTAACAAGTTAGCGCACGCTACTAAGCATTCCTTAGCGTGCGTTAATAATGGTTGACTTGAGTGTCTGCAGGTGCGTCATGGGAATCTTATCCGACCCATGTCCCTGTGGCGCATGTGCTTCAGTCAGCTCAATAATTGAGTTCTTAGCGCACGCAACTCCTATCTTCATAGCGTGCGCTAATAATGGCCCGATAGCGCGCGTTAAGATACATTCTTAGCGTGCGCTATCACGAGGTTGCTTGAGCAATTTTGCAAGTTTCTATACTTATGTACAATGATATCAATGCACGAAATATCATACTCCAATAATCAAAATCACCAACTCGAATAATACAGGGTTTGAATACAGATGAAATACACCGTAATAAATCCGGATATTACATACTCTCCTACTAAAAAGGAGTTTCGTCCCGAAACTCAAGACGAAAATAACTCGGGATATCTAGACTTCATATCAGCTTCCGTTTCCCAGGTGGCTTCTTCCATTCCGTGACGTGACCACTGAACTTTGACCAAAACGATTGGTTTGTTCCTCAGCTGCTTAACTCGACTCTCGAGTATCTTGACCGGTCTTTCTTCAAACGTCCCATCCTGCGCGACTTCGATCTCGCCGAAATCAATGATATGACTGGGATCTGGTATATACCTCCATAACTGGGATACGTGGAACACGTTATGAACATGGCACAATGACGGCGGTAATGCTAATCTGTATGCCAACTCCCCAACTCTCTCGAGGATCTCAAATGGTCCGATATATCTCGGACTCAACTTTCCTTTCCTTCCTAAACGAAGGATTCCCCGAGTAAGAGAAACCTTCAAAAGTACATGGTCTCCAGTATTGAACTCCAATGGGCGACGGCGTACGTCCGCATAGGATTTCTGGCGACTCTGGGCGGTCAACAGCCTTTCACGGATCAAGGCTATCTTCTCTCGAGTCTGCACGATCAACTCTGGTTCTGTTCCGATCAAGTCCGATGAATCGTCCCAGCATAGGGGCGATCTGCATCTCCTTCCGTATAATGCCTCAAACGGTGCCATCTTAATAGAAGCATGCCAACTATTGTTGTAGGTAAATTCAATCAACGGTAGATGAACTTCCCAATCGTTTGACCAATCTAAGGCACAGGCCCTTAGCATGTCTTCCACCGTTTGTATAGTTCTCTCAGATTGTCCGTCAGTCTGCGGGTGATAAGCCGCATCTTGAAGTTCAATTCCGTCCCCAAGGCCTTATGAACTGCTTTCCAAAAGTGAGACACAAAACGACCGTCTCGATCAGAAATAATGGTCTTCGGCGTACCATGCAATCGAACTATCTCCGAAATAAATACTCGTGCCAACCTCTCTGGTCCCCACGTATCCTTAATACCTAGAAAATGAGCCGATTTGGTTAAACGATCAACTATCACCCAAATCATGTTCATTCCTGTCCTGGTTTTCGGCATATTAGTGATAAAGTCCATCGATATGTCCTCCCACTTCCATTCAGGAATCGGGAGCGGCTTCAACATTCCAAAGAGCCGTTGATGCTCGATCTTAACCTCACGACAAGTCAAGCATTTCAAACATAGTCCGCTACGCCTTTCTTCATGTTGCCCCACCGTAAATTCTCGCTTCAAGTCCTTATACATTTTCTTGGTGCCCGGGTGGATAGAATAGGGCGAACTATGAGCTTCCTTCATAATCGTCTGCTTTGAACATCAACATCGGGAACGCAGAGTCGGTTCTCAAATCTCAAAACTCCATCGTCATGAATTATGAATCAGGGGCCTTTCCTTTGATCACTTCATCATGTAACCGAATCATCGGAGGATCATCTGCTGTCTAGATTTGATTTCTTCTGCTAAAGATGAAGTTATCTCCATCACGCACGATTGTCCTTGGACTCTTTGTAACCATACCTCAATTCCTTCACGAATCATCTCTCGTTGAAGGCTAAGTTGGGATGTCGCCGTCTCCGGCATCGAATAGAGACAGGCTTGCGGCTAAGTGCATCGGCCACTACATTCGCTTTGCTCGGTGATATAAAATCTCCAAGTCATAGTCCTTAATCGATTCTAACCATCTTCTTTGTCGCATGTTCAACTCTTTCGACTAAATATGTACTTGAGACTCTTATGATCCGTAAAGATCGGCGGTGAGTCCGCATGCATAATGCCTCCGGATCTTCAAGGCAAAACCACCGCGCTAGCTCCAAATCATGTGTCGGGTAATTCGCTTCATAAGGTTTCAGCTTGTCGCGATGCATAAGCGATCACCTTATCATTCGCATCAACACGCACCCAAGTCCTTGGTTCAAGCATCATCAGTAAACTATGAATCCTCCGGTTCCTGCGGAAGTGATAGAATCGGTCTTGTCGTCAATCTCTTCTTTAACTCATCAAAACTAATCGACACGACTGCTCCACTCAAACTTTTGAGTTTTCTCGCAGTCGAGTAAGTGGGCGGGAAATTTTAGAAAACCCTTCCACGAATCGACGATAATATCCAGTAAGTCCTAAGAAGCTTCGGACTTCTTTCACGTTCTTTGGAGGCTCCCAATCCATAATTGCTTCGATCTTCTGAGGATCTACTCGGACTCCTTCAACTGACACTACATGGCCGAGGAACATTACTTCCTTTAGCCAGAATTCACACTTAGAAAGTTTGGCGTACAATTGTTCGTTTCTCAAAAGTTCCAATACAATCCGCAAATGCTGCGCATGTTCTTCCGGACTCTTAGAATACACCAAAATGTCATCAATAAACACGACCACAAATTTATCCAAAAATTCAATGAACACACGGTTCATCAATTGCATAAATACAGCAGGTGCGTTAGTGAGACCAAACGGCATCACTACAAACTCATAATGCCCGTAGCGAGTTCTGAACGCTGATTTCGGAACATCAGATTCCTTAATTCTCAGTTGATGATATCCTGATCTCAGATCGATCTTAGAAAATACTGTTTCCCCTTGCAACTGGTCAAATAAATCATTAATCCGTGGCAACGGATACTTGTTCTTAATCGTCAACTTGTTCAGCTCTCGATAGTCAATACACAGTCGGAGCGATCCATCCTTCTTTCGGACAAAAAGAACTGGCGCTCCCCAGGGTGAAACGCTTGGCTGAATATAGCCCTTGTCCAAGAACTCCTCCACCGCTTCTTCGATTCGTACATCTCAAGAGGTGCCATACGATACGGCGCCTTGGAAATCGGTGTAGCTCGGGTTCCACCAATGGTAAATTCCACATCCCTTCGTGGAGGTAGTCCGTAACTCGTCAGAAATACATCCGGAAATTCGTTCACAACAGAATGGATGAAAGTTCCACAATTTCGTCTTCTTTCTTCATTGCGTAACACCGATTGCAGTCTGACACTGTTTCAACAATTTGTGACTTTCATCGCCTTGATCAATTTTCCCGAGCTTCCTGGTTTCCATCCCTCAAACAGAATCTCGGAACCATCGTCGGCGATCGGTGAGATATTCCTCCTTCGGTAGTTCACAATTGCTCCATATCGATTAAGCCAATCGTCTCCGAGTATCGTGTCATCTCCTTGCATTTCTATCACGATCGATTTGAGAGCCACTCTCTGCCTCCAAATGATACAGGAAATTTCTAGTTTCTAAATTTCCGACAATCCTCTCTCCACTCGGTAAACCAACAACATAAGGTTCACAAGCATGAAAACCGGAAATATTCAAACGATTTACACAAGACAAAGATATGAAAGAATGTGTAGCTCCTGTATCGAATAAAACGCTAACCGGCCGGGAAAGGATCTCGGATGCGATGCGATAGCGGATCTTGATCGTCTGTCCTCCTCATCTCGCATGCACGTGGGGAGCAGATCCGCACTCGATGTCCCCTTTCGGTCCCATTGTCCTCTGCCTCGCCCGCGGCCAAAATTCTGAGGCATCCGAACACTTTGCTGCGTCTGTGGAATACCGCCTCCTTCTCGACGGGCCGTGGTGTACGGGCTCTAAAGACTTTGCAGCCTCTTCACAAAACACCGCCCGATGTCCTCTCGTCCACAATCAAAGCAAGTCACGGCGGGAAGGGGCAATTCCGTCGATAGTGCCCGTCAGGCGCTTAAAGCATTTCTGGTAACATCGGTAATAGTTGATGTCGCTCCGAAGTTCTTTTCGCTCCTAGCCGGGTGCGGAGGTTTCTTGAAAGAGTGAAAGGATGACTGGGCCTTACGGGCCCCATTGTTCTTGTGCTCGTAAAAGTACCGAGACTTTCTGTTTCTTGGTTTCCATAAATTTCTCCATGCCGCTTCCTTGATCTCATATGCCAACGCCTTATCCTGGTATTGGCAGTGTGGTACATTCGAATCCGGACATGTACCTCGAACTTCTGGTTTCATTCTCATATCGAAATGGATCATCATTTCGCATGCTCGACCGGATGTCGAACAAATGCCACTGTTGGTTAAACGTCTTGATCGCACGGGATACCGTACATCGTAAAGGCGAGCGGAGAAAAACTCCCAAACTTTGGCTTCCCTCACGGGACGAGGCAATCGAGCTTCCATCATCAATCTAAACTCGTCCAATCGGCATCATGGTCTACAGTGGATGGCTTCCCACCATTCGGACGCTTCTCTATCGTAAAATATTGAGCGATAGAGGCTCTCCGATCGTCTGGCGCTTGATTCCGCAAAGATTTTCTCAGCTTCTTTCAACCAATGATCCCAAGTGGGAGTCTCGGAAATACCGTCGAATTTGGGTGGTTGCATCTTCGCCACCTCTTGCGCCCACCGGTCACCTCGATTTCCCATGTCCTGGGATCCCTTGTCTCTCTCTCCGCCGTAGTCCCACCGCCACTTGCATTCGGTCCACGACACTGGCGAACCGAGTCATCTGGTTCACCACTTGACGAAGGATCTCTCGCAATGGATCTGGTTCATTATTAATAGATTGTTGCGGCTCTTTGAGCTATGGCCCGGCTCGGTTAGAAGGCGACGCTTCCCTTTCGGCATTTCTCCGTCCGCGTCCACGACCGCGACCACGTCCACGTCCGCCTCTCAACATACTGTAAGCATAGATACTCAATATACAGGAAACAACATCGTTCTAATATTCGAGTATAAAGAGATACAACATGTAAAGAACAAGATAGAGTTTAGGAACTTACAACCACTGTTCGCATGAAGACGTAGGCAGTGCAGTGATGTCTTTCACGGCCGGTTACCCCAAAAGACATAAATGACCCCTATTTTAACCCAACGGCCAAGATATCCATAATCTTAGCTCCGATACCATATTCTGTAACACCCCCGATATATTCAGGAATATTACAGCGCCGTAAATCCTTTACATAAGGATTTACAAGGCTGAAGAATTGAACAAGCATTAAAAGGTACTAACGAATGGAAATAACGAAATTACGGTACAACGGTTCTGACCCAATACAGAAATAGTACAATTGTTCAACAGAACTCAATAATACATCACCAAATTCAAATCATCACAAATGACTTCGTACTCGAGTACTTATTGAAATAACGAGTAAACAACAGATAAATAAACCCGGTCGGGACATCACTCTGCACCCTCATCGTCATACAGTTCCAGTGGTTGTTTCCCCACTCTCCTGGATCCTGAACACAAACAACATGTTCACCCCCGAAGGGGTTAGCACAACGATGCTAGTACAAGTACCACAACATATTATTCATATCTCACGAAGAATAAATAACGTAAACAACAAAGTACCAACGAGTCTTCTCCTACGAGAAACTCAAACATAACATACACAACTGATAATCACAACATGATATCATAACATACACATGGTAATTCCATCGATCCAGCGTTCACTGCCTAGAACCCACGATGATCCCGTCAGACCAACCCGTGGTGGAAAAACCCGTCCGATGATCCAGCGCACGCTAGCATAGATCCCCCGATGATCCCGTCGGACCAACACGAGGTGGACATACAATAACGACATACATGCACGACAATATGTATAACAACAATACATAAAACAATTAAGGTACTTGCCTCGATTTGAAGACAATAACAACACTTCCACGAAAATGAACACTCGAAGGTCGTCCTCCTCAATCAATCACGTAACGAGACCAAACCTTAACAAAAGAAATGATATAGGATTTATCTCACGTTGTATGAATGTTTAACAATTCGATTCACGGCCAAAAATTCATAAAATGCATTCTGCCCGAACTGCTTAGCGCACGCTAAGTACTCTGTGTAGCGTGCGTTAAGTCTGCCCGATAGCGCACGCAAACAACAAAGCCTAGCGCACGCTAACTATGTATGGTCAGTACTTCACTGATCAGTCGACTGACTCGTCTGTTGGCCTAGTATACGTTACGTACCAAACGTAGCGTACGCTAACTCGTGCTCGATAGCGCACGTTAATAATCAAAGCATAGCGTGCGCTATCTGTGCATGGCAGTTTACTGCTGAGCAGTAAACTGTCCTCGCCATGATCGAAACAATGAAATCTTCCGTGATACTTCACGTTACCTCCATGAATATCATGTATATACGATTCTGAATGATCTTATGGATAACAACAACTTCGGATTCAAGGATATGCATACCATATAAACCATATTCCATTTTGACTACAATTCTTCATATGACGATCCGAAAAGCTTAACGGTTGATATCAACACCTCTATATCAATCCATATTATCATGCTGAAGTTGATAAACGTTCTATATATACTAGATAAATCCTTCCATGATCAAACCTTTAGATTTATCTAACAATAAGGATGTTAACGTCTAGTCCAAGATTACTATGAAATCATCTATTAGATTCGGTTTACCAATGATAGAAGCTTCTCTTCACATATTCAGTGTAATAAGATTCGAATCATGATGATTATAATCAAGGTATTTAAGGCTTATTCATCTCACTATTCCAAACATGATATACTTGGATAATTCATCTATGAAAATCCATATCTTGTTAACATGATCATCCAAATCGTTAGAATCCAACTCTAAGTCTTGAGATAGATTGAACATACCTTAATATGATGAAAATCACTGAACCGTAAGGTAGAATCCAACTCCGGTTGGTTGTATGCCACTCCAAGGTGCTATTCCACTTCAATGAATATTCCCAAGTGATAACCAATATACAAACACCAACAAGATGTGTTCTAAGTGTATGGGAGTATTATTACAGCTCTCTGAACTCTCAAGGATGAAGAATGGGCGAAAGAAATGAAAACCAAAACGGTTGTTGTCCCATTTATAATATTCTGCATTATTAACAAGTTAGCGCACGCTACTAAGCATTCCTTAGCGTGCGCTAATAATGGGTGACTTCAGAATTGTCCAAGGCGTCATGGAATCTTATCCGACCCATGTCTTACCGGCGCATGTGCTAGCTGTCCCGCTCAATAATTGAGTTCTTAGCGCACGCAACTCCTATCTTCATAGCGTGCGCTAATAATGGCCCGATAGCGCGCGTTAAGATACATTCTTAGCGTGCGCTATCACGAGGTTGCTTGAGCAATTTTGCAAGTTTCTATACTTATGTACAATGATATCAATGCACGAAATATCATACTCCAATAATCAAAATCACCAACCCGAATAATACAGGGTTTGAATACAAATGAAATACACCGTAATAAATCCGGATATTACATAATGGATCTCAAAGAAATAACCCCGACTGTCGAACAAACCCCTCGGGCGTATGAACAACCGGTCGCAAACAGTCAAACATGTCCAATACAACATGGACTATGAACGACCACAACAATAAGGCTCAAGAGGGACATCACAGTACGCCCAATACGGAAATGTGTCCGTGCACATGTCCACCCCGTATACGGAATCCAGAATATACGTGGGACAATGTACCTAATTAGCCTCACGGACTACGTCCCATGTGCACGGTTCAATGCGGAAACATCCACGCATGACCATCGTGTCTGGCTAAAAATCCTACACATAACCTATCGGCACGCAAATATGATTCCAGATATATCACGATGCAACATGACAACGAAATTTAAGGGATAACACATCCAATACGGATCATACGACTCACCAAAGTGAACAATGATACATGAATAACGAAAGATCGACACGACAAACAATATTCAAAACAACCATCCTGCGATCAAAATCCCTAAGGACCGACTGACACGAACAACAATCACAACACAACAATCCGAGAAATCCTCAACCTTCAACGATCACAAAATTACCGAGTTCACAAGAATAATAGTGTGCTGCCTTGAGTCGGCCAACATGACGATAATAATTCAACGGATGGGAACTGTCCTCAACAGTCCCAATTCAATACTTCGATTACCGTAGAACGGCCAATCGATAACAACGATACAACGGATGTCTCGGCACCTTTAATCGGTTACCGATAACGAAGATGATAATCGAATACATCAATGCCTTCAATCGGCCAATACAATATCAATAGAAAAACACCGATATCAATAACGACGATCACCACAATATCTCAATGGAACATCAATCACAATAACAATCGATACGTCGATACCACGAACCGGCTATCGACAACAACTATACCATCAAGTATCGCAATGCCTTGAACCGGCCATTACGAACAACAATCACATTTGGCATAATTTGCCGACGGGTGTCGTATCAGACAATCCCCTGATATTGTAATACCCGAATTTTTAGTATAAATTTTTCGCGTTATTTTATCTGAGATATACTGTATAGTTTGGTATCTATACAGTATGGATAAAATAAATTGAGAACCGAGACAGTTATACTGGTGTGATTATCGTTTTTGATTGACAGATATATTCAGGATATGTTGTATCAGGTTAAACAGATTTGGATATCAGGTATATCGTATGAGAATATTTTTGGATTCAGTATGTGTATACAGTATGCCGTATGTTTGTATTTTGTACGTCGAGACGTCGGACAGGAACAGTTGGATTTTTGGCTAAGTATAAAAGCCATTACGTACGTTAAGCCTTGGAGCTTACGTACGTAAAATGTGTTAGCTACGTTATATAGCGTACATAACGTACGTAACAAGAGGAATCGGACAGTGGGGCCCGTGGTCGGCAGCTTTCGGCAGATGTGGACAGTGAGTCAACGGATGGAGTTACGACGTTATACAGGTGTATTACGTATGTAATACGAGTATAATACCGTAGCAAGTCAACGCACGATTACGACGCAACGGATTAAGTGTTACGACGTTACGGCAGGCCGCCGAGTCGTGGCCGAGATGACTGGATGGTCGAGCATGGCCGGACGTGACTCGTTGGGATGGCCGAGCATGGTCGGCGGTGATTCGCATGGATGGCCGATCACGGTCAGCGACTCACGTGGATGGCTAGGATCGCCGATTACGACGTAAGGCGGTGGCCGATTCGGCCGTAAGGGCCGAGCATGACGTAAGCCAGCTGCCGGTTACGTACGTAAGTGTTCCGACAGAACTGGGCAGTGAGCAGGCCATGGCCGGTTACGTACGTAAGGCAGTGGCCGGTTACGTACGTAATGGCCCGGCAGGTCTCGGCCTATATAAGGCCTGGACCGGGTCACTTCGACATTTTCACTTTTTTCTTCGTTTTTCGCGATTCCTTCGGCAAGAATTGATGGATTTGAGTATGAGCAACTTATAACAACATGTTTTGGAAGTTGGAATCATGGATTAACATCATCTTCCACCCGGATCGAAGGTAAGAACACCTAAACACTTGGTTTTGGATATTTTTGAAGTTTCTTGATGTCTTGGCCGATTTGATTCGTTTTAACTCAGATTATTGATGGAATCTTGTTGTATTCTTGAGATTATTCGTTGTTCTTGAAGTTTTGTGGATCGAAATCGAGTATTCCTTTGAATAATCTATTGAATTGGACTACGCCTTCAAAGTGTTCGATGAAATGTCTCAATGAGTAGAACTTGGAAAATTCTACACGTTTTCGTATGAATGATGGTTGAAATGATATTGTTGTGATGGTTCTTGGTAATTATGGGAATTTTGTTAAAGGAAGATAATGAATTGGTGATCAAATGATTCGATTATGTTATTATGATTATGGAATCGTGGTATTCTCGATGTTCTTGGTGGTTTATTGCGAATCAAGATGTTATGAGAAGTATATGTTGAAGGACATGATTATATACACCTTGAATTACGATTAAGGGTTGTTTAGATGTTAGAAAACATCGGGTTATGTTGTTTTATGGATTATGAACGTGAATTTGGATAATTCATGTTCTTAAAGAACTCTTGAGTTACATGTTATGATTTTGGAAGGATTTCGGATAATTTGGAATGTGATTATTCATGATAATAATCGGTAAATTGTTTTCTACGAATTTACAAGTATGAACAAGAAGGAGTTATGTCTTCGTATTTGGAGTTGAAGTTGGAATCGAATATGTTATAAAATCCTTAATGTCGAGATGAATTGATCATTGATTTGATGAATACGTTTTAAAGTGTTGGTGTTTTGGATATGAATATGGAATATTCACATTTAGAACTAAGTTATGTATCTTGGTACAATATTCGTATAGGAATACGAATATGATTTCGAGTTTGATGAGAATTATTATTCATGTTTGAATTTGGAAATTCATGCTTATTGAATAAGTGTTCAATTCGGATAATGGAATTATTTGAAACCCTTGGAATATGGTTATCTATGATGTTGAATTAATCGGATTGTCCGGATTGATGATGATAATCGGTAATTGGATTTTATTATGATTATACAAGGAGGAAACTTGTAATTGTATTTAAGATTGAATTTGGAATCGGTAATGTTAGACCCTTGTTGGTTTAAATTGATTATTGATATGATCTTCGGATTGTGGAATCGTATTGTGGTTTTGAATTCGTGATCGATTGATTTGGTTGTTCGGATTTGTGTTTAATCGGGATATCGTTGAACCGTTGGGTTTGTTGGTTGAGTATGTCGGTTATTGATTTTTATCGAATGTGTGTTAATCGGTTATTGCAATAGGTTGATATGTTTTGATCGTGGGTTATGACCGTTGTGTTGCGGTTGAGGTCGAAGAGTTCGTATATTGCTTTGTTCGGGGCTGAAGAGCTCGTGGATGAAGGCAATGGATTTTGGTAAAGTCTTCGTGGTATCGGTATCGAGGCAAGTTTCTACTTGTTCAGTTTATAATATTTGATGAATGGTTTCGTTTTCATTTCATTTATAATTCATATAGCAATGTTGTTAGAAAGGACTATTGTTGGTATTAATGGTTGTGTTGATCGTCTCATTGGGGGATGTTGATGGATATGGTCCTCGGCTTTGAGGTAATCTAAGTATTTGTTCAATCATGTGGATAATTAGTATGTTGAGTTGTTGTATATGTTGAGGTTTCGTGTAGTGAGTTTCGTATCGGTTATTCGTTGAGGGATGTTGATCCCAGGACCTTTGTATTGAGATCGTAGACGTTTTGGTCATTCATTTGGGGATGATGATCCCAGGATTGATGTTTTGGATATTGATTAGTCGTGTCGACTTTTCATTGTCAGACTATTGTTGTTCACTTCGGTGAGTCTTTTGATCCTTATTGGATATGTGTTTCTTTGAGTTTCGTTGTCATGTTGCATCGTGACATATCTGGAGTCATATCTGCGTTCCGATTGGATATTGTGTAGGATTTTTAACCGGGCACATATATAGTCATGCATGAATATTTTCCGTGAAAGGCTGTGCACACGAGACGTAGTTCGTTGAGGCTATATCCTGGATTCCGTATACGGGGTGGACATGTGCACTGACACATATTCGGATCGGGCGTACTATGACTTCCATCTTTGAGCCATATTGTTTGGTCGTTCATCCTCCATTTATGGTTGGGTATGTTCGATAATATTTGGATCGTTGTTCATACGCCCGAGGGGTATGTTCGACAGTCGGAGTTATTTCTTGAGATCCATTATTGTTGATCATTTGGAGTTTACATTGTTGATGGTATTCTCGGTTATGGTTGGTCCTTTGTTGATCATTTGGAGTTTACCTTGTTGATGGTATTCTCGGTTATTGTTGATTTTTCATTGATTGCGTTCGAGATTTACCTTGTTGATGGTATTCTCAATTATCGTGATCCTTTATTGGTCGTATTGGAGTTATGATGTTTTGGTTGATCTGGTTATTGATCGTATAAGCATTCAGACTGTACGTCGATGTTCGGGATTTGTTATCATTATCATATGGTAGTTGATCTACAGAAATGTTGTGTATTATTGGTTTATCCAGGTTGAGATTTGATTGTGTAATCTGACGAACAAGATTTGGCACAGATTGGATTACTCCGTACTTTTGAGTTATGATGATGTTTTGAGGATTGTCGGTATTTTTGGAATACAGTAGAGATGATTGTTGTTGAATTCATTTCGTCATTTGAGAATACGAAATGTGGAATATGTCAAGGATTGATTTAGTATGGATTGTTATGGATTGGTAAGGTATGTCGGTAAGATTACTTTGGTAGTATTCTTACTATATTATTACATTGGTATGTAATTATTTATGTTGATGCGATCGATATCATTATTGAGTATTGTGGCTGACCCCGTCGTGGGCTTTATTTTTAGGTACTCGGAGATCGAGCTAGTAGTGGTCGTGAAGGGATGAGCTTCCCGATGTGATACTGGCTGTGGCTTGTTTTCGGAGAATTGAGTATTCTATTCCGGTCATTTATTTCCGCTGCAAATGTGTATTTTGAACTGCATTTATCCGCTGCGTGTGTATATTTCAAAATAGCTCTTTGGTATTTTTACCAACTCGTGTGTGTATTTTAAAATGGCCTTTTGGGCATTTTACGAACTTGAGTTATTTTCGTTAAACTCTTTTCCCAAATTATTTTATCGGTACGTTTAAGTTGTGGCTTAACGTATATTTTAAACTGTTGAGATTTGGCACTTCGCCTTGTATTTCCAAATGGTATTTTATGACGGTATTTCAAAATTATGCTTTTGAAAATATTTGAGTATTTAAAATATTACCGTCATCGGCCTTTTGGCGCTTTTGAATTGGTTTTGTAAACGGTTTTTAGCCTGGTGGGTTCCGGCGCGGTGTAATACCCGTTATTTTTATCCCCGGAAATTTTCTATTTTTGGCGGAAGTCTATTTTGACGACTTGCTTGGGACCGTTTCGTCATCCTGAGAATGATTAATTCTACACTTTTTGTCATCCGAGTTCGTTTCGGTATCGTTCTGTTGAATTCCGTGTCCTTAATCGACTTTTTCACGTGGGAGTTCGACTTTGTTAGATCACCATTAATTTTTGGTAACTCCAAAAATTCTGAATCTTTGCAATATTATAGAGCATCGAGTTAGCTTTCCAATGGTTCAAACGGTGAGTCAATCGGAGTCCTGACGAGAGAGTTATGGTCGCTTTAACTCACCGCTCGTTATCGCGATCACGCTGCCGGCCGACCGGCCGTGTCGTCCGACACGCCCGTGCTGCACTCGCCCGAAATGCCGGAGTTTCGCCGACCAGACTCGCCGTGTCGTCCGACACGGCCCGCGGCTGCATTTCTTCCGGATAAACTGGAACGATCGCCGACACGCCCACCGTGTCCCGTGACACGGCCGAGTCATGCCCGATCGCCGCCGGCGGGTCGCTCGGAAGGCCCTCAGCCGCCGCGACCGTGTCAAGCAGACACGGTCGAGTCCTGTCGCTGCCAATCAGGTAACACGACCGTGCCGACCGGCACGGGCCGTGTCCGGCAGCACAACCCCTATAAAAGGCCCCGCAGACGTTTTTCTTGCCATTTTTCACCTTATTCTTCTCCTCTTACGTAGCCGGGCGTGTTCTAAGCTTGAAGCCATGTTGTTTAGCAACATATCCATGGAGTTCCTTGGGTTATATCATCAATCATTCGTCCGATAACATCCTTTGATCGAGCGAATCGTCGATTTTCTAGAAATCTAATTTTGGGGATTTTGGGTATTTTGTTCGATTTCGTCCGTTTAATCCGATTTAACTTAGGATTGTGAAGGATTGATGATTATTTAGATGTATTGTATCATTTCCTTGTTATCCCATGGTTGGATCGTATCGATTCGTTGTTTTGGTCGAGTTCTTGACCGACGCCTTGAAGGTGTCCTAAAATGTCATAGAGGGTTTTCGGGCGTTCTACGATTATTCTTCCTCGTATGATCGATGATTTATTGAATTTATGTTGTTAGGGTCGAATTCTTGTGAAGAACTCGAGTTGAAACCCTTCCGCTCGTTGTCTTCCTCGTGGTTCAAACTTCCCGGTCGAACCGTGTTCTTCGGGATCTTCGATAACGTTTATTAAGGCAAGTATACATTTATGATTGTACGTTCTCGACTTTGAAAGTATGAAATATTGATGGTATGATTATTTCTAGCCACTCCGGGACGGGCCTATGGTCCTCTGAGGGTTTCGTAGCCTCAGGTGCGATTCCAAGGTTGATATGAACTAACCGTTTCTACGTCTTTCATTTTAAATAATGTTGGCATGCTTATTTATATCCACTCCGGGACGGACCGACGGGTCCTCTGAGGGTTTCGTAGCCTCTGGTGCGATTCCATGGATAATATGAATTAACCACTCCGGGACGGACCGACGGGTCCTCTGAGGGTTCCGTAGCCTCTGGTGCGGTTCCACGGTATTCATATATGTATTGATGAGATGCTATGAGATTTAGTTATTCCTAATACTAGTCTTAAATTGATGAATTGACGGAATTTGATTAATTGACGGATATTGATTAATTGACGGATTACTTTTACTTTATTGTCGAGAAGTATTATGTTTCATATTGTTATACTTGCACTAGCTATTCGACGGCTTAACCCTTTATGGGGAAATACGTTTCATGTATTTCGAGTTCCAGGAGAGCGGATGACGGTACCGGTCGGCATGAAGATGATGGGCAAGTGTGATACGTGTCTTGTCTCGGTTATCTCTTTTGGTTTCCTCCATTCGGTGTTGTTGTCTTGGAATGGATTTTTAAATACTCGAGTATTGTATTTCGCTTCCTTGATGTTAGGCCTGTGTTGTCGAGGTATTGATTTGTGCGTGATGTATATGGTTTCATTGTTTATGGTTTGAATACCATTTGTATCGTCTTTCTTTCTATTGTATGTAGACCTTATCGGTCAAGTTTATAGTTCCGCGTATGTTTAGCCTTGTGGGTCCCACGGCGGGGCTCACGGCGTGTAATATACCCCGAATAACTTGGGGTGTTACGAATATGGTATCGAGCTTAGGTTTATGGATACCTAGGCTGTCGGTCTTTTAGGTCGATTGAGTCGGCATTTGCCCACGATATCACTACTCGCCATCATCACAAGGCGACCGGTACTTGTAAGTCCTCTCACTCTTCTTGTATTTTTCTTAATCGTTTCGTTTATAGCTTGGTATTCTTGGGAATTGGTCACTTCGGGAATGTGCGATTTGGATTATACTTACGCACGTATGTGCCTTTCCGAATGTTGGGTGAAAGTAGGAAGAATCGTGGCGTGGTCACGGACGTGAACTCTTCCTTGAGATTTTGTTAAATTGCTAATTGCGATATTGGTGTGTAACGGTATTATGTTGAGACTTTGTTTAGAGTCGCATGCTAGTATCACGGGAGATCTTCGACTTCCCGACTGTAAGTATGTTGTTCGGATTATTCGATAATTGCAGGTTATCTTGGTGATTTTGGATTTTCCGTTGAAATGTTTGTGCGAGTGATTGCAAGTTTCGAGGACGAAACTTATTTTTAAGGGGGTAGAGTGTAATACCCCGATTTTTCGGATATTTTTTTCGTTTATATATTGGATATCGTGGATGGTTAATTATGCTCGAGGACGTTGTGAGCGTTGAAAATGTTATTGAATTGAGTATATGTATTGATTTTGCCGTATGCTCGTATTTGGTATGTCATGACTTTGGACAGAATTGTTGAAATTGGCTAAGTATGGAATTATTACGTACGTTAATGAGGTGAGATTACGTCGTAAGATTGGCATGGTTACGTCGTCAAGGCTAAGGTATTACGACGTAATGAAGGCATCGACGTAACCGAGTCATGTGAGGCGGGTGGGACCTGTTTCGGCAACTTTCGGCGGAGAATGTTGACAGTGAGTCAACGTCGTGTTACGACGTTATACTGAACGTGTTACGCACGTAACACAACCATTATCTTGTAGCAAGTCAACCGGTATATTACGTGCGTTATATGGTATGGGTTACGTCGTAATAGACTGCACGGAATGAGACAGTGAGATGGTTATGTACGTTATGGATTTTGGATTACGACGTTAAAGTTGTTACGTCGTTAAGAAAGGACACCTAAATGCGTAATGAGAGTGCAATTTATAGATTGAAGTGTTGCCTTTCATTTCTCTCACGATCCTTTGAGATATTTCTCTCCAAAACTCGTCCCTCTTCACTTTTAAGAGTGTTCTAAACACTTTTAACATGATTGTGAGCTTGGAATCATGGAATTAGAGCTTGGTTATGGAACTATTGTTGATTCTTGAAGTGATTTCTTGTGCTATCCATATTCTATGAGGTTTATGCCGAAGGAAGATAATGATATGCTTTGAATATGTTGATTATGATTATGGAATCATAGAGATCTTGATGTTCTTGAGGCCATATGATGACTATGATGATTTAATGATTCTTGGAATGGAGTTCAATTATTCTTTCTTCGTGGTTCGTCCATGCAAGGTAATCCTCATATCCCTTTTGATAGTGGCTTATTTTTTTCTTTTCGGATTACTACTTGGGAGGGAGTATATTGGGAATCGTGTATTTTGATGTTCGTCTTATTTCAATGAAAATGCATAAATTGGATTGTACTTTTATCTGCTGCGTGAGTATTTTTGAAATGGATTTTGGTATTTTGCCAACTAAAATTTTATTTTGTAAAACCGATTCCCTAAACTGAGTTTTTGGCATTTTAACCTTGATCGTTTTGACGGTATTTGGAAAATGATTTTTTTTTTTTTAGTATTTGAAAAATATTACCGTCATCGGTCTTTTTAGCATTTTTGGAACGACGTGGAAATTGTGCTTAGCCTGGTAAATCCTTGTGAGAAGGGTTTACGGCGTGTAATATTCCCAGGAGGATCTGGAGTGTTACAATTATGGTATCATGTGATAATGTTATACGAGATTTATTGGAATTGTAATAAGAGATTTCGGATGTTGATATGATCATTGAGATCTTCTTCATATGGTGATAAGGGTTTTGTTGCGATTCTTGAGATTGTATGAATGACATGATGAAGAAAATGGTAACATGGAGATATATACCTCGGAGATGTTGTTCTGAACGTGATTTCGGATATTTCATGTTCTTGAAGAACTCTTGAATTATACGAGGTGATGAATTTTTTTTTTTTTGAAGTGTTGATGTTTTGAAAATGAATATGGAATATTCATATCTAGAGCTAAACTATGTGTTGGAAATAATGTTCGTATAGGAATACGAATGTGATTATGAGTTTGATGAGACTATTATTCATCTCTGAATTTGGAAGCCCATACGTAGGGAGCAAATATTCAAATCGAATGATTGGATTGTTTGATAACCTTTTTAATATGATTATCTATTATTTTGAACCGAATGGATGATTCGAATTGATGACGGTTATAAGTAAATTTTAACGATGGATTTACGAGAAGGGAACCTTGTAAATTCGTATTTAAGAATTGAGTTTGGAACAATTAGACCCTTATTATTGGTCCGAATTGGTTGCTGATATGATCATCATTTTTCGACTCGTATTGTGGACAGGATTTGTAAGTGTCTGAGTTGGATTGTTCGCATCGTGATTAGTCGAGATATGGTAAAACGATTGAGTTCGTGGTTTGGTGGTATTGATATTGGTCGTCATCGAACCGGTTGATTATCAATCCTTCATTTTACAATAAGGTATGATATTTGATCGTGAATTATGACTTGTGTTGCGGTTAAGGTTGAAGGGTTCGTAGATTAACTTGGTCGAGATCGAGGGAATTCGTAAGACGAAATCAATCAATTGGTAAGATTTTTGTATTGATATCGAGACAAGTTTTATACTCGTACTAATCAATGAGACTAATGTTATCGTGTAGGCGTACGATTGTGTGTATCATTTTGGGACTTGGCCTCTTTATGATTGTATTGATGTCGAGGATTGGTTGACACGACGCCGTCGGCAAATTATGCCAAATGTTACTATTGTTTGTAAAAGGCCGGTTCGAGGCATTGCGATACTTGTTGGTTAAGTCATTGCCGATTGCGGTTCGCGGTATCGACGTATCGATTGTGATTGTGATGGATGTTCCATTGAGATATTGTGGTAATCGTCGTCATTGACATCGGTGTTTTTCTATTAATATTATATTAACCAATGAGAGACGCGTTTGATATATCCTTTTATCATCTCCGCTTCGGTGGTCGGTTTAAGACACCGGACATCTATTCTATCGTATCATTGATTATCGATTGGCCGTTCTAAGGTAATCGAGGTATTGAATTGGGATTATCGAAGATAATTCCCATCCATTATCAAAGATAATTTCCGTCCGTTGTATAATTGTTATCGATTGGCCATCCTACGGTAATCGAAGTATTGAATTGGGATTATCAACGATAGTTCCCATCCGTTAAATTATTATTGTCGTGTTGACCGATTCAAGGCGACACTATTTTCTTGTGAACTCGGTAATTTTGTGATCTTTGAAGGTTGAGGATTTTCCAGGCTGTTGTGTTGTGATCGTTGCTCGTGATAATCGGTCCTTAGGGAAATTCGATCCCGGGATGGTTGTTTTGAATATCGTTGGTCGTGTCGATCTTTCATTATTCGTGTGTCATCGTTCACTTGGTGAGTCGTATGATCCGTATTGGATGTTTTATCCCTTGAGTTTCGTTGTCATGTTGTATCGTGGCATATCTGGAATCATGTCTGCGTGCCGATTGGTTATGTGTAAGATTTTTAGCCAGGCACCCGTTGGTCATGCGTGGATATTTCCGCATTGGACCGTGCACACGAGACGTAGTTCTTGAGGCTAATTAGGTACATTGTCACACGTATATTCTGGATTCCGTATACGGGGTGGACATGTGCACGGACACATTTCCGGATCGGGCGTACTGTGATATCCCTCTTGAGCTTTATTGATTGATCGTTCGTAGTCCATGTTGTATTGGATATGTCCGACGATTTGCGACTGGTTGTTCATACGCCGAGGTATGTCCGATCGAGTTTGCTCCTTTGAGATCTGTATTGTGATGATTTACAGCTTTGGGCTGTTCGGCTTTCAGGCCATTGTGATATATCGGTATTTCCGTTGGAGCCTTCGGCCATTGTGAATTCGTATCTTTTTCGGCATTGGTTTGGTTTGCCTTCGGGTAATGTATTGTGGTGTTCTATATTGATGATTCGCCGTTTGGGCGTAAGTTTGATTCTTGTGCATCTCGTTGAGTTTTCTGTGAAATATTTCTTCTCCCTACTGCTTTAAGTTTCGGGACGAAACTTCTTTTAAGGAGGGTAGAATGTAATACCCGTTATTTTTATCCCCGGAAATTTTCTATTTTTGGCGGAAGTCTATTTTGACGACTTGCTTGGGACCGTTTCGTCATCCTGAGAATGATTAATTCTACACTTTTTGTCATCCGAGTTCGTTTCGGTATCGTTCTGTTGAATTCCGTGTCCTTAATCGACTTTTCACGTGGGAGTTCGACTTTGTTAGATCACCATTAATTTTTGGTAACTCCAAAAATTCTGAATCTTTGCAATATTATAGAGCATCGAGTTAGCTTTCCAATGGTTCAAACGGTGAGTCAATCGGAGTCCGGACGAGAGAGTTATGGTCGTTTTAACTCACCCGCTCGTTATTGGCGATCATCGCTGGCCGAACTTCGGCCGTGTCGTCCGACACGGCCCGCGTGCATTTCGTCCGGAAATGCCGGAGTTTCTGCCGACCAGACTCGGCCGTGTCGTCCGACACGGCCCGTGCCGTACTCTTAGGATAAACTGAACGATCGCCGACACGCCCACCGTGTCCCGTGACACGGCCGAGTCATGCCCGCCGGCCGTCGGGCGGGTCTGTCGGAAGGCCCTCAGCCGCGACCGGCCGTGTCAAGCAGACACGGTCGAGTCCTGCCGCCAATCAGGCAACACGACCGCCGACCGCACGGCCGGCCGTGTCAGCAGCCAACCCCTATAAAAGGCCCCGCAGACGTTTTCTTGCCATTTTTCACCTTATTCTTCTCCTCTTACGTAGTAGGCGTGTTCTAAGCTTGAAGCCATGTTGTTTAGCAACATATCCATGGAGTTCCTTGGGTTATATCATCAATCATTCGTCCGATAACATCCTTTGATCGAGCGAATCAGTCGATTTTCTAGAAATCTAATTTTGGGGATTTTGGGTATTTTGTTCGATTTCGTCCGTTTAATCCGATTTAACTTAGGATTGTGAAGGATTGATGATTATTTAGATGTATTGTATCATTTCCTTGTTATCCCATGGTTGGATCGTATCGATTCGTTGTTTTGGTCGAGTTCTTGACCGACGCCTTGAAGGTGTCCTAGAAATGTCATAGAGGGGTTTTCGGGCGTTCTACGATTATTCTTCCTCGTATGATCGATGATTTATTGAATTTATGTTGTTAGGGTCGAATTCTTGTGAAGAACTCGAGTTGAAACCCTTCCGTTCGTTGTCTTCCTCGTGGTTCAAATTTCCCCGAACCGTGTTCTTCGGGATCTTGATAACGTTTATTAAGGCAAGTATACATTTATGATTGTACGTTCTCGACTTTGAAAGTATGAAATATTGATGGTATGATTATTTCTAGCCACTCCGGGACGGGCCTATGGTCCTCTGAGGGTTTCGTAGCCTCTGGTGCGATTCCATGGTTGATATGAGCGAACCGTTTCTACGGCATTCATATGAAATAATGTTGGCATGCTTATTTATATCCACTCGGACGGACCGACGGGTCCTCCGAGGGTTTCGTAGCCTGCAGTGCGATTCCATGGATAATATGAATTAACCACTCGGACGGACCGACGGGTCCTCCGAGGGTTCCGTAGCCTGCAGTGCGGTTCCACGGTATTCATATATGTATTGATGAGATGCTATGAGATTTAGTTATTCCTAATACTAGTCTTAAATTGATGAATTGACGGAAATTGATGAATTGACGGATATTGATGAATTGACGGATTACATTTACTTTATTGTCGAGAAGTATTATGTTTCATATTGTTATACTTGCACTAGCTATTCGACGGCTAACCCTTTATGGGGAAATACGTTTCATGTATTTCGAGTTCCAGGAGAGCGGATGACGGTACCGGTCGGCATGAAGATGATGGGCAAGTGTGATCATGTCTTGTCTCGGTTATCTCTTTTGGTTTCCTCCATTCAGTGTTGTTGTACTGGAATGGATTTTTAAGTACTCGAGTATTGTATTTCAGTTTCCTTGATGTTCCGGCCTGTGTTGTCGAGGTATTGATTTGTGCAGTGATGTATATGGTTTCATTGTTTATGGTTTCGAATACCATTTGTATCGTCTTTCTTTCTATTGTATGTAGACCTTATCGGTCAAGTTTATAGTTCCGCGTATGTTTAGCCTTGTGGGTCCCACGGCGGGGCTCACGGCGCTGTAATATACCCTGAATAACTTGGGGGTGTTACACGCGGGACCCACGGCGCTGTAATATCCCGGATGGTTTTGGGGGTGTTACAGATATCAACAAAATTATAAAGAGACCAAGTCTCGAAATGATGCACACATTCGTACACCTACATGATAACATTAATCTCATTTATTAGTACAAGTATATAACTTGCCTCGATATCAATACAACGAACTGTTACCAATTCAGTTGATTTTGTCTACGAGTTCCTTAGTCCCGACCAAGGTAATCTACGAACTCTTCAACCTCAACCGCAATACAACAGTCATAATCCACGATCAAACATCACATATTAATGTAAAACGAAGGATTAATAATCAAAGGTTCGATGACAATCAATATCAATACAACCAGGCCACAAACTCATCGGTTCCATAATATCTCGATTAAACACAGTCTGAACTATCCAACTCAGACCCTCACGAATCCATGTCCACAATACAAGCCGAAATCCGATGATCATATCAGCAACCAATTCGGACCAGTAATAAGGGTCTAAAAGTTATCGATTCCAAACTCAATTCTTAAATACGAATTGACAAGGTTCCCTCCTCGTAAATCCATCGTTAAAATTTAACTATGACTATCATCAATTCGAACCATCCGACTGGTTCAAAACAATAGATAATCATATTAAAAGGTTATCAAAAAATCCAATCATTCGACTTGAATATTTGCTCCATACGTATGGGCTTCCAAATTCAGAGATGAATAATAGTCTCATCAAACTCATAATCACATTCGTATTCCTATACGAATATTATTTCAAACACATAATTTAGCTCTAGATATGAATATTCCATATTCATATTCAAAACATCAACACTTCTTATAAATTTTCATCGCCTCGTATAATTCAAGAGTTCTTCAAGAACATGAAATATCCGAAATCACATTCAGAACAACATATCCGAGGTATATATCTTCATGTTACCATTTTCTTCATCATATGAAGAAGATGTCAATAATCATATCAACATCCGAAATCTCTTATTACAATTCCAATAAATCTCATTAACATTATCACATGCTGATCCTAACATGCTCCCTCCCAAGTAGTAATCCCTTAAAAATGAACCACTATCAAAGGGATACGAGGGTTACATTGTATGGACGAACCACGAAGAAGAACAATTGAACTCCATTCCAAGAATCATCAACAACTTCAACAACAATACTTAAATCCGAGCTCTCCATCTTAATCTTGTTTAAGGCGATCATCTCTCAATGTTTAGGAACTACAAGTACCTCCCAAGGCTCTCTCTATCGACTGAAGGAAGGAGAATGGACAAAATGCCTCTCAGCCCTCGTCTATCCTTTTTATAAAACACATCACTAGCGCGCGCTGGACCTTATATTTAGCGTGTGCTACAGAACTAGCGTGCGCTATCCTTCCTTGATAGCGTGCGCTATCGGGCAGTCCAGACTGCATTGCTTCGGAATTCATCTAACATACGTAATGTCCATGCATTAGCGTACGCAAACAGGCGTTGACTTGCTACAGTGAAATGCTCAGTAGCGTGCGCTATTCCTCGACCTTAGCGCATGCTAATCGTCGTTGACCCGACAACCTGCACCTTCCCAGAAGATGCCCGGGTCCTACACGACGAAAGCAACTAATAAAGCCAAGATTCCCTGTTGACGATCTGAAATTAGCGTGCGCTAACAACATGCATTAGCGTGCGCTAATCGCCGACAATAAATAGTCTGGGCCTACCTGTCGGCCACCTTCCGGCCTTATACAAAATACCTTACGTACGTTAGGGGTCATCCTTAGCGTACGTAACTCAAATCTCTTAGCGTGCGCTAAGTATGCACCGTAGCGTACGCTAAGTATATATCTTAGCGCGCGCTAGGCATACCTTGTAGCGTGAGCTAACATAGCTGTACTTAGCCATTTTCCGCTATTCTGGCCCGTCGTCTTGATATACTAGATGTATATACCCGACATACTTAATACATATATATACAACCTGATAATATTCTCATATGATATACCCAATATCAAATGTACGATAACATGATACACGATATCTTCACATATAATTGTCGACCAACTACGACAATTATACTAATACAGCTGTCTCAGTCTTCCAATTATTTTATCCATATTGTATAGACACCAATCTATCCAGTATATATCAGATAAAATAATGCGAAAAATTTATACTGAAATCTGGATATTACGTACTAAAAGTCGGGATATCACACTGTACCCCCCTTGAAATAAGTTTCGTCCTCGAAACTTGTAATCCCGTCACAGCCAAACAAATCAACCAAAATATCCGAACTCATCACAAGAGCAGTCGTCGGTCTCCACAAGCGAATAACCAAGACAGTATACTTACATGTGCGTGAAGTCGATGATCTCCCGTGATACTAGCATGTGACTCCCAAACAAAGTCTCAACACAATACAGATACACACCAATATCGCAATTAGCAATTTGAAAATATCTTTCCGCGTCCGCGACCACGGTCTCGTCTCTGTCCCCTGTCAGCAGACATTCTAAAGGATACACAAAGTACGTAAGTACAATCCAAATCGCACGTCCTCGAAGTGACCGATTCTCAAGAATATCAAACTAAAAGCAAGGCGGTTAAGAAAACATAAGAAGAGTAATAGGACTTACAAGTACCGGCCGCACTGTGATGATGGAAAAGTAGTGATACTGTAGATAAACAATGACTCAATCGACCCAAAGGACCGACAGCCTAGGTATCCATAAACCTAAGCTCCGATACCATATTCTGTAACACCCCCAAGTTATTCAGGTATATTACAGCGCCGTGAACGCCACCGAGGGACCCACAAGGCTAATCATACGCGGAACTATAAAACATGACCGAGAAGGTCCAAATACAATGAAATGAAAGACGATACAAAGGGTATTCAAACCATGTCCAATGTATCCAAATACATCACAGTACAAAATCAAAACCTCGGCACACAGGCCGGAACATCAAGGAAGATGGAAAATAATACTCGAGTATTCAAATAACCATTCCAGTACAACAACACTGAATGGAAAACTCAAAACATAACCGGAGGAAAGACACAGTATCACAGTTGTCCACCATCTTCATGCCGACCCGATACCTGCCTGTCCGCTCTCCTGGAATCTGAAATACATAAAAAGTATTTCCCCCATAAAGAGGTTAGCCGTCAAATAGCTAGTGCAAGTATATCAAGTATGAAACACAATACTCTTCGACAATAAAGTAAATGTAACCGTCAATTCATCAATTCAAGACTAGTATTCCGGAATAACTAAATCTCATAGCATCACATTAATACATATATGAATACCGTGGAACCGCACCAGAGGCTACGGAACCCTTAGAGAACTCGTCGGTCCATCCCAGAGTGGTTCGTTCATATCATCCGTGGAATCGCACCAAGAGGCTACGAAACCCTCAGGGGACCCGTCGGCCCGCCCCAGAGTGGATATAAATAATCATGCCATTAATATATATCTTACTTTTAAAGTCGAGAACGTACAATCATAAATATATACTTGCCTTTGAGACAACGAGAAATCGAACGGAAAAGAGTATGAGTTCGGTAGGTCCAAGAACGCACTTCCGGTACCTAAACGATTCGTAAGGGATATGATAATCAATAATCCATACTCATAATTCACGAAGAAACTCCCGAAACCCGTGTACGATTCACGAATATACAAGGGTAAACAACTAGAGGTTGGAAAATCACCCAAACCCTCACAAGTCCGAACACGGCACAAACCAATCCGTAAAATCGTAGGAAAAGCATGTATACGGGGTAGATATATCATAATCTCAAGATTCTCAAACCTCAAACTGGATAAATCGAACGAATCTAAGAAAACCCCCAAAATTCCCAAAAATAGGGTTCTAAGGATTTTACCTTGATTTGGAGGATAGAAATGTATTAGATGTTGTATAATCCTTGTTATCCAACCCAAGATGTTGATATCTGGAGAAGAACCGCCTCAAATCGCCCCAAATCGCCTCTCCCGAGCTCTCCCGATCGGAAAAAGTAAAAAAGATGTGAAATGACAAGTGCAGGGGTTGACTGTCCCCTTATATACTGTCCCAGTCTAGCGCACGCTACGCCTCAATATTAGCGTGCACTAACGGGTCACCCGGTAGTCCAGCGGCTACTGTCATAAGACGTTAGCGCGCGCTACGAAACATCCCTAGCGTGCGCTAACTGGTGTCCTGCCAAAATCTCAGTTCACTGACTCAGTCCGCTAGCGTGCGTTAACACTGAGCACTAGCGTGCGCTACGCAACACATATAGCGTACGCTAGCCGATGTCTAGCGTGCGTTACCTGCTAGTCCAGAAAGTCTGAAACCTCACTGCCTCTGCCGACTCAGTCCGTTAGCGCGCGCTAAGGCTCAAAACTAGCATGCGCTACTCACGCAGAATTAGCGTGCGTTAGCATCGGCCTAGCGTGCGTTACTTCCCTGACCCAGAACACTTCCGAAAGGTCTAACCAGTACGATCATGATCCAAACAAGGCCTGAAACTCTAGATCAACGCCGACTGCATCACAAAGAGTTTACAGAGTGACAAAACAGGAAGAGCGGTAAGGACAATCAGTCAATAAAAAGTACGGGTATTACACTCCAGACCTACCCGAATTGATAACCTTGTGGTCAAATCATCAATGCATCGAGTTCACAACAACAAGGGTTTCACATTTGCCACAATCACAAACCCATCAAATCATGAGTTAATGCAACCAACACTTTCACAAGACGTAACATTCACGTCACAACATCATCTAGTACAAATTCTAACAAGCGTACAATACAATTATTCCAAAATTCCTCGGATAACCACTCGCTTCTAAATATCCATCTCGAACATAACACAACATAAAATGATGGCTATCATTCTTTAAGAAATCCAAGTTATGTTCGTACTTACTTTCATAAAATCACATATTCATTTAGAAGTACGTTATGGTTAAACGTTCAATCACTATCAAGTCCACATTAAATTCACGATACGCCACATTCTCAAAGTATAAAGATTATAGACGAGATACTCGCCTCAAGTCCAAAGCACGCAAAACAACGGGGAAGCTCGACCGGAATCCTCGAACACCTATAATCCTCCGGCAAAAACAACGAAGATATGATCAAAATGAGAATCAAGGCCAATAACGACGGAAATCCCAACAAACTATCGAAGGGAAACTCATTGGGACATTTAATCGAACATTCAATGTTCGATAATTCCCAAGAACACTCGAATCATCAATCGAGTTGAATAAATCCAAAATATGGATATACAACCCATAGAACACGATTAATAAGGTTCAATAACATCAACCAAATCATCGAAATCGGACGAACAACAAAGATTAAAAAGAAATCTCGAAAGTCAACCCTAGGAGATTTCAAGAGATTACCTCGATTCGACGAAGGATCTTCCAAAGTGCCTTGGAAAAGAGTAGAATCGGCCAAGAACACCTCCTACCGTCACTCCCGTCCGCAACCGCACAAAAACGAGGAAAAAGTGAGATAAACGAGTCCGCCGAGCTGTGCCTATATGGACGACAGGTTACGGCCAGAATCGGTGGCCTTACGACCAGAATCGCATTCGTCAAAATCCGCCCGGCCTACCGATCGCTAAGGCCAGAATCGACAGAACCTTACGGCCAGAACTAAGACTTACGGCCGCATCTTGAGTCCTTACGGCCAGAATCGCATTCGTCCAGCCATGTCTGCTGAGCACGTACGGCCGTAACCGGCACCTTATGACCATAACTCGGCCAGGCCAGACCCTGCTCCAAGAAGTGCAGCCGTGACTCGGCCGTGGCCACTCCGACGGCCCGGACGACCCCAAAACCCGAACCTGAATATGAATCGAAGATATGGTTATGAAGTACTCGCAAAGACGAATCCAAGCACTAATAGAACACACGATTCCGACCACCCGAAGGCTCAAAATTCGACAACGGAAAGTAATTACCCCAAACTTTGGGAAATTACGAAAACGGCCCAAAACGTCCGAAATACATGATACACGATCGAAACACCAAGCCAAAACTCGCAACACGAATAATAACATTAAATGAACTTACGAGAAACTCGAAACAACAGTTTCGGACGAGATTCGCAAGAATCGAACTCAAGTGCGGAAAAGCCGCTTAAGAACACGGAACTCAACAAAACGATACCGAAATGAACTCGGATGACAAAAAGTGCAGAATTAATCATTCTTGAAATGACGAAACAGTCATGAGCGAGTTATCAAAATGAACTTTCACCAAAAAAAAAATGACCGGAAATCAAAATTGCAGGTATTACATGCTCATGGCAGGTTCACCACTTTCCCCTATGCGTATTCGTCTATCTTCACAGACATTCGGTTTGAGTCATGCATATTTTTCGAGAGGGCAACAAGCCAGCTGACTATTTGGTTGAGTTGGGCTCGTCTGTCCTCGGTATTCAAAGTTACACTACAAATATTATTCCTCCGTTTCTTCTCACACTTCTACGGATGGATCATTACCCGTCATTTCGATTCTGACTTATAGATTTATCATTATGTTTTTTCTCATGATTAATTTCGGGCTCTAATTTTCAGCCCCAATTTCTTTGGCCTACATTTGTGGTGCATATTGTATTATTTGCCTATTTTTTAGTGGCCCATATATTTTTTCAGTGTGCTTAATTTTTTATATTTTTTTTATTTTACGTTCAATTTCTAAAATAATGTGTAAATATATGTATATGTGTGTGGATGTGTTAAAAAATATGGACGATTTTGAGCTTCAAACAAGTTCGAGCTCGAGTTCGAATTTAAGAAACTGTTTTCGAGTTCGAGTCGAGTTTGGTTTTTTACCACTCGTGAGTTTTCGAGTCGAGTTCGAGCCTGAAAATTGACTATCGAGTTCGAGTTGAGTATACTGATACTCGAGCTCGACTCGCATCATTTACACCCCTATGACGATTTGATGTATGTTTTAATTATTTTTATCAATCTTAAATCTATTTCGTCATTGTTATTTTTAAAAAATAAAAGATAAATGGTTGGGATGATCCCTGCGCCATAAGCATTCCCTACAAAAAAAAAAAACTAAATTATTAATAACGCGAGGTTCGGCTGCGCGCGCCTGCGCCATAACCATTCCCTACAAGCTAGAATCGAGCATTCCCTACAGGTGGGTAGGCACTCACTCCCCTTTTAAAATGAAGGGGACATCCAAATATTCACAAAAGTGATCCGTGCGCGAACAACATCGTCACACTGTTGTGTCAAACCTACGTAGATTATCCCTCAACCGATCACTAAAATGACAAACAGCAACATAACAGGAACAACACGATCGGTAGGACATGTATTTATATTACTATTAAATTCAGCAATGAAGTAGTTAATGGTGGGGTTACCATTATCCTTTTTGTAGTGACAAATCTTGTATGTGTTCTTAAGAAAAGTAAAAGGAATTTGTCCATCTTTCGGGGTCTCAAAAGGGCGTGGAAACACATCACATAAGAGCTCCTGAATGGAAAGGGGATGTAACTCTAGTTCTTTCGGAATCGCTAGTCAATCCTATTTACGATAGGGGCAGTTGACAATTGAATCCTATTTTGGCCATTATTTTTATATACGTAAAAGTGTGAAAAGACCACACAGAAAAAAAAGGAACTATAACATGAAAGCACCATAAGAAGAAAAAAAACAACCATACACAAAAATATCATAACAGATACACAAGTAAAGAACTCAATAGCTTTGCCTCTCCCACCAATATTCCAAGCTCCAACGTTGCCGCCACCTCCATCCCCACTAATGCCACTCGATTCAAGATCCGTGTCTCAGGACTCAGATCTAGCAAAGTCTCATCCTTCGGCAGTAGAAACCATCTTCGTTCGGCCTCCATTCGTTCGGCCTCCAAAGAAAACACCACCTCTAAACAGATAGAAGTAGCCATCACACACCTTCTTAGCTCGACAGCGTAAGAGAACTTGGTCTTTTTTCCCCTTAATGGTCATCCCTCCATCAGGATCAAATGAATGGGAGGAAGTCTCCTTTTCATTCCTTTCATTTTCCTCCTAATCCATGCAAACAAAGACCATGCTCCTTTATAAAATATTTCGTATTCAATATAGACATGAGTTCCTCATCTCACATTCTCTCCTTCATAATGCTCTCTGCTTCCTCTCAATTCAAACACACTGTAAAATGATCACGTAAAGGGATAATTGGAAAACGACCACTTTGGCATCATAAAAAGACCAAGTTACTCACATTTAACAATACTCAAGATCCACAATTTTCTTCCTCCAAAAGCATGTTTTTATTAAATAGAAACGAAACCCGCCCCCAGCCCATGCGCACATTTGAAGAAGCAAATTCTCGGTTGAATAACCATACTTACGATCTCTTCTTTAATGTCTCCGTCTATGAAGGACACCCATTCTCATCTTAAGACGTTATACGCACCTCAACTTCTCAACGACATGGTGATTGGCAAGAAAGTTGGTGAATTTGATACGACAATTGACACATGATCGACGATTTTTTTTTGTCAAACAATTTTCTCACATTCAGTAAGGCATTTCATATATAATTCAGTATGGAATTGTCATATTCAGTAATTCCATATTCATTATGAAATTTCCGAAACAATATGGACTTTCTATATTCAGTATGGAACTACTGTTCAGTACAAAATACCCTATTCATTGTGGAATTTCATACTATTCAATATCGAGTATGGAATTCCCATTTCAGTATGACATGTCCGACGGTCGGCATAGGTTGTGAATAACAACTGGGGTTGTAAACGAATCGAATCGTAGCGAATATTGTTCTAATCGAATCGAATCAATAAATTTATTTACAAATTCGAATACGAATACGAATCGTGTTCGAATACTAATTTTGATTTGAATTTAAATACTTGAACAATTTCATGAATTCGAATCGAATACTCGAATCTATAAATAAAGGAGATGAAGAATGACTCGTCCAGATTAAAGTTATTGCAATATGTATTTATGATAAACAATGTCACCTTAATTTGAAGTCGACTTCAATATGAGCCAAAACTCAACACATTTGACATGTATTTAAAGATTAAGAGTATAATTCCAAATTGTATTAAGAAAATATACTATATACAAAATATATTTTTAGTTATATTATATATTTAAATATTTAATCGAATCTTTACGAATATCGAATCGAATATCGTAAATACTTATAAGTATTTGATTATTAATCGAATCAGAAAAACTATTTTTATTTGAATTCGAATCATAAAATTTCGAATTCGAATCACCAAATTTCTCGGATCAAAATTATTTGATTTGTTTACGACCTTAATAACACCACTTTAATGATAGCCGGCCGGCTGTCCTGTAGTGGATGGCGGTTTAAAAAGAAAGTTGGGGTGACGACCAGCTGCAGTAACTCACAAGAAAACAATACATGTCTATCACTTTGGGACCTGGAGTAATGTAATACAAATGAACACATTGAATTGAACTACACAAACTTCGAATTTGACAGCACAAAGTAGGGTGCTTTAATCGTACATCTGAATCCGCAGCACATGTAAAAAGTCAAAACAAGCTGCAGAGTTCCATAAAATCGGTACATGAGATTTAGAGATAAGTACGTCCAATTCCGCCTGTAAAAATATATATATATACACAAAAATCTTCTTCTCAATTAATCCTCAAAACATGAACATAGTTGGAGCAGCGCACAACGTGCGAGTCTTGGGCTCAGGCGAGACTACTGTAGTCCTCGGTAATGGCTTTGGTACCGATCAATCTGTCTGGAGACATTTAGTCCCACACCTCGTCGATCAGTACAGAGTCGTACTGTACGATAACATGGGTGCCGGGACAACCAACCCTGACCTCTATGATTTCGACCGTTACTCAACCCTAGAAGGCCACGCCTACGATTTGATAGCCATTTTGGAGGAATTCAGTAACGGAAAATGTATACACGTTGGCCACTCTTTGTCCGCCATGGTCGCAGCCATGGCCTCGATTTTCCGACCGGATCTATTTCATAAACTGGTCATGATGTCTGCTTCCCCGAGGTAATTAATCTTAATTCTTTCCAGTTTGTGTTTTGATGTTGAGTTTTTAAAACACCAGAAAAATAATGATAACTGACAGTAACCAGTTTATTTCTTCAATTTATTATTATTATTATTATTATTATTATTATTATTATTATTGTTGTTGTTGTTGTTGTTGTTGTTGTTGTTGTCGTCGTCGTCGTCGTCGTTGGTGGTGGTGGTCATTAGGACGTTGAACACGGTGGACTACTATGGAGGAATGGAGCAGAAAGACATGGACCAGATCCTAGACGCGATGGAAACGAACCTTGAGTCACTGCTCTCAGGATGGGCGCCCCTGGCGGTGGGCGGCGACATGGACTCTCCGGCGGTGCAGGAATTCAGTCGGACGCTATTCAACATGAGGCCCGACATAGCACTGAGCGTGGTTCGTACAATTCAAACGTGCGATATGAGACCCTTTCTGTGCCGCATGATGGTGCCGTGCCATATTATTAACAGCTCGAATGACCCAATAGTGCCGTCGGGGATCGCGGATTATCTACACAAGAACCTTGGAGGAAAGTCGATAGTGGAGACGATGTCCACCGAAGGCCACCTGCCACATCTCAGCGCTCCCGAGGTTACGATTCCAGTTCTGCTTCGACATATACAGCACGACATCATTGACGTCTGAGAAAATTGTGCAGCCATCAGAAGGGTTTATTGTAATACATACTTAGATGTCATCCCGTGCGATGCACATATTAATAATATGTGATCGAATTTTAATAATATTATAAAATTATTATAAAATATACGTGAGTCAGTATACATATACATATATTATTATTTAATTTAATTTCATTTATAAACTCGTATCATGTGATCTAAGGGCACATGATAGGAAAACCGTAAATTAATTAAGCACCGGCATTTATTTTTTCATATAGGACAATATGAGTGTATGTATAATTTTATAAATAAGAAATTAAATTATGTTTATTATTATCAACTTTCATTATAGCCGACCTCAAAGCATTTTGGGGTTGAGGTTCTGTTGTTGTTATTGTATTATCAACTTTCATTAAAAGTATTCAATCGATATTCTTACTAATATAATTTTTTTATATGATTTGATATTAATGTAATATATTTTACTATTTTATAATCAGAACAAAACAATTCGTAAAAATCAAATAATTGTTAGAAATTTATGAAAATAAACTAAAAATATATTTTTCTCAATATTCTTATATTTTTATATTGAAATATTTTAATCATCTAAATATATTATAATTATATTTATATTATTTTATATATACTGTTAGGATGTCCAATTAAAGAGCATGAAGTAAGAATTAATTTAATATTTTTTTTCAAAAATAAAATTGATACATTAAAGTTACTTAAAAATAAAAGGAATAAAATGAGAGAGTTTTTAATTGGTAGATAGTATATAATGGAATAATCCTCCAACCTCCTCTTAAATTAAACATTTATTTTTTTTAAGATTTTTAAAAAGAGAATTAACATGGAAATGACACATATTTCCTTAGATTTTCTTGCGACTCTCTTTTAATATTAAGTATAGATGTGTAAAAGTTCGATATAAAATATATAAACATGACAGTAATCTACACGATCCTTGTATATTTGTAATATTTATATTAATATACTAATATAATTACATATCACTACGTCATATATTTTTGATAAATATTTAGATTAAAGTCACACATTTTATACTTAATAATATACCATGAGATCCACAATGATATTAATTTATTAGGCATAGAGTGATAAAATATAATAAATTTATTATATTTATTTATATAATTTTTTTTTTCACAAAAAGAAGAATCAATCAAAAAATTATTTTAACTAAGTATATGCTTTTTTACTGGGAATTGTACGTCTAAGTCTTTAATTTTTTCCCAAATATTAAAATAAAATAACTCAATAATTTAAAATTATTATAAAAGGTGAAAACTGAAGTAAAAATATTGATCTTGTAAAATGAGAGATTTACTTCAAAGAAATTATTTGAAAATTTTCTGATTTTTGTACTTAATATACAAATAATTTAAAATCAAGATATAATATAATAATTATTCAAAAACAACTTATATTCAAAAAGGAATATTTTAATTATATATATGCCTAATGAATGTTAAATCAAATATCGTAAAAAGAAGATTAATTTAAAATATTAATAATAAAAAATAGAGTTGAGATGATAAAACTATTAACTTCTAAACATTGAGAGAAAAAGAAAAAAGAAAAAAATTGGTTCTCATTAACTCTCATTTAAATGTGTAGAAGTTAGTATTTTTTTAGAAAGAAAATAAAATAATTAATCCAAAAAATCCACATAAAGACACGTATTTTGTACAACTCTCTTTTAACAGTTAAGTAGATTGTGGTGTTTGCAAGTATTGAAATCATTAACATCGTTAATGATTTTTGGTCTATTAATTAGCCAAGTTTTGGTATGCAAAATAATACAGTTGACTTTTTGAGTACGGATTATCTATCTACGATAAAATATTGTTATATTGATAAATAAATTACATAATGAACCAATTCGTAATATGAAATGACACACAATTAATTAAGAATTTTAGTTGGTGCGAAAATATTTGTAGGCATAAAACAAGATAAATAAATAAATTGCCAACTAATAAAAGTATTTAAATAGTATGATAATATATAAAAGAATAATTCTAATAAAAAATTTAAATGATAAAACAAGATAGTTGTGATTAAAAACTATATATATATATATGTGTGTTAGGATTCAAGGTGAAAGACGAACTGTGCTTTAAAATCAAACGAACATGAAAAAAATGAGTAAATATAAAAATGAGTGCTTAAAAATGAACACTTTTTAGCCAAAGTCTAGAATCTTGTTTTCCTCTTCTTTCTCAACTATGTGACATTTGAAGAATTATAATAAGAAAATTGAAGTGAATTGGTGAAAAGATGAGCTGAGCTTGACGTTAATAAATAGAAGTCGAAGATGGAACTTGAAAAACTAACTAGCCATTATAATCTTTCCAGAATTATTTAAATTCTTTTTCAAATTTATTATTGATTTAGTTTTTTAATTTTTTTCCTGCGCCATAAGCATTCCCTACAAAAAAAAAACTAAAATATTAATAACACGAGGTTCGGCTGCGCGCGCCTGCGCCATAAACATTCCCTACAAGCTAGAATCGAGCATTCCCTGCGCCATAAGCATTCCCTACAAAAAAAAAACTAAAATATTAATAACGCGAGGTTCGGCTGCGCGCGCCTGCGCCATAAACATTCCCTACAAGCTAGAATCGAGCATTCCCTAGAGGCGAGTAGGCACTCACTCACCTTTCAAAATGAAGGGGACACCCAAATACTCACAAAAGTGATCTGTGCGCGAACAACATCGCTACACTGTTGTCTCAAACCTACGTAGATTATCCCTCAACCGGTCAATAAAATGACAAACAGCAACATAACAGGAACAACATGACCACACAGAAAAAACGGAACTATAACATGAAAGCACCATAAGAAAAAAAGGGTTAATAGCCGCAAAATTCCTGAATTTTTGTCAAATTCTTATTTTGCACCTCAATTTAAAAATTTGCCTGACAATCCCCAACCTTTAATACTAATCTGATTTTGCACTCCCGTTGGTGAGACCCCAATTGGGTTCTTATGTGGCAGCCGGATTGTTTGATGTGGCTAAAGACTTCGGTGTGAACAAAACGCCGCCGCATATAATTATTCTAAACGTCGTCGTTTTGCGTAGATAGGATCATAATTTTTATTTAATCATTAAGAGACGCAAAATTAAGGATTTTACAGGTTGTCTTCTTCCTCTAGTTTAGGTGTTCTTTAAGCTACGAACCATGTATCATTCCTTTTTGTTCAGATTTGAATTTGCGAGCATGGTGTTGTTGCTAGGGTGAGAACTTCTCACACTGATTGAAATCCCGAGGTAAGATTTTATTGTTGCCATCGCCGTAGAGATGTAACAGGAAGAAAATGATTTCGAAGAGATTATTGTAGTTCTGGAAATTGAATGTAACGAGTGAGTATTTTTTTTTAATATAGATTGATGATGTAGGGGTTTTGAGAACTTCTTCGACCTACGGGACCACCAGGATCACAATTCCACTCTCACACGTTCGTCGAAGAATATTTAATCAAGAGAAAGACAAAAGCTCAGTAAATTAATCAAAATCTGACAAGAATCGAAGAATTAAGAGAAATCTCACCTTGCTAATTTCAGGATTAATCTTCCATTAGTAAGAGAGAAATTTTGGAACTTTGCAAGATTTGTGTTTTTGGGGATATGAGAAACGTTTTAATCTTTTGTTATTTTTTTACATGGTTTTCTTCCACTTGTGTTGACAAATACGCGTTGCTGCCACGTAGATGCCACGACATCTACTAATGCCACATATATGCCACACAAGAAAGGCTATCACCGGAAAATATCGTCGGGTGCAAAATCAGATTAGTATTAAAGGTTGGGGATTTTCAGGCAGATTTTTAAATTCAGGTGCAAAATAAGAATTTGACAAAAGTTCAAGAATTTTACGGCTATTAACCCAAAAAAAAAAACCATACACAAAAATATCATAACAAATACACAAGTAAAGAACTGAATTAGCTTTGTCTCTCCCACCAATATTCCAAGCTCCAACGTTGCCGCCACCTCCATCCCCACTAATGCCACTCGATTCAAGATCCGTGTCCCAGGACTCAGATCTAGCAAAGTCTCATCCTTCGGCAGTAGAAACCATCTTCGTTCGGCCTCCAAAGTGTTGTAACAAGATTGGCTGGTATCGCCGTTTGGAGATAGAGTTGTAAAACTCTTACGCGTTGCGTAAGCGATTTAAGTAAAGTGCAGAAAATAAATCGACACGAGGATTTATAGAGGTTCGGCCAAACGTGCCTACATACTCTCTCGGTATTTTTTTCTATAGGCTAAAGATAAACCTCTCCACCTCTCTTCTATCGGTCGAGGGATAACCGTTACAAGCTCGTCTTCTATCGGTCCGAGTAAACCGTTCTATTATTTGTCTTTATGTCGGTCCAAGTTAAACTGTTTTCCTTTTCTATTAGACAAGGAATAAACCACTCTAGCTTTCTATCGGTATTAGATAAATCTCACTTAGATATCGATTGCGATTCTAACAATGCCGGGTCCTTGATCCTAATAACACCGAATCCAATTGTATCTATTCTTTTTCCTCTCGTGTATGTGTTGAATATATAAACACTCAAACTATCAATAGAAACACAATTACAACAACAAGAATATCAATATGAATATCTGATCAATGAGTCGTTTGCTTTGCGTTGTTGTATGATGAATACCATTAGAAGTGGTATTTATATGCATTTCTCTTCCAATTAGCCGTTAGCTTTCTGCAGCCTTCTTTACGTACGTTATAGACAACTCATTACGTACATTAGCTTTGTTACGTACGTTAACATCAATATGTTACGTACATTGTGCTCCATGCAAATCAGTCCAGTAGCTTCTGTCTTCTGTGTTACGTACGTTATCCAATTGCACATTACGTACGTTAACAATAGTTAATTTATCCGTTGCATGCTGACCTATGCCATGACGTCAACTTCAATGTTCACCTTGTTTGAATACATAAATGCTCTATTACGTACGTTAATAACATCCTGTTACGTACGTTAAACTTCTACTATTACGTATAGCGTACGTGAATAGTGTTCTGTCCAGCTTTTTGCTTCTTCGATTCCTTCGTTGTTTTGCTTTGCTTCTTTGTTGTTTTGCTTTGTTTAACAACTTAATCATCAAAACTCTATTAATAAATCTTTGGAATAAAATATTCCAACAATCTCCCCCTTTTTGATGATTACAAAACACCTTGAATGGATAAATCCTGCAAAAATAAAATATATGTATATTTATACGAATCAAAGTTTTCGGCTTTGATAGTTTCGTTAGTTCTTCCATCTTTTTTTTATCCTTTTCGACTTTTCGATTTCATTTTTCAAGTTTTTCGTTTCTTTTGATTTTTCGATTTCTTCGAATTTTTCGGGATTTCAATATTTTTCGACTTCTTTGTCTTTTCTTTTCTCCCTCTTTTTGCATTTTATTTTTCTCGTCATTCTTCCATGACGCTTTTTATCTCATTCATATCTTTTCTCTGCCCCTTTTTATTATCAGCAAAAAGTGTAATAAAACGAATAATAAATACCAATTGATGTATATAAAAAATATGCATGAAACGGGTATAACTCCCCCTGAAAAAAATATCCAAAAAAAATTACTCCCCCAAAGTAAAATACCAATTTGATAAAAATCAATTTTTGGGGATCCAACCGAGAGTTGGTTTTTGTTTTGAAATATGAACGATGTTTGGAATAACGGTTCCTTTAGGAATCCAAATCTTTTTTATTTTAACTGTCCGTCTTGGGCTTTTGCAATTCGTAAAATGATGCCTATTTTTCAAACATTTTTCACATTGGGGTATCTTCAAATTTAAGGATTCGTTTTTCAAATATGGTTTGAATCCCAACCCCTGTTTGTTCAAAGTAAATTTTTGAACATAAAGCATTTGTTCAAATTTATTATTTCCGCATGAAAATTTCTTCGTCAAAATTTTAAGTTCATCTTGAACTTTTAAAAGATCATTCTTTAAAATATTTTCGTTTTCAATGCATTTTGAATGATCGGTTTCGGTAAATTTCCCTTTTTCAAGAATTTTAAAATTTTCAATTTCCAATGATTTATTTTTAGATTTAAGGGGTTTAATCTCGGATAAAGCATTTGGAAAATCAGTAAGCAGTAATTCAAATGCCTCAAATAATTCTTCGTGAGACGATGTACTAACCTGGCTTTCGACGTCACTATCGTCGAATGAACTTCGGGCCATGAGAGCTGTAATACTCGATTGTAAATTCATTCATTATCATTATAATTTTTTTCACTCAGTAAACTTGTCACTGATTGATAGTCATTCATCATTCATGTTCGTTCATTGTGTTCACTGTTTGGCGTATTTGGAACCTTGGATCAGTTATCATTCGCCTTTCATCATTGTTTGAGGTTCGAGTCGAGAATATTATCATTATCGTCGTTGTTGATATCCTGTGTAGGTTTAGTAGCGCACGCTACATACTATTCTTAGCGCGCGCTAATTGTGTGCTGATAGCGCAAGCTATCGGATTTCGTTAGCGCACGCTACTAGTGTTTGTGGCAAGCAGTCCAGTAGGCACTGGACTGGATTAGATGATTTGTAGCGTACGCTATGATTGGAAAATAGCATACGCTAGTTATGAGTTGTAACGAATGTTATCGCTTCACCAACGCACGCTAAGGTTTTGGAGACAGGCAGTCCAGTAGGAACTGGACTGGGGCAGGAAATTCTTAGCGCACGCTAGTTGTGAGTTGTAGCGTACGCAAGAGTTATTTTGGTAGCGCGCGCTAAGCATCAGGTAGCGCGCGCTAAGGCTCCATCAGACTTTGGGATAGTAGGTTCTGGACTCCAGTTGTTGGGTATCAAACATCAGTTAGCGCACGCTAATTTTGGGTAGCGCGCGCTAAAGAGAAGGCGTTAGCGCACGCTACCAAGTTCGTAGTGCACACTAACGAAGCAGTCAGAACTCACTGGACTGGCCGGTGAACCCGCTAGCTCACGCTAATAATCAGGAGCTAGCGCGCCCTAAACTGGGTTTACTATAAATAGGACAGTCAGCCCAGGATTCACATTTTTCACATCTCACTTCGTTTTTGGGCGATTTTGGATGATTTGAGAAGATCTTTTCGATCTGCAATCATCTAGCATCATCTTTAAGCTTCTAGTCCAGATTAATCATCATCTAATCCTCTCCAACACACCAAATCAAGGTAAACATTTCTTGAATCTAGAATTTTGGGATTTGAGTGTTTTCCTTCCAATCTCTTCGTGTTAGCTTGCTATTATGTTGGAATATGTTAGATATGGATTATCTACCTTGGATACATGTATTCCTATGGATTTATTGGTGTATATTTCGGATTTGATGAATATTTGGGGAATTATTCAAGAACCCTTGATGTTTGACTTTGGTTATTTTGGGGGTTTCCGATTAGTGTTGTCGTACCTTGAGTTGTGGTTTCCTATTGGATTATTGATATCATTGAAGGTGTTTTGTTGGATTGTATTACTCATTTGGAGGTTGGTTTCGATATAATTGGGGTTGGTCGTAACCAATGGAAGTATGTTGGCAACGTATTCGTTAGAATGTTCCAATGAGTTTGGTTATTGTTGTATCGACCTTTGAGTTGGTCGTGATTCATGTTTGATACGTATATTGAGCGTTTGTTGGTATTATGTTGTTCAAGGCTGTTCGAGCGACCGGTATTTCCCACTTAGGACATTTGTTCGAGGAAGGACATTTCATCACCGGTATTTGAGTAAGTTAATTCTTACTCGGTTAAAAGGATATTCATTTCTTTCGTTGTTGTTCATTCATATTCATAATTCATTCACGATATATTATTCATGTCGAGACTTGTAATTATCAAACTAATCATTCAATTCACGAGGAAAGACGGTTCCAACCATTTCAGTGAGCTATCATTCATTTCATTATTATTTCATCTTGGTGAGTCATTCTTGACCCTTGTCGATTTGTTATTCATTGATATTCATCATGGTCACTTTTGTTCTTGTGACCGTCTGGGTTCATATTGCGTGACCGGGTGGTTATGTGTGGAATTTTTAGTTAGGCACACGATAGTCATATGAAGGGTTCACCGATACAATGGACTGTGTACACGGTAATGTGCCTCCGTGAGACTAATTAGGTACAAGGACGAGTGTGTCCGGACACTCGTCTTGTGCACTTGCACGTCCCATTATGGGCGTACTATGATGCCCCTCTTCAGCTTGATTTCATGACTTGTATATTTAATGATTGTGCTTGTTCAACTCTTGAGGATTGTTGTTCTGTGTAACTGACCCCGCTCGGGAATTCTTTTAGGTCATGGCAAGGCAAAAGCACAGGAAGAGAACGTCGACGGCGAGGAGTCTCAGTGATAATAGTAGGGGGGCCCAATCTCTTCATTTGTTCATGTTTCTTTGTCATTTATTTTTCCGCTGCAGTTCGGTTTAGATTTTTATTTCATTCAGTGTTGTATATTTCATCTTCATATAAAATATACATGTATTCTGTATTCCTGGGTGTGTTGTACTTGACTCTCCTCATCGGAGTAATTTATGATATAATGTGATTCAGTACTACATTGTATTGTGTAATTCATTCATTTTCATCCGCCTGGTGGGTCCCAGTCGGGGGTCCACGGCACTATAATGCCCGCCTATTTTGGGGTGTTACAGAGTTGGTATCAGAGCGTGGTTTTGAATACTACCTTCCGAGTCATGTCTCATTTGAAATCATCGTTCATCAGACTAGTATCATTGGACTTTCGCATCACGTGTGACCTGTGCAAACACCAAGCCCCTCAGACCAAGGAAACGGTATGATTTCTGACGCCATGGTAATTTCTGGCAATAAGAATCACTCATTCATCATTCATCAGTCAATAATCCTCAATCATCATTTTTATTTTTTATCATGTCGATCATGTTAATTCATTCATCATTCAGTCAATCCCATTGTTCAGTTATCGGTCTTGTGGATTGTATTATCAATCTTGTTAACTTGTTCAAGATAATCATTTCAAGAATTTCATCAGATAATCATGTCACCTCAGTGATCCTTCATGTAATCATTGTATTTAGAGCGCGTATGCTCATTATTATCATTTCATAACGTAATCATAATGCGATATTCATGCGAGATCTATAATTATCATGTGACTTACCTACCTTCAGTATGGATCGAGCTGGCAGAGTACGCAGGGGAAGAGGCCGCGGTGCGGGCCAAAACCCGGGAGCTCGGATGAATACTCATGCGAACGCGAGGAATAATGTCAATTCAACTAGCAGCGACGTTGCCACTCATTCACCTGGAAATAATCATTCACCGTCAGGAAGCTGTACCCGAGATACAGCTCAATCAGAAGGTGTTCGGGTGGACCCACTCCCTTTTATGCACGGCATGATGGCCAAAATGACTCAGATCGCACGTCTGATGGAGACGATGCAGAACTCAGCCACTCAAGCTCAGCAGGCCCCTCCACCGCCACCTCAGGGTCAAGAGAGGAGTGTGAGCAGTATTATCGGTGACATATCTCGCCATAGGCCACCTACTTTCGAGGGCTCATCTGAGCCGACAGATATTATTCACTGGATTGAATATTTTGAGAAGTTGTTTGCTATGGTGGAGTGTCCCGATAGGCACAAAATTTCAGTCGCGGCTTACTATCTGGGTAAGAGCGCTCACTCTTGGTGGCTATCTCTGAAGCCCATTGACGGATCTTGTACTTGGGACCAGTTCAAGACCCTTATGATGGAAAGGTATTATCCGGCCCCACTCAGAGAGGCCAAGTTCTCGTAGTTACTCAGTCCCGACCCCTCAACGAAAGATGATGTTCTCGCCATTGCCGAGAAGTTTCAGGAGTTACTTCCTTTCGTCTCATCCATTATCCACTCCGAGGCGGATAAGATCAAGTACTTCAGTAAGAGGTTGAAACCTAGTACGCCGCTACAATTGCTTAATCATCATTGCACCACTGTGGGCGAATTCATCGAGAAAGCTCTTGCTTATGAGCTTACTGCGAAGGAAATTGCTAAGCAACAAACTTCATCTTCTGGCAAGAAATCAGCGAAGCCTAATCAGTCCGAAGACAGTCAGGCAACCTTCAATAAGCCTCGTGCGGGCTCTACTTTTTCTGAGCGACCTCCTATGGCGCCGAAACCTGCGGAATCTCAGTTTCGAGCGGCCAGTTCGTCCATCACCTGTTTCAACTGTGGATAACAGGGTCATTTCAGCACTAAGTGTCCGAGGCAGACTATCACGTGCAATAACTGTGGGATTGCTGGGCATAAGGCCCGTTTTTTCCGAAGAGACTCCAAGCCTACTCCGGCGACATCTCAGGACCCGAAGCAGTCAGCGGTTCAGAATTAGGCCACTCAGTCCGCATCGTTCAAGACGACGGGAGCGAACAAAGGCGGAGCCCACAGCTATCAGACAGGAGCATCCGGTTCCAGGGCTGGCAAGCCCCGAATTTATGAGATGAAGAGAGCTGATGATTCGGAGGCCCGAATGATCTCAGGTACACTCGAAATTTTATCTCATCCTGTGTGTACCCTTTTTGATACTGGTGCATCGCATTCATTCATTTCCGAGTCATGCTTGAGTAGACTTCACCTAGATAGTGCTACTAATTGTGAACCTTATATCATTGGTCTACCAGACGGTAGAAGAATTATCGAAGACCGTGAGACTAAGAATTGTCCGATTCAGCTTCATGGCCATGATTGGTTGGCAGACCTGATCGTGGTAGAATTACCTAGAGATGACCTTATTTTGGGTATTGATTGGATGGATCGTCACGATGCCATCCTTAGTGTCCGTAAGCATATGGTCACTATTATTTCAGACGATGGGGTCGAGTATGTATTTCAGGGAAACAATCCCAGCTGTTCTGGAAGGGTTATCAATATGATGAAAGCAGTGAAATTACTCAATCAGGGGTGTGTTGGTTATTGGTGCTATATGACCAAGACCGAGAAATTATCAGTGATATTGGCGGATATTCCTGTAGTGAGAGAATATGCCGATGTATTCCCAGACGAGTTACCTGTTTTACCTCCACAAAGAGATGTGGAATTCACGATTGAGTTAGAGCCTGGTACGTCTCCAATATCGAAGGCACCGTATCGGATGGCCCCGACCGAAATGCAGGAATTAAAGAATCAACTGGAGGAATTGTCCGAGAAAGGTTATATCCGACCGAGTGTGTCCCCGTGGGGAGCACCTGTATTATTTGTCAAGAAGAAGGATGGTTCTTTTTGTTTGTGCATTGATTATCGAGAGCTGAACAGGGTGACGATCAAGAATAAATATCCCCTACCCCGCATCGATGATCTTTTGCATCAACTTCAGGGAGCTTCAGTATTTTTCAATATCGATTTAAGATCTGGGTATCAACAGTTGCGAATTCGAGAGTTGGATATCGCTAGAACGGCGTTTCGGACACGTTATGGTCATTACGAGTTTGTGGTGATGCCGTTTGGGTTAACTAATGCACCTGCTGTATTCATAGAGTTGATGAACTGAGTTTTCATCGACTATTTATATCAGTTCGTGGTTGTTTTCATAGACGACATTTTGATTTATTCTCGTGACCGAGAGGAGCACGAATTTCACCTTCATCAGGTTCTAGACGTGTTGAGACGAGAGCAGCTCTATGAAAAGTTTTCCAAATGTGAATTCTGGATGTCCGAGGTGACATTTTCTCGGATATGTAATTTCAGCAGACGGAGTACATGTCGACCCTCAGAAGACAGAGGCTATCCGAGATTGGCAACCTCCGAAGAATGTTAAGGAAATCCGAAGCTTTCTCGAATTAGCTGGTTATTATCGGCGATTTGTGGAAGGATTTTCTAAAATCGCTCAACCTATGACGAACCTTTTGCGGAAGGATAAAAAATACACGTGTTTTGACGCGTGTCAGCGGAGTTTTGAGGAACTCAAGAGTCATTTAATTTCAGCGCCCGTCCTTTCTTTACCACAAGGGACAGAGGGATTCGTGGTGTATAGTGACGCGTCCGGACAAGGTCTCGGATGTGTATTAATGCAGAACGGGAAAGTGATTGCATATGCTTCACGGCAACTGAGACCTTATGAGGTCAACTATCCGACCCATGACCTGGAGCTAGCAGCCGTGGTATTTGCGCTAAAGATTTGGCGTCATTATATTTATGGCGTCACTTGTCATATTTTCACCGATCATAAGAGTTTGAAGTATATATTTACTCAGAAGGAGTTAAATATGCGACAGAGACGGTGGTTAGAACTGATTAAATATTATGATATTGAGATTCAATACCACCCGGGTAAGGCGAACGTTGTCGCCGATGCCTTGAGTCGTAAGTCCGTTCAGGAGAAAATGCTTGCTCGTTTGACTGTTCAGAAGGAACTTCAACACGATTTTCTAAGATCCGAGATCGAGGTCTGGTTATAACGAGTACAAGAGTAACTCTGTATGTTATAACGAGTACAAGTCGTAACTCTGTATATATAGCCCAGGCCTATATATGCCGACAGTGTTACGGCCATAACCGGCAGCTCATTACGGCCGTAACCTGGTCAACGCGCGTTAGCATACGCAATGGCCGAAGACTTGCGTACGCAACGATCACACCTTACGACCGTAATCGGCATAGCCTTACGGCCGTAACCGAGCATCCTAGACCACTGAATGAAATATGCCGAATCACTACGGCCGTAACCGGCCAGAGCTTAGCGGCCGTAACAAGCCTTACGGCCGTAACCTGATGGACCTTACGGCCGTAACCGAGTCCTCCCAGGCCAAGGGTTGTGGACGCCTTACGACCGTAATCGGCCATGCCTCCCGGTAGCTTCTGTCTTCTGTGTTACGTACGTTATCCAATTGCACATTACGTACGTTAACAATTGTTAATTTATCCATTGCATGCTGACCTATGCCATGACGTCATCTCCAACGTTCACCTTGTTTGAATACATAAATGCTTTATTACGTACGTTAATAACATCCTGTTACGTACGTTAAACTTCTACTATTACGTATAGCGTACGTGAATAGTGTTCTGTCCAACTTTTTGCTTCTTCGATTCCTTCGTTGTTTTGCTTTGGTTCTTTGTTGTTTTGCTTTGTTTCACAACTTAATCATCAAAACTCTATTAATAAATCTTTGGAATAAAATATTCCAACAATCTCCCCCTTTTTGATGATTACAAAACAACACCTTGAATGGATAAATCCTGCAACCATAAAATATATGTATATTTATACGAATCAAAATTTTCGGCTTTGTCGTTTCGTTAGTTCTCCTATCTTTTTCTTTTTATCCCTTTCGACTTCTTCGATATCATTTTTCAAGTTTTTCGTTTCTTTTTGATTTTTCGACTTCTTCGAATTTTTCGGGATTTCAATATTTTTCGACTTCTTCGTCTTTTCTTTTCTCCCTCTTTTTGCATTTTATTTTTCTCGTCATTATTCCATGATGCTTTTTATCTCATTCATATCTTTTCTCTCCCCCTTTTTGCTATCAGCAAAAAGTGTAATAAAACGAATAATAAATACCAATTGATGTATATAAAAAATATGCATGAAACGGGTATAACTCCTCCTGACAAAAATATTCAAAAATATTATCCCCCCCTAAGTAAAAAAGCAATTTGATAAAAATTAATTTTTGGGGATCCAACCGAGAGTTGGTTTTTGTTTTGAAATATGGACGATGTTTGGAATAACGGTTCCTTTAGGAATTCAAATCTTTTTTATTTTAACTGTCCGTCTTGGGCTTTTGCAATTCGTAAAATAATACCCAATTTTCAAACATTTTTCACATCGGGGTATCTTCAAATTTAAGGATTCATTTTTCAAATTTGGTTTGAATCCCAACCCTTGTTTGTTCAAAGTAAATTTTTGTACACAAAGCATTTGTTCAAATTTATCATTTCCGCATGAAAATTTCTTTGTCAAAATTTTAAGTTCATCTTGAACTTTTAAAAGATCATTCTTTAAAATAATTTTGTTTTCAACGTATTTTGAATGATCGATTTCGATAAATTTCCCCTTTTCAAGAATTTTAGAATTTTCAATTTTCAATGATTTATTTTTAGATTTAAGGAATTTAATCTCGGATAAAGCATTTTGAAAATCGGTATGCAGTAATTCAAATGCCTCAAATAATTCATCGTGAGACGATGTACTAACCTGGATTTCGACGGCGCTATCGTCGAATGAACTTCGGGCCATGAGAGCGAGATTATTTTGATTGATAAAATCATCATCTTCGTCTTCATCGCTCCATGTTGCTATTAAGACTTATTTCTTTTGATTAGCTCGACAATTTTTCGCGAAGTGGCCTGGTTTACCACATAATCGACAATTATTATCTAATTTATTCATTCCGCTCGATTGGATATCCTTCTTTCTCCGGTTTAATAAGTGTTGGAACTTATTAATATTTTTGGCATAATATGCCGATTCTTCGTCGCTATCATCCACCGGAATTTCTTTCTTTCTTGATATCTTAGCCTTCATGGCTATCGATCATTCCTTCGGCTTTGGCTTGACACTTCGTGATTTTAAAACAATCTCATAATTGTTTAAATCTTTAGATTCCATTATCGCCGTAACCGTGTCGTCCCATTCAACAGGTAGTGATCTTAAGATTTTCTTGACTTTCTCACTACTTGATAATGGTTTACCGAACGAAGCTAGTCCATTGGTGATGACCGCAAATCGGTCGAGCATGTTAGTGATGGACTCGTCACCATTCATCATTAATAACTCGTAGTCATGGAGAAGCATATTGATCTTCGTCTCCTTGACTTGAGTTGTCTCTTCGTGTGTGATTTCAAGAATTTTCCATATCTCTTTAGCACTTTCACACGATGAGATACGATTGAACTCTTCTGGATTTAAGGCACAATATAGAAGTTGAGTGGCCTTACAATTTAGATGGTCGTTCTTCCAATCCTCGTCATTATATTCTTCGAAACTCTTAAGAGATCCGTCGGATTTGATTGGAACTTTTGGGCCAAGACAAATGATCTTCCAAATCTGTATATCATAGGCACGAATAAAGATCGACATCTTTTTCTTCCATGCCATATAATTTGATCCATCAAAGAATGGTGGTCGGTTCAAAGCAAGACCTTCGACCGGAGCAAATTGGAACGCCATTTGGATCTCCTCCTCGGATGTTAAGCCGCTTCTAGGAGGTACCACTCCGATACCAATTGTTGTAACAAGATTGGTCGGTATCGTCGTTTGGAGATAGAGTTGTAAAACTCTTACGCGTTGCGGAAGCGATTTAAGTAAAGTGCAGAAAATAAATCGACACAAGGATTTACAGAGGTTCGGCCAAACGTGCCTACGTCCTCTCTTGGTATCTTTTTCTATAGGCTAAAGATAAACCTCTGCACCTCTCTTCTATCGGTCGAGGGATAACCATTACAAGCTCATATTCTATCGGTCCGAGTAAACCGTTCTCTTGTCTTTATGTCGGTCCAAGTTAAACTGTTTTCCTTTTCTATTGGACAAGGAATCAACCACTCTAGCTTTCTATCGGTACTAGATAAACCTCACTTAGATATCGATTGCGATTCTAACAATGCCGGATCCTTGATCCTAAAACACCGAATCCAATCGTATCTATTCTTTTTCCTCTCGTGTATGTGTTGAATGTATAAACACTCAAACTATCAATATAAGCACAATTACAACAACAAGAATATCAATATGAATATCTGATCAATGAGTCGTTTGCTTTGCGTTTGTTGTTACCCAAAATATTATCCGTAGATAGTATTGCTGGAATGATCGAGTAACAAACAAATGCGAGAACACTTCCGTGAGAAAATAAATAACACAAGATTTGTCGGGGTTGTTAATCCCGGACTTGAATGCTCTCGCGAGATGTTATTAATAAGTATACTGTTGAGTACAAATATTAATGTTAGAATCTATTACAGTGAGTGTAAAGACTTCTAGTTATCTAAGCTGTAGAGTGTGTAGATTGCCGGAAGAACCAGATATGAAGATCTGTGAGTTCTTGCTTTTTGATGTTCAGTGTATGAGAATGTATCTCTCTCTCTGTATATCTTGCTCTGTATTCACGTTGATGTGATTCTGTCTTTTTTGAATAATAATAGGCTGATGCTTGGATACTTTTGTAAGCCTCCTATTTATAGGAGACAAGGCTGTTGGGGCCTCTCCGGCGATCGCGGGCGATCGCCGTTTTCTATATTATAATAAGGTGGCCGATCGTCCCGTCACGTGGGGCTGTTCCCTTAAAGTCTGAGGCTGCTGCTGGCAGCCAGTTGTGCGAGCCAATGGGAAGCCTGCACGCGTCCTGAGTCATTGTCCGGGGAGGACCCACTTTGTACCTTTCGGCGGCCTTATCGGTAGGTGAGGTAGGTGACAGGCTGGGGTCAAAGGTCCTATCTGTCGGCGCCTTTTGTGGATCTGTACGTGGGTCACCGTCCAAGATTCGGTCTTCGACGACTTTGACGGATGTTGGATTTATACGTGGCACGAGATGCCCGTCTCTTGTTGGACATCAAAGATGATCGCCAGATACCAAAAGACGATCGCCAGATACCAAAAGACGATCGCCGGATACCGACCTCTGGGTGCTTGCTCAGAGTATGTCTTCTTATAGTTGGCTCTCAGATCATTATGCCGATCGCCACCGAGGCATATTAATTGCCGCACAGCCCCCCAGCTCGGATCGATGTTGAAAACACGGGGTGAGGTGGCACTATTGGCGATCGCCATTGTTTAGACGATCATATGATCTAATTTCAAATTTGGACGATCTCCTTTTGCGCTGGGAGCAGCGGGAAATGAATGCGGGCTCGCGAAGCGTTGCAAGGACACGCGTCGCGTTTCTATTGAGGGAGTCCGACGGTTTGTCAGACTTGTCGCCTGGCGTGTCCTCGAAAAGACGCGTATGCGGGATTCGAGGGCTGCATTTAATGTGTCCCCCCTGACGGTTGCACTCCAATCCTCGAGATTTCGCCTATTTGCAAAGAGACCCCTGCTCCTGTCTATAAAAGGGGCTATGGCTTCTTCACTTCTACTCTTCACGCTTCCTCGTTTTCTAGCCAAGATTCTGCAAAATTTTTCCGATGACCCTTGAGCCGACCGTCCTTCCTTTTAGGTAAGAACATAAATCTTCTTTCTCCCCTTTACTTTTTATAACATGTCTGGAGGATCTAAGACCTTCGAGACCGGAAGCACCTCCGCCGCCGCGGCTTCGCCGGGCCGGGAGGAAATTCCCATGGGACTCCATATGGAAACGGCCGTTGAGGCTATTTGTGCGGGGATTGCACCCACAGAACTTGAGGAGCTCTTCAACGAGGCCGAAGTGGCGAGATCTGCGGCGACGGCGGAGCGAGGGGGTTCGCCGGTGGATGAAGATGAACTGGTGTGGTTGTCTTGGGAAAAAGATAGCGTATTCGGCCCCGCCTATATGGCTTTTGCTAAGCTTATGGAGGGGATTGCCGGTCCCTGTCCAGAATTTAATTTCGAAGCTTACTCCGCCGCTCATCCCTACGAACACGTGAAGTGAACGGCGTTCCGGGCTGACGACCCATCTCGGTGGACTATTGGTCAGATCCGGAGTTCGGCAACCCGGAAAGACTTGAGCCGCTGGAGGGCAAAATATCATATTCCTTCTGATGTTTCGCTGCACGTGCCCTTCGATAACGAACGTGTCGACCAGCCTCCCGAGGGTATGGTCGCCATAAATGAAATGACCCTGGCGGCCGGGCTGCGGTTTCCCTTGCCGTTTGCCGTTTCGTATCTGTTGATCGCCTGGAATTTGGCGCCGCTCCAACTGACGCCGAACGTCTGGCTACAGATCATCTGTACTCTGACACTCTTTGGCGGTCACCGGTTGTTCCGTCTCCTTTCTGCGATAGAAATGAACTATCTCTTCAAACTGGCTGCGCAGAAAGGGTCGATCGGCGGGAATCACATTCAAGGTCGAATAGAAAGAGTGGTTCTCGATGTGCCGAACAAGACCCGGGGCGACCTGGCAAAATGGTGCTGGGTCGGCGGAGCGTGGCAATCGGCATCGAGTGATAGGCCGGAGGACGAGTTGGAAATCCCCACAAATTTTCGGGAGAGGAATCCGAGTAAGGGTTTTAACTCTCCCTTTGATCGGATACGTCTTGGACTGATCTAATTTTGTTTTCATTTTGCAGGACCCCTTGTTCCAGCGATCGGCGATCTCCCCTTTGATTTCTTGATCGTCTGGGAGCGAATTCGCGCCTTGCCGGACTCCTACATAGACGTTCGCTCACTCGGTCACGAACTTCATCGATTGGGGGCTCGATTGTTTCGCTTCCCACGTCATCTGAAAGTTCCAGGTATAAATTTTACTTCTTCTTCCTTGCTTTGACAATCGTCTGATTGAAAGAGGTGTTTAACTTGTCTGAATTTTTCCTTTGGCAGAGATTCATTTTCCCCGCTTCGCTGAGCCACCGCAGGAAATCGCAATGTCTAACCCTGGGCTTATCGGTCGACTTCACCTGGGAAAGAGGACGGGTCGTGTTCCTGCGACGACGTCTCGCCCCATCCCTGTGGTGAGGCCCGCTGTGGTGCCGGTCGCCGAGCCGGAAATTCAAGAGGAGGAACAACTCCAGCATACTCGCAAGAGGCGGAGGCCGAAAGCGTCCCTGCCGACTGTCGAGGCGGACGTATGTATTCTGAATCCGCCGGTTGCTGCGGCGCCTATTTCTGCTGTTCCGATGGCAGAGGGGACCGGCTCCAGACCCTCGGCTGGTTTCTTGAAAAAGGTGGCGATCGCCGAGGTAGAAACATCTTGGGGCAATCCCTATTTTGGCCGCGACCCCGAGTTGGTCAACAGGTAAGATCGGTTGTATCTTTCAGTGTTAGGAAATTGTGTAAGGCATATACTAACTCTTTCGTTTTTTCTTTTTGTTTGTGCTGCAGGGTCCGTCTTGCTGATCCGGACGTCTCGCCGATGGTGCTGGACTTCCTGGCGAGCAAGTCTCCGCCGAAGTCCCTTGATGTCTCTACCTATGTCTCCCAGGCCATCGCCTCTCTGCCTAAGTCTTGGACGACCGATCTCGATGCAATCGCTCGTCGGCAGTCTGGAGATGCCATGCAGGCGACCGTTTCCCTGGCTCTCTAGACGGCGACGATGGCCATCTAAGCTGCCAAGGATTACGAGGGGCGGCCCTCTAATGCTCGCCTCCATCGAGACCTTGAGGCCGCTCGGAACCAAAACATTGATTTTGCTAATCGGATCCAGGCTATGGAGAAGGAGTATTTAGAGACGGCCAAACGAGCTAAACAGGACACCGATCGAATGAAGCAGGAGCTGAGCTGTTCTAAGGAAGTGGCCGAGAAGGAAGCTCGTCGGATGTATGTTGCCTCGCAGGAGGAGGCGACCGGGCTGAAGGCGACGGTGGATCGGCTCAACAGCGAGCTGGAGAGGGCGAAGGGAGAGCTTGAGAAGTCTAAGGGAGAAATGGCCGCCAAGGTGGTCGAGCTAGCAGAAGCTGAGAAGACGACCACGGAGTTGAGAGGGAAGATAAAGGCGATCGAGACCGATCCCTACCTCAATGTGGCACTCGTCGGCGAGTTCGCCTATTATGTGGCCTACGCCGACGCTGTCCGAGCCGCCAAAAAGGTAGGGATCGAGATCGGTCCTATGATGGAGAGCTTCAAGGCTTATGCACTCGAGCACCCTTTGCATCCGGAGTTTTCTCTGCCGATCCTTGACCTCGTCGACTTGGGGATCGACTTGAGTTGGTATCCTTTTCCGGATAAACTCATTCATCCTGAGGCCGATGGGGGAGCGCGTGCCGATCCGCCACCTGGGGGCGAAGACTAGCCGGAGGGACCCTGAGAGATTTCTTTGTCTTCCTTAGCTTGTAACTTTTTGCTTTTTCTTTGTATTGCCTTCGGGATTTGTATTGTACGAACTCCTTGTCGTGAATAACATACTCCTTTTCTCGCACCTGTTTCTTTTTATGTACGATCGCCTTTGAATGTTTGAATGCGAATTTTTACAAGTGTGTGTATGATTGCTCCCGATGTCTTGTTCGCCCGACCGATTGTTTGAATGTTGAGTGTATTGACATGTTTGGAAATTCTTACTTGTAAATATTGTTGAACAATTCTGATCGTCCTGCGTGTGTTTGAACGAAGCCGATCGGATACGGTTCCTTCTTTCCAATCGCATTTAGGATTAGCTCCACTCCTTTGCCCCCTTGTTTTTGTTTACTTATTGTAAGTAAGGGAACAAAAATAGTATGTCTGGCGAGCTATCTTCAGTTTTGCCGATTTTGAGGGACCGTGCACGGTTGCGGAGTTCGATGGACCGAGCTCCACAATCGTGTCTTTATGTGCGAGGGATATTCCCGCGACTCACTTTATTGTGAGGGTCCTCCGTTAGGCTGCGCCCGCCTTGTATTTAAAAGAAAGGTGGGCAGTCTTGGTCTGGAGGAGTCCTTGCATGGGGCATCGTCGGTTTATTCGACTCCACGTCCGCGGCTTTGTTAGCACTTTTATACCTCGGGTCGGCATGTTAGATGGCGACCCTCGACGGTATACGTTGTGAAGGGGTAGGGACGCGCTGCCTTGTACGGGTACACATGTTAGATGATGTACCTTGAGGGCGTGCGAACGTGTCCGCAGATTAGTTTGGAGGGTCCTTCGGCTACGCCGGTCTCGTATTTAAACGAAGGGCGGGCGATCTCAGCCCAAAGAAACCTTGCACGGGCAAAGTTGTCGGTTCCATCGACCTCCAGGACCATGGCTGCATTGTTTCTACCTTGGATCGCCATGTTTGAACGACGATCCTCGACGGTATACGATATGCCTGGTGGGGCGATCACTAGAATAGATGGGATAGGAAGAAATCTCATTATATTCTGTGTACATTGGGTAGTTGAAACTGAATACAAAGTTTTCACTCGTAGTACTTCTTCAGATGTACGGCGTTCCAGGGATATTGGTCCCGAGTACCGTCGGGGTGTTCAAGTTCGTAGGCTCCCTTAGTTAGCCATTTAGATATCCTGAAGGGGCCTTCCCAGTTCGGACCAAAGACACCTGTGTGGGTCTGGATCTTTTTGAGGACGAGATCGCCCACTTGAAACCGTCTTTCTTTGACCTTCGAATTGAAGAACTTCTCGGATCTCCTTTTATGGATTGTGTTCTTCATTTCTGAGGTCAGTCGTCATTCTTCGAGCATGTCAAGGTCGATCCGTCGGGCCACATCAATGTCGGTCGTCATCTCTTGTTCGGTTCGATGGCTGAGGATGGCGATCTCTGATGGGATCACCGCTTCTGTTTCGAAGGCGAGGGCGAATGGGGTTTCGCCGGTTGAATTTCGGGTCGTCGTTCGATAAGACCACAAAACGTCTGGGAGCTCGCTCGCCCATCATCCTTTCCTGGATTCGAGTCGTGCTTTAATCGTGTGTTTGAGGATTTTGTTTACGGCTTCTACTTGCCCGTTCGTTTGAGGGTGGTAGGGGGCCAAGAACAACTTTTTGATTCCCCACTTCTCACAGAATTGCATGACTTCTAGACCATCGAACTGCTTTCTGTTGTCGGAGATGATGGCCTGGGGCAGTCCGAATCGGCATATGATGTTTTTCCAGATGAACTTGATTACCTGCTCTTGGCCGATTTTGTTGAGTGGTTTGGCCTCATCCCATTTGGTGAAGTAGTCGACCCCTACGATGGCAAACTTACAGCCCCCTAGCGCCGTCGGCAAGGGACCTATAAGGTCGATGCCCCATTGGGCGAAAGGCCACGGGTTGTACATTGAAGTGAGCTGCTCGGGGGAGAGTTTGATGTTTGGTCCCATTACTTGACACCTATGACACGATCTGGCATAGGCGATCGCATCCTTCTGAAGAGACGGCCAGAAAAAACCTTGCCTGGTTGTTTTATGGATGAGAGCTTGCCCGCCAGCATGATTTCCGTAGATCCCGTCATGGATCTCGGCTAAAACAATCCGACCTTCCTCCGGTGTAATACACTTGAGGAGGGGAAGTATGAAATCCCGCTTGTAAAGCTGGTCGTCCAATAGGGTGTATCTGGTCGCACAGAGCTGGAGTTGGTGAGCTTTGATACGGTCGTCAGGCATCGTTCCGTCCTTTAAGTATTTGATGAACGGAGTCATCCAGTTCTCCTCGGCAACGGCAACTGTGGTAACCAGGTTTCTGTCGATCGGCCGGCCTTGCTGATTTTGTAATTTGGATATTAGAGAAATCGGCTGCCCCATCTGACGACGCTAGCTTGGATAGGGCATCGGCCTGGGAGTTGTTCTCTCTTGGGACTTGTTCGATTAGCACTTCTTCAAATTTTGTGCACATTTCGGCGACCAATTCTTGGTATTTGACCATATGTTCGCCGCGCGCCTCATATTCTCCCTTGACTTGGTTCACGACCAAGAGGGAGTCCATGAAGATATGGAGGCGACGAACATCTAGGGCGAGGGCTAGATCGAGCCCGCCTACCAAGGCTTCGTATTCGGCTTCATTGTTGGTCGCACGAAATCCAAAACGTACGGCATTTGTGAAACTTTGTCCGTCGGGGCTAATGAGGACAATCCCTGCCCCTGCTCGCGAGTTGGTCGCCGAGCCATCCACGTACAACTTCCAGGCAGGGCGACCGACCTGGGTCGGACTGTGAGGGAATGTTAATTCCACCACGAAGTCTGCCAGAGCCTGGCCTTTGATTGCCGTGCGAGGAGCGTATGTGATACCGTATTGGGCGATCTCCAGTGACCACTTGAGGAGTCGCCCGTTGGTGTCCGGTCGGTGTAGAACTTGCCTTAGAGGGAGAGTTGTCAGAACCTCTACTTGATGTTCGAAGAAGTAAGCCCTTAGCTTACGAACACTCATGAAAAGAGCGTAGGCGATCTTCTCCAGAGGTGTATAACGTGTTTCTGCATCATGGAGCGCTTGACTAACGTAGTAGATCGGCAAGTGGACTTGTCCCTCCGCTCGCACCAAAACGGCACTCAGTGCGACCTCCGAAGCCGCTAGGTAAAGGAATAATTTTTCACCGGGGATCGGCTTTGCCAAGATCCGGGGGTTAGATAGATACTCCTTGATTTTGGCGAACGCTACTTGACTCTCCTTCATCCATGCGAACTTCTTGTTCTTTATGGTCGTGAAGAAAGGCTTGCTTTTATCCCCGAGCCGAGATATGAAACGGTTGAGGGCAGCCAGACAACCTATGAGGCGTTGCACCTGCTTGACGTTCCGTGGCTCCTGCATGTCGAGGATCGCCTGGATTTTGGTGGGGTTTGCCTCGATCCCCCTTTGGCTCACGATGTGCCCCAGGAATTTTCCGGAGCCCATCCCGAAGTTGCATTTATTGGGGTTCAATTTCATGTTGAACTTCTCGAGGATGGCGAACGTCTCGGCGAGGTCGTTGAGGTGGTCTTCCTTCTTGAGGCTTTTGACCACGATGTCGTCAATGTAGACCTCCATGGTCTTGCCGATCTGATTGGCGAACATCCCGTTGACTAGTCGCTGGTAGGTTGCCTCCGCATTCTTCAAGCCGAACGACATTCGGACCCAAAAGTATATGTCCTTTTCCGTGTGGAAAGACGTGTGCTTTATGTCTTTCTCCGCCATTGGGATTTGATGGTATCCGGCGAAGGCATCCATGAAAGACATCATTTCGCAACCTGCTGTACTATCGACCAAGTGATAAATATGAGGCATCGGAAAGTGATCTTTTGGACATGCCGCATTGAGGTCGGTGAAGTCGATGCATAACCTCCATGAACCGTTTGGCTTTTTAACGAGCACCGCGTTGGCAACCCATTGTGGTTCGTCTGTAGCTACTCCGATTAGTTTGTTGTTGAGTAGCTTTTTGACCTCTATGTCGAGCGCTGCATACTTCTCAGGACCGAATTTCCTACGTTTCTGGTGAACAGGCTTCCTTGCCGGGTCGATCTTTAGATAGTGGCAAGCGTGTTCAGGACTTATGCCAACGATATCTTGATGCGACCAGGCAAAGACTCTGATGTTCTTACGTAGTAAATTGATCAGATCCTCTTTTAATTTGCGATCGATGCTTGCGCCGATTTGTACTTCCCATTCCGGGCGAGACGGATCTATCGTTATACTTTCCAACTCTTCAACAGGGACCGTCGCCTCTCGTTTGGAACGATTTCCGGACTCAATCCTCGGATCGATGTCGAGACTTGGCTCGAAACCGATCCGTGGCTCGATGTCGTCCGTTAATCGATGTGAGATGGCGTCCTCTGAGTCGGGTTGGTACGATGTGCTTGGCCCGTCGATCGTTTCAATGTTACACATAGCATGGGAAGTATTGAAAGAAGTTACGACATAGGAGTAATTCAAGCATTTCTTTGCCATTAGCTGATCTCCTTTTACAGTACCGACCGTCCCATCAGCAGTGGGGAATTTGATACAGTAAAAGAAAGATGAGGCGACCGCCTCAAAGGTCTCTAGAAATGGAAGACCTAGGAACCCATTATAGATGTTGGGCCTATCTATGATTACAAAACTTAGGTTCCTAGTAATCCTAACCTTGGGATCGTTGTAGCATATTAGCTCAACAGAGAGCTTGATCCTTCCGTAGGCTTGGACTGTGTTGTCGCCGAAACCTTGAAGCACGGTGTCGAACGGCTTGATGAACTTGGTCAAGTTGCCGAGCTGGTCAAGAGCGGATTTGAATATTATATTGCAGAATCTCATGTTGTCGACCAGCACGCGATCGACCATTATCCCTAGGATACACGCGGAGATCACCAATGCGTCCTCTTTGGGGCATCGCACTCCCTCCCTATCCTTGTTGGAGAAAGTGATGAGCGCGTCTTTAGAGATGGTCGGATCTGGGGGGACCACGACATGGACCCCGACGAGCGTCCTCAGTTCGGCCTTCCGCTTCCTGTTTGACATGGTGGAAACCGGGGAAAGGCCCCCGAGGTTTCCACCTCCAGCCTAAAGCATATTGATCCGACCGCCAGGGTTGATCGGAGGAATTGATTCGTCGGAATACTCCGGCTCGTTTTGCTCGATCCTGGCGACTGGATTTGGAGGGATCCCATCGTTCTGTCGACGCTCGCGCTCTCCGGTCCTCTCTGTCCGAGGTTCTGGCCTCGTGACCAAGTTGTCCAATTTGCCTTCCTCAAACAGTCGCCAGAGTTGTCTGAGGAGGTCGCGGCACTGGCTGGTGTTGTGGCCGGGACTCTTGTGGTAGGCACATAACTTGCTGCGGTCTAGATGACCGTGGTCCCTTATCGGCTTTGGCTTGTTAAGCCATTCGCACCCCTTGATGGCGTTAAAGATGTGGGCCGGAGATAAGTTGAGGTTGTGGAGGAGGTGTACCTCCACGTCCTCGAAAGCTTTGAACTCACCAGGCGGCTTTGCGACCGCCTTTTTGGGCTTGGCGACCGCCTTCTTATGGATATGGGATGGTGTCTTCCCTTCTCCGGCAGATCCCTCGCCTAAGCGGAGGCTGAGTATCCTATGCCTGGCCAAGAAATCAGCGGCTCTGACGCGGAAGACCGAGTAGGTCGGGGGGATGTCCTTTGTGAGGTGCCTGAACATGGGTGAGTGGCCGCCGAATCCCCCCAGGACTGAGTAGAGAGCGAGCTCGTCGCTAATGGGCTCGCCGGCGAGGACTATCTCGTCTACCCGGTCGATGTAATCTTCATCGGGCTCATCCTTCCCCTGCCTGATTTTCATCATGCGGTGGGGACCTTACGGGCGAGCAACTTTGGCGGCGAAGTACGACGTGAAGTCATTCGCCAGCTTCTCGAAGCAATTGATTGAGCGAGGTGGTAGTGAGTTGTACCACCTGTGGGAGAGGTCGCCCAGAGTTAACGGGAACATTCGACACTTCGTCGCATCTGATGCTCCGCATCCGGTCATGTAAATCCGGAATTTGCTCAAGTGGGTCTCCGGATCCGATCTCCCCTCATATAAAGGTGTTTGTGGGGGAGCGATCTTTGGTTGAACTGGGGCGAGCTCGATCTGTACCGCGAGTGGTTCACTTGGTCCAGCGATCGATCTCCTGACGCCTGCCCCGGTTTCAAGAAGCGCCTTCATCTCGTCGAGCTGGCGCTGCATGGCGGCTATCACCGTCGCCTGACTGCTCGCTGATTGGCTCCCGGAGCGCGAGCCAAGGCGATCGTGCACAGATACCCTGGACCCATGGTGGACAATGAGTTCTCGACCAGCGGGCTCATTTCTTGGGCGAGTGGGGGCCCGCTGACCGGCTTGTCTTCTGGGAGTCGGATATGCCGAACTCCTGGTAACGGATTCGGACTCCGATGTCTCCTGGCTGGGGCCCGAGTGCCCGGGTCGCCATGAAGGATCGCTCCCTAGGCGGTTGAAGACGGAATCATCCCGCCTTACGAGAGCTTTCTCCTGCGGCTCGGGGCTTTCCGTCGATTTCTCAACATATATCCCCTTGAGCTTCCGCTTGCTTGCCCGGCGGATGGCTGACGGAGTGATGGTGGGCGAGTCGCACGCCCTCCGTCCCTCCCTAAAGATGGCTATAGCCTCCTCAATCTGTTCCGCGGTCTGGAACTGATCGAGTGAGAGGCTAGGACCGTCCCTCGGGGGCGGGAGTGAGAGCCTGGCTTCGCCGCGGTCACCTTCCGCCGTAGGCTGGGATTCGGTCTGGGCCGGAATGAGATTTCCGGCAGATCGCAGGGTGGCTCTTTTGGAAGTCGTGGCAGATGTCATGTTTCTGAAGGCTTTTCTATTGAAGAACATTGAGTGTTTCTTCAAGTATATGTTCGGAGAACAGTGAGTGTTCTTCGAGACGGTAGGAATAAAAATGAAGGTTTAGAGGGCCCCTCCTTCTAGCGCCAATTGTTGTTACCCAAAATATTATCCGGAGATAGTATTGCTGGAATGATCGAGTAATAAACAAATGCGAGAACACTTCCGTGAGAAAATAAATAACACAAGATTTGTCGGGGTTGTTAATCCCGGGCTTGAATGCTCTCGCGAGATGTTATTAATAAGTATACTGTTGAGTACAAATATTAATGTTAGAATCTATTACAGTGAGTGTAAAGACTTCTAGTTATCTAAGCTGTAGAGCGTGTAGATTGCTGGAAGAACCAGATATGAAGATCTGTGAGTTCTTGCCTTTTGATGTTCAGTGTATGAGAATGTATCTCTCTCTCTGTATATCTTGCACTGTATTCACGTTATTGTGATTCTGTCTTTTTTGAAGATAATAGCCTGATGCTTGGACACTGTTGTAAGCCTCCTATTTATAGGAGACAAGGCTGCTGGGGCCTCTCCGGCGATCGCGGGCGATCGCCGTTTTCTATATTATAATAAGGTGGCCGATCGTCCCGTCACGTGGGGCTGTTCCCTTAAAGTTGCTGGCAGCCAGTTGTACGAGCCAATGGGAAGCCTGCACGCGTCCTGAGTCGTTGTCCGGGGAGGACCCACTTTGTACCTTTCGGCGGCCTTGTCGGTAGGTGAGGTAGGTGACAGGCTGGGGTCAAAGGTCCTATCTGTCGGCGCCTTTTGTGGATCTGCACGTGGGTCACCGTCCAAGATTCGGTCTTCGACGACTTTGACGGATGTTGGATTTATACGTGGCACGAGACGCCCGTCTCTTTTTGGACATCAAAGACGATCGCCAGATACCAAAAGACGATCGCCAGATACCAAAAGACGATCGCCGGATGCCGACCTCTGGGTGCTTGCTCAGAGTATGTCTTCTTATAGTTGGCTCTCAGATCATTATGCCGATCGCCACTGAGGCGTATTAATTGCCGCACAACAGCGTTGTTGTATGATGAATACCATTACAAGTGGTATTTATAGGCATTTCTCTTCCAACTAGCCATTAGCTTTCTGCAGCCTTCTTTACGTACGTTATAGACAGCTCATTACGTACGTTAGCTTTGTTACGTACGTTATGCTCCATGAAAATCAGTCCAGTAGCTTCTGTCTTCTGTGTTACGTACGTTATCCAATTGCAGATTACACACGTTAACAATAGTCAATTTATTTGTTGCCTGCTGACCTATGCCATGACGTCATATCCAACGTTCACCTTATTTGAATACATAAATGCTCTATTACGTACGTTAATAATATCATGTTACGTACGTTAAACTTCTACTATTACGTACGTTAAGCTCTCTATATATCGTACATTAATAGTGTTCTATCCAGCTTTTTGATTCTTCGATTCCTTCGTTGTTTTGCTTCGCTTCTTTGTTGTTTTGCTTTGTTTAACAACTTAATCATCAAAACTCTATTAATACATCTTTGGAATAAAATATTCCAACACAAAGAAAACAACACCTCTAAACGGATAGAAGTAGCCATCGCATACCTTCTTAGCTCGACAGCGGAAGAAGAACTTGGTCCTTTTTCCCCCTTAATGGTCATCCCTCCATCAGGATCAAATGAATGGGAGGAGGTCTCCTTTACATTCCTTTCATTTTCCTCCTAATCCACACAAACAAAGCCCATGCTCCTTTATAAAATATTTCTTCAAAGTATTCAATATAGACATGAGTTCATCATCTCACGTTCTCTCCTTCATAATGCTCTCTGCTTCCTCTCAATTCAAACACACTGTAAAATGAAGGGATGATTGGAAAACGACCACTTTGGCATCGTAAAAAGACCAAGTTACTCACATTTAACAATACCCAAGATCCACAATTTTCTTCCTCCAAAAGCATGTTTTTATTAAATAGAAACGAAAACCCGCCCCCAGCCCATGCGCACATTTGAAGAAGCAAATTCTCGATTGAATAACCATACTCTTCTTTAATGTCTCCGTCCATGAAGGACACCCATTCTCATCTTAAGACGTTATCCGTACCTCAACTTCTCAACGACATGGTGATTGACAAGAAAGTTGGTGAATTTGGTACGATAATTGACACATGACCCACGATTTTTTTTTTTGTCAAACAATTTTCTCACGTTTAGTAAGGCATTTCATATATAATTCAGTATGGAATTGTCATATTCAGTAATTCCATATTCATTATGAAATTTCCGAAACAATATGGACTTTCTATAATCAGTATGGAACTACCGTTCAGCACAAAATATCCTATTCATTGTGGAATTTCATATTCAATATCGAGTATGGAATTCCCTATTCAGTATGAAATGTCCGACGGTCGGCATAGGTTGTGAATAAAAACACTTTAATGATAGCCGGCCGGCTGTAGCGGATGGCGGTTGAAAAAAAATGTCGGGGTGACGACCAGCTGCAGTAGCTCACAAGAAAACAAGAAAAAAAAAAAAGTAGCTGGTGGCAATGGGTGATGGCCATTGGCCAGTGGCTGACACCTGACAGCATTGACCGGCCTGTGGGTGGGCGGTGACAGGTTGGGTGTGGTAGGGTGAACTTTTAGTATGTTTTAGCAATGTCTGTGGATGAAACCATTAATCCTGATCGGGCCCAGTAAGTGCGGGCCTGTAACTCAAGCGGGGGACAATGAGGCGATCAGGTTATGCTGGCAAACTTATTTGTAGATCGGGGATGAGCTCGAGCCTCTTGGGGGGGACTCAGGACAGGGGACGATCCCCTTGTGTGCGTGTGTGGAAAAAAATTAAAAAAAAAAAAGGGCGGACAACTTAATATTTATATGCAATACAATTGTTCTAGGATGTCTAAATAGCAAATAAAGTATCATAAAATACAACACTGGAATTTGTCCTTTCTTATAATCATTTATATGGCTAAAGATCGAACTTTTCAACTTACGTATTTAAATCAAGAATTTGAATATTTTAGCAAGTTTATTGGATTTAGATAAATATTAATAACCAATATCCTCCTAGAGGAGTTGGTCACAAGACATCAAAAATGAGTCTTGTGTGGGGATTACCCCGGGTTCGATCCCGGGCTTAGGAGTTATAGGATTTTATAGGAATTGGATTACCGCTGAGCTATACCTTTCAAAAAAAAAGATAAATATTAATAAAAAGTAGGATTTTTAATTATAAATACTTTAAAATAGGCGTCAATTTGCGTAATTTCATATGAGTACTCTATTTATACCGTAACTCGTTTTAAAAGTCGATAAAACGCATAAGATTAAATTATTTGATACCTGGAAATTATTAAAATAATTATTAAGAACCTTGAAAATTAATTTTTGGAAATTTAGATTCTGATTTTTCCTTAAGAATCTATTTTCTTAGGAAAATCTATTTTATTTTCTAAAATATTTAAAATTTTCAAAGTTTTTAAATTATTTTAAATATCTTTTTTTAAATAAAAATTCATTATTTTGAAAATCTAAAATCATTTTAAATATGAACTCAAAAAAAATCAAAATTTAGAATAATAGTTAGAGATTGTTTTTCCATTGATTATAAGATAAATAAATAATATTCAGATCTTCTACATAAATTATCTAATTTTCATAAAATAATTTTTATATTCTAATAATTTTCAAATTATAAAATTAACTTTTATCTTTTTTATAATAAATCCGAACTGCAGGGGCTTAACTAAATTAATAGAGTTTAAACTTCCAGAGTTAATGAAACTAATGTTTAAGTCAAACGATAAAAATAAAATTCTCTATTACCTTTTAGTCTAAACACTTTTAGAGATACTTCACTCTCGCTTCGCTTGAGGTGTTAAAAAATTGTTTAATAAAAAAAAGAATTAAAAAAAGGCTTCATGAAACAAAAAGAAAAATTGGTGGACTTGTCTTTTTTTTTTTTGAATAATATGTAAAATTAATTCAAAAAACTGTTCTACATCAAGTGCAATCGTTTGTTACTAGAATACAAATTTATACAAATTTTCTTTAATGCATACTAAACCACATTTCTAACCCATCCCGGTATCGTTTGTCTCCCAGCTCCCGGATTGAAGAGAGTCGGTTCCTCACTTGTTTGTCAATACTTTTGATGAGACCTTGAGTAGTCATGTGCTCCTCTCCATGTGTGCGACGATTTCGTTCACCCCATATTAAGTAGGCAGTAGCTTGAAAGGTATATCTCAATAGGAATGTTGAGGTTTTGCATCTCCGACCAATCGCCATGAGCTCGATCAAACTGTCCCAATCTGTAGTATATTCTCTATCCAGCATGTTTCGCGAAATCCCGGACCACACTTCGCTCGAAAATCTGCAATTAAAGAAAAGGTGGGATCTCGTTTCAAGTTGGTCTTTGCAGAGGATACATGATCCCGATACTCCTCTGTTCCATTGCATCATCTTGTCTCCCGTAGTTAACCTGTTCTTGATAGCCAGCCAAGTAAAAAGAGAATATTTAGGAGTTGAGTAAACAAACCAAACTCCTTTGAACCAGTCACGTTCCTCATCTTGTTCTCTGATTAGATTCCATGTTTCCCTTGAATTGAAAGCAGGCTTGTAAACTCCACTTTGCGATTTCCATAGCACCACATCGGACTCATTCGGTCTCCTTCGCTTACTTAGATCATCAATAGCTTCCTCAATCTGATTGAGAATAACACTGCGATGTCTTCTCCTTCTTCTAGTCACAGAGAACAGACCTTCTATTGTTGTGTCAATTCTGATGCCCAAATCTATACAACCTCTCTCCCCCACGTGGTCAACTAATCGTCCCAATGGCGACCAATTATCGAACCAAAACGAAGTGGACCTCCCATTACGAACTTCAATTTTCAAGAAGGGTGCTGCTAAGGATCGAAACTTTAGAAGCTTCCTCCACATCCATGATCCCGCAGCGGTAGTTCTTTAATTGACCAAAAAGAACTCTTTCGAATTAGGTACATTCGAACCCAATTGACCCATAACGACTCTGAACCCGAATACAATCGCCAAATGAGCTTGAGACAGCAAACTTTGTTAGCTTCATCAATAGGTCGAAGACCTAACCCACCTTCTAACTTTGGTTTACAGACTTCTTTCCATGCAACCTTATTTTTTTTCGAATTTAAAACCGGACCAGACCATAAAAACGCGTTACATATCTTCTCAATCTCCGTTATACAGCTTTTTGGGAGCCGGAAAGCAGAAATCCAGAAATTAACGAGGTCAGAATAATCGAACCAATAAGCTGAAGACGACCCGCGAAGGAAAGGTGACGTGCGGTCCATGTAGTTATGCGATTCCTGATCTTCTCAATAAGAGGATTATAATCATTGACTGACATCCTTTTAGTTAGCAACGGAAGACCCAGATAGCGTACCGGTAAAGTGCCTGACTCAAAAGGGAATTGATCCAATATAGCTGTTTTTTGGACATCATTAACGCCAGCCACAAACTCTATGCAATTATATTAACTCTATGCAGATTGATGGACTTATCAAATAAAATGTAATTGTTAAGAGGCTTACAGATGGATTTGCCTAATTGTTCCCTTTTTCACCGTTTCTTCTTCTCGCCTCTTTCTCTATCGCGAGTCTGTCACACCGGCGGCGGCGTGCACCGCCATATGCTCTATTCCGTTGTTCCACCACTTCTCATCTCATTATTCAAGTTCAAGGTATGGAATGGAGCCCTAAAACTTACAAATCTAAAATTCCCACAACAATCAATAAATCAATTATTTTGTTAGTTAAAGTTTATGGAGAATTTTAAGTCCATCGACAATGAGGAATTATTGGGCAGAGTCATAGGGAGGGAATTTATTTTTAACTCTCGCTCTAATAATTTGATGGGTTCTTCAATTTTCGAATTCCATAATATAAACAATAATTAGTGTATGCTTAATTGCTTATTAAAAGGAATCTATTTCCACTAAACCAATGCTAGTATTTTATAGATTTGAGATTTTTTTTTTGTCTTTTGTATTTATATTCTCGAGTTTGTAATGATTTGCGGGACTTCAATAATTAAATGGAAAATCAACATTCTGCAAAGAAAGCAAAAGGACTTATCTCTTCTTTCTTCAAGAAACGGGATCGTCAAGGACTCAACACAATGAAGGTAGCTCGGAGCCTTTAACGACAACCCCTCCAAATAAAACTAATCAGCCTCCTTCAACTCCTATAGAGAAAGATCCCATTACATGTGTTGCGTGTCTACGCTGCTCAAAGACATGAGATTATGAGTTTATTGGTTGCAGAGGAGACTTATTCTGGACGTGGCGCCAATCAAATAGATAATTTGCAGCAAGCTGGAGCTACATGTTGGAGTTCACACTACAACTCTTGTGAGGAGTTTGATGGATATGTATGCTGCAACTTGCAAAGTGTTTGAAAGTCTCATTGAAGATTCTCAAACTGAAAGATCTAAGGCTGAATTTAAAGGGGTTTATAAGAAGATGGCAAGTTTTGAATTTGTATTCACTCTACACCTGATGCATAGGATCATGAGAGTTACTTATTCTCTTTGTCAGATTCTTCAAATAAAAGAGCAAGATATTTTGGCTGCTATTGCGTTCGTCTCTACTACTAAAACTATTCTTAAAGAATTAAGAGAAAGTGGCTGAGATGAATTTCTCAAGGAAATCAAGATTTTATGCTTGAAGAATGATATTGATGTCACCAAACTTGGATTCTCCATATAAGGTTGGTCGTTCTAGTGGGCAAACTACAATTGAACATCATTATCATTTTGATGTTTTCAATGGAGCAATAGATCATATCTTGATGGAGTTGAATACAATATTAATAAAAAGTAGGATTTTTAATTATAAATACTTTAAAATAGGCGTCAATTTGCGTAATTTCATATGAGTACTCTATTTATACCGTATCTCATTTTAAAAGTCGATAAAACACATAAGATTAAATTATTTGATACCTGGAAATTATTAAGAACCTTGAAAAATTATTTTTGGAAATTTAGATTCTGATTTTTCCTTAAGAATCTATTTTCTTAGGAAAATCTATTTTATTTTCTAAAATATTTAAAATTTTCAAAGTTTTAAAATTATTTTAAATATCTTTTTTTTAAATAAAAATTATCATTATTTTGAAAATCTAGAATCATTTTAAATATGAACCCAAAAAATCAAAATTTAGAATAATAGTTAGAGATTGTTTTTCCATTGATTATAAGATAAATAAATAATATTCAGATCTTCTACATAAATTATCTAATTTTCATAAAATAATTTTATATTCTAATAAACAACTCCATATCTGAGAAAAATGGTAGTTCAGATAGTTGGGTGAGAAACAGTATAATTTCTCAACAAATAATTTGCCCACCAAGACCTTGAAGCGCATGGAAAGAGGCCAAACATGAAATCTCTTTAATGCTCACACAAAAGAACACAAGCAATTTTTACCTCACATCTTTAGATGTGAAGGGTAAAAACTATGGAATGTTAATCCACAAAAAACTCATCTGTAATCAAAGATGTACAAAATTAGGGGTGTAATCGGACCGAGTCGAGCCGAACATGATCAGCTCGATTACAACACTTATTAATTAGGCTCACGAGCCTATCGAGTCAAGTATAACTGAGCTCGAGTACGAGCTCGACACCTACTCGAATAGCTCGAGCTCGGCTCGATTAACCTCGAGCCAATTTCGAACTTTTTTCCGAATCGATCCAGAGTAGCTCGCGAGCCGGCTCAGCTCATTTACACCCCTATACAAAATCAAAAAACACCTCAAGATAATCAATCTTGACAACAAACAATATTCGATGGCAGACGACCGGTTCCCACTGTCCAGAATCAAGAATCCACAAGTCCTGAACGTGATGTGGAAGTTTCAGTTACATGAAGGTTGTCAAGTCGGTAAGTCGAGTCAAGTCGACAAAGGTCCGACTGAGCGACTAGTCGACTAGTCGGTATGTAAAAAATAATAAATAATAGATATATATTTATACAAGTGATGATATAAGTTATAACATGTAATAAAATAACTTGAAATAACTTAGCAAAATATGTTCCAAAAGATGACATATAAGTTCAACACAAGGTTCAACACCACAGAATCTACCATAAGTTTTAGCACAATGCATAACAACAAGAAAACATAAATGAAAAAAAATGCCTGTCTGCTGCCCAGTTTAGTTTTTTCTGAAAATGCTTGTAGTCACAACTTTGCTAACATCTCATGCTTGTAGTCACAACTTTGCTAACATAAAAATTAGTTTTTAATTACTTTAATAAACTAATGAAGAATTAAAACTAAAAAAACAGAATTAAAAACTGAAGGGGAAAGAAACCGAAAAACCTGAGTTAAGAAGGGAAGGTTAACAAACTGAAGGGCAAAGACTAACAGAAAAAAAAAAAAAAAAAAAAGACATCGACCTGGGCCCTGGAGTTGATCGCCCAGGAAGAATCGGCGACGTCTGCCGGGGATATCGGCAGCGACGGGGGATATCGGAGGCGACGGGAGGATCGGCGGATGTGGGGGATATCGCCGGCGGCCGGAGAATCGGCGGCGGAACCATCTCTCTGTTTTCGCTTCTCTCGCTTTTCTCTTCTATCCTCTGTTCTCTCGCTTCTCTCTTTGCTTTGGTTGAGTTAGGGTTTTTTAGATAACAGATTTAGTAAACTGAAACGAGTCGACGGGTTCGGACGGTCAGTCGAGGCGCCTAGTCGACCAGGTCGACGATTGGAAGCGCAAGGCGCTCGACTAATCACAGGTTCCCCATTCGAGTGGCCAAGTCGGGCGTAGCTTTCCAACTGGTCGACTAGTCGGCGACTTAACAACAATGGTTAGATCCAATGGTCCAAACGGCTTTTAGAACCAGACTGAACCCAGTGTCCTAAGTGAGAAGCTCTGTGCAATATGTAAGCTTCATGTGGATCTTTTTAAGGCTCGTGTATCGTCCAACTGCACCAATAATTGGTTACAATCAGCACACTATGTAAATGAGGGAAAAAAAGAGAAGAGTTGAGAATTTAATTAAGAAATGAAATCATAATACAAGATATTACACATGGTTCTGTTTAAACATCAAAATTAGCTTCCAAGTATCAATGCTTTTCTCCAGGAAATCCTACACCAGAAAATGTTATATATACATATACATATACATATATATATATATATATATAGAGAATTCGGGAAGGAAGGTGACACCTTCTTTTTTTTGTGAGGTGCCCGCCACGTGTCATGTTCTGATTGGAGGTGAGTGTTTTAATTATAACACTCACCCACCAAGTGTTGTGGGCCACCGGGTGAGTGTTATAATTAAAACACTCACCTCCAATCGAATACATGACACGTGGCGGGCACCTCACAAAAAAAAGAAGGTGTCACCCTATATCCCGAACTCTCTCTATATATATATATATATATATAGGGTGAGGTTATTCTAAAAAGGGTCTTATAATAAAAAGTGTAGGAAGGATTGTGAGAGTGACATGTGTCACCTTGCCACATCATCATGCCACATCATATGACATGTGGCACCCCCCACCCCCCCACCCACCCACCCACCCCCCACCCCCACCCCCACAAAAAAAAAAAAAATCCCGCCAAAAAAAAAAAAAAAATTGGGGGCCCAAAATTTTTTTTTCCCGCCAAAAACTTATAAGTGTGATGCACCATTTTTTTGGTGCATCATGGTTATAAGTTTTGGTGCATCACACTAATAAGTTTTACTGCATCACAGTTATAAGTTACTGCATCATAGTTAACAGTTAAGTGCATCAACTATGATGCAGTAACTTATAACCTTAATGCACTAAATCATAATTGTGATGCAGTAGCTTTATAACTGTGATGCACTTATAAATTTTGGCGGGAATTTTTTTGGCGGGAAAAAAAAATTCTGCCCCAAAAAAAAAAAAAAAAAATTCGCGGGGGGGGGGGGGGGTGGGGGGGTGACACATGTCATATGATGTGGAATGGGGGATGACACATGTCACTCCCACAATCCCTCCTACACTTTTTATTATAAGACCCTTTTTAGAATAACCCAAACCTATATATATATATATATATATATATATATATATATAGTGGCGCGTTCTATGCAGTACCAATATTAGATGCAGTACTTTACAGTACTAATTTATGCATGAGTTTTGTACTAATTATGCATGAAATATATGCATTTCGTGCATCAAAATTTCAATGCATTAAAATATGCAATATATGCATCAAAATATCGATGCATTAAAATATTAGATTATATGCATCTAATTTTTGTGAGAATTAATACATTGAAATTTTGATGCACGAAATGCAGAATTAGTATATTGATGCACGAAATGCATATATTTCATGCATAATTAGTACAAAACTCATGCATAAATTAGTACTGTAAAGTACTGCATCTAATATTGGTACTGCATAGAACACGCCCCTATATATATGCGAACTGTGGAAAAAATTATCATATACTTCTATGTCAAAGATATGAGATTTCCTTGGAAATGGAGAAAATATGGCGATGGCGAGGACAATGTGAAGGGGAAAATATAGGTGGATGATGGAGTTTGATTACGTTAATTTCTTGGTCGTCAACGGTTTAAAAGGATGATTTAGGTTAGCCGACCGCAAATCATTTTGGGATTAAGGCCCAAATGTTGTTGTTGTTGTTGTTGTCGTCGTTGTAATACTTCTATGACAAAGATATTTACCAGAATTGAATATTTTGTCTCAAACACATTATTGAACATTTGTTGTGGGCGAGAGATTACACTATATTGAATTGTGGATATAAGAGGAAATATAGCTCAAATATGACAAAAATATATTTTTAGATCTGTTTCGATAGATTTTTATTATAATGGAAAACTGCAAAACTGACAGGGGAAGAGGAGTCCTTCAACTGCTTACCCGGATTCCGACTGCTTACATGATAATGGAGTTGCTTGATCTCAAGTCGACCTCTTTTTCTTTCTCCGCACAACTTATGGGAATTCAAATACATAGTCGTTCGAAAGGGTGGGAAAGGAGGAGTCATTATAGTAGGCAAAATTTGAAAGAAAAAAAAAACATGGTTTTTCATCATCTTCCAAGAAATGTAGACGAGTATAATAATGTGAACTTGAATCGCAAAGCAATGACCTGCATAATTTCATAGGGTAAAAAGTGCTAAAACTCCGAATCTCCAAAGCAGATAGCGGGACTAGAACTGCATAGACAACACGAATTAGCTAATATTGGATATGCAGCAAAGGGGGACATATGAGACACACAAGGAAAGAGTAGCATATAATGTTAGAGAGGGAGAGTAAGATAAACGAGAATAAGACATCTGAGTTTACCATTTTTCTTCTTCTCTTGAGATCCAACTTCTTCTCTAGTACAACCCGGGCCAAATTTGGTTTGCCTTCTCTATTTAGTCCGTATATAATGTTCCGAAAGTTAATCGTACTGGGAATAATCCCATCTTGCAGCATCTCTGAAATAAGCTTAAAGGCTTCTTCAGATTTGCCTATTTTACAGAGACAGTCTATAAACATTGAGTAAGTCTTAAAATCAGGTGACGGGCCATTCTTTTTCAGACGATGAAAAACATTCCAAGCATCACTAACCTTCCCCAATCTCACGTAACCACAAATCAGAGCAGAATAAGTTACTACAGTGGGCTGACAACCCCGTTTTTTCATTTCTTCGAAAGTTTCCAAAGCCCTATTCGTCTCTTTCTCCTTGAGAAAATGAATCATTAAAGATGTGTATACATGAACAGTAGGATGAGTACCTAACTTTTCCATATATTTCATCTTTGCCAATGCCTCTTCTAAAAGTCCCTTCCGTAGCAGACAATGAATCAAGCTACCATATGTATACTGATCGAGTATATTTCTTTCGGAACCAATTACATCCATCAAGGACAAAGCATCCTCCAACTTCCCGGCCCGACAAAGGGCCCGAAAGTATAACGAGTAAGATAATGGAATTGAGAAACCAAATTTATGTAAAGACTCGATACAGTTTTTGGCATCAGACAGTTTATTAACTTCACATAAGCAGCCAACATAAGTTTCGACCAATTTTCTATCAGGGGCGAACCCCAGTTGAACCATTTCTTGATATATTTGGATTGCTTTGTCAACCTTCCTACCTTTTTTCCCACAAAGAGAAGTGATTAAAGAACTGTAAGTGCTTTTGGTTGGTTTGCAACCGCTGAGTTTCATCTCTCTAAAATTATTCAGAGCAATATCTGTCAATCCCGTTCGACCGTACTGCATTATCATGATAGTCCATGTATCAGATGTTAATGAACAACCTCTTCTACTCATTTCGTAAAAGAGGTTTCTCATTTCTTTGAAGTTTTTGCCTTGACCAGCGATTTTCATGGCTATACTGTATGATTGTTGGTTGTGTCTATAACCGTTTTGTTTCCCGACCCACGAAAAGAACTTTAAGGCTGTGCCAATATTAGGACCACAATTACGCAAAATTTCCACCACAAGGTCTGGCGTAAAATGGAAATGAAGGTCTTCCAACTCCTCTTCTATAAGGCACCAATCAGCCGAGGAAGATAGAATTTTGTGAACTTCTTTGATATCTGGATTGTCATCTAACCTTTCTTGTGCTATTTGCTTGTGCTCTGATTTTTCTAACATCTCCAGTTGATTGCATTGACCGGCATTTTGCTCGACTATATCTCTACCTCTAGGATACAAAGTCAACCCCCTCGATATTTGCATTGCTGCATTCAGTTTATCCATCTCTCCTTGCTTCTCAAAGTAAGCTACAACCTGCTTGAAGATATCATCTCGTATATTTACTTTGCGAACCTGCATTTCAGTCAAAACCTTGATAATTTCATCTGTTCCGGAAACTTTACAGAGCTCCTTTATGAGAACTGCATATGATTTGGAAGTTGGCTTAATTCCTCTCTCCTCCATACTCTGAAAAACTTTCCATGCTTCAGAAGTGCGGTTTTGTCCAACATAACCTGAGGCAATTGCAGTTATTGCCACACTATCTAACTGTATCCCCAATTCAATCATCTCATTATACAGCTCTAAGCCTGTATGAAATTCTTTATTCAAGAAAAGGTGTTGCATCAAATTTGTGTATGTAGGGACCGAGATATTCCCGTGTTTTTTTGCTTCTCGGAAAAGATCAAATGCCGCTGAGACTTCATTTTTCCTCAAATATGTGCTTATCAGGATTTTGTATATATGTTCATTGAATATATTTTTTTTCTTCATTATTTCAAGTATTTCCATTGCATCTCTAATCCTACCATTGCTACAAAGTCCTTTCACCAAAGTTTCGAAAATTCTAGTGTCTAGGACGATATTCTTATTCTTCAACTCCCTAATTAATTCCAAGGATTCCCTGATTTTTCCGGAGATACATAAATACTTCAGCATTAAACCATAAACGTGATTTTCCGGAATTTCAGAAAGCCTTATCATGTTTTCACCAACCAAATGAACAGCAGAAATATTTCCAGACAACGCTAAGCATTTAAGTAATTTTTTATACGAGCCCACATCTAAATTCACCTCCTTATGAACCACATCCTTGTAGAACTCCAACGCCAGGTCAGCTTTTCCAGCATCGCAAAGGGCGCGAAGCATCGTTTTGTAGACAACCGAATCGGGCTCGACACCAGCTCTCTTCATTTCCTCAAACACCAACAAGGATTTTCCAATTAGTTTTGCTTTCCCATAATGCGCCACAAGAATAGTCCACGTCTTAACATTCTTCTCACAGTTATTATTTTTCTCCATTTCTGAAGCTAATTCCTCGACTACAGCAAGTTTCCCTTCTCCAGCTACATTTAACATCATATTGAAAGTGCCGGTCGTGTGTCGAAACCCTTTAATTAATTTCACCCAATTGAAAAACCTAAAAGCCAGATGAGGAACTTTGAAACAATTCTTCAACACATTTTCTACAACTTCCTCATTATAGTCAAAACCAGCATTTTCCAGCCTTTCCTCCATCGGGAAGACGCTACTTTCGCTCCTAACTATCTCAGTCACCTTACTAACTATTGGCCGGACATCTTGTACTTCAACTTCATCAATCCCATTCCCATTATTCTCTAAAGACATTAAACTGACCATTTTTATATGATCCAGTTTCTCCTCGGCGTTTCCACAAACACCTTGCAGCTGACGCGCTGATGAATCAACAATTCCCGTTATTCCTTTCAGCCGCGTCTCTTTTGACATTAAAAAGCCACATGGAGTATCCGTATCCACCTTAACATTTTCAGTTCCTAAAATACCGAGGATTTCACTGAAGAGTGGGCCAGAAACTTGTAGCTCTTTGGGGTTACACAAGCTGGGATTTTTATCAGCTTTCCTGGAATTTTGAAGTGGCTTTGATGACAAGATTGAGAGGCAAACTAGGTGAACAACTCTAGGGGCGAGATAATGAGAATTTAGAGAATTGTGGCTTGAGTTTAAATTTAGAAGTCCACCTAGTAATAAGTACCTCATTGTTGCCGATAAACGTTGTTCTCAAATTTGCGGAGGTTTTCTTTCGGAGAGCAAAACAAATGGCCTTATTGAAATGGAAGATGCATTGGATAAACTGGCGAAAGTTCTCGAAAATTCAAAGAAACTGAATGTACCCTTTCAAGAGGATGACTCGAATCATAAATCTTGGAGAGTGATGATCATTGCGGTTAACGAGTGGAACCCTATCGAATATTACCTTAGTTTGGTCCGATTGGATTTTTCTGAAACGTATTCAATTCGGCTCGATTCGGTCAAATATCAAAAATAAAAGTTTTATTCGGGTTCGAAACCTTTTTTTTAGGTTCATTATTCTATTCTAATAGGTATTCTGGATCGAATGTTCGCAAATAGTTTGATCCTGTTTTGTAAAGAAATTGTTTTAAAATGGTAAAGAAACTATGACGATCATCAAAAAGATACTGATGTTTGTTAGACAATGATAGTCAAAAAATATTTTGACTGAGCCGAATATTCAATTCGATTTGGGTTGAATCCAAAATCAAGGTTGGACCATATATTTGATGGGACGGATCGAGCCCAAATCGAACTTTTTCAAATCTCTCAAATCGGATCAAATAATTTAGGTTAACTCACAGGCCTGGTGATGATGATTATGATGGAACATCTAGAGCTGCCCAGAAAATTCGGACCGGGGTCGACCCGGACCCGTCGGACCAGTGTAGGACCCGAACCCGACCAATCCGTCGAACCCGAGAACCCGGACTCGTGGTATACACGGGTGGGGTCCGGTATCTACATTTCGAGACCCGTCGACCCGTCGACCCGCCGGTCCGATCCGAATGACCCGGTGGGGAAATTAATTTTTTTTTTAAAAAAGTGACTGTTGGACCCGATGGGTCGGACCCGTGACCCGGCGGGCCCAATGGATTGATTTTCAAAAATTTTCAAAAAAAAAAAAAAAAGAATCCTATCTATAAATCTCGGGGCTCAAATGATGCTTAAAGACGCAACAAAAGCCGAGTTAGGGGATCAAGAAAATAAGTGGAATGACCTATTAGCGGACCAAGAGGCCTATCAAGAAGGCACTACTGAAGGAGAGTCTAGTCAAATGAGTTAAACCGACGATCAAGACGATGACGACATCGACTTTGACTAAAGGTAAGTAAGGTAAGTTAGGTAAGTAAAAAGAACTACGTAGGATTTTGATTCCTCACGAGGATACGTAGGCAATTTATTCTTAAGTGAAAACTTAAAATTAAATACAAACCCATTTTTTAATTCTTTTTTAAGTAAAAGAACTACGTAAAACTTTGATTCCTCACGAGGATATGTAGGCAATTTATTCTTAAGTGAAAACTTAAAATTAAATGCAAACCCATTTTTTGATTCTTTTTTAAGTAAAAGAACTACGTAAAACTTTGATTCCTCACGAGGATACGTATGCAATTTAATTTTAAGTGAAAACTTAAAATTAAATACAAGCTCCTTTTTTCTAATTATTTCCTTTGTTCATTATACTTATTTTTCGTGTACAAGATAATAATAAATAAAATTTTATAAATACTTTTTCAAAAAAGAAGTATATTTACGGGTCGGACTCGCCGGGTCAGATGCGGACAAAAAGAACTACATAGGGCTTTGATTCCTCACGAGAATACGTAGGCAATTTATTCTTAATGAAAACTTAAAATTAAATACAAACCCATTTTTAATTCTTTTTAAGTAAAAAAACTATAAATACAAAAATAATAAAAATAATAAAATAATAATAAATATAATGTAATAATATAATTAATTACAATCCTAATAACAATAACAATAATAACCAATAGTAATAATAATTAACAACCACCACAACAACACTAATAATAAATAACAATAACAGTGATCACGACTGGTGTTCTTTTGAGGTTTTTAATTTTTTAATATTTTATAATGTAATCTTTGATGTAATGATATGCTCTTGAGTATTATCATGACTACTGATGACTTTTGATTCTCACTAGCAATAGACAGTGTCAACTGATTATTCTTAGGACCACTGATGATTCTTGTAAATGTCTTTTTTTTAAAAAAATACCTATTATTACTAATACCAGATCATTGTATTATAACGAGGTATTCAGACCCGTGCGATGCACATATCTTTTTTTTGCTTATGTCTAAAATCCAACTTTTTTAAATAAAAATTGATTAACTTGTCCATTAATGAGCATTGTAAAGACCAATCTACTAAACATGTGAGTCGATTTTGTTCACTTGTTAAAAGAGATAATAACTCCTCATAGGTAAAATTGGGGCGTCAAGTTAAGCCGACAACATTTATTTGATTGTTATATAAAAACTAACATACTAAATCCATATAATCTACAAATAATACTTGACTCATTTCGAATAAGTCACATCAAATATTGTACTACTTGAGAACATGGTTTCGTCATAATCTTCTTGTCCGTCATTGCTTGTATCTTACCTGATGAATGGTTTCTCTTCATATTCGGTATGCGACCATGTTCAAGTGGTAGGAGTTTTTATCTTGTTTTCGTTTGGATTAATATATCGTTTGACATGTAAACAAAACTATTTATACTAACAATATGTAGAATGTATTCCTCTATAAGAATATGAATGGTCTCTTCTAATTACTTAATTTTGATCATAAATCTACTAATTAAGAAAAATACTTAATGTTTGTGTCCAAATAAATTTGCAACGGTTTGATACTTTGATGCTTGAATGCAGATATGTGTAGAAGCTTTTAGAAAATTAATTTATTGTTATAATTTTAACAAATATTACAAAACTTATAAAAATTTACGCTAATCCTTAACACTTAACATTATCCAAAAAAACAAAAAAAAACATAAAACTACAACATCTAAATCTAGTTGAGCGAATTCGTAACACCATAATCACAAAAAAAAGTACAACTCGTAAGTTTGAAAACAAATAAAACTTAACATATTAAGTGTGTTCGCACCTGCTCTTGTCTGTAGGCCAAATTCTCAATAACTTCATAGTCAAGGCTTTCATCAGTGCTTACATCGGTTTTCTTAAGCCAACCGAGCGCATCGTGACCACTCCCGTCATCTGCCTCCACCTCCGAGTCCGGCAGACGCGACCATATCAGCTTCGCTGTCTCCATTCCATTTTGCAAATGATTGGATAACATCTCTCTCTCTCTCCAAAACCCAAATACTAATTTTGATCAAACCAAAACCTCATTAAAGTACCGAATCTAGGAGAGATTCTCATAGAAGAAAAAAGCCCTTTCCCGTATCAGATCAAAACCCTGTAATCTATGCCAAACGTAATCCTTAGGGTAAATTCGAAGAAATATAGAATATAAAAATGTTATTGAGGTGAAGATAGAGAGATGGTTGCAGCGTAGCTATGATCTCGACCCGATTGTTTTGTCATACTCCTACACTCGAGAATGCCATATCAAAATTAAAAATTACTCAAACCCATTATCAAAATCAAAATCTAACATCATAGAAAGAGAACCTTAAAACATACCCTGATCCTTGATTCAGCAAGCTTCTTTTTGACGTCGCCCTTGCAACATCCGCAACATTTTGCTTCAAAACATAACCAATCAACAAAAGATTAAATTTCCAAACACCCTTTTAAAAACCCGCAAAAACCCACAAACAATTTTCAAAAGCAATCACTAAAAACATAATCTTTAATTCAATCATTATAAAAAAAAACAATTTACCTCAAATTTACATAAAGGATTTGCAATCTGGGTTCTTGATTTGAAGCAAAATGGATCTCAGATTGATAAGCCACTGTGTTTTTTTTGTTTTGTGTCGGTTTGTTTGTGTATTTTTCTTAACTCATGATTTTTTGTATCCTCAGAAACTATTCATATTCAACTTCATTGTTAATTTCACTACCGGCAATTAATTGACTTCAACTTTAAGACTCCACATTCAATGATATGCAACACTTCGCATTCTCCATCTTCATTCCTAAACGATTTACATTCAATTCGCCAATATTGATGTAAAAATGCATTAACAACATTAATCACTAAGACTCCACAATAAATTAAAGGACTCAATCTTTATATATATATATATATATATATATATATATATATATATATAAACACAATCTTTAATTCAATCATTATAAAAAACAATTTACCTGAAATTTATATAAAGGATTTGCAATCCGGGTTCTTGATTTGAAGCAAAATGGATCTCGGAATTGATAAGCCACTGTGTTTTTTTTTGTCGGTTTGTTTGTGTGTTTTTCTTAACTCAATGATTTTTTGTATCCTCAGAAACCATTCATGTTCAACTTCATTGTTAATTTCACTACCCGCAATTAATTGACTCCAACTTTAAGACTCCACATTTAATGATATGCAACACTTCACATTCTCCATCTTCATTCCTAAATGATTTACATTCAATTCGCCAATGTTGATGTAAAAATGCATTAACAACATTAATCAATAAGACTCCACAATAAATTAAAGTACTCAATCTTTATATATATAAGATAAGATATATAGGTACTAATATTATTATTTTATAACTAACAATACTTACATTTTTGACATGAAACTCAATCTTTATATATTAATTAATAACTATTAATACTAACATTTATGACTTGAAACTTAATCATAGATTCTTATATTTATCACTTTTGTAAATATTAATACTAATATTATAATTTTATAATTATTAATACTAACATTTATGGTATTGGGACTCAATCTTTATATATAGATAATATTGATGATATTAATAACAATAACGATAATAATGATGATAATAATAATAATAATAACAATGATAAATAATAATAATAATAATAATAGTAATCATAATCATAATAAATATTATTATTAATAATAAAATTATTAATAATAATAATAGGATTAACAAATCAAATTTTTATGTTGCACGCAATAATAATAATAATAATAATAATAATAATAAGAAGAAGAAGAAGAAGAAGAAGAAGAAGAAGAAGAACAATCAATCGAATGAACTCGAATCGAATCGAATCGACTGAAATGAATGGACTGAATCGAATCGAATGGATTCGAATCGAATCGAACTAAATCGAAATCAAAACTAAGTCCAAAAGAACATGGCCATAGTGCGGTTTGTTGCCTAAAGCTATATAGGACTGTTTAGATTGTAACACTCGCTATTTAAGTATGTTTATATTATTAAATGATACAAATATATAATTAAGTGTCTTATGTTTTAAGATAACTTCAACATCATATATAGATATAGTAGTATACTTTTAGCCTGAGTACAACTATCATTATATGCAAGTCTCTAAAGTTCATTTAACTTAATATTACATTATGATACTATATAATTATAAGATATATATTATGAAAAACACATTATCAATTAATAATAGTAACAAAATTAGTCCTTAAAAATAATATACTTTTTTGTTTTGTAGTTTTTAAATAACAGGGGCATTTTTCCGCATTTTCGCCAAGGGCATGAGAAACCCTAGGACCGGCCCTGCTGGTCACCATAAGAAATAAGTCACGTTAATGACGTAAAACAATCGCTTCTTGAAACCCAAGTATTATTTTTTTTACGTGTATAAGATGATAATAAATAAAATTTTATAAATACTTTTTCAAAAAAAAAGGAATATTTACGGTTCGGACTCGACGGGTCGGATGCGGACAAAAAGAACTACGTAGGGCTTTGATTCCTCACGAGGATACATAGGCAATTTATTCTTAAGTGAAAACTTAAAATTAAATACAAACCTATTTTTAATTCTTTTTTAAGTAAAAGAACTACGTAGAACTTTAATTCCTCACGAGGATACGTATTAATTTCAAGTGAAAACTTAAAATTAAATACAAACTCATTTTTTCCAATTATTTCTTTTATTCATTATAGTTATTTTTCGTGTATAAGATGATAATAAATAAAATTTTATAAATACTTTTTTAAAAAAAAGGAATATTTACGGTTCAAACCCGTGACCCGGCGGGTCGGACCCGGACCCGTGGTCGGCCCGTGAACCCGCCAATCCGTACATTTCATATGTATGGGTGGGGTCCGGGTCCTGGCCGGCCGACCTGCGGACCCGGCGGGTCAGACCCGGACCCGGACCCGTGGCTGGGCACCTCTAGGAACATCCTTGAAAATGGATCTGTAGAAGAATTTGAGTCCAACATGGGAGAACAATATGTCCTTGATAATCTTACAACTAACAAATTTATAGAGGAGAACACTCTTTCGGTTAGGGGTGTTCAAAAATATCCGATATCCGATATTCGAGCCGAAATATCCGAAAATTCGGATATCCGAAAATTCGGATATCCGGAACTTCGGATTCGGATATCGGATAGTACTTTTTAGAAAAATCGGATATTCGGATATCCGAAATATCCGAAAAATCCTAAATTTTTTATTTTTTTATATTTTAAATAATAGAAAATATTCGGATATTCGGATATCCGATATCCATATCCGAAGTTTTTTTCGGATATTCGGATATTCGATATCCAAATCCGAATATTTTTTTTCGAATATAAGGATATCCGAATAAAATTCATATTTTTTCCGGATATTCGGATATCCGATATCCGTATCCAAAATTTCGGATATCCGAAAATCGGATATCCGAAATTTCGGATATGGATATCGGATATCAAAATCTACTATCCGAACTTTCGGATATCCGAAATTTCAGATATCCGAAAGTCCGGATATCCGGTTTTGAACACCCCTACTTTCGGTAATTGACAGAAGAGAAAATAGTGTGAAAGGAATCACATAAGGTCATGAACTTGTCATTTGTTCTATGGCTACCTTGGCGATTATATATTCTCCATCAATTGCTAAAATTCTCATTCCATACTACTAATTTAAAGAGCCATGTTGTTAGAGCGATGAACTACATTCTTTACTATCTAACCAAGCTCAAGGGCAATTACAACCAAAATACAAATATACTCTCTGACACATTATGGATGAAAGCGGCTCTTTGATAAGAGCATAAGAAATAAGTCACGTTAATGACGTAAAACAATCGCTTCTTGAAACCCAAGTATTTTGTTATTTTTTTTACGGGGCTAAGCGATTTGCCGAAGCTGTGGGACGCAAAAATACATCGGTAGGGGAGCGTTCCGCCTTAGAGGGAAGCCTCTGCATGAGCAGAGGTGGACGACGCGGAAGCGAGACTATCTCCACCGCTTGTGCGGCTCCCCGTCAATTCCTTTGAGTTTCATTCTTGCGAACGTACTCCTCAGACAGGATACTTAACGCGTTAGCTATAGCACTGCACGGGTCAATCTCTTTATGTAAGATGTGGAAGATGTACCGAAAGAGCCGATCCCTACAATCGGCTCATGGTAAAACATCATATGGATTCGATGTACTTTTATCTCCGACGAATGGCCCAACATTCAATGCGGGTTGAAGTATTTTGTTGCCCGGTTGGTTAAATGCTATTAATGAAAATACTAATTCATTATTCTTAACAATAGGTCTTCGAGACTTTTTGGCTCATCATGCTATTGCTCTGGGTTGGAAAATACCACCTGTTGTTGCCCGAAATATTTATCCGAAGATGAAATACTGCTGGAATGGACGGACAACAAACAAGGTTGCGGGAGCACTTCCGAGGGGGTGTGAATAACACAAGATTTGCCGGGTTTGTTAGGCCCGGGCTTGAATACTCTCGCGAGATATTATTAATACAAATATTCGTGGATACAAGTATTAATGTAAGAATCTAAATACAATGAGTGTAAAAGATCCTATTTATCTAACTCTTGAGCGAAGCCTTGGTGTTCTTGCTCTCTGCCGATCGTCTTCCGTGTAGGAGATGCTGAGAGAGAAGAAGGAACCGAGAGATAGCTGTTGCCAAGAGTTGAGAAAGCCAAGTTGTGAGTATTGCTTGTCAAGAAGTCGAGAGTTGGAGTTTAGAGAGGAAAAATCCGGTCCTTGTCCAAGTGCAGGCAGCCTTCTATTTATAGGGGCTGAGATGTCTTGTTTCCTGGTGGGCGATCGCCTTTCGTCCAATATAATAATGGGGCAATCGTCTTTAAGTCACATGGGCTGTTTGCCTAAAGTCCAAGGCTGCTGCCGGCAGCCAGCTGTGCGGTCCAATGAGGAGCCAGCACGCGTCCGTAGTTGCTGTCACGGGCGGTCCCACTGACACCTTTCGGCGGGCCTGTCGGCTGGTGGAAAGATGATGACAGGCTGTGGTCAATGATCTGTGAAATGCGGATCTTGTCTCAGTACTGTACGTGGGTTCTGTCCTGAGCTTCGGCCATTGCCGACTGGACGATCATCGGCTTCGAGCGGCATGAGGCGGTCGTCATTGGTCGGTCATCAGAGGTCGGCATAGGTCGGTCACCAAGGGTTGATCGGCAAGCGCTGTGAGATGATCGTCTGCTAGTCGGCCATCAGGAGTCGATCGCCAAGTACCGAGAGACGATCTTCTTAGATGTCGATCGCTCGGCACCGGGACTTGTCCTGGGACCTTCGGTCGGCCGATCTATCTTGGCTGCTCGGCTATGGCTAGGTCGCCTGGCCTCTGGTCGGCAGTTCTGCCTTGGCTGCTAGGCTATGGCTAGGTCGCCCGGTCTCTGAGGCGATCGCCGGTTGAGGTGTATAATTCTCGACATAACAATTGCCCCCCAGCTTGTCCCGATGTTGAAGACATGGGGCGAGGTGGTTCTTGCTGGCGATCGTGTAGGATGAGGACGGGCGACCCATTGAGCGAACTCTGGTTTCGGACTTGGGCGATCTGTTCGATTGGCTAGCTATCTCCCGGTCTTGTACCTGCAAAAAACAACATTGGCCGATCCCTCGTAGAAACTTGATTGTTTCGTCGCTGAGGAACCGTGCACAGTCGCGGAGTTCGATGGACCGACTCCATGACCGTGTCTTGTGCGCGAACGACATTGACTGTCTCGTGACTCATTTTATTGTGAGGGTCCTCTGTTAGGCTGCGCCTCACCTCGTATTTAAACGAAGGGCGTGCGGTCTTGGTCTAGAGGAGTCCTTGCGCGGGGCGTCGTCGGATTAATCAACTCCACTTCCGCGTCTTGTTAGCTCTGCTTCCACCTCGGCCCACCATGAAGATGGCGAACCTCGACAGTGTACGTTGAGACGGGGGTAGTGACGCGTCGCATTGTCCGGGTTCACCATGTTAAATGATGAACCTTTGAGGGCGGGCGATCGTGTCTACTGATTAGTTTTGGAGGGCCCTCAGACTATGCCGGCCTCGTATTTAAACGAAGGGCGGGCGATCTTGGCCCAAAGGAACCTTGCATGGCCGAAGCAGTCGGTTCCATCGACTACCAGGACCATGGCTGTACGCTGTGCGGTGGAGGCAATCTCGTGCCGTAGTCCACCATGTTAGATGATGAACTGTCGATGGCGAACGAGTCCTCCGGTTTTGATGATGTTGCTTGATAATGGCGATCGGGCTGGAAGACTGGTGATCGTCGTTCGACTGCCGATCGCATTATTCATAGGCCAAGAAGAAACCTTTGCCTGGACAGAAAGTATGCGGCCTTAGCTTGGAAGATCGCGTAGGTCGAGGGTTGGTCCTTCGTAAGATACCTGAACATAGGCGAAAGACCATGGAATCCTCCTAGGACCGCGTAGAGGGCGATCTCATCGCTTATGGGCTCGCCGTTGAGGATGATCTCGTCTACCCGGTCGATGTAGTCCGAGTCGGACTCTTCTTCCCCTTGTTTGATTCGCATCATGCGATGGGGACCTTCTGGCCGAGCGACCCTGGTGGCGAAGTACGCTGTGAAGTCGTTTGCCAGTTGGTTAAAGGAGCCGATGGACCGAGGCGGCAATGAGGCGTACCACCTGTGGGCAAGGTCGTCCAGTTGTTAGAGGGAACATTCGGCACCTGGTCGCATCAGATGCCCCACACCCGGTCATGTAGATGTTGAACTTGCTCAGGTGTGTTTCGGGGTCTGATCTCCCCTCGTACAAATGTGTTTGCGGGGGAGCGATCTTGTGCTGCACGGGGGCGAGCTCGATGTGGACCGCGAGCGGATCGCTCGGCCCGACGATCTTGTTCTTGGCGCCTACCCCGGATTCCATGAGCGCCTTCATGTCGTCGAGCTGGCGTTGCATCGCGGCCATCGCTGTAGCATGGTCGCTCGTGGATCGGCTCTTGGAGCGGGAGCTGAGGCGATCGTGTACCGATCTCCTGACTCCGCCGCTGCCGACCTCGGCTATTTGGCGAGGGGGAGCCAGACGGCTGGGCTGCCTTCTGGAAGTCGGATAGGCCGAGCTCCTGGTGACGGACTCGAGCTCCGTCGTCTCGTGGCTGGGGCCGGACTGCCCCGGTCGCCATGATGGGTCGCTGCCCAGGCGATCGAAAACAGAGGTGCCCTGGCTGGCGAGCGCCTCTCCTTGCGGATGGGAGCCTCCTGGCGATCGCTCGATGAGCAACGCCTTGTACTTCCGCTTGGTCCTCCGGCGGATGGCCGATGGGGTGATAGCGGGAGGCGCGTCGAGAGCGTTTCACCTCGTTTTAGCTTCCGGACTCCAATTAAGGCATTAAAAGCTCATTTAAGCAATTTTATTTTCCAAAATAATACAAAATAATGATAAATAAGCGTATAAAAATACGCCTAACAGTTTCTCTATAAAAAGAGTGAAACACTAACCAAGTTACCTGAGATGCTAAGGAGGATCCAGAATGAGAAATCTCGCTCAATCATCAAGATCAGATCAGATAGAGGAGGAGAATTTCTCAACAAGGCAATCACTGAGTGTGCTTGTGTTAGTGTACATTTTCGTTTTGTGTTTATGGTGACATTGTAATACCCGGTTGTGAATTCATTAATTACCATTCAGTAATTGCCACTCAGAATTTTTTTTCACTCAGTAATAATCATTCGTCATTCGTATTCATTCATTTCGTGTTCATCATTCGGCTTATCTTGGAGTCGTGTATCAGCTTTTATTCATCACTCATCTCTGTTCGGGGATCGATACGAGAATATTTTCATCATCACCATTATGATTGGACGCTTTGTGTTGGGATTTCCATGATTGTTTCACCGACTGCACGTGACTTATTATCGTGTAAGTCGTGTGTAGGCATGCGTGTCCTGTCATTTTTGTGTTCCCTTGTAATTTTGGCACTCAGCAGGGATGCACGAGCATGACACACGAGCATCTGCTCGTGCGTGGCAACAGAATTGGGCAGTGCACTTTGGCGACCATCAGGGACACACGAGCAGGTGCTCGTGCGTGCTACTCGTGCGTGAGATCAGTGGCCGGGCAGTGGCCTGGTGCACGACCAAACACACGGACATTTGGTCGTGCTTCACTGGAGTATATAAGGGGGGTCAGACGGGTTTTCACCTCATTTCTCACCTCCTCTTCTTCTTCTCGCGGTAGTCGGGCGATCCGACTAGGGTTTGGGGTCATGATCGATTCTACTCCATCCAATAATGTTTTGAGGAGGCTCTAGGTGATCATATCAACATCTAATCTTTGTTCTTCGTCGGATTGAGGTAATTTCTTGAAATCTCCTAGAATTTAATTTTCGGGATTTCTTCTTGATTTTCATTATTCATCCGAATTTGATGAATCGGTTGATGTTAGTAAACATTATTAATCGTGTTCTATGGATTGTATATACATATCTTCTATTCGTTCGACCCGATTGATGATTTTTAGGTTCTTGAGGAACTTTGAACATTTAGTATTCGATTAAATGTCTCAAAGAGTTTCTTTCGGTCGTTGTGTTGATTTCGATTGATATTGTGTTATTGAATTAATTGTATTTCATTCAAGGTTGTTCGAGTACTTGTGTTTATCGAAAGACGCCGTTCGTTGTTCGTGGAAGGATTTCATCGCCTTCGGTTGAGGCAAGTTTTATACTTGTACTAGTCAATGAGATTAATGTTATCATATATGTGTATGAATATGTTGTATCATTCCGAGACTTAGTCTCTTCATAAGTTCATTGATATTAGGGGATCGTTCGATACGATTCTCTTCGGCGATTACGCCAAATGTTTATTATCATTCATTAATGGCCGGTAAGGCATTGAGATATTCGTTGTTAATGTTATTATCGATTACCAGTTCGTGGTATCGATGTATCGGTTGTTGTTGTTAATATTGATGTCGATCTAAGACGTTGTTGTAATCATTGTTATTAATGTTGACGTCCTATCATTCATGTTGTATTATCCGATTGAAGGCATTGTCGTATTCATTATCATCTTCGTCGTCGGTAGCCGATTAAAGATACCGAGGCTTTCATTGTATCCTTGTTATCGATTGGCCGTTCTAAGGAAATCAAGGAGTTCAATCATCCATTGTATCATTGTCATCGATTAGCCGTTCTAAGGCAATCGAGGTGCTCAATCATTCGTTGTATCATTTTTATCGATTGACCGTTATAAGGCAATCGAGATATTGAATCATCCGCTGCATCATTGTTATCGGTTGGCCATTCTAAGGCAATCGAGGTATTGAATTGGGACTGTCGAGGATAGTTCCCATCCGTTGTGTCGTTGTTATCGATTGACCATTCTAAGGTGATCGAGGTATTGAATTGGACTGTCGAGTACGATGCCTATCCGTGAGTCATCATTATCGTGTTGGCCGACTCAAGGTAGCACAGTATCATTCTCGTGAATTCGGTAATCTACGGATCATTGTCGTTTGTGATTAATTATATTTTGGAGGCTAGTCTCGGCTAGTGCTCATTATGGGTAAGTTTGGGGGCTTTAACCTTCACAGTTGGGTTTCTAACACCTACAATTCAGTAGGTCACGGCCATTGGATGGCCTAATTGTGATACGGCTTCGTGCCGTGGATTCGGCCCTAATTGTGATACGGCTTCGTGCTGTGGCTTCAGCCCTAATTGTGATACGGCTTCGTGCCGTGGCTTCGGCCCTAATGGTGATACGGCTTTGTGCTGTGGCTTCGGCCCTAATTGTGATACGGCCTCGTGCCGTGGCTTCGGCCCTAATTGATACATCTTCGGGCTATTTTGGCTTCATGTGATTGTGATATTTGACAGCTTCGGCTGAGTGGGTTTTAGGCCTTTGTGATTGTCCTGGTAATTTCATTGGAGCCTTCGGGCATTGTGATTCATAATTAATTCAGTTCTGGTTTGGTTCATGTCGTGTAATTCATTGTGGTACTCTATAATTATTTCGCCGTTGGGCATTTACGTTCTAACCTGTCGAATAGGTATTAATAGTATGTCGTGGGCATAGTGTTTCACGAATGCTCGGTTCTTACCTTGGTTTGTGAGTATCTTGTATTATTATTATCATTGTACCGTTTAATTCTGCCTTTGGATGCATATCATGTTATACGTGTATTTGATGTTCATTATCTGGATGACTGACCCCGTGGGGGCGGAACATGTTTTCATGTTTTAGGTGCTTGCGAGAAGAGAGTTGAGACACAGGGGCATGATGATGGCGACGAGGCATTCGAACGATACTAGTCAGAGTTGTTCATGTTGGTTAGTCAGTTGGAGTGTTCTCCAGTTTCTCAGTCATTGTCATTTTTGTATTACCCGAGCAGATGCTCGTGGATGTTGTTGTATTTTATTTTTGGCCATGTAGGCCCATCGTTGTCGTTGAAATTTCTTATCGGAATATTGTGTCGGATATCATGGTAGGGACTATGATTTTCCCTTGTTGTTCAATTTAATGTATTTTAATCATGTTCGCCTGGTGGATCTCCTGGCGGGGGGTCCACGGCACTGTAATAACCCAATAGTATTTGGGGGTGTTACAGAAAATGGTATCGGAGCTTTTGGGTTGTGAGATACCCTGATATGTGAGTTATGTGGCTCTACCGACGTGGTAGTAGTGAGACTGTCAGTTTATGACAATCTAGTCAGTCGGGTTTTGTGAGTCGTAATATTAGTACGACTGCGCGAGTCATTCATTCATCGTGTCGTTGTCAGTGAAGACTAGTATCGCGAGACCTCGAAGCTTCGTATGACCTGTGTAAGGACTCGATTCTCTTTATGTTTATACATTCATCATGTCATTAATTATTCATGCTTGTTGAAACCTATATGTGATATTATTGTTACGATTGATGTGCATGACTAATTATTTTGGAACACGTGCGACCTGTGTAAGCATTAAGGATCAACCCATTCATCAGTTAATAATCCTCAATCATCATTTTGATCTTGTCGATCATGTTAATTCATCCATCACCCAGTCAATATCATTGCTCAGTTAATTCATTCATCACTCAGTTAATTCATTCATCACCCAGTCAATATCATTGCTCAGTTAATTCATTCATCACTCAGTTAATTCATTCATCCCTTAGTCAATCTCATTATTCAGATTAATTTACTAATCATCCAGTCCATCTCACGGTTCAGTTGTTGATTTTGTGAATCAAATTTTCAACCTTGTTAACCTGTTCAAGGCAATCATTTCAGGAATTTCATCAGATACTCATGTCACCCCACTTGACCTTTCATGCGATCTTATCATATTCTGGCATGATGTCGATGATCATTTTACTGCATTATTAATGCATTCATTGTGCTGGAGTGTGTATTCTCATTTTTATCATTCCGTAACGTAATCATAATGTGATATTCATGCGGGACCTATAATCATCATGTGACCTTCCTGCTTCATTATGGATAGAGCTGTCAGAGGACGCAGGGGCAGAGGCCGCGGTGCGGGATGAAACCCGAGATCTCGTATGCATGCCCACGCGAATGTGAGGGATATCATTAATTCATCAAATAGCGAGGCTACTCATTCATCAGCAGATAATCAGTCGATGTCAGGGAGTCGTACACGAGAGGCATCTCACTCGGAAGGTGTTTGGGTTGACCCATTCATATTTATGCAGGGCATGATGACCCAAATGACTCAGATGACGCGGATGGTAGAGACCATGCAAACCTTGATGGTTCCTGGTCCACCGCAACAGGGATTCCAGGTGCCGTTTCATGGACAGACTGGAGGAGTGAATCAGATTGTTGGCGATATCTCTCGTCAGAGGCCGCCTACTTTTGAGGGTTCATCGGAACCAGCTGATATTGTTAATTGACTCGAGCATTTTGATAAACTCTTCGACATGGTTCAGTGTCCGGAAGAGAGTAAAGTGGCAGTAGCGGCTTATTACTTGAGTAAAGGCGCTTATTAGTGGTGGCTTTCTGTGAAACCCATCGATCGTGATTGTATTTGGAGTGAGTTCAAGGCTCTCATGTTAGAGTGGTATTATCCGGCTCCACTTCATGAAGCCAAGTTGTCAGAGGTTTTGAACCCCGAATCCGTCGAGGACGAGGGTGTTATTGTCATTGCTGAGAAGTTTCAAGGACTATTTAAGTTTGCTTCGTCAGTTATCCGTACTGAGGCGGATAAAATCAAATATTTTAGCAAGAGGCTAAATCCGCAGTTGATGATGCAGTTGTTCAATCACAATTGTAATTCACTTAGTGAGTTCATCGAGAAGGCTCTTGGAGCAGAGCTTTTGATCAAAGAGCTTACTCAGAAGCACACTTCAGTTTCTTCTGATGGGAGGACTAGGATGCCGGTTCGTTCTGAGGGACATCGGGCTCCGACGTCCAAGAGGTCGTTTTCTAGTCGTCTTTGTGCTGAGAAAGCATCTCCCTCTCAGACGACGAGTTTGACTGTTGTTTGCTTTAACTGTGATTCAGCAGGGCACATGAGTACTCGGTGTACAGTGCCATTTATTGTCTGTTTTCTGTGTGGGAACCCGGGACACCTACGGAAATACTGTAGGAGTTCTAGTGCCGGTAGATCTCGAGAGAGCTCAAGGGCCTCGGGGGACTTTGTTACTCCAGCTCGTGCTTCATCCAAGGGGTCCTACCAGGCTCCGAGAGCCCGAGGTAAGGACATTCATCACCGGTTTTTAGCAAGTTAATTCTTGCTCGGTAATAGGATAATCATTCATTTCATTGTCGTTCATTCATTCATATAATTCATTCATCATATATCAATCACGTTGAGACTTATAAATATCAAACTAATCATTCACTTCACGGGGAACAATGGTTCCAATCATTTCATTTGAGCTATCACTCATTACGTTATCATTTCACCCCGATGAGTCATTCTTGATCCTTGTTGGATTTCGGTTCATTATCATTCATTGTGATCATTCTTGTTCTTGTGACCTCCCAGGATCATATTGAGCAATGAGTTCAGATTTGGGTCTCCTTAAATCGATGAGATCTAGGAGATCAATTATCTGGAGGATATCGGTATTGGGTACATTTGATATGTGGCCTTAATTTTTGTATTTTCCTTTCTCTGTTTTCGGATTAATGTGTAACTTAATCCGTATTAATGTATCGTGGTTGTCGATCATTTATTGTCGATCTATCTTATAATGATTGTATTTGAGAATCTTGAGATTTGGGTCATTTGATGCATTCTTTTTGTGTTGTACCCGAGATTTCGTGATAATTTGGGTAATTATTCATTGTGATTGGAGACGTCAAGTCATGGGGACTTGGGCGTGTGATTGATATGGTCCCGAGGACTATATGTGCTTTGTCGCTTTTCTTTTGAGGCGTGAGTCAGTACTTATGGGGGGTTGGCCCAGTTGTGCAGGCGAAGTGTTTCACATTGAGGAGCATTCCTGATGGATAGTTCATATCCCGAGTTGTTTACCCATAGTTTCGAGGACGAAACTCTTTTTAAGGGGGGGAGTATGTAATACCCGGTTGTGAATTCATTAATTACCATTCAGTAATTGCCACTCAGAAATTTTTTTCACTCAGTAATAATCATTCGTCATTCATATTCATTCATTTCGTGTTCATCATTCGGCTTATCTTGGAGTCGTGTATCAGCTTTTATTCATCACTCATCTCTGTTCGGGGATCGATACGAGAATATTTTCATCATCATCATCATGATTGGACGCTTTGTGTTGGGAGTTCCATGATTGTTTCACCGATTAGACGTGACTTATTATCGTGTAAGTCGTGTGTAGGCATGCGTGTCTTGTCATTTTTGTTTTTCCTTGTCATTTTGGCACTCAGCAGGGATGCACGAGCATGACACACGAGCAGTTGCTCGTGCGTGCTGCTCGTGCGTGGCAACAGAATTGGGCAGTGCACTTTGGCGACCATCAAGGACACACGAGCATGACACACGAGCAGGTGCTCGTGCGTGCTGCTCGTACGTGAGATCAGTGGACGGGCAGTGTCCTGGCGCACGACCAAACACATGGACATTTGGTCGTGCGTTTTGGTCGTGCGTCACTGGAGTATATAAGGGGGGTCAGACGGGTTTTCACCTCATTTCTCACTTCCTCTTCTTCTCGCGGTAGTCGGGCGATCCAACTAGGGTTTGGGGTTATGATCGATTCTACTCCATCCAATCATGTTTTGAGGAGGCTCTAGGTGATCATATCAACATCTAATCTTTGTTCTTCGTCGGATTGAGGTAATTTCTTGAAATCTCCTAGAATTTGATTTTCGGAATTTCTTCTTGATTTTCATTATTCATCCGAATTTGATGAATCGGTTGATGTTAGTAAACATTATTAATCGTGTTCTATGGATTTTATATACATATCTTCAATTCGTTCGACCCGATTGATGATTCTTAGGTTCTTGAGGAACTTTGAACATTTAGTGTTCGATTTAATGTCTCAAAGAGTTTCTTTCGGTCGTTGTGTTGATTTCGATTGATATTGTGTTATTGAATGAATGGTATTTCATTCAAGGTTGCTCGAGTACTTGTGTTTATCGGAAGGCGCCGTTCGTTGTTCGTGGAAGGATTTCATCGCCTTCGGTTGAGGCAAGTTTTATACTTGTACTAGTCAATGAGATTAATGTTATCATATATGTGTATGAATGTGTTGTATCATTCCGAGACTTAGTCTCTTCATAAGTTCATTGATATTAGGGGATCGTTCGATACGATACTCTTCGGCGATTATGCCAAATGTTTATTATCATTCATTAATGGCCGGTAAAGCATTGAGATATTCGTTGTTAATGTTATTATCGATTACCGGTTCGCGGTATCGATGTATCGGTTGTTGTTGTTAATATTGATGTCGATCTAAGACGTTGTTGTAATCATTATTATTAATGTTGACGTCCTGTCATTCATGTTGTATTAGCCGATTGAAGGCATTGTCGTATTCATTCTCATCTTCGTCGTCGGTAGCCGATTAAAGGTACCGATGCTTTCATTGTATCCTTGTTATCGATTGGCCGTTCTAAGGCAATCAAGGAGTTCAATCATCCATTGTATCATTGTCATCAATTAGCCGTTCTAAGGCAATCGAGGTGCTCAATCATTTGTTGTATCATTGTTATCGATTGACCGTTATTGTTACTAAATTTGGTTAACGAAAGTGCACGTTGTCGTAAGCAAGTAATAAAGTGGTAAGAAAGTATCGTTCCCTCAAGGACTGACTCACTAATTACCGATTTATGCGTATTCTAATTTTATTTGAACTATCGAAATCGGAGGTGCAAGTAATAATTAAAGAAAATTAATAAAAGAAAAAAAATAGTAAAAGCGATTGTTCAAAGAAAGAAAATCAAATAGGAAAGTAATCTAGGATTGTGAATCCACCTCGGTTTATCCGAATTACTCTTGATTTATATGAATTAAATGATTTCCCAATTTATTGAAGGCAAAGATTGCTAAAATACTCTACTGCCTCTCCCGAGGTCAATAAAATTTTCTAAGACGAATAAAGCACTCTATTCCTAGGTGAATTAATTCATCAATAGGCAAAAAGTATGAAATCTTCAGAAAGGCCACGTAATTCCTATGAGTGTATCCCTATCTCATAAGATAAAACGTTTCTCACCAATTTTCCTACCAACTCTCCTCTCCCGATTCGAGTTGTGTAATCAAAACAAATCAATCATAGGCCACATAATTGACAGTAATTAAAACAATTGGGAAAACTCAATAAGAAAGGGAAATATATTTTAATAATGCAAAATCAAAAGTTAATTCGTCAAAACCTCGGTTTCATCAAAATCCTAGAATAGGGTTCTAGCCCGACACGCTAGAAACTAATACAGAAAGAATTTAGGAAAGCATAAATGAAATCAAACACAGTTGAAGAACTTGGATTCCTCCGTTCTCTAGCTTCCGCTCTCTGGTTGATCGGTGTTTTTCTGCTTCTCTTCGATGATCTCTCTTCACACCTTTTAATCCCTATTTATAACCACCATTTGCCTCCAAAACGAATCCGGGAATTAGGTCGAAAACGGGCTTCAGAACAGTCCAAAAACGAAGGCTGGATCATCAAACCCGCGTCGGGGGCCGCGACCCGGCTTTAGTGTGCCGCGACCCCAGTTGTGTTGCGCGCTATGCCTGGGCGGCATTTTCTTCATGGGTCACGGCTCAGCATCTTCGTGCCGCGGCCCCCGGAACAGTGAGTTCGGCGCCTTGCTGTGGCGTGCATGTGCCGCGGCCTGGCCTTGGTGTGCCGCGGCCCCTGACCAAAAATTGTCGTTTTCGCCCGTTTTTCGTCGTTTTGGCTTCCGGACTCCAATTTCCTTCAAAACATATAAAGATAGTGCATTAAAAGTTCATTTATGCAGATTTAGTCTTAAAAACCAAACCAAACCAAACCAAACATACCCAGTATATCCCGCTCAGAGCAGGGTCTGGGGAGGGTAAGATGTACGCAGACCATGCCCCTACTTATTACGGTAGGGAGGCTGTTTCCGTGAAGACCCCCAGCTAAGTGCACAACAGAATCTTGTGTGATAAATACAAAGGAAAACATATGATTCGAAAAAGCTTGAGACCATACCTGAGCCCACGGCTTGATCCACATGGGACTTACCTAAGCGGAATTTGGCTACTTCACTCCCGATGAACGCTGCTCTGAGCGTAAAACGGATATAAAATAATAATAAATAAGCGCGTAAAAATACATCTAACAAATACCCCCAAACTTAAGCCTTTGCTTGTCCTCAAGCAAAAATTAATTTCAAATAAGAAGTATCGTGAATGATCGTGCAAATTCATAGTGGTCAACTTAATCAATACTACCCTGAAAATCTCAAAGAATAATACGAGTATCGTATTAGTGAGTCACATCACGGACACTGATTCCACAAAGTAACCATTTTTAGTGCTAATCAATCGTTCATGAAGAAAATCAAGCTCAAAGATTAACAAGCGTGAATTTATCCGACCGCCAATATGAAGGGTTAGAATAAACAAGCCGACTCGCCCAGTCCCACAGTCTAGTGGAAAAAAATTCAAGAGTTTCATCATCGAAAAATAATCCTCGGTCATCATTCCCTTATGTATGATCAATAAAATGATTCGAGTTAACCACTAGGTTTCGGATCTCGGGATGTTTCATTGGAATAACCCTAGGGTGGATTTCCATTCTCATGTATTGGGGAACCGTTTGACGTAAAAGACACTCATGGGGCACATGGATGCTTCTAGTTACTAAGTTCCCCTCTACAGCGGAGAAAAAACTCGAATAGCTATTCCCGCACGTCCGATTCAAGGTTGCTGTTTTACGCGAGAGTAAACAACGGGTCACGTGAATACCCCCGGTTACTAGGCTTCCCATCATCGGCAAATGCGATATCTCTAAACCATTAGTCTATTCGGGGTTGTCGTTTTACGCGAGAGGAAACAACGGGTCACGTGAATACCCCCGGTTACTAGACTTCCCATCATAGAACATGTATAATTTCTCGACTTTTTGGGAAAGACTATCCGACTCTAAACTCAATTTAAGTGCCAACAAGACTCATGTTACTGAACGACTAGCTACGCGAAAAGTGTAACCAAACGTATAGACAGCGATTTGAAAACATGTATGTCTCCTTTCTTATATGCTAAGATTTCTACAATAACGAAAAATTTCAGACCTAGATGAATACTCAAAGGAAACAGATATCGCTGACTGCAAACTCGACCAAAACTCAACCGTTTCTTCAAAAAGAAATCAGTATCATATCATCAGTTTTACACAATGAAGCACGTAAAATCCATGAATACAAATAAAATCAAGACAAGCAAGACTAGCGTCAAAAATCAACGACAAATATCAACAAATAAATAAAAAACAACTGAAAGTAAACCCCCCCAAACTTAGGACTTACATTGACCTCAATGGACACAGATAGTAATATGCAATAAGAGAAAAGGTCAAGTACTCCCCTAATGTCAGCTCAGGAACTGGTGCCGGCCTCGTCCGGCGAGGAGGGTGGTGTAGATGGCCTAACTAGTGGGATGAAGGGCCCGTCCGGGTGAAGTATATGGCTCGTCCACGCAGAAAGGTAGTCCTGATGGTAAGCATCCCTCGCCGCCAAGCGCCTCTCCTCACGTCGATTGGCCCGGCGGGCCTGCTCTCTCATCTCCTCCCGGAAAGCTACGAGGAGGCTCTATCTCTGTCTGCATCTCCTCTCTCAAAGCAGATAGATGGCTCTCTGAAACTCTCCTCATCTCCTCTCCCACAGCAGCTAGATGACTCTCCCTCTCTCTCTCCGCATCTCCTCTCTCAGGCTGTCGAACATCGCCTGAAGGTGCTCTCTCTCGGGCGGCGGGCTGGACTCCGCTTGCTCATGCGTCAGAAGAAGAGGCTTAGGGGCTGCTCATGTGGCTCGTCAAGAAGAAATCCTCATCCCCGAGCATGTGCTGGCGCTCCACCCCACTGGTCAAAGTGAGAAATAATATGATGATCTATCGGACCCTGGGGTTCTAGCGTTGGCTCATCATCCGACCAAGTCATGCCCGACTGGCGGCATAGAGCGCAAATGAGAGAGGGGTGCTTCAGTCCCGTCTTAGCCCCTACTTGAATGCACTGAAGGATAGATCGGACCAGATGAGGGGCCACATCGAATATGAGTCCGGTAGTGATAGCATATAGTAGTCGGGCTCGAGAAAGTAAGACCGAGCGGATCTGCGAGGTAGGATCGACTCGTGCACAGAGGAAGTATAGCCAGGCCCGCCCGAGCCGACTGAGACGCGAACTCTTAAAATAGAAGGCTGAAGAACCTGGGGCGTGCGTCTCCCAGATGGAACCGGGCTGTGTGAGTGCCTCAAGCAGAGCCTCCCTCGTGAGGCTACTCATAATCCGCGTATACGCCGTCTCGTCCACCACTGGCAGCTCGTATAGTCTCCGAATTGCGGCCACCGAAAAATCCACAGTTTGGCCTCGGATGATGACCTGAGTCCGAGTATCTGATTGCCCCATCATCTGCCCTGCCCGAATATGTCGCAATAGAGCACTGGCGTAGAACTCCTGGACGATAGAGATGACAGCCGGCTCGGGTGGCGCAGTGAAATGAGTCCATCCCATCTCGTTGATCATCGTTAAAAGCTCACCGTCCTGGGGAGTGAATCCCCGCTCCGGGATTATTGGTTGAGGCTGGATTTTCTCGTTGAATATTTTGTGAATGTCCGGATCGGAGAATTGGTGAGGTTCCAAATCGGCTCGATTTTGTGATGTCTCCCCTATTGTGGGGGATGATTGTATCCTAGCCCTCGTACTAATCTTCCTTTTTCTAGCCATGGCGAGGTTCCTGAAAAAATAAATACCGGAAATTACACAACTTTTAAGGAAAACTACATCACTCTCGACTTAAGATACGCGGAACGTGAATATAGAGTCGAATGAGCTTGCACATCATAAGAGGAAATTAAGGCTGAGCTTTCAAGTTTAAACATGATGTAAGGGTTGGGGTACAATGTAATCCGATAATCAATTTCGTTGCATATAAATTGAAAACATTTGGCTCAAAAATTTTCATTGACACATTTTATCAAACACCTAGTATGCATGGGTTTAAATGAAGAATAAGAATGATAATGGTTTAATCCAATCCCCAACAATAACAACATCAATCGATAGTCATGACAAAACGACAAATAACATCAACAATCCATACATAATCAACAAATACCATCAACAATCAATCGATAATCACCATATCAACTCAACCTTGATAGAATTAAACATATTCAACATTGAATGAAGAACAATACCTCACTTTTCAAACCATGTAGCAATTAAGATTAAGAATTTAGAGTTACCTTGCTTTGGATTGAAGAAGGCAAGAAGAAGAAAACTTGAATGTAGGTTGTCCGAGCGCCGCGTGAAGAAGAAGAAAGAAACTTACCTATCAGTGTCGGCCGATCCATGTTATAAATGAATCTTGGGCGGTTGATCTTCGCAACAGGGGACGCGGCACAGCTTAAGTGAGCCGCGGCCCAGAGTATAGTCTGCCTGGGCGTTTTTGTTATTTTGTCGTGTGCCGCGGCTCAACGTAAGGGTTCCGCGGCTCGTAGTGTAAGTGTGCCGCGACTCATTTGGTCTGTGCCGCGGCATGGAGTACAGTTTCCTGGGCGTTTCTGGGGCATTTGGCGTGCCGCGGCTCAGTATATTTGTGCCGTGGCTCAGATGTCTAGTGTGCCGCGGCTCAGTAAGTTCGTACCGCAGCACAGAGTACAGCAAGGTTAGCCCTTTAGCATGGATTTGTGCGTGCCGCGGCTCGTTTTTATTGTGCCGCGGCCCATTGCTGCATTTTTCCCTGGGGAGATTCCTGCACAGAATTTTCAAAGGAAAACACCTAAAACGTGAGAGAGAAGCATATCCAAGCAAAATGACGAAAAAATAGAGTCCTAAAATGCATGAAAACACTGAAAAATAAAAATCTACAACTAATACTCGGGTTGCCTCCCGAGAAGCGCTAAGTTTATAGTCTTCAGCCGGACTTTTCTAGCATTCATCCGGCGGTGGATAAGACGACGCTCGTCTTCTGCGCATCTATTGGGTTACCCAAGTAGGCCTTCAACCGCTGCACATTAACTTTAAATTTACGGTCATCTTTTTGTACTTCCACTGCTCCGTGTGGGAATACTTGAACTACTGTAAACGGTCCCGACCATCGTGAACGCAATTTCCCAGGGAATAACCTTAAGCGAGAATTAAACAACAACACCTCTTGTCCCGGGACAAACTCTCGATGTGTGATGTGCTTATCATGCCAAATCTTTGTCTGCTCCTTATAAAGCTTCGCATTTTCGTACGCATCATGGCGAATTTCCTCCAGCTCGTTCAACTGCAAACAATGCTTTTCACTAGCAGATTTAAGATCAAAATTCAATTTCTTTATCGCCCAGTATGCATGATGTTCCATCTCTACTGGTAAATGACAACTTTTCCCATAAACCAATCTGTAAGGAGACATCCCGATAGGTGTTTTATACGCAGTACGGTATGCCCAAAGTGCATCATCGAGTTTAAAGGACCAATCTTTTCGAGACGAGCTGACTGATTTTTCTAAGATCCACTTTAGCTCTCGATTTGATATCTCGACTTGACCGCTCGTCTGGGGATGGTAGGCTGTAGCAACACGATGAGAGACTCCGTATTTTCTCAAGACTGCATCAAGGAATTTGTTGTCGAAGTGTGAACCACCATCACTGATAATGGTGCGTGGAGTCCCAAAACGCGTGAAAATATTTTTTTTTATAAATTTTATCACGACATTAGACCCATTTGTCGGTAGTGCTAGAGGTGGGCAAAAAAACCAAAACCGAAACTGAAACCGAAAAAAAAACTGAAACCGAAACCGGTCAAAATCGGTTTTTGACCAAAACTGGTCCGGGTTGTCTCAAAACCGGCGGTTTCTACCCGGTTTTGCATTTTTCCGTTAGAAACCGGTCCAAACCGGTTTTTAGGGTAACCGGTTTCGGAAACCGGGTTGAAAAAACTGGATTGAAACCGGTTTTTGCATGTATCCGTTAGCTAGCCGTTGGATTAAAAAATGTGACCGTTTTTTGCCCCTTTTTTTTTTTTACGATTTTTCCATCCCTAATCAACTATAAATACCCTATTTGAGTTTTGGTTTAGTCACAATACTCAAACACTCTTCAAGTACTAAAAAAATTACAAAATTCTCGTTTCTCTCAATTCAAATGGCAACTCAATCTTCTTCCGCTTCCACGAATGCACCCGAGATTGTTGAAGTTATAGAAACAACTCGAAACCAAAAAATTTGGTGTAATGTCAACCTCGTGAAGTTGTCGGATGGGCAACTTAAGGCTCATTGTAAACATTGCGGTAAGTTTTTGAAACATGGATCCAACACGACGTTGAAGATGCATACCGACAAGTATTGCGAAGGACTCAAATCCGTTCCGGAATCCGGTCAAGCATCTATGTCACGAGAGGGGGGTCTTTTTGCATACGAGGCGGAGCGGTGCCGACAACAATTTGCAAGCTACGTGATTCAAGAAGGTTTGCCGTTCAACCACTTCGATAACCCTCGATTGACTAAGGTGATTCAAAATATTCTTCAACCGCGATATAAACAAGTAAGTCGTGCTACTCTTAGACGTGATTGTATTAAATTATGGAAAAAGGCTAAAATAGAACTAGTAAACGGTTTTGCAAACTTAAATACAAATGTAAACTTAACAACCGATGTTTGGTCGGCACCTCATGGTTTGCCCGATTCATACCTTTGTGTTACCGCATATTGGATTGATCCCGATACATGGATAATGATGAAGCGTACGATTGCTTTTGAAAATTTTGAGTACCCTCACACGGGTCAAAATTTATTTCATATGTTAAAACTGTAATAAATAACTTTAACTTAGAAGAAAAAGTTTTTTCGATCTCATTTGATAACGCGTCTAATAATACAAACGCGGTAAAAATTAATATTAACATATAAACCGCATTCGAAGGGTATTTTTTTATCATAGTTGATGTGTTGCACACATTATAAACTTGGTTGTTCAAGACGGATTAGCGGTACCCGAAATAAGTTTGGTAAAAGACGCTTTTAAAAAAATGTTACAAGATATATTTTGTTCAAGTAAAGCTAGATATAAACAATATATGAAATTGTGTAAGGACACGAATTCTATTTTTTTAACCCCTAATTGGGACGTTCCTACAAGATGGAATTCGACTTATAAAATATTTTGTTGTGGTTTATGCCAACGTGATACTTTACAACTTTTTCATGATGAACTTGCGAATAGGACGAGTAGGGTTACACCATTTACGTCGGAACAATGGGATATAGTTAGAAAAATAAGCGAATTGCTCAAAGTTTTTAAAAACGCAACAACGTTATTATCGGGTGTTCATTATCCCACGAGTCATTTGGTACTTAATCAAATTTATTTAATGTGTTCAAAATTAAGCGACTACGAATTAAGTGGTGATTTATATGAAAAAATGGTTTCGCCCATGAAAGAAAAACTAAGAAAATATTTTAAAGAAATGCCACCGGTAATTACTTGTTCCGCCGCCTTGAACCCATGTATGAATATTAGCGGAGTGGAACTACTTATCGACAAAATCTATATTGATTTAGAGTTGCATAACGAAAACGTTTTCTATTCAAGAGATGCAAAAGCCATTTTTAACAAAAATTTCAAAGATTTATTCGGTGTTTATTTTAAAAAGTATGGTTCAAGAAATGATTCTTCAAGTTCGTTTTCATCATCATTTTCTACTTCTACTAGCGCGGATCCCATGCTTAACTTATATAATAGTTTAAGAGAAGAAAACACTAAACGGGCTAGGGGTGAGGGTGACCAATCATCGACTAGCGAATATGGGAGATATATTGGAACCGATTTTTTATCGACTATGGGACCCCATAAATTCGCAAATTTTGATATTTTGGCTTGGTGGAAAGGAAGGGAAACTCAATTTCCCGTTCTAACCGCTATGGCCCGAGATTTACTAACCGTCCAAGCTTCTACGGTAGCTTCGGAATCCGCTTTTTCTCTTAGTGGTAGGGTATTATCTATACAAAGAACAAGACTCACACCGGCATCATTGGAGATGTGTATTTGCTTGAAGGATCACTTGGATGCATCCGAGCGTATACAACACACTCAAAGTCTTGAAGGAGAACTAGACATTGAACAAGAAATACACGATATCGAGGTGGAAGAAGGTTTTGCAATCTCACTCTCCGATGAAGAAGTTGCTCTCGATGAAGCTTCGCGCGAGGCTAGCTCCGAAGAAGATATCATTCTCGATGAATAAAAGTTTATGTTTTAAATTCTAAATGTTTGAATAATAGTTGATGTTGTAATGAGTTTATTTAATAAAAGTTTATGTTTTAAATTCTAAATGTTTGAATAAAAGTTGATGTTGTAATGAGTTTATTTAATAAAAGTTTATATTTTAAATTCTAAATGTTTGAATAAAAGTTGATGTTGTAATGAGTTTATTTAATAAAAGTTTATGTTTTAAATTCTAAATGTTTGAATAAAAGTTGATGTTGTAATGAGTTTATTTAATAAAAGTTTATGTTTTAAATTCTAAATATTTGAATAATAGTTGATGTTGTAATGAGTTTATTTAATAAAAGTTTATGTTTTAAATTCTAAATGTTTGAATAAAAGTTAATGTTCTAATGAGTTTCTTTAATAAAAGTTTATATTTAATGTATAATGGGTTTATTTAATAACAACAAATTATTTTTTTTATTTTTTTATTTTTTTAAAACCCCCGATTATAACCGGTTTTTCCTACCCGAACCGGTCACAAACCGACCCAAACCGGTTAGTATAGGGTCGAGTTTTTACAGTCCCCAACCCAACCCGACCCGAACCGGGTTGGTCAAAAAACCGGTTTTGAGAATACGACCAAAAACCGGTTCGGTTTTAAAACCCGAACTGGTTTGGAAATAAACCCGATTTGTACACCCCTAGGTAGTGCCACCGCTTCGACCCACTTTGAGACGTAGTCCACTGCCACTAGAATATAGAGGTTCTTATTTGATGGAGGAAATGGACCCATGAAGTCGATCCCCCAAACATCAAGCAATTCAACCTCAAGTATTGTGTTCAACGGCATTTCATGTCGTTTTGAGATGTCCCCTTCCATTGACACCGATCACACGTGGACACAAAGGAGTGAGCATCCTTGAATAACGATGGCCAATAGAAACCCGATTGTAAGACCTTTGCCGCTGTTCTGTTTCCGCTAAAATGCCCACCGTAGGGTGATGCATGACAATGATTCAACATGCCGCGGATTTCCTCATCCGGAACACATCTGCGAATGATTTGATCAGGGAATCTTTTAAACAAAAAAGGATCGTCCCACAAATAATACTTAGCATCTGAAATCAGCTTCTTCTTTTGATGACGCGAGAGATCATTCGGAATTATTTTGCTCGCCAGATAGTTCACTAGATCAACGTACCAAGGTGCGTGTTGCGAACCCAACTTGTAGAGCTGTTCATCGGGAAAGGTTTCCACAATTTGTGGATGACTTTCCCCCTTCTCAAGAGAATTCTCTAAACGTGAAAGATGATCGGCAATAACATTCTCAGTCCCCTTTTTGTCGCGAATTTCCAAGTTGAATTCTTGAAGAAGAAGCACCCACCTAATCAACCTTGGTTTAGCATCCTTCTTCTCCAAAAGGTATTTGATCGCCGAATGGTCGGTCCACACCACTACTTTTGTCCCCAACAAATACGCCCGAAATTTATCGAAAGCAAAGATTACAGCTAACAATTCTTTTTCTGTTGTGGCATAATTTCTTTGGGCGTCGTCAAGAGTTCGACTTGCATAATACACGACGTGGAACACTTTCCCTCATCTCTGTGCCAAAACAGCCCCAATCGCAAAATCGCTAGCATCACACATTAACTCGAACATAAGATCCCAGTCTGGAGCGACTATTACCGGGGCAGTGCTTAGAGCTTTCTTTAATAGATCAAAACTTTCTTTACACGGCTCGTCAAAATTGAACGGAACATCCTTCATGAGTAAATTGCACAACGGCTTCGTGATCTTCGAAATATCCTTAATAAACCGGTGGTAAAAACCGGCGTGTCCCAAAAAACTCCTTATCCCTTTTACCGAAGTAGGCGGATGCATCTTCTCGATTGTTTCAATTTTTGCCCGGTTGACTTCAATTCCATGGGAGGATATTCGGTGGCCAAGTACAATGCCCTCCTGGACCATAAAATGGCACTTCTCCCAGTTCAAGACCAAATTTGTTTCTTCGCATCTTTTTAGGACTTTCTGCAAATTTTGCAAACACATATCAAATGAATCACCGAAAACAAAAAAATCATCCATAAAAATTTCAATGCAATGCTCTACCATGTCATAAAAAATAGCCATCATACACCGTTGAAAAGTGGCCGCCGCATTACATAAACCAAAAGGCATACGCCTATAAGCGAAAATGCCATAAGGACATGTAAACGTCGTTTTTTCTTGGTCTTCTGGGGCTATATAAATCTGATTATACCCATAATAACCATCAAGAAAGCAATAGAAATCGTGTCCGGCTAATTTATCTAACATTTGATCAATAAAAGGTAAAGGGAAATGGTCCTTTTTAGTGGCTTTATTTAATTTCCTATAATCTATGCACATACGTCACCCCATGACAATCCTAGTGGGAATTAATTCATTATTATCATTTTGAATAACCGTTATCCCACCCTTCTTTGATACAACTTGGACCGGACTTACCCACTTGCTATCAGAAATAGGAAAGATCATACCTGCGTCGAGGAGTTTTAAAACCTCGATTTTTACCACCTCTTTCATATTTGGATTTAAACGGCGTTGATGCTCCACAGATGGTTTTTAGTCTTCCTCCATCAAAATTTTGTGCATGCAAATGGACGGGCTGATTCCCTTAATATCCGCAATAGACCATCTAAGGGCAGATTTGTACTCCCTCAGTACCCTCAATAATTTCTCCTCTTGATCCCCCGCTAAAGTGGCTGAAAAAATGACAGGCAAGGAATCGTCGGGTCCCAAGAATGCATATTTTAAGTGACTCGGCAACTGTTTGAGTTCTAGCTTTGGGGGTTTCTCGATTGATGGGACGGGTCGAATTGGTGAACTTCGAGCTCCTCACATGGTCGACGGGTGAAAAATGGTGGGGAAGCATCCATGTGTCGTACATAGGCTACATGCTCGGAATTTAATTCGGAAGCAGACCCAACTAAAACGGACTCCAGTGGATCAGATGGATAATTCTCTCGAAAGGCTCTACTTACACACGAGTTAATGACGTCAACTTGGAAACAATTTTCAGCATCACTAGGATATTTTAAGGATCGAAAGATATTGAACGTAACTTGCTCCTCTTGAACTCGTAGAGTAAGCTTCCCTTTTTCCACATCAATTAAAGTGCGGCCAGTTGCCAAGAATGGTCTTCCCAAGATAATTGGGATGTCGTGGTATTTCTTCATATCGAGCACAATAAAATCGGCCGGAAAGATGAATTTATCGACCTTGACTAAGACGTCCTCTATTACTCCCCTTGGATATTTGATAGATCTGTCAGCTAATTGCAAAGAGACCGTCGTCGGCTTGGCTTCCACAATATCCACCTTTTTAAAAATAGAAAGGGACATAAGGTTTATGCTGGCTCCGAGATCACATAAGGCTCTTTCAAAGGACGAATTCCCAATGGTGCATGTAATAGTAAAGCTTCCCGGATCCCTCAATTTAGGTGGTAGCTTCTTCTGTAGAATAGCACTGCACTCCTCCGTCAATGCTACTATCTCATACTCCTCGAGCTTTCTTTTGTTTGATAAGATTTCTTTCATGAACTTCACATAACTCGGCATTTGTTCCAAGGCGTCGGCAAATGGAATGTTGATATGTAGTTTCTTGAAGACGTCAAGAAACTTGGAGAATTGCTTGTCCAATTTTTGCTTTTGCAGACGTTGTGGGAATGGAATTTGAGGAGTGGGATGAGTAGTCGACACTGCCTTTGGCTTGGGCGCCTCGTCCTTTTCTTTCTCACCGTGGTCGCTCTTGTCCTTGTTATTGGTAGGCTGCACTTTCATCTCCTTTCCACTTCGTACCTCGATTGCTTGCACATTTTCCTTGGGGTTCATTTCGGTGGCACTGGGTAGTACACCTTGAGGTCGAGAGGACAATAGATTTGCAATCTGCCCCATTTGTACTTCCAAGTGTTGGATGGAGGCGGAATGATTTTGTAAAATAGTCTCAGTGCGGGTCATGAATTGGCTCGTATTAGCCGCCATTTGAGCCAGAGCATCTTCCAAGGATACCTTTGGTGGTGAGGGGGCTGCTGTGGGGACTGCGTGAATTGAGCTTACGGAGGTTTCTTTAAAGCTTGCCCGTTCTTCCACGAGAAATTTGGGTGATTTCGCCACCCTTGATTGTATGTGTTAGAATACGGATTATTCTGCCGATTCCCGTTCCCCACAAACTGAGCTTGTTCCATCGGATATTGCTCGAAAGGATTTCCAACTTAGCACTCTGCGCTAGGATGAGACCCATTACACCAATTACATGATTCTGTGGTAACGGTAGAAGGAGCATGTGAAAAAGCTTGCAATTATTGAGTTAGCGCCGCAACTTGGGCTGATAGTGTAGAGATCGGATCATTGTCGGAAACTCCCATAACTCGCTTTGGGTTCACACGTTCGGAAGGCCACTGATAAGTGTTTGCAGCCATCGCTTCCAATAAAGAATGAGCTTCCGCCATCGTCTTGCCCATTAACGCTCCTCCAACGGATGCATCAACAAGAGTGCGTGTAGATGCACTTAGTCCGTTATAAAAGGTTTGAATTTGTAGCCAATACGGTAAGCCTTAGTGTGGGCATCTCCGTAGTAAATCCTTGTATCGCTCCCAAGCTTCATGAAGTGATTCCATATCAAATTGCCCGAAAGTAGTTATCTCGTTCCTAAGTCTCGCTGTCTTCGACGGTGGAAAGAACTTAGCCAGAAAGGCTTGTGCTAATTCCGCCCAAGTCGTGATAGAGCCCGGCGGTAATGAATTCAACCAAAACTTGGCTTTGTCCCTTAGAGAGAAAGGGAAAAGCCGCAGACGAATAGCATCATCGGTAACACCGTTATTCTTGAAGGTGTCACAAATCTCGAGAAATGAAGCGATGTGTGGGTTGGGATCATCGTTCGCCAGTCCACAAAATTGGCTTGCTTGTACCATCTGAATAATAGCCAGCTTAATCTCGAAGTTGTTCGCTTGGATGGTTGGACGCCGAATCCACGAAAAGTTTGCATTGATTTGTGGCATTGCATAATCACGGAGTGCCAATGCCGGTTGAGCTTGCTGCATAGGATTGTCTCCTCCGTGATTTTCTGTGTTATCGGCCATGTTGTCTTTTGTCGGTAGCTCACGCTTTTCCTTCTTGTTTTTCCGAAGAGTGCGCTCGAGTTCAGTATCCAAAGGTAATAGGCCTTCGTTACCGAATTTTCTCATGCACTAACCAGAAATTCTTGAAAGAAAAACAAATAAAAAAATTACACAAAAATAAAATAATGTTCAAATTAAGCCTAGAAATACTGAAATCGATATTAGTAAAACAATCAGTCCCCAGCAACGACGCTAAAAACTTGTTACTAAATTTGGTTAACGCAAGTGCACATTGTTGTAAGCAAGTAATAAAGTGGTAAGAAAGTATCGTTCCCTCAAGGACTGACTCACTAATTACCGATTTATGTATATTCTAATTTTATTTGAACTATCGAAATTAGATGTGCAAGTAATAATTAAAAAGAATTAATAAAAGAAAAAAAATAGTAAAAGCGATTGTTCAAAGAAGAAAAAATAGGGAAGTAATCTAGGATTGTGAATCCACCTTGGTTTATCCGAATTACTCTTGATTTATATGAATTAAATGATTTCCCAATTTATTGAAGGCGAAGACTGCTAAAATAATCTACTACATCTCCCGAGGTCAATAAAATTTTCTAAGGGGAATAAAGCACTCTATTCCTAGGTGAATTAATTCGTCAATAGGCAAAAAGTATGAAATCTTCAAAAAGGCCACGTAATTCCTATGCGTATATCCCTATCTCACAAGATAAAACGTTTCTCGCCAATTTTCCTACCAACTCTCCGATCCCGATTCGAGTTGCGTAATCAAAACAAATCAATCATAGGCCACATAATTGACAGTAAATAAAACAATTGGGAAAACTCAATAAGAAAGGGAAATATATTTTAATAATACAAAATCAAAAGTTAATTCGTCAAAACCTCAGTTTCATCAAAATCCTAGAATAGGGTTCTAGCCCGACATGCTAGAAACTAATACAGAAAGAAGTTAGGAAAGCATAAAAAAAATCAAACACAGTTGAAGAACTTGGATTCCTCCGTTCTCTAGCTTCCGCTCTCTGCTTGATCGGTGTTTTTCTGCTTCTCTTCGATGATCTCTCTTCAGACCTTTTAATCCCTATTTATAACCACCATTTGTCTCTAAAACGCGTCCGGGAATTAGGTCGAAAACGGGCTTCAGAACAGTCCAAAAACAAAGGCTGGATCATCAAACCCGCGTCGGGGGCCGCGGCCCGGCTTTAGTGTGGTGCGGCCCCAGTTGTGCTGCGCGCTATGCCTGGGCGGCATTTTCTTCATAGGTCGCGGCTCAGCATCTTCGTGCCGCAGCCCCCGGTACAGTGAGTTCGGCGCCTTGCTGTGTCGTGCATGTGCCGCGGCCTGGCCTTGGTGTGTCGCGGCCCCTGACCAAAAATTGTCGTTTTCGCCCGTTTTTCGTCGTTTTGGCTTCCGGACTCCAATTTCCTCCAAAACATATAAAGATAGTGCATTAAAAGCTCATTTATGTAGATTTAGACTTAAAATGGATATAAAATAATAATAAATAAGCACGTAAAAATACATCTAACAGTTATAAGGCAATCGAGATATTGAATCATCCGCTGCATCATTGTTATCGGTTGGCCATTCTAAGGCAATCGAGGTACTGAATTGGGACTGTCGAGGATAGTTCCCATCCGTTGTGTCGTTATTATCGAGTACGATGCCCATCCGTGAGTCATCATTATCATGTTGGCCGACTCAAGGTAGCACACTATCATTCTCGTGAATTCGGTAATCTACGGATCGTTGTCGTTTGTGATTAATTATATTTTGGAGGCTAGTCTCGGCTAGTGCTCATTATGGGTAAGTTTGGGGGCTTGAACCTTCACGGTTGGGTTTCCAACACCTACAATTCAGTAGGTCACGGCCATTGGATGGTTAATTGTGATACGGCTTTGTGCCGTGGCTTCGGCCCTAATTGTGATACGGCTTCGTGCAGTGGCTTCGGCGCTAATGGTGATACGGCTTCGTGCCGTGACTTCGGCCCTAATTGTGATACGGCCTCGTGCCGTGGCTTCAGCCCTAATGGTGATACGGCTTCGTGCCGTGGCTTCGGCCCTAATTGTGATACGGCCTCGTGCCGTGGCTTCGGCCCTAATCGATATAGCTTCGGGCTGTTTTGGCTTCATGTGATTGTGATATTTGACAGCTTCAGCTGAGTGTCTTTTAGGCCTTTGTGATTGTCCTGGTAATTTCATTGGAGCCTTCGGGCATTGTGATTCATAATTAATTCAGTTCTGGTTTGGTTCATGTCGTGTAATTCATTGTGGTACCCTATAATTATTTCGCCGTTGGGCATTTACGTTCTAACCTATCGAACAGGTATTAATAGTATGTCGTGGGCATAGTGTTTCACGAATGCTCGGTTCTTACCTTGGTTTGTGAGCATCTCGTATTATTATTATTATCATTGTACCGTTTCATTCTGCCTTTGGATGCATATCATGTTATACGTGTATTTGATGTTCATTATCTGGATGACTGACCCCGTGGGGGCGGAATATGTTTTCATGTTTTAGGTGCTTGCGAGGAGAGAGTTGAGAGACATGGGCATGATGATGGCGACGAGGCATTCGAACGATACTAGTCAGAGCTGTTCATGTTGGTTAGTCATTTGGAGTGTTCTCCAGTTTGTCAGTCATTGTCATTTTTGTATTACCCGAGCAGATGCTCGTGGATGTTGTTGTATTTTATTTTTGGCCATGTAGGCCCATTGTTGTCGTTGAAATTCCTTATCGGAATATTGTGTCGGATATCATGGTAGGGACTATGATTTTCCCTTATTGTTTAATTTAATGTATTTTAGTCATGTTCGCCTGGTGGATCTCCTGGCGTGGGGTCCACGGCACTGTAATAACCCAATAGGATATGGGGGTGTTACAGACATCTAGACCCGGTAATTTACCACACGACACGAAAACACGCACGAAAACGACACGAAAATTTAGGCCCTGTTCTCTTTGCTATTTTCTGGTCATTTTCTGTTTTTATTTTCGAAAATACTAAAAACGTGTTCTTTTTATCATTTTCGAAAATGCATTTTGGAAAACAAAAAATATATTTGTACACAAAACGCAAAATGCCCAAAATCTCGTTTTGAGCGTTTTGTGTGTATTTCAACAAAAATTTTTCCAAATGCTCAAAATGCATTTTGAGTTTTTTTTTTTGGATAATCCTAATTTGAAACTAAGTCTAAAATAAAGATTTATGAATTTAATATTAATATTACAAAAAAATATTTTGCAAAATAAATTTAACAGAATGCGTTTTCAACAACTTTGAAAACAAAAATAAAAACAGAAAACATAAAACATTTTGCAAAATGAAAATACAAAACAAAATACAAACAGAACGCCCCCTTAGTATTTGGGTTTGTATTTTGAGTACACGACACGAAAACACATGAACACAAAAGTACACGACCGAGATTTAATATCGATTTTGTGTTTACCCTTTGGGTACACGACACGACACGAGGTACACGAAATAAATAAATATATACAATATTTCATATTTAATTTTATAAAAATATATTTTATGAATTCTGTTTGTACTAAACTTTAAAATTTGAAAATATAATGTGAACTTTCATAAATTTTGTGTAAATATTCGTGTATTCGTTGCCATTCTTTTCATTTCGTCTACTCAAAACCTATAAAAATAATATTAAAATATTAAAATTATTATTTTTTATAATATTTTAATGTTTACTTTATATTAGGTGCCTGACACGAAAACACGATTTGAAATGACACGAATTTGCGCGGTACACGACACGACATAACACGAATTTATTTCGTGTCGTGTATACGAAACACGTAAGTACACGACACGAAAGTACACAACGCCAACGAATTGACAGGTCTAGTGTGCTTGTGTCATTTTTGATGGAGTTTATTTTCTTTTATTCTATTGTTTATTGCGTTGATATTTATGTTGGTATAGTTTGGTTTGTGTGTTATCCCTTTTAGGTTGACTTTTATTATGGAATGAGCACATATATAGTGTGTTCAAAATCGGATATTCGGATTTTTAGATATTCGAAATTTTGGATATCTGAAAATTTAGATAGTAGATTTTGATATTCGATATTGGAAAATCGGATATCCGAAATTTCGGATACGGATATCGGATATCCAAATCTCCGAAAAAAATATGCATTATGTTCGGATATCCATATATTCAGAAAAAAATATTCGGATTTGGATATCGGATATCCGAATATCAGAAAAAAACTCCGGATATGGATATCGGATATCCGAATATCCGAATACCTTATATTATTTAAAATATAAAAAGATAAAAATTTTCGGATATTTCGGATATCCGAATATCCGATTTTTCTGAAAAGTACTATCCGATATCCGAATCCGAAGTTCCGGATATCCGGAACTTCGGATATCCTAATTTTCGAATATCCGGAACTTCGGATTTTCGGATATTTTGGATCAATATCGGATATCGAATATTGAATATTTGATATTTTTGAACACCCCTACACATATAAAGCTTGTTGCTGGGTTTAGCGAACTTAGGAGAATAACATGGATGACATAAAGATAACAAATACTATGAGTCTTTTTATGTAGAATAAGGCGGGCATTAAATAATGCAAGTATTTCGAAAATAGGAATAAAAAATAGCACAAAATATATAAGTCGACAAATATTGAATTAAATCGATTGATGATAAGTGGTAATTTTACCACATTTTTCTAGGATTTTATACTAGGTTTTTATATCGTTTCGTGATTAATGTGCTCGTATTTGGCTTATTTATGATTAGTCGAGCCGTATTACGCGTTTGGGTTGGTTTTAGTGTGTTTGCAGGTTTTTAGAGCCAAAAGGACCCAAAACGAGACAAAGGACCGAGAGTCGAGTCACGAACGGAAGAAACGGATTTTTTGCAAGAGACAGACCACCCTATCGGCCCAGCCTATCGGCCGATAGGTGCGTCCGAAAGGAGTTCCTGCCCTATGGAGTGAAGTCGACCGACGAACCATCTATCGGCCAGCCTATCGGCCGATAGGCCAGTCCGATAGGCTGCCCAGCGGACTCTCGTGTTTTGGCGGATTTTGACTCTTTTGGAGAGATTTTGTTTCCTAGATTAGGGCTAATCGGGATTTTAACCCCCTTAGGCTATATAAACCTCCTCCTAGACCTAGTTTTAGGAGGTGGGATCATTCTTTTTCATCTTTTATCATCTTAAGCATAATTTTACATCTTCTTAGCAAGATTAATTCTTTTGATACAAGAACTTTTTGGAGGCAGCAATTATTATTGTTTTTCGGAGATTGAAGACTCGGAGTTCATCCGTAAGGGTTGTAATCTCTCTTTTCATATTAATAATATGCATTCTTCATCTATTTCTTGTTTAATTTCAATTATGTCTGGCTAAATTCATTGATTGATTCTAGGGTTAGTAAATTTAATTGATGTTCACATGATGTTCCTTTGATTACCTTTTTACCTTTCATCCTAGGCTTGTGATCAAGTTGTGTTAAATCTCATGTTAGATTAAAGGGCCCTTAATCGATGCATGCTAGCTAATTGATTTTGCCCGGAAGGAGTAATTAATTAGTGGAAATACTTGATGCACAATATGATTTTATCTTGAGACCTGACGGAGTAAGATAAATCATAGATAAATAAGTTGGCGCTTTTTAAGTGATTTAAATTCTTTGAGCCCTGGCGGGGAAAAGGGTTTAAATTAACTATCTTTCTAGGTTGCCTTGATCGGAATTCTAGATTGGCTGAGTGATTATTTCTAGGATTGAATTAAAATTTGGGGAAAAGGAATCAAGTGAATGGATTGTGTGAACTCAATTAGATGATACTACCCTAGGATCAATTACCTTTAGACTTGTGATTTTATCTTGCTAATTTGTTTATTGCTTGATTTAGTTAATTCATCTTTTATTTAATTTTTATTTTTCGATTTTTAAAGTTAGATAATTAGAATCAAAACAAACTTTCGGATTCCTAAATAGCAGTCAAATTTTGAGTAGAGTTACTTCCTTTATTTTCGACACATCAATTCCCTTGGGTTCGACACCTTGGAAATACTCCGAGGTTTTACAAATTTTAAAATTGATCGGATTTGAAAACCATACTACGCGAATCCCAGCGATCAAATTTTTGGCGCCGTTGCCGGGGAATTGATAGAAAACTTAAGGGGATAATTCGAAAAAGAAGAGATTGTTACTTTAGGTTGTTTACTATTATTATTAATATTCGATCTCGTTTCCTCACATCTTGTTTTCTCTTCCTTGTAGGCGGTGCATGATCACAAGATCCCAAGGAAAGGACTTATTTCCTTTGGATCCGGAAATCGAGAAGTCTTTGAGGAGGAAGAAGCAAGAAGCGAGAATCGAGACTATTTCCATACTTTTCGTTGATACCATGGCCGGCATTGTTGACCCACCACGAGAACTCGCTCGTCCCGAGAAGATCCCTTTGAATGCCCGCTTTCGACCGAAGCTGGACGATTATCAAGAAGGAGGTTGGGGAAAGATTGATGCCAACAACTTCGAGCTTAAGCCATCCCTCATCGCTACGGTGAAGTCTCAAACATACGGAGGAGGAGTTAATGAAGATCCAAACGCTCACCTTGAGTCGTTTTTGGACATATGTGCCACCATCAAGCAAAACGGAGTGCCTCCGGATGTCATTAAGCTCCGCCTATTCCGGTTCTCCTTAGAAGACGATGCGCTAGATTGGTACAAGAGCCTAGATCGGAAGGAAATTGGTACTTGGAGAGAGATGACTCGGTTGTTCTTAGCACAGTTCTATCCTCCCTTGAAGGTGCAAAAACAAATCAACGATATCTTGCAATTCGAGCAATATGAGGATGAATACTTATACGAGGCATGGATCCGATTTAAGAAGCTACTTCGCAAATGCCCACAGCATGGAATTGACAAGGAGGAAATCTATATTCGGTTTTATCGGGGTTTGACGAGGAAGGCTAGAAGAGAGTTGGACTATTCATCGAAAGGGGGATTTCTTGCTAACGATTATGAAGAGGCCAAGAATCTCATCGAGCTAGCAGTCAACAATGATTACGAGGAGGTGACCGATAGGAAGATGACGAGAAGAAAGGTCCCATCCGGTGACGAGGACGCCTACGGTGATTTGAAGGCGAAATTTGAAAGACAACAAAAAGAACTTGAGATGCTAAAAAAGAATACTTTAGGAGTCAATGCAGTTTTTGAAGAGCTAAACGAGCCTATTGCAATTGAGGAGGATGTGAATTACGTGCAAGGAGAAAACTTCCGGCAAGGGGGAAATAGGGGAAACTATTATCCGAACAATCGAAACCACCCTAATTTCTCCTATGCCAACCCGAACAATGCTCTTCAGCCACCACCGGGATTTAACGTGAAAAACGGGGTTATTCAAGAGCCGATTGCTAAGACACCGATGGAAGAGATGTTGGAACGGTTGGAGGCGAGTCAAAGAGATTTTATTTATAAAGTAGACAAGAGGTTCGGGGCTCTCGAGCATAGTGTGACATCTATTGGAAACTCAGTGATAGCCTTGACAAAGCAGATGTCGATGGTGGAGACCCAAATGAGTCAAATGGCGAACGCCCAAGCCGGATTTCATAAGCCGGGCCATTTTCCGAGCAAAGACTGAGACCAACCCAAGACGCAACAATGCAACGCAATCGAGCTTCGGAGTGGGACAAGGTACAGTAATCATGGGGTTGGAGTTAAGGAATCTGGAAACGAGGATGTATTAGAAACGGGAGCCGAGAACGAGAAAGAAGATGAAATGCAGCAGGCCCATCGGCCAAGCCTATCGGCCGATAGGCCCACCCGATACCCAGACAGAATGCCGGCAGTGGATCCTATTGACCCCCCTATCGGTCGAAAGGCTCCTGGAAGTTCGAATGTGAAGGATTTTGAGGTAAAAGCTCCATTTCCACAGCGATTGGCCAAGTCGAGACATGATGAAAAGCTTCAACGATTTATCGACATGTTTCAAAAGGTGAATATCAACATTCCACTTCTAGACGCTTTGAGAGACATGCCGGGGTACGTTAAATTCTTGAAAGACGCTGTGGCAAGCAAGAGGAAGTCGGCAAAGTTTGAAACAATACATTTGACAGAGGAGTGTAGCGCTATCATTCAAAACAAGCTCCCGCTCAAGCAGAAGGATCCGGGACGTTTTACTTTGACATGCAAGATTGGCGACCAAACGTTCCATAATGGGTTGTGTGATCTCGGGGCAAGCATCAATCTTATGCCTCTATCCATCTTTAAGAAGTTGAAGATTGGGGAGATGAAGCCGACTACCATTTCTCTACTCATGGCGGACCGGTCGATCTCTTATCCGAGGGGAGTTGTGGAGGATGTGTTCGTTAGAGTCCAACACTTAGTATTCCCGGCCGATTTCATAGTTCTTGATATGCCCGAGGACGAGAATCAACCATTGATCTTTGGGAGACCGTTTCTAGCGACGGGGAGAGCACTTATCGACGTCCAAGAGGGTGATCTTACCTTCCGGGTTAATGATCAAAATCTGAAAATTTCCATCTATGACGCGATGAAGAAGCCCGATGATGCGCCCGAGGAATGTTGTGAAATTGAGTCTATTATGCCGCCCCCGACCGACTTGTTGGAGCATTGCATTTCACAATCCATTTACTCACATTCCGATGTTGAAGAAATTTACGAGGATTTGCCAAAGTATGTTCGAATGTTGGAGGCGAACGAGAGTCGATCTAATGAGAAGGACGTATGCTATCTTGATATCAACAAACCCGTTCAAGGGGGAGTTGTCGCTGAAGACCCGGACTGAATGAGGTATCGTCTAGCTAAAGACGTTAAACGTAGCACTTGTTGGGAGGTAACCCAACGTATGTATATTAGTTCGTTTTATTCGTTTGTTTTCGATTTTTCGTTTGCGTGATTTTTGTAGTTTCTAGTTTCGTAGTAGCTTTGTTAGTTTTGTTAAGTTCTAAACCATGCACGCCGAGTTTTGGATACTTGCAGGTCTTTAATCGCCATATCCAAGCAAAAACTGGACCAAGTATACGAAATAGAACGAGTTGAAAAATTTTTTGAGACAGAAGATCCTATCGGCCTGCCTATCGGCCGATAGGCCCGGCCGATAGGCTGAGGAAAATTAACAGAATTTTTATGTTACAAGCAGTGGTCGATAGGCAGATCCTATCGACCGATATCCCGCCCGCTATGATCCGAGCTCGCCGACAAACTCGCCATTTCCGCCACAGTGATCAGGTACTCCATTAACAAAGCCACTCCTTTCTCTTTTCAAACTTATTCCTCCTTTAGGATGCGAAATAAGTTTGGGGGGGGGGGGGGGGAGAAGTGCGGCTTTGTTAATTTCTTTACGTGTGAGTACCTTGTTTGCCTTGTATCTTTATTTGCTTGTGTTGGTGCCCGTTGTTTTTATTTGTGCTTACCATATTGGTGTTGCGTGGTTTTGGCTTTTGTTGCTTAGTTTTTAGTTTTTGTTATGTTCATTTTCGTTTGGTGTGTTTGCTAGTTTCTATTTTTTTTAGGTCGTAGTAGTGTTTTGCTTTCGTGTTTGCTTTTATTTGCTTTTCGTTGTTTGCTTTGAGGCCTTGCTTGTCTTAGTTTTTCTTTATTCGTGAATTTTTCGTGCTTCTATTTGTGTGATACCGATGTTACGACACTGTTTTCTCTCCAAGAAACGGTCGAGTTTTAGTCGAGTTGTAGTCAGTTATTTCTGTTTTGCATAGTATTCATTTAGGTCCAAAATTTTTCGTGATTGTAGAGGTCTTGGCAGATAAGAGATGATACATACTTGTTTTAAAATCACCGTCAATACGTTTGGTTACATCTTCCGGATAGTGAGTCGTACTGTTTCTTTAGTCGTGTTGGCACTTAGATTGAGTTTAGAGTCGGTCAGTTTTTCCCAAAAGTCGAGATAATGTTGTTCTATGAAGGGAAGTCTAGTAACCAGGGGCATTCGCGTGACCCGTTGTTTACCCTCGCGTAAAACGACGACTCTGATTAGACTAGTGATTTAGATATTTCACATGTGCCAATGATAGGGAACCTAGTAACCGGGGGTATTCGCGTGACCCGCTGTTTACTCTCGCGCAAAACGGCGACCTTGATTCGGACATGCGGAAATTATATATTCGAGTTGTTTCTCCGCTGTAGACGGGAACTTAGTAACTAGATGTCTTTTACGTCAAATGGTTTCCTAATACATGAGAATGGAAGTTCCACCCTAGGATTACCCCGATGAAACATCCCGAGATCCTAACCTAGTGGTCAACCCGAATCAAATTCTTGAACATATATTTAAGGGAATACTTTCCGAGGTTTATTTGTTATGAAACTCGTGAAAATTGTGCCACTAGACTGTGTAACGGGACGAACTAGCTTGTTTATTTTAGCCTTTCATATTGACGGTCGATTTGACTCACGTTTTGTTAATCTTTGAGCTGGATTTTCTTCATGAACGAATGATTAGGACTGAACTTGACTACTTTGCGGAATCATTATTCTGAGTGCAGCTCGCTTTTACGACACTCAGATTATTTAGAGAGAATTATAGGATAGTATTGATTAGGTTGAACACTATGAGTTGCACGATGATTCACGACATTTTTTTCTTTTCTTTTTGTTGTTCGGGACGAACAAGGCTTAAGTTTGGGGGGGTTCGATAAGTGGTAATTTTACCACATTTTTCTAGGATTTTATACTAGGTTTTTATCTCGTTTCGTGATTAATGTGCTCGTATTTGGCTTATTTATGATTAGTCGAGCCGTATTACGCGTTTGGGTTGGTTTTAGTGTGTTTGCAGGTTTTTAGAGCCAAAAGGACCCAAAACGAGACAAAGGACCGAGAGTCGAGTCACGAACGGAAGAAATGGATTTTTTGCAAGAGACAGACCACCCTATCGGCCCAGCCTATCGGCCGATAGGTGCGTCCGAAAGGAGTTCCTGCCCTATGGAGTGAAGTCGACCGACGAACCATCTATCGGCCAGCCTATCGGCCGATAGGCCAGTCCGATAGTGCCAAATGACTCTCGTGTTTTGGCGGATTTTGACTCTTTTGGAGAGATTTTGTTTCCTAGATTAGGCTAATCGGGATTTTAACCCCTTAGGCTATATAAACCTCCTCCTAGACCTAGTTTTAGGAGGTGGGATCATTCTTTTTCATCTTTTATCATCTTAAGCATAATTTTACATCTTCTTAGCAAGATTAATTCCTTTGATACAAGAACTTTTGGAGGCAGAATTATTATTGTTTTTCTGAGATTCAAGACTGAGTTCATCCGTAAGGGTTGTAATCTCTCTTTTCATATTAATAATATGCATTCTTCATCTATTTCTTGTTTAATTTCAATTATGTCCTGCTAAATTCATTGATTGATTCTAGGGTTAGTAAATTTAATTGATGTTCACATGATGTTCCTTTGATTACCTTTTTACCTTTCATCCTAGGCTTGTGATCAAGTTGTGTTAAATCTCATGTTAGATTAAAGGGCCCTTAATCGATGCATGCTAGCTAATTGATTTTGCCCGGAAGGAGTAATTAATTAGTGGAAATACTTGATGCACAATATGATTTTATCTTGAGACTCGGAGTAAGATAAATCATAGATAAATAAGTTGGCGCTTTTAAGTGATTTAAATTCTTTGAGCCCTGGCGGGAAAAGGGTTTAAATTAACTATCTTTCTAGGTTGCCTTGATCGGAATTCTAGATTGGCTGAGTGATTATTTCTAGGATTGAATTAAAATTTGGGGAAAAGGAATCAAGTGAATGGATTGTGTGAACTCAATTAGATGATACTACCCTAGGATCAATTACCTTTAGACTTGTGATTTTATCTTGCTAATTTGTTTATTGCTTGATTTAGTTAATTCATCTTTTATTTAATTTTTATTTTTCGATTTTTAAAGTTAGATAATTAGAATCAAAACAAACTTTCGGATTCCTAAATAGCAGTCAAATTTTGAGTAGAGTTACTTCCTTTATTTTCGACACATCAATTCCCTTGGGTTCGACACCTTGGAAATACTCCGAGGTTTTACAAATTTTAAAATTGATCGGATTTGAAAACCATACTACGCGAATCCTAGCGATCAATTGAGACTTATGAACGGAGAGTAACTTTCACATGGAGGGAAATTCAATTTTGTTCGAACTTGATCTTTTTTTTTTTAAGTTGGAAACAAGATGAGTTTTTTTTTGAAGGATATGAAACTGTATAATGGATCGGTTGGGGCACCAATAATTTTTCATGAGTTTTCCTGTTGTCTTAGTCGTGATAATTATTTACTTGAGGACAAGAAAAATGCTAAGTGTATGGGAGTTTGTTTAGTTGATTTATGGTTTTATAGTGTTTTAGCATCGTGTATTGCTTGTATTTTGTGTGTTTTATCGTCTAATTTTTAAGTTTTTCGTTGTTTCTATATTATTTTGCGTGACGTCGTATTTTGTGTTAGTGGTGATAGAAAAGAAGAAAATATTTAATGATATAGACAGATGCAAGGCGAAGTAAACTCATATTATTGCGATTCGATGATGTTCAAGTAGAAGGGCGAGAGAGCAAAGAGATAACAGATCAAAATTATGTATAAGCTAATGAAGTTACAACGTAATGGTACAAAAATGCTCAATCAATATTCAATACCTAGAATACGAGAATGAGTAATATTTGGTTGGAAATAATCGAGATAACTTTCTAACACCGCTGATCGCTCGTCGCTTCGAATTTCTTAGAGGAAGTAATGATTAAAACAGCCAAGTTGCGCGCAGAGCGCAGCGCTCGGTCACATGTGAGCGAGATGACGGCCGGTAAAGTGAGTCGGTGCTCACTTTGCTGCACAGCTTTTTCTTTTTTTAGTTTCTTATTTCCTTTTTTGTTTTGGACTCTTCCAACTTGTTCTTTAGTACAAATATAAGGTATTGAGGAGTCCAATTAAGCATTATTCAACCCTAGGAACATCTAGTTTCTTTTCCTCATATTTTGGAGATCTACTGGAGTTTTTGAATAATAATTCAAGATCAGGAATTGATATTCAATAATTATTTATATTAATCTATTTATGTGTATGATTCAATTGTTCTTAAAAAGAATTCATAGAATGATGATGTATGAATCCTTTTATCTTGTTGAATCAACCAAATATGAGGTAAACTTCAAATTCTTGATCAGGCAAACTCATTTGAGTAACATGAAGGATAATTAATCATTGTTCAAATTTCTTAATTCGACTGAAACACTTTAATAGTTGATTGATTGGTCATTTTTTGATCACTCTTAGGTAATAGAAGAGGTTTATTTATTGTTGATAGGACAACATTTAATGCAACTGGAGGGAGACAAGTCCGAACGCTCTGAAGAGCATATAATGCAAAGAAAGAAAGGATGTCTGAAGCATTAAATACGATCTGCTTTAATTCAAATATTCAGCAGCCGCCAATCAAGAGACAGACGTCAACATATCACCAACCAGCAACGGCTTCATTTATAACAGATACATTTCCAAAGTTATAAATACCCTCAAGCCAGAGGACTTTTATACATGAACAAGCTATTCATAATCGCGAAAGCTCTGACAGATCACTCTGACAATCTAGCGATTACACAGAAGTATATTTCGTGAGCATACATCAGTATCCAAGCAAAGAAATATACAAGTCCTCAATGCAAACAGCACAGCATACAACGACTGTTCATCCGTGATAAAGCTGCTGTTTGAGAAGTGTTCTACCCTTATCGTTGAGATTATCATTAGCCATGTGTGGACTAAGGATCCTTACGTATTCTGATCTGTGTGGGAAGAATAGCATTAAAGACGAAGCTTCGATCTGTGTGAGAAGAAGCAAGTCAAAAAAAAAGCTCAAGACAATTTGTGTGAACGATCCAAAGTTGCAGTCCCTGTATCAATCTGTGTAAACAATACAAAGACAGGTTTAGTTAAAGTCAAGTAGTTGTGTACGTAGTAATTTTAATAAATTCTTTACTCATGTGTGGAGGACCAGTGGACGTAGAGGGGTTTACCTCGAACCACTTTAAACTGTGTGTTATTTACTTTCAGTATTTACTGTTTTAATGCTACTGTGATTTGATAGTATACATTGTAAAAACCCTATACGCACCAAGCAAACAGGAGAACACCTAGTTGCTGTATTTACAGCAACTCACACGACAAACGTCCGCTACGAAAAATAACTTCGAAAATCATACAACTTACCGTGCGTCTATATTCTAAGCTATATATTGTATACTTAGTGGCCAACATCAGCTTATTAGGATCCCCATTCAACACATGTGATGAACGAAATGAAGAGACCGCCCCCTACTAGTATCACTGGGACTCCTCGCCGTCAACGTTCTCTTCCCGTGCCTTTGCCTTGCCATGACCTGAAAACAATATCCCCCAACGGGGTCAGTTACACAAAACAACAATCCTCAAGAGTTAACAATAACCATAATTACATATCTTAGTTATGAAATCCAGCTGAAGAGGGGCATCATAGTACGCCCGTAATGGGACGTGCAAGTGCACAAGACGAGTGTCTGGATACACCCGCACTTATACCTAATTAGTCTCACGGAGGCACGTTACCGTGTGCACAGTCCATTGTGTCGGTGAACCCGATCACATGACTATCGTGTGCCCGACTAAAAATTCCACACATAACCACCCGGCCAAGAAATATGAACCCAGAAGGTCACATGCACAAAAATGACCATGATGAAAATTAATGAATAACAATTCGACAAGGGTCAAGAGTGACTCACCGAGATGAAATAATAATGAAATGAATGATATCTCATTGAATTGATTGGAACCGTCGTTCCTCGTGAATTGAATGATTAGTTTGACAATTACAAGTTTCAACATGATTAATATACTATGAATGAATTATGAGTATGAATGAACAACAACGAAAAGAATGAATATCCTTTTAACCGAGTAAGAATTAACTTACTCAACACCGGTGATGAAATGTCTTCTCACAAACAAATGTCTCTAATGGAGATATCGGTCACTCGAACAACCTTGAATAACACAATTACCAACAAATGCTCAATATACGTATTAAACACGATTATCACCAACTCAAAAGTCGATATAACAATAACCAAAACTCATTGGGGCATTCTAACGGATACGTTGCAAACATTCTCCCGTTGGTTATAACTATCCCCCAAAGATATCGAAAACCAACCTCCAAAAGTAAATCAATCCAACAAAACTTCATTAATGGCATCAATGATCCGATAGGGAACCACAACTCAAGGTTACGAGAACATCAATCGGAAACCCCCAAAAATAACCCAAGTCAAACACCAAGGGTTCTTGAAATAATTCCCCAAATATTCATCAAATCCGAAATATACACCAATAAATCCATAGGAATACATGTATCCAAGGTAGATAATCCATATATAACATATTCCAACACAATAGCAAGCTCACATGAAAACATCGGAAGGAAAACACTCGAACAATGAAATTCTAGATTCAAGAAATGATTATCTTGATTTGATGTGTTGGAGAATATTAGGTGATGATTAATCCAACTTAGAAGCTTGAAGATGATGATAGGTGAGTGAAGCTCGAAAAGATCTCTCCAAAACGCCGGAAATCACTCGAAAATGCCAAAAAACGAAGTGAGGAGTGAAAATGACGAAAATTGACTGGACTGTCCAATTTATACTGATCCAGTTTAGCGCACGCTATGTCCTGATATGTAGCGTGCGCTAGCGGGTTAACCGGACAGTCCAGTGAGCTATGACTGCCTCGTTAGCGTATGCTACGAACTTGGTAGCATGCGCTAACGTCTTCCCGATAGCGTGCGTTAATCCAAAATGTTAGCGTACGCTAACTGATGTCTGATGCCCAGTAACTGAAGTACAGAACCTACTATCCTCTGGCCTGATTGAGCCTTAGCGCGCGCTACCCTATTATTAGCGTGCGATACCAATTGACCCTTGCGTATGCTATGGACACTCTTAGCGTGCGCTACGAATTATTTCAACTCAGTCCAGTACCCACTTGACTGTCTGTTCTAAAATGCTAGTGCGCGCTGATGGATCCCGATAGCGTGCGCTACATACATCATTAACGTACTTTATACTCCAACTGTAGCGTACATTATGAATCTCACTAATCCAGTCTAGCGCCTTCTAGACTGTCTTCCCAAATGCGTTAGCGTGCACTAATACTAAGAGGTTAGCGTGCGCTACCTGTACTCAATTAGCGCGCGCTAACAAGAATACGTAGCGTGCGCTACTCCTCATGCACAGTCCAACACAAAGATGACGACGAAGATAAACTCGGCACAATCTCAAACAAGGTAGGAAGACGATGATAACTGATCCAGGATTCCAAGTATGTCAAACAGTGAACACTATGAACGAACATGAATGATGAATGATTATTACTGAGTGAAATATTACTGAATGAGAATTAACTGAATGATACTGAATGAATTTACAATCGGGTATTACATACTCCCCCCTTAAAAATAGTCTCGTCCTCGAAACTAAGGGTCAAACAAATCGGGATAACTCCCCTGCATACCATCCTTGGTTTCCCAAGTATCCTCTTCGACTCCGTTTAGAGACCACTGAATCTTAACCAAAGGAATTGTCTTGTTCCTCAACTATTTGATTCGCCGCTCTAAGATTCGTGCAGGACGCTCCTCGTACGTATGATCATTCGCGATCTCAATTTCATCGAATTGAAGTTTGTGACTAGGGTCGGCAACATACTTCCGCAACTGAGAGACATGAAATACGTTATAAATTCAGCTCAAGGCTGGAGGTAAAGCCAATCGATAAGCCAGATCGCCCACTCGATCCAAAATCTCAAACGGTCCAATGAATCTCGGACTCAACTTCCCCCGCTTCCCGAAATGGAAAATCCCTCGACTAGGGGTTACCTTGACCAAAACATGGTCACCTGCCTCGAACTCTAATGGTCGACGATGATTATCTGCATATGACTTTTGTCGACTCTGAGCGGTCAGCAAACGACTCTTGATCAAAGCTACCTTCTCGCGGGCGGCTATAAGCATATCGGGCTCAGTGCCGACTGATTCTGATAAGTCATCCCAGCATAGGGGAGATCGACAACGACGACCATATAAGGCCTTGTAAGGTGCCATCTGAATCGAAGCATGCCAACTGTTATTATACGTGAATTCGATCAACGATAGTTGGGCTTCCCAACCATCTTTCCAATCGAGGACGCATGCTCTCAACATGTCCTCCAACGTCCGAATTGTTCTCTTTGATTGTCCATCGGACTGAGGGTGAAAAACCATCCTAAAGTTGAGCTGAGTTCCCATGGGACGATGAACTGATTTCCAAAAATGTGACACGAATCGCCCGTCACAATCAGAAAGGATACTCTTAGGGGTACCGTGCAATCTCACTATCTCTTTGATGAACAATTGGGCAAGTCTCTCGGGACCCTACGTATCCTTAATCTCAAGGAAATGAGCTGACTTAGTTAAATGGTCCACAATCACCCAAATTGTATTCATGCCCCGCCGAATCATCGACAAACTCGTGATGAAATCTATTGAAATATCCTCCCACTTACATTCTGGGATAGGAAGCGGTTTCAGCATGTCCGCTGGTCGCTGATGTTTTATCTTGACTTGTTGGCAGGTGAGACATCTTGAAACAAACTCTGCGACTTCTCTCTTCATATTACTCCACCAGTATTTTTGTGTCAAGTCTTTGTACATCTTGCTGGACTCCGGATGAATAGAGTAAGGGGTAGCATGGGCCTCTCTCAAAATCGAGTTTTTCAACTCATCATCCGCCGGAACACATAACCGGTTCTTAAATCGCAAAAGTACATGCTCGTGGATTACAAATCCAGGGGCTTTCCCCTGAGTCACATCATCTCGAATGCGCAATAAAAATGAGTCTGAACCCTATTTTAGTCTAATCGCCTCCTCAAGTGGCGATGAAATCTCCAGCATGCAAAGCTGTCCTTGTACACGTTGTAACCAAACCTCGATCTCATGCCTAAGGAATTCCCGCTGAAGTTCCTTTTGAACAGTTAAACGAGCAAGTATCTGCTCCTGAATGGACTTATGGTTCAAGGCATCGGCGACAAAATTCGCCTTACCCGGGTGATACTGAATCTTAATATCATAATCCTTAATCAGTTCTAACCACCGTCTCTGACGCATATTTAACTCCTTCTGAGTAAATATATACTTCAAACTCTTATGGTCGGTGAAAATCTGACAGGTGATGCCATAAAGATAATGACGCCAAATCTTCGACGCGAATACCACGACCGCTAGCTCCAGGTCGTGGGTTGGATAATTGACCTCATAAGGCCTCAGTTGCCGCGAGGCATAAGCAATTACTTTCCCATTCTGCATTAGTACACATCCGAGACCCTGCCCGGACGTGTCACTATAAACCACGAATCCCTCTGTCCCTTGTGGTAAAGAAAGGACATGCGCTGAAATTAAACGACTCTTGAGTTCCTCAAAACTCCGTTGACATGTGTCAGACCACGTGTATTTCTTATCCTTCCGCAAAAGGTTCGTCATGGGTTGAGTGATTTTAGGAAATCCTTCCACAAATCGCCGATAATAGCCAGCTAATCCGAGAAAGCTTCGAATTTCCTTAACATTCTTCGGAGGTTGCCAATCTCGGATAGCATCCGTCTTCTGGGGGTCGACACGTACTCCATTTGCTGAAATTACATGTCTGAGAAATGTCACCTCGGACATCCAGAATTCACACTTGGAAAACTTCCCATAGAGCTGCTCTCGTCTCAACACGTCGAGAACCTGATGAAGGTGAAATTCGTGCTCCTCTCGGTCACGAGAATAAATCAAAATGTCATCAATGAAGACAACCACGAACTGATCCAAATAGTTGATGAAAACTCGATTCATTAATTCCATGAATACCGCAGGTGCATTAGTTAACCCAAACGGCATCACTACAAACTCGTAGTGCCCATAGCGTGTTCGGAACGCCGTCCTTGCGATATTCGACCCTCGAATTCACAACTGGTGATACCCAGATCTTAAATCGATCTTGGAAAATACTGAAGCTCCCTGAAGTTGATCCAAAAGATCATCGATGCGGGGTAGGGAATATTTATTCTTGATCGTCACCCTGTTTAGCTCTCGATAATCAATACACAAGTGAAATGAACCGTCCTTCTTCTTGACAAATAATACTGGTGCTCCCCATGGGGACGCACTCGGTCAGATATAACCATTCTCGGACAATTTCTCAAGTTGATTCTTCAATTCCTGCATTTCGGTTGGGGCCATACGATATGGTTCTTTCGATATTGGAGATGTACCAGGCTCCAATTCAATCGTGAATTTCACATCTCTCTGTGGAGGCAACCCAGGTAACTCGTCTGGAAATACACCGGCGTATTCCTTCACTACTGGAATGTCTGCTAATGACACTAATGATTTCTCGGTCTTGGTCATATAGCACCAATAACCAACACACCCTTGATTGAGTAATCTAACTGCTTTCATCATATTGATAACTTTTCTGGAACGGCTGGGATTACTCCCCTGAAATACACACTCGACCCCATCGTCTAAAATGACAGTGACCATACGCTTACGAACACTAAGGATGTCATCATGACGATCCATCCAATCAATACCCAAAATAACATCGTCTTTGGGTAAATCTACTACAATCAGGTCTGCCAACCACACACGGCCATTGAGCTGAATCGGAAAATTCTTAATCTCACGATCTTCGATAATTCTTCTACCGTTAGGTAGACCAATGATATAAGGTTCACAACTAGTAGCACTATCCAGGTGAAGTCTACTCAAGCATGACTCGGAAATGAATCAATGCGATGCACCAGTATCAAAAAGGGTACACATAGTTTGAGATAAAATTTCGAGGGTACCTGAGATCATTCGGGCCTATGGATCGTCGGTCCTCTTCATCTCATAAATTCGGGGCTTGCCAGACCCAGAACCGGATGCTCTTGTCTGATAGCTGTGGGCTCCGCCTTTGTTTGCTCTCGTCGTCTTAAACGACGTGGACTGAGTGGCCTGATTCTGGACCGCTGACTGCTTTGGGACCTGAGATGCCGCCGGAGTAGGTTTGGAGTCTCTTCGGTAGAAACGGGCCTTATTCCCCGCAATACCACAGTTATTACACGTGGGGGTTGGCTTCGGACACTTAGTACTGAAATGACCCTGTTCTCCATAATTGTAATAGGTGATGGCCGAACTAGCCGCTCAGGACTGAGATTCAGCGGGTTTACGCGCCGTTGGAGGTGGATCAGAAAAAGTAGAGCCCACACGAGGCTTCTTGAAGGTTGCCTGGCCGCCTTCGGACTGATTACGATTCTTTGATTTCTTGCCGGAAGATGAAGTATGATTCTTAGAAATTTCCTGAGCAGTAAGCTCATAAGCAAGAGCTTTCTCGATGAATTCGGCCAAAGTAGTGCAATGATGGTTAATCAATTGAAGTCTCATACGAGGTTTCAACCTCTTACTGAAATACTTGATTTTATCCGCCTTCGAGTGGATAATAGATTAGGCGAAAGGCAGTAGCTCTTGAAATTTCTCGGCAATGGCGAGAACATCTTCTTCCGTTGAGGGGTCGGGACTGAGTAACTCCGACAACTTGGCCTCCCTGAGTGGGGTCGGATAATATCTTTCCATCATGAGAGTCTCTAACTGGTCCCACGTGCAAGATCCGTCGGTGGGTTTCAAAGATAGCCACCAAGAGTGAGTGCTCTTACTCAGATAGTAAGCCGCAACTGAAACTTTGTGCCCTTCGGGACACTCCACCATAGCAAATAACTTCTTGAAATGCTACATCCAGTGAATAATGTCCACCGGCTCAGATGAGACCTCGAAGGTAGGCGGCCTCTGGCGAGAAATATCATTGATGATGCTGCTCACACTCCTCTCTTGCCTCTGAGGTGGCGGCGGAGGAGCCTGCTGATTCTGAGCCGTTGAGTTCTGTATCGTCTCCATCAGACGTGCCATCTGAGTCATTTGGGCCATCATGCCCTGCATAAAAGCGAGAGGATCAACTCGAACACCTTCTGATTGAGCTGTGTCCCGAGTACGACTCCCCGACAGTGAAGGATTATTTCTAGGTGAATGTGTGGCAGCGTCGCTGCTCGATGAGTTAGCATTATTCCTCGCGTTCGCACGGGTGTTCACTCGAGCTCTCGGGTTTCGGCCCGCACCGCGGCCTCTTACCCTGTATCCTATGCCAGCTCGATCCATACTGAAGGCAGGGAACACATGATAATACCCCGCATGAATATCACATTATAATGAAGTTATGAAATGCTAACAATGAGCATACGCGCTCTAAGACAATGATCGTATGAAGGATAAACTAAGGTGACATGATTATGTGATGAAATGAGTTAACATGATTGACTTAATCAAAATGAAAATGATGATTGAGGATTGTTGACTGATGAATGATGAATGATGAATGCGTGATTCTTATTGCCAGAAATCATACCATTGCGTCATAAATCTTACAGTTCTTTCGGTCTGAGGGGCTTGGCATTTGCACAGGTCACACGTGATGCGAAAGTCCAATGATACTAGTCTGATGAACGATGATTTCAAATGAGACATGACTCGGAAGGTAGTATTCAAAACCACGCTCTGATACCAACTCTGTAACACCCCGAACTAGGCGGCTATTACAGTGCCGTGGACCCCCAACTGGGACCCACCAGGCGAATGAAAATTAATGAATTAAATAATATAACTGTAGTACCGAACCACATTATATTACCAAGTACTCCGATGAGGAGCTTAAGTACAATACACCCAGGGAATACTGAATACATGTATATTTTATATGGAGATAAAATATACAACACTGAAAAATTAACAATTCAAAAGGAAGTGCAGCTGAAAAAGTACATAACAAGGAAACATGAACGAAATGAAGAGACTGGGTCCCCCTACTAGTAGGGCTGAAAACGGATCGGATACGGGCGGATAGTGCTCTTCCCGTATCCTAACCCATATTTTTCTCTCGGATTCGGAGTCGGATACGGGAAGGCCGGATACGGATACGAATTCGGATTATTCGGGATACGGACACGGGACAGATACAGGACGGATTCGGGCCGGATTCGAATAAATATAATCGGATAATACGTGTCATACAAAAATCGTTTGGAAGTGATTGCAGCATATAAAAAACTACCTACACAATATTTCATAAAAGTTCTAATGCAAACGATAGTGATTTTTTTAAAAATCGTTTCATAATAAGGTTCCCTCATTTTTACTTATTCAGTCTCTCCCATAAAAAACATAAGCTCCATACTTAGCAAAGACTAAATAGTATTAATTTAATTATTTTTAACAATTATTATAATATATATAATTGTCCCTCTATTTACTTGAATAGAACATTTCTTTTAAAATACATTTCATATGAAACAAATAGCTTATAAGTTAGTATTAAAGTGTTTGGCCAATATATTTCTTTTAAAAAATATTTTCTTTCTTCAGAAAATTATTTTTTTTCGAAATATAATTTTTTTTCAGAAAATATTTTTTTTTATTTTCGCAAAAAGTAATTTTTTTTTAAAAAAAATATAAAAAATCCAGAAAATTATTTTATTTTGTTGAAAAAATAATATATTTTTTCCAGAAAATATTTTTTTGCCAAAAAATAATTTTTCTCCAGAAAATATTTTTTTAATTTTTTTCGAAGAAATAAAAAATTTCCATAAATAATGTTTTTTCGAAAGGATAATTTTTTTCCTAGAAAATACTTTTTTTTTTTTGAAAAAAATATTTTTTTTCTTGAAAGTTTGAAAATTTATTACACTGAAGTCCAAAAGTGTTTTATATATATATATATATATAAAATAAAGTATATTTAAAATTTAAAAGTATGGATATCCGGATTTATTATCCGGATTGGTATCCGGATAATATCCGATAAAATATGGGAAAACTCGGATACGGGCGGATATTGCATTATCCGAATTCGAACCCGTATCCGAATTCAACTATCCGGATCCGTATCCGAATCCGACCGGATACCTATTTTTCATCCCGAATTCGATCCCGATCGGATACGACTCCGGATCGGGCGGAAAATATCCGCCCAGTTTTCACCCCTACCTACTAGTACCACTGGGACTCGTCGCCGTCAAAGTTCTCTTCCCGTGCCTTTGCCTTGCCATGACCTGAAAACAATATACCCCAACGGGGTCAGTTACACAGAACATCAATTCTCAAGAGTTGAACAATCACCATAATTACATATCTTAGTTATGAAATCCAACTGAAGAGGGGCATCATAGTACGCCCGTAATGGGACGTGCAAGTGCACAAGACGAGTGTCTGGATACACCTGCACTTGTATCTAATTAGTCTCATAGAGGCACGTTACCATGTGCACAGTCCATTGTGTCGGTGAACCCGATCACATGACTATCGTGTGCCCGACTAAAAATTCCACACATGACCACCCGGCTACGCAATATGAACACAGAAGGTCACATGAACAAAAATGACCATGATGAAAATTAATGAATAACAATTCGACAAGGGTCAAGAGTGACTCACCGAGATGAAATAATAATGAAATGAATGATAACTCATTGAATTGATTGGAACTGTCGTTCCTCGTGAATTGAATGATTAGTTTGACAATTACAAGTTTCAACATGATTAATATACTATGAATGAATTAAGAGTATGAATGAACAACAACGAAATGAATGAATATCCTTTTAACCGAGTAAGAATTAACTTACTCAACACCGGTGATGAAATGTCTTCTCACGAACAAAAGTCTCTAATGGAGATATTGGTCGCTCGAACAACCTTGAATAACACAATTACCAACAAATGCTCAATATACGTACTAAACACGATTATCACCAACTCAAAAGTCGATATAACAATAACCAAAACTCATTGGGGCATTCTAACGGATACGTTGCAAACATTCTCCCGTTGGTTACAACTATCACCCAAAGATATCGAAAACCAACCTCCAAAAGTAAATCAATCCAACAAAACTTCATTAATGATATCAATGATCCGATAGGAAACCACAACTCAAGGTTACGAGAACATCAATCGGAAACCCCCAAAATAACCCAAGTCAAATTCTTAAAATAATTCCCCAAATATTCATCAAATCCGAAATATACACCAATAAATCCATAGGAATACATGTATCCAAGGTAGATAATCTATATCTAACATATTCCAACATAATAGCAAGCTCACATGAAGAGATCGGAAGGAAAACACTCGAACAATGAAATTCTAGATTCAAGAAATGATTACCTTGATTTGATGTGTTGGATAGGATTAGGTGATGACAAATCCAACTTAGAAGCTTGAAGATGATGATAGGTGAGTGCAGCTCGAAAAGATCTCTCCAAAACGCCGGAAATCACCCGAAAATGCAAAAAAATGAAGTGAGGAGTGAAAATGACGAAACTTGACTGGACTGTCCAATTTATATTGATCCAGTTTAGCGCACGCTATGTCCTGATATGTAGCGTGCGCTAGCGGGTTAACTGGACAGTCCAGTGAGCTCTGACTGCCTCGTTAGCGTACGCTACGAACTTGGTAGCGTGCGCTAACGTCTTACCGATAGCGTGCGTTAATCCAAAATGTTAGCGTACACTAAGTGATGTCTGATGCCCAGTAACTGAAGTCCAGAACCTACTGTCCTCTGGCCTGATTGAGCCTTAGAGCGCGCTACCCTATTATTAGCGTGCGCTACCAATTGACCCTTGCATACGCTATGGACACTCTTAGCGTGCGCTACGAATTATTTCAACTCAGTCCAGTACCCACTTGACTGTCTGTTCCAAAACGCTAGCACGCGCTGATGGATCCCGATAGCGTCCGCTACATACATCATTAACGTACTTTATACTCCAACTATAGCGTACGTTATGAATCTCACTAATACAGTCCAGTGCCTTCTGGACTGTCTTCCCAAATACGTTAGCGTGCGCTAATACTTAGAGGTTAGCTTGCGCTACCTGTACTCAATTAGTGCGCGCTAACAAGAGTACGTAGCATGCGCTACTCCTCACGTACAGTCCAACACAAACATGACGACGAAGATAAACTCGGCACAATCTCAAACAAGGTAGGAAGACGAATGATAACTGATCGAGGATTCTAAGTACGTCAAACAATGAACACTATGAACGAACATGAATGATGAATGATTATTACTGAGTGAAATATTACTGAATGAGAATTAACTGAATGATAATGAATGAATTTACAATCGAGTATTACACATTGGTCCCATCAATATACTTATAACTATGCTATCAAGACATGCACATGTCCTAGCATCAGTTATACAAGTCTTACTCAAAGCTTAATGCCCAATTAAGTTTATCGACTTGCGAACGGTTTACGTAAATAAGATTTAAACACTTCCAGTGCATTTTCTCTTATCTAATAATGAGAGTGGAATGTTCGCTCTTATTTACATGGACTTCACTTCAATATTTACCAAATCAAGAATGCAATTGAAATACAATAAACAATGAATGAATCAAATTGCCTTTTATTGATAATTCCACAATTACAAGTACAATGCCCCTTCTCTCTCATCCTCTGAGTGGCATTCGAGGGCATATTCCTAACAGTTGCGACCCTATGAGGTCAACTACCCGACCCATGACTTGGAGCTAGCAGCCATGGTGTTTGCTTTGAAGACTTTGTGCCACTACTTGTATGGAGTCACCTGTTAGATTTTTACTGATCACAAGAGTTTGAAGTATATTTTTACTCAGAAAGGGTTGAACATGAGATAGAAGGGGTGGCTAGAGTTGATTAAAGATTATGACATTGAGATCTTATACCATCCGGGGAAGGCAAATGTGGTTGCTGATGCCCTGAGTCGTAAGACAGTGTAGGAGCAAATGCTAGCCCGCTTGACAGTTCAAAGAGAATTATAGTTAGAACTTGCGAGACCGGTGATTGAAGTTTGGTTACAGTGTGTTCAGGGACAACTTTGAACACTTGAGATTTCGTCGTCCCTTGACGATATAATCATATCGAATCAAGTTACGGACCCGTTCTTATCACAGATTCGGAAATGAAGTAACTCAGAGGAAGGCTCCTGGATTTGTGATCCACGAGGATGGACTAATACGTTTCAAGAATTGAGTATGTGTGCCGGCAGATGAAGGGTTGAGAAACTCTATTATGAGAGAGGCTCACGATACCCCATACTCCATCCACCATGGGTCTAGCAAGATGTATAAAGATTTGAAACAATGTTATTAATGGGGTAATATGAAACGAGAAGTTGCATAATTCGTTTAGAGATGTTTGACCTGTTAGTAGGTTAAGATTGAGCATCAGCAACCAGCAGGTATGGTGAAACCACTCCCGATCCCTGAATGGAAATGGGAGGACATATCGATGGATTTTATCACTAATTTGTCGACGAGTCGCCAAGGTATATACAATTTGGGTGATTGTGGATCGTATAACCAAATCAGCCCACTTCTTAGAGATTAAAGACATGTGGGGTCCCGAGAGGTTGGCCCAGTTGTTTATTAAAGAGATTGTAAGGTTGCATGGTACTCCCAAGAATATTGTATCAGATCATGAAGGAATATTCGTATCACATTTCTGGAAAGTAGTTCATCGTGTGATGGGTACGCAGTTAAACTTTAGTACGGCATTTCATCTACAGACCGATGGCCAGTATGAGAGAACTATCCAAACTCTGGAGGATATGTTGAGGGCGTGTGCTCTCGATTGTAAGAATGATTGGGAAGCCCAAATACCTTTGGTGGAGTTCACCTACAATAACACTTGGCATGCTTCGATTCAGATGGCACCTTATGAGGCATTATATGGCCGTCGTTGTAGGTCCCCTTTGTGTTAGGACGATCTGTCTGAATCTCTGGACATGGAACCTGATATGTTGTTAGCAGCTCGTGAGAAGATCATTCTGATTAGGAGTCGTTGTTAATGGCTCAAAATCGGTAGAAATCGTATGCAGACAATCGTCGACGACCACTTGAGTTCGAGATTGGTGACCATTTGTTAGTGAAAGTGTCCCCTACTCGAGGTGTTTTTTGGGAAGAGGGGCAAGTTGAATCCGAGGTATATTGGACCGTTCGAGATCTTGGAACGTATAGGCGATCTGGCCTATCGTATGGCGTTGCCACCGGCTTTAAGTCGTATTCACAATGTGTTTCATGTTTCCCAGTTGAGGAAGTATGTTGCTGATCCAAGCCATATACTTCAGTTCGAAGAGATCGAGATAACCGATGATCATTCGTACGAGAAACGCCCCGTACAGGTACTCGATAGGGGATCAAACCATTGAGGAACAAGACGATTACCCTATTGAAGATTCATTGGTCATGACACGGAATCAAGGAGGCTACATGGAAAACCTAGGATAGCATGCGGGAGAGATATCCCGAGTTGTTTACCCCTTAGTTTCGAGGATGAAACTCTTTTTAAGGGAGAGAGTATGTAATATCCGACTGTAATATTTCATATTTATTATTGTATTACTTGGATGATTCGAGTATCATCGTATCATGGTTGCATTTAGTGTAATGTAGGTTAGCTTACGACTATAATGTAGTTTCGAGGATGAAACTCTTTTTAAGCGTGTACTGTTATGTATGTAAATTTTCAGTAATGCATACATAATAGAGGGTATCAAATTGCATCTCGACTTTCGGCGTGTATGGCCAGGCATGATGAGTATTTTTGGCTTGATTGAGACAGCCAAGTCAACGGATCATTACGTATGCAATGGTGATGATATAGCATACGTAATGTAGGTTAGCTTACGTAGTCACTTTTGACAACATATGTAAGGGTGGATCTGTATTGAGATAATAGCTTCGGGAGGATCTTTACGTACGTAACACTTATGTGTTAGCACACGTAAAAGGGGCTAACATACTTAACCTTATACGGTAATGTACGTTATAGCGAATGCAGGTTATAAAAGATATGTCTTGTCTTTCATTTTTGCACGAACCAAACTGGAACATCCCCTTTAGAAATCGTTCCTCTGTCTTTTTAGATCGATTTTATTCCTTTTCACCTTGTCTTGGAGCTTCATAACTTGGTTTGGAGCCTAGAAGCTTGAAGATTAGAGTGTCTTCTTGAAGTCTTTGGAGTTGTTCTTCATTTTCAAGAGGTTGGTTATCTAAACTTATGTTAATTCCATTTGATGATGATGTTAATAATGATTACTTCATATGATGTTAGATTAATCAAGTATAACATGTTGATTATTAAGATTATGAACAATTGGTGAAGAACATAATTATTACTTCTTGAATTGATGAAATGTTGAAAGATAACTTGGTTATTACTATTGATTCTTAGGAAGATGTGATAAGAACCTGATGATTATAAGTTATAATTAAGCATGCTCTTAATGCTTAGACATTTCTAGATGATATAACCATGTTTTGGGAATGTTTAGCTAATTCAATGAAAGAAGATAATTAATTATGGAATAAATCTTATGATTTTGATATACTTGAGATGAACTTGATGAATTGATGAAAGTATGATTGTTTAGAACATCATGATCGAATGTAGATAATGTTCTGAAGAGGATTATGATGATATAAGATGATGTTAAGATAATGAGATGATTAACTGGAGTTGTTCTTGATGAATTCTTGTTCAATATAATAATAAGAATATTGAAGATCACCTTAAATATGGTAATTTGATCATAGAAGTGATTTGGAGATATTGAAGTGTATGAATTAGGACTTTAATGCCTATTGGGATAATTTGGACTATTCGGGTAAATTTGCGGGTGTCGTTTCCTATAAATTTGATATCAATATTATATGAATGTGTTGTTGAATGAGTTACATTTCATTCAAGGTTGCTTGTTCGAGTGAGTGTTGTAAGTCGGGAAACCGTCCGTTCGTTCATTCGTTCGTTCGAAGGACTATTTTCGTCTACGGAATAGAGGCAAGTTATCTTGCTTGGTTATAATAATGATTGAATTCTTATGAACGTTATACATTTCGTGTATATGTGATGCTTTATGAATCTATTGTTAGTATTATGCTCTAAAGTCTACTGTTTAATAATAATGTGGAGACATTTATTATTTAATATATATATATAATATTGATTATATTAAAGAATTAATATTCTGCTTGCAATCATCAAGTATGTGAGTTGATAGTAAAGCTCGTTAAAGTATTAAAGAATATTTATTCTATATATCCCTAGTAATATGAATACTAGTATGATAATGATACGATGGCTATGTTTTACTGGTCATGAACATGAGATGTCATATCACGTCATAGATACATATAGAGACATCGTATTTGATATGACCTAACGAAGAGAATTATATATGGATTAAGTCAATATAATTCCTCTGATTTTTATATATTATTTAAGTCCTTATTACCTAAAGACACTACAGTTTCCTACATAATGAGTATCGTATTTTAACACAATACCAACGTCTTCTGTAACAAGGGATTGATTATACAGTTTGTGATTGGATACGGTACGATTTATGCAGAGGGAATTAGTTTGTCAAGAGGGGACTTGTCCCTCCTATAAAAGGGAGAAGATATCCACGGGTCCTTGATAAGTTAAATTGTTTAAATGCATGGTCATGCTCAAATTGATCAATAAAGAGTTATTGATAAATATTTGAATTGGACAATTGTAACTTGAGATCAAGAATATTAATTAAGCTATATAAGGTCGACTTATCCATGCCTTATTCTTAATTAGGATATCGCCCGACGAGAGAATTAAATATTATACAGTAACGGGATTTCGTTCATGTCGTCGAATTAATTCTTTTAATGCGGGTAGTCATAATGTCTAGCTAGAGACCACTTATGATTTATGAGTCATAAAAATTGTTTTATACTCATTGCCGTATTAATTAGAACCTACAGGGTCACACACTTAAACGAGCAGAGCAGCTATTTTGTTTCGGTTAATTATGGTTGGTGAAAAGGTTGGTGAACCCTTGGCCATTTTGAGGAATATATAAGAGTGTCTTGTGATAGCCATCACACAAGACTTAATCACAAGTGAAGACATATTTGTGTAGAGAGAATCAAAAGTCTGATTTTGATATTTCTCTCTCTCAAAGTCTTGAAGATAATATTCAAAAGTTGAATAATCAAAAGAATGAAGAACATATCTTCATATCTTTGAAGATTGATTCTTTGACCAAGAAAGTATTTAGAATACCCATCTAATCTTCATGTAATCTTGTGAGTTTGATGTTTAATAACATATTGAATAAGATTCATAGTTATTATTTTAGATCAAAGTTCAAGAACATTTGAATAATATTCTTGGTATTCTTGTTCTTACCATAATCAAGAACATACCAATATTCAAATTGATTTAAGTGAAATCTTTGTTAAATCAGAGCTAGCCATCCGTTAGACGCTCGGGACTTGTTCGTTGTGTGGATACCGTAGATGTAACACCCCCGATATATTTAGGAATATTACAGCGCCGTAAATCCTTTACATAAGAATTTACAAGGCTGGAGAAATGAAAAGATAACAACAAGGACCAATATATGTAAGTAACTGGAATAAATACAACTGTTCTGGACAAAAATACCGAAAACACAATTCTCCAAAGGAAGAATATTAATACATCAGCAAAATTCAATCATCAGAAACGACGTCGTACTCGAGTATTTATTAAAAATAACACAACAGCAGACAATGAAACACGGTCGGAACATCACTCTGCACCCTCGTCGTCATGCAGCTCTAGTGGTTGTTTTCCTTCTCTCCTGGATCTTGAACATACACAAATGTTCACGCCCGAAGGGGTTAGCACAATGATGCTAGTACAAGTACGATAATCATATAACAATGATTTAATCAACAATAATCATGACAAATTTCTCCAACGAGAAAAATAATAACAACACATATCACATCATAACAGTCTCAACATACTCATGGTATTCCAACGATCCAGTGCACACAACTATAGATTCCCATGATGATCCCGTCGGACCAAAACATGGTGGAACTACCTGTCCAACGATCCAGCGCACACAGCTATAGATTTCCCATGATGATTCCTGTCGGATCAACACATGGTGGACAATTAATCATAACATATGTACACAATACAATCACAACATAACCGACATAAATCGGACAATTCTACTTAAGGTACTTGCCTTGATTCGATGACAAGAATGATACTTCCACGAAAAATGAAGCACTTAAAGGTCGCCCCTTCGATCAATCACGTAACAAGCTCGAACCTTAGACAAAAGAAATAATATAGAGTTCATCTCATGTCATACGAACATCTAAAAATCCAAATTACGGTCGGAAGTTCATAAAACGTATCCTGCCTGAACTGCTTAATGTACGTTACGTATTCTGTGTAGCGTACGTTAATCCTACTCGTTAGCGCACGTAAACAACAAAGTCTAGCGTACGCTATATAAGTATCGACAGTCCCTCTCTGATCAGCTGACTGACTCCTCTGATGATTTTAACGTACGTTACATACCAAAGGTTGCGTACGTTAACTAAGCTCAATAGCGTACGTTAATCTACATAGCTTAGCGTACGCTAAGCGTGCATGGCAGTTTCACTTCTGGGCAGATGACTGTTCTAACGGTGATGAAACTTACGAACTCCTCAGTGATTTACGTACGTTACTCGTCTACATATCATAAACTTATGAATAATCTTATGGATTCAATCATCTTTGAATTCAAGGAAATGAATATCATCACAACTCTTATATTCAATCTCGATTATCATTCTCATTTGAAGTTCGGTGATCTCAGGTTGATGCACTAGATTCCATTACCATTATCACACTCAGACTTCATCTTAAAGGTGAACTAACAATCCCAATGAAAAGATACAACCTGAGATGATTCTTTCTTAAGTCCTTATAACAAAAGTGATATCAGCTCCAAGTTTACGATCAATATGGCAACGTTAATCATACGGATAATCAATCTCAGAATATTCCTCTCATCATTTGACGTACTAGGATTACAACTACGATGTTTTCAATGACGATATCATAAGCATAATCATTCTGAATTCTAAACATGATGTTTGTTTGAATAATCATCAATGGAACTCAATATCTTGGTAGCATGATCATCTTATTCTCAAGAACACGAATCTAAGGCTGGATATAATTAACATACCTTAAGATGAAGAAAACACTGAGTCAAAAAGGTAGAATCCAACTCTGGTTGTTTGAATGTCAATCCAAGGTGCTTCTCCACTTCAACGATCAATTACAAGTGACATCCAATCTCCAATGATCAAGTAGAGGTGGTCTATGTGTGTATAAGGAAGATATTAGGCTCTCTGCTCTCTCAAGAACGAAGGACAAGTGAAGAGAATGTAAACCAAGTAAAATGGGGTGCTGTCCATTTTATAACATTTCTGTTCGTATGTTATTTAGCGCACGCTATCACAGTATCCTTAGCGCACGCTAACAAGCGTTGACCCCAAATCTGTCTAGGGTCGCCCGCGGGAATCTTATCCGGACCCATGTCTGGTCGGAGCATGTGCTAGCCGCCTAGCTCAATAATTGACTGCTTAACGCACGCAATTCCTCATTCGTAGCGTGCGCTAGTTTTAGCCGATAACGTACGTTAAGCTACATTCTTAGCGTACGTTATCATGTGTTTGCATGAGAAAATTTACATGTCGCTATACTCATGTACAAGGATACAAATATGAGAAATATCATACTCCAATTATCGATATCACAATTCCGAATAATACAGGGCTCAACAACAGATGAAATACATAATAATAAATCCGGATATTACATACTCTCCTACTAAAAAGGAGTTTCGTCCTGAAACTCAAGACGAAAATAATTCTGGATATCTGAACTTCATACTTTCTTCCGTCTCCCAAGTAGCTTCTTCCACTCCGTGGCGTGACCACTGAACTTTGACCAAAGCGATTGATTTGTTCCTCAACTGCTTAACTCGACTCTCGAGTATCCTGACCGGTCTTTCTTCAAACGTTCCATCCTGAGCGACTTCGATCTCGCCGAAGTCAATGACATGACTAGGATCCGGTATATATCTTTGTAATTGGGATACGTGGAACACGTTGTGAACATGGCTTAATGACGGCGGTAATGCCACTCGGTATTCCAACTCTCCAACTCTCTCAAGGATCTCGAATGGTCCGATATATCTCAGACTCAGTTTTCCCTTTCTTCCAAAACGAAAGATTCCCCGAGTAGTAGAAACATTTAAAAGTACGTGTTCTCCAGTACTAAACTCCAATGGGCGACGGCGTATGTCTGCATAAGAGTTCTGTCGACTCTGGGCGGTCAGCAGCCTTTCACAAATCAAGGCTATCTTCTCTCGTGTCTGTACGATCAACTCCGGTTCTATCCCGATCATGTATGATGAATCGTCCCAACATAGGGGAGATCTGCATCTCCTCCCGTATAATGCCTCAAACGGTGCCATCTTAATGGAAGCATGCCAGCTATTGTTGTAGGTGAATTCAATTAACGACAGATGAATTTCCCAATCATTTGACCAATCTAAGGCACAGGCCCTCAGCATGTGTTCCACCGTTTGAATAGTCCGCTCGGATTGTCCGTCTGTCTGCGGATGATAAGCTGTACTGAAGTTCAACTCGGTCCCCAAGGCCTTATGAACTGCTTTCCAAAAATGAGACATAAAACGGCCGTCTCGATCAGAAATAATGGTCTTCGGCGTACCATGCAATCGAACTATCTCTGAAATAAATACTCGTGCTAACCTCTCGGGTCCCCAAGTATCCTTAATGCCTAGAAAATGAGCCGATTTGGTTAGACGATCAACTATCACCCAAATCATGTTCATTCCTGTCTTGGTTCTCGGCATACTAGTGATAACGTCCATCGATATGTCCTCCCATTTCCATTCAGGAATCGAGAGCGGCTTCAACATTCCGGCAGGTAATTGATGCTCGATCTTAACCTGTTGACAAGTCAAACATTTCGAGACATAATCCGCTACATCTTTCTTCATGTTGCCCCACCAAAATTTCTGCTTCAAGTCCTTATACATCTTACTGGTGCCCGGGTGGATAGAATAGGGTGTACTGTGAGCTTCCTTCATAATTGTCTGCTTCAGAACATCGACATCGGGAACACAAAGTCGGTTCTGGAACCTCAATACTCCATCATCATGAATTACAAATCCTGGGGCCTTTCCCTTGAGTACTTCATCACGTAACCGAATCATCATAGGATCATCTTCTTGCTTAGATTTTATTTCTTCGGTTAACGATGAAGTTATTTCCATCACGCACAATTGTCCTTGGACTTTTTGCAACCTTACTTCAATTCCTTCTCGAATCATCTATCGTTGAATGCTGAGCTGGGAGGTCAGAGTCTCCAGCATCTGAATATAAACAGGCTTGCGGCTAAGTGCATCGGCAACTACATTCGCTTTGCATGGATGGTAAAGAATCTCCAAGTCGTAGTCCTTAATCAGCTCCATCCATCTCCTTTGCCGCATGTTCAACTTTTTCTGACTGAAGATGTATTTAAGACTCTTATGATCCGTACAGATCTGACAGTGAGTCCCGTTTCAAAGCGAAAACTACTACTGCTAGCTCCAAATCATGCGTTGGGTAATTCACTTCATAAAGTTTCAGCTGTCGTGACGCATAAGCAATCACCTTATCATTCTGCATCAATACGCATCTGAGTCCTTGGTTCGAAGCATCACTGTAAACTATAAATCCTCCAGTTCCCCGTGGGAGTGCTAAAATCGGTGCCGTCGTCAATCTCTTCTTCAATTCATCAAAGCTTTTCTGACATATTTTATTCCATTCAAACTTTTGAGTTTCCTGCAGGAGTCGAGTAAGTGGGCGGGAAATTTTGGAAAACCCTTCCACGAATCGACGATAATATCCAGCAAGTCCTAAGAAACTCCGGACTTCTTTCACGTTCTGAGGAGGCTTCCAATCCATAACTGCTTCGATTTTCTGGGGGTGTACTTGTACTCCTTCAGCTGATACCACATGACCGAGGAACATTACTTCCTTTAGCCAGAATTCACACTTATAGAGCTTGGCGTACAATTGCTCGCTTCTCAAAAGTTCTAATACAATCCGCAAATGCTGCGCATGTTCATCAATGAACATAACCACAAACTTGTCCAAATAATCTATGAACACACGATTCATCAATTGCATAAACACTGCAGGTGCATTAGTGAGACCAAACGGCATCACTACAAACTCATAATGTCCGTAACGAGTTCTGAATGCTGACTTCGGAACATCAGATTCCTTAATCCTCAGTTGATGATATCCTGATCTCAGATCAATTTTAGAAAATATTGTTGCTCCTTGCAACTGGTCAAACAAATCATCAATCCGTGGCAACAGATATTTGTTCTTAATCGTCATCTTGTTCAGTTCTCGATAGTCAATACATAGTCGAAGCGATCCATCCTTCTTTCGGACAAAAAGAACTGGTGCACCCCAGGGCGAAACGCTCGGCTGGATATAGACTTTGTCCAGTAACTCTTCCAGTTGCTTCTTCAACTCGTACATCTCAGTAGGTGCCATACGATACGGCGCCTTAGAAATTGGTGTAGCTCTGGGTTCCAGCTCGATGGTGAATTCTACATCCCGTTGTGGAGGTAGTCCAGGTAACTCGTCAGGAAATACATCCGGAAATTCGTTCACAACAGGAATGGATGAAAGTTCCACAATTTCGTCTTCTTTCCTCATTGCATAGCACCAGTATCCAGTACAGCCTTGTTTCAACAATTTGACAGCTTTCATCGCCTTGATCATCTTTCCTGAGCTTCCTGGTTTCCATCCTTCAAGTAGTATTTCGGAACCATCGTCAGCGATCAGCGAGATATTCCTCTTTCGGTAGTTTACAATAGCTCCATATCGATTAAGCCAATCATCTTCGAGTATCAGGTCGTCTCCTTGCATTTCTATCACAATCAGATTTGAGAGCCACTCTCTATCTCCAATGATACAGGGAAATATCTAGTTTCTAGGTTTCAAACAATCCTCTCTCCGCTCGGTAAACCCACAACATAAGTTTCACAATTATGAAAACCAGAAATATTCAAACGATTTACACAAGACAGTGATATAAATGAATGCGTAGCTCCTGTATCGAATAAAATGCTAACTAGCTGGGAAAGGATCTAAACAGTACCTGATGCGACAACAGCATCCTGATCGTCTGTTCTCCTCATCTCGTACAGACATGGGGAAGCAGATCCAGCACTCGATGTACCCTTTCGGTCCCACTGTCCTCTGCCTCGTCTGCAGCCAAAATTCTGAGGCATCTGAACACTTTGCTGCGTCTGTTGTATACTGGCTTCTCTCTGAGCTGGCTTTGGTGTACGGGTCCCATTAAACTTTGTGTCATCCTTGCAAAACGTCGCATGGTGCCCTTCCTGTCCGCAATCAAAACATGTAACTGGAGTACGGAAACAATCACGCCAAAGGTGGCTTGGGCAACCACAGTTAAAGCACTTCCTAGCTGTATCCGTCGTGACTGATACTGCTCCGGAGTTCCTTCCGCTTTTGGATGGGTGCGGAGGTTTCTTAAATGAATGAAAGGATGACTGAGCCTTGCGGGGCCCGCTGCTCTTGTGCTCTGTGAAACTACCAGAGACTTTCTGCTTCTTGGATTCTGTAAACTTCTCCATTGCTGCTTCCTTGATTTCATACGCCAATGCTTTATCCTGATATTGACGGAGAGTGGTACATTCAAAACCGGCCATGTACCTCTGGATTTCTGGTTTCATTCTCATATCAAAATGGATCATCATTTCCGCGTCTGTTCTGACCAGGTGTCGAACAAACGCCATCTGTTGATTAAACGTTTTATTGTCTGGGATACTAGTTCGTCTGTCGGCTGTGCGGAGAAAAATTCCCGAACTTTGGCTTCCCTCACAGGACGAGGGCAGTACTGAGCTTCCATCATCAATTTAAATTCTGTCCAGTCATCATCATGGTCTACAGGCCGGATGGCTTCCCACCACTCGGATGCTTCCCCTATCAAAAAGTACTGAGCAATAGAGGCTCTCCGGTCGTCTGGGCAATTAATTCCGGGAAAAATTTTCTCCAATTCCTTCAACCAATGGTCCCATGTGGGAGTCTCAGAAAAGCCGTCGAATTTGGGTGGTTGCATCTTTGCCACCTCCTGCAGCCATCGGTCGCCTCGATTTCCCATGTCTGGGATCCCTTGTTGTCTATATCCCTGCTGTAATCCCACCGCCACCTGCATTCGGTCCACAACTTGGGCGAACTTAGTCATCTGGTTCACCACCTGACGAAAGATTTCGGGCACAGCAGGTTCCAGTTCATTATTAATAGATCTTTGCGGCTCGCCTGAGCTGTGATTGGCCTGATTAGAAGGCGAAGCTTCTCTTTCTGCATTCCTTCGTCAGCGTCCGCGACCGCGACCTCGTCCACGTCCTCCTCTCAACATACTGTAAGCATAAATACTCAATATACAGGAAACAATATCGTTCTAATGTTCAAGTATAAAGAGATACAATATGTAAAGGACGAGATAGAGTTTAGGAACTTACAACCACCGCTCGCATGAAGAAGTAGGCAGTACAATGATGTTATTCGCGGCCGGTTACCTCAAAAGTCATATATGACCCCTATTTTAACCCAATGGCCAAGATATCCACAATCTTAGCTCCGATACCATATTCTGTAACACCCCCGATATATTCAGAAATATTACAGCGCCGTAAATCTTTTACATAAGAATTTACAAGGCTGATGAAATGAAAAGATAACAACAAGGACCAATATATGTAAGTAACTGGAATAAATACAACCGTTCTGGACAAAAATATCGAAAACACAATTATCCAAAGGAAGAATATTAATACATCACCAAAATCCAATCATCAGAAACGACGTCGTACTCGAATACTTATTAAAAATAACAAAACAACAGACAATGAAACACGGCCAGAACATCACTCTGCACCCTCGTCGTCATGCAACTCTAGTGGTTGTTTTCCTGCTCTCCTGGATCTTGAACACACACAAATATTCACCCCCGAAGGGGTTAGCACAATGATGCTAGTACAAGTACGATAATCATATAACAATGATTTAATCAACAATAATCATGACAAATTTCTCCAACGAGAAAAATAATAACAACACATATCACATCATAACAGTCTCAACATACTCATGGTATTCCAACGATCCAGCGCACACAGCTATAGATTCCCATGATGATCCCGTCAGACCAAAACATGGTGGAACTACCTGTCCAACGATCCAGCGCACACAGCTATAGATTTCCCATGATGATTCCCGTCGGATCAACACATGATGGACAATTAATCATAACACATGTACACAGTACAATCACAGCATAACCGACATAAATCGGATAATTCTAATTAAGGTACTTGCCTCGATTCGATGACAAGAATAATACTTCCATGAAAAACGGAACACTTGAAAGTCGCCCCTTCGATCAATCACGTAACAAGCTCGAACCTTAGACAAAAGAAATAATATAGAGTTCATCTCATGTCGTACGAACATCTAACAATCCAAATTACGGTCGGAAGTTCATAAAACGTAATCTGCCTGAACTGCTCAACGTGCGTTACGTATTCTGTGTAGCGTACGTTAATCCTACTTGTTAGCGCACGTAAACAACAAAGTCTAGCATACGCTATATAAGTATAGACAGTCCCTCTCTGATCAGCCGACTGACTCCTCTGATGATTTTAACGTACGTTACATACCAAAGGTTGCATACGTTAACTAAGCCCGATAGCGTACGTTAATCTACATAGCTTAGCGTACTCTAAACGTGCATGGTAGTTTCACTTCTGGGCAGATCACCATTCTAACGGTATGAAACTTACGAACTCCTCAGTGATTTACGTACGTTACTCGTCTACATATCATAAACTTATGAATAATCTCACGGATTCAATCATCTTTGAATTCAAGTAAATGAATATCATCACAACTCTTATATTCAATCTCGATTATCATTCTCATTTGAAGTTCGGTGATCTCAGGTTGATACACTAGATTCCATTACCATTATCACATTCAGACTTCATCTTAAAGGTGAACTAACAATCCCAATGAAAAGATACAACCTAAGATGATTCTTTCTTAACTCCTTATAACAAAAGTCATATCAACTCCAAGTTTACGATCAATATGGCAACGTTAATCATACAGATAATCAATCTCAGAATATTCCTCTCATCATTTGACGTACTAGGATTCCAACTACGATGTTTTGAACGACGATATCATAAGCATAATCATTCCGACTTCTAAACATGATGTTTGTTTGAATAATTCATCAATGGAACTCAATATCTTGGTAGCATGATCATCTTATTCTCAAGAACACGAATCTAAGGCTGGATAGAATTAACATACCTTAAGATGAAGAAAACACCGAGTCAAAAAGGTAGAATCCAACTCCGATTGTTTGAATGTCAATCCAAGGTGCTTCTCCACTTCAACGATCAATTACAAGTGACATTCAATCTCCAATGATCAAGTAGAGGTGGTCTATGTGTGTATAAGGAAGATATGAGGCTCTCTGGTCTCTCAAGAACGAAGGACAAGTGAAGAGAATGTAAACCAAGTAAAATGGGGTGTTGTCCCTTTTATAACATTTCTGTTCGTATGTTATTTAGCGCACGCTATCACAGTATCCTTAGCGCACACTAACAAGCGTTGACTCCAAATCTGTCCAGGTTCGCCCGCGGGAATCTTATCCAGACCCATGTCTGGTCGGCGCATGTGCTAGCCGCCTAGCTCAATAATTGATTGCTTAACGCACGCAATTCCTCATTCGTAGCGTGCGCTAGTTTTAGCCGATAACGTACGTTAAGCTACATTCTTAGCGTACATTATCATGTGTTTGCATGAGAAAATTTACTTGTCGCTATACTCATGTACAAGGATACAAATATGAGAAATATCATACTCCAATTATCGATATCACAATTTCGAATAATACAGGGTTCAACAACAGATGAAATACATAATAATAAATCCGGATATTACAGTAGAGGACGCTCGCTTCTTGCAACGTCTCTAGAAGGCTCGATCGAAAGCACGCTACAAGAGGTAACAATCTTGTTCTTCGTACTTTGTAAATATACTTGGATCCTCGGAGGGTTTTTACATATTATATTATACTTCTGCTGCTCTATTTCAATATATGATGAGATTATAAGTCTTTTTAGTTTGATAAAAACCCAACAGTGGTATCAGAGCGACTAGTATATTTTCATTATTTCGATTTTCATATATGTTGATATATGATGTTAATATTTGTGATGTATGATGTTTATATATATGATATATAAATTTTATCTATATATATTTATATAAATATGGTGATATATATAATTTGAATTGATTTTTGTTTCGATCTATATATATATATATCTGTTAGGCGTATTTTTATACGCTTATTTATCATTATTTTGTATTATTTTGGAGAGTGAAATTGTTTAAATGAGCCTTGAATGCCTTAATTTTGTATGTTTGTCAGGAAATTGAAGTCCTAAGCTAAAACGAGGCGAAACGGCAAATTTTGGCTATGAGCCGCGGCACAAGGAAGCGTGGCCGCGGCACAGATGACACCACCGGCACAAAGTAAATCAGACTGTGCCGCGGCACGATCAGTGAGCCGCAGCACAGAAGAATTAAAGGACGCCCAGGCATCCAGCTGAAGGCAGTGTGCCGCAGCACAGATTTAGTGCGCCGCGGCACACTAGGCGGTTTTTGGGTTTTCCGCGCGGAGTTGGGCCGTTTCGAAGCCACTTCTCGACCTACTTACACGGACGCGATTTGGAGACTGTTTAAAGCTATAAATAAGGGTTGAAGACCCTAATTAATAATCTTGGAATCTTTTAACCTTTGGATCTTGAGCTTGGAATTAGAGAGGAGAGACGGCAGAAGAGGAGGGAAGCAGAAGACTTCAAGAGCAGAGGGCGGAAGCCGAAGAACGGAGGAATCCGAGCTTCATCTGCGTTTGATTTTAATGCTTTCATTCATTTATTCTGTATTTTTATTTATTAGTATGTCAGGCTAAAACCCTAATCTAGGATTTTGATGAAACCTGCGTTTTGACGGATTTGCTTGGGATTATCTAATTAATTACCTTTTATTGAGTTTTCCCAATCGTGTTTAATGCTTGCAATTATCTGGCCAATAGTTGTATTGATTTAATCATTCAATTCGAATCGGGAGAGGAGAATTGGTGAGGAACTATTGGTGAGGACCGTTTTATTCTGTGAGATAGGAATATACTCATAGGAACTACGTGGCCTTTTGGAGATTTTATGCTTTTTGCCTATTGACGAATTAATTCACCTAGGAATAGAGTGCGTTATTCGCCTTTAGAAAATGTAGTGACCTCGGGAGAGGCGGTAGAATACATTAGCAATCTCCGCCTTCAATAAATTGGGAAAATTATTTACTACGGATAATCGAGAGTAAATTCGGATAAACCGAGGTGGATTCAGAATCCTAGACTTATTCATCATTTGATTTCCTTTCTTCAAGCTATCGTTTTCTACTATTTAGTCTTTTAATAATTCTTTTAGAAATTAATTGCAAAACCCAAATTCGATTGTTCGAATAAAACTGGAATACATAAAAATCGGTAGTTAGTGATTCAGTCCTCGTGGGAACGATACTCACTCATCACTTTATTACTTGTAAACGATAACGTGCACTTGCGTGTAAGAAATATCGCAACAAGTTTTTGGCGCCGTTGCCGGGGACTGAAATTTTACTAATATCGATTTTAGTATTTCTAGTCTTAGTTTGAACGTTTTTTTTTATTTCATTATTTTTGTGTATTTTATTTTATTTATTTGTTTTTCCTTTCAGGATCTTTCGTGTAGTGCATGAGAAAACTCGGTAACGAAGGCCTACTACCTTTGGATACCGAACTCGAGCGCACTCTTAGGAGAAAGAAGAAGGAGAAACGAGAGCTACCGACAACGGTCAACATGGCCGAAAATATCGAAATTCCAGGAGGAGATAACCATGTGCAGCAAGTTCAACCGGCACTAGCTCTTCGAGACTATGCCATGCCGCAAATTAATGCTAATTTTTCGGGGATTCGGCATCCCACTATCCAAGCCAACAATTTCGAGATCAAGCCTGCGATCATTCAGATGGTGCAGGCGAGCCAATTCTATGGATTGCCGAATGACGACCCAAACGCTCATATTGCTTCTTTCCTTGAGATTTGTGACACGTTCAAGACTAATGGTGTCACAGACGATGCGATCCGATTACGGCTTTTCCCTTTCTCTTTGAGGGATAAAGCGAAATTTTGGTTGAATTCCTTACCGCCGGGGTCGATCACAACATGGGCAGAGTTAGCGCAAGCCTTCCTTGCCAAATTCTTCCCACCTTCTAAGACGGCGAGGTTAAGAAACGAGATCACCACTTTCGGTCAGTATGATATGGAATCGCTCCACGAGGCGTGGGAGAGATACAAAGATTTGTTACGGAGATGCCCACATCACGGCCTTCCAGATTGGCTTCAGATTCAGACGTTCTACAATGGTTTGAGTGCCTCTACACGCACTCTCGTGGATGCAGCCGCCGGTGGGGCTTTGATGGGAAAGACTATGGCCGAGGCACATTCGTTGTTGGAAGCTATGGCCGCAAATGCATATCAATGGCCATCTGAAAGAATAACGCCGAAGCGAGTTATGGAAGTTTCTAGTAATGATCCGATTTCCACATTGTCAGCTCAAGTCGCCGCCTTAACCCAACAGATTCAAGCATTTTCGCATTCACCTTCCCCCGTTACCATTGAGACATGCAATTGGTGTAACGGATCCCACCCGAGCGCGGAGTGTCAAGTCGGAAACCCGTTCGAGCAACATCCGATGGATCAAGCTCAATTCGTGGGAAATGGAAATCGACAAAATAATCCGTACTCCAACACGTATAATCTGGGGTGGCGTAATCATCCCAACTTTTCGTGGAGAAACGGACAGAACTCAAACCAGCCCCCGTTCGCTTAGAACCAACAGCAGCCCCCTCCCGCTCCAAAAGTTTCTCTAGAGGAAGCACTTGCGAAATTGGCGGCGAATACGAGTCAATTCATGACCCGTACTGAAGCGACATTGCAAAATCATTCCGCTTCCATTCGAAACTTGGAGGTCCAGCTGGGCCAAATTGCTAATGTGTTGACAGCCCGCCCGGAGGGAGCATTGCCAAGTACAACAGAGACAAATCCTAGAGAGAGTCTAAACGCAATCAGCTTGAGAAGCGGGAAAGAAGTGTTGGACCATCCCGAGTGGTGTGAAAAGAAGAATGAAATTGAGGAAAAGAATAATTTAGAGACAGAGGAGTCACAAGATGGGAAACCTTCGATAACGTTGCCGGATAACCCGAAGACATGTGTGCCCCCCGTCCCGTTTCCGCAGAGATTACAACAGAATAAGGCGGAAAAACAATTCTCTAAGTTCCTTGACGTGTTCAAAAAGCTTCACAGTAACATTCCATTCGCCGACGCGTTGGAACAAATGCCGAGCTACGCTAAATTCATGAAAGAGATATTGTCGAAGAAAAGAAAACTCGAGGAGTTTGAAACAGTCGCCTTGATGGAGGAATGCAGCGCAATTCTTCAAAAGAAACTCCCACCAAAATTGAAAGATCCGGGAAGTTTCAACATACCGTGCACCATGGGGAATCTTTCTTTTAATAAGGCATTGTGCGATCTCGGTGCTAGTATTAACCTCATGCCTTTATCTATTTTCAAGAAGCTGGGAATTGGGGAAGCAAAGCCGACAACGGTCTCCTTGCAATTAGCGGATCGATCGATTAAGTATCTGAGGGGAGTGATTGAGGATGTTTTAGTAAAAGTGGATAAATTTATCTTTCCAGCGGACTTTATTGTTCTCGACATGGAGGAAGATGAAGATATCCCGCTTATCTTGGGACGACCATTTTTAGCGACCGACAGAACTCTTATAGACATGGAAAAAGGAGAGTTAACTCTGCGGGTCCAAGACGAGCATGTTACATTCCAAGTATTCAAATCTTTTCCATGTCCGGGAGGTGTTGATAAAAGTTCTCTAATTGAAAGTGTAGATGCCGTTGAAAAAGAAAAACACCGAAAACATCGCCGGTCGAAAAATTCAGATTCTGTGTCAGATGGTCCAATTTTTAAGAAGGATGTAGAACGAGTAGCATTTCTCGAGCACTCGGACAAGTCTGCTGGGGTCATAAAGTCATTTTTGATAGATGAGAATAAGCCGGAAGCCAAACGGACATCTAGTCAAGAGAAAAACGGGTGTTTCGGAAAATTATTCTCGTCAAAACCTTTCCGCAAACAACATTCGATGTCCGAACCGAAAGTCGAATCGTTAACGACTGATGGTCATAATTTTAAAAATCATATTGACGGTTCGATGAACGAGGCGGAGATCAAATGGAGTTTGCGAAAAGCGAACTGATTTTTAAATAGGTCCGGCTGAAGACTATAAACTTAGCGCTTCTCGGGAGGCAACCCGAGTTCGTAGTTGTAGATTTTTGTGTTTCTATATTTTTCTTGCATTCTGGATTTTTATTTTTCATCAATTTGTGCTTTAATTTGCTTCTGCCTCTCGTTTTTAATGTGTTTTTCTCAAAATTCTGTGCAGGAAAGTCCCAGGGGGAGAAAATTATGCTTGAGCCGCGACACAAGTATTGTGAGCCGCGGCACACACAAATCGAAAGGGAAGGCTAAACCCATTGTACCCTGTGCCGCGGCACGACAAAAATGAGCCACGGCACACTTGAGCACTGAGCCGCGGCACAAGGAATCTGTGCCGCGGCGCACGACAAAACGAACGAGCAGGTAAAAGGGACTGTACTCTGTGCCGCGGCTCACTTGGGCTGTGCCGCGGCACACCATGCGGAATTCGAACAGCTAGGTACCTTATAACCCGCATTAGGCCGGCCACCCCAGGTACGTTTTCTTTCTTTCCCTTTCCCCCTACGCGCGATCGACCGAGCCTTCTTCCAGTTTTATTCTTGCGATTTTTTCTTGCACTTTTCACAAAACCAATCAAGGTATGTTCCAATCTCTAATCTCTATTTGTTTTATGAAATTAAATTTGAAGTTGTGTATGCATTGGATGGATTGAATATGTTTATTTTCCTTCAAAAGTCTATGATAGTTTAGTGGATGAAATGGTGGTTTTAATCGAATTTTCATGGTTAGTTTGGAATAGGAATGAATTGAGTGCGTTGTTTTGATGATGAATGAGTTGTGTTTCTGTTCTTGGGGGTTGAATCGAGCTATAGCCATGTTTATTCTTCAAGTAAACTCTTGCCCATTAGGTGTTCGATGAAATGTCTAAGTGAAGAATTTTCTTTGTTAAAGCAATCTTTTGAATCTTTGTGCAACGTATTCGTTCTGAAATTACAGCAAGCCCGACCCTTACATCCAGTTTAAACGTTAAAGTCCAATTTCATTTTTTTTCTCACGGATGTGCTATCTGGTTAAATTCTTGATTTACGGCTGGATATCTTTAGCCGAGTGATGATTATTGTTGTTATTATTTACGTAAATAAACCCTGGTGTTGTATTTTTCAGGACTGACTATGGCTAGGACGAAGAAGCTGAGCAAGAGGGCCAGGACCCAGTCATCCCCCACTCGAGGGGAAACCTCTCGCAGCCGCGCCGAGTCTGAGGGGCACCAGTTTTCTGACCCTGAAATCCACAAAATCTTCAATGAGAAGATTCGGCCGCGACCTCTTAATCTGGAGAGGGTATTTACTCTAGCCCCTCAGGACGGGGAACTGCTTGCTATGATAGATGAGATGGGGTGGGCCCGATTCACTGCACCGCCCGAGCCAGCAGTGATATCGATCAGGCAGAGTTCTACGCGCCGCACATCAAGCACATTCGGGCAGGCCATACGTTGCCATCGTTAGAATCTCGGACTCAGGTCGATGTCCGAGGTGTTACAGTTGATTTTTCCACTGCTGCCATTCGGAGGTTGTTTGGGCTTCCGGTGGTAGATGAGTCGGCTTATGACCGAGTGATGACTAGCCTCACGAAGGAGGCCCTGCTCGACACTATTGCACAGCCCGACTCCGACTGGGAGCAGCGCGCACAGGGTTCTTCCACTTTCCACTTCAAGAGCTTGCGCCTCAGCCGGCTCGGGCGTGCCTGGCTATATTTTATTTACGCCCGTATAGACCCCACATCTCAGATCCGCACTGTCTTTCTCTCCCACGCCCGGACACTATATGCTATCACATCCGGGTTGCGTTTTGATGTGGCCCCTCTTTTGGTCCGATCTATATTTCAGTGTATCCAGGGGGGCCAAGACGGGGTTGAAACACCCCTCGCTTATTTGCGCTCTATGCCGGCAGTCGGGGCTGACGTGGTCGGACGACGAGCCGATGCTTGCTCCCCAGGCCCCGATCGACCACCACATCATCTCACATTTTGACTAGTGGGGAGGAGCGCCGGCGCACGATCGGGGGAGAGGATTTTTGCTGGATGAGGCCCACGAGGGGTCCCCCGAGCCTCTTTTGCTGACACATGGAGATGCCGGGCCGCCACCCGATAGAGAGAGATTGCAGGAGATGTTTGACGGGCTGAGGGAGGATCTGAGGAGAGAGAGAGAGGAGCTGAGAGAGGAGACGAGGAGAGAGAGAGAGGATATGAGAGATGAGATGAGGAGAGAGAGATGAGATGAGGAGAGAGAGGGAGAGTATGCTGGCTGCCATACGAGAGGAGCAGCGGACGGAGCGAGAGAGCGTTATTGCTGCCGTCAGAGCTGAGATGCGAGAGCAGGCTCGCCGGGCCAACCGACGAGAGGCGAGGCGTCTGGAAGCGAGGGACACCTATCATCAGGAGCACCTTTCCGAATGGACGGCTTATATCATGCATCCCGACGGGCCATTTATTGCGCCCGCCCGGCCAGCCACACCACCCTCTTCACCGGATGATGCCGGCACCAGCTCGTGAGATGACTGGAGGGGAGTACTTGACCTTTTACTTCTATTGCATATCATATTTTGTCCATTGAGGTCAATGTACGTCCTAAGTTTGGGGGGGTTACTTTCTGTTGCTACATTCATTGCTGTACTGTTTTTGTTGCACTTTTTGTTATTTTTACGTTTATTTTTTTTCGATAGCCTTGCTTGTCTTAATTTGTCTCTATTCGTGAATTTTTCGTGCTTCTATTTGTGTGATACTGATGTTACGACACTGTTTTTCTCTCTGAAGAAACGGTCGAGTTTTAGTCGAGTTGTAGTCAGAGATTTCTGTTTCTGCTTAGTCGTCATTTAGGTCCAAATTTTTTCGTGATTGTAGAAGTCTTGGCGGATAAGAGAGGATACATACTTGTTTTAAAATCACCGTCAATACGTTTGGTTACATTTTTTGGTTAGTTAGTCGTCCAGTTACATTAGTCGTGTTGGCACTTAGAGTGAGTTTAGAGTCGGTCAGGTTTTCCCAAAAGTTGAGATAATTTTGTTCTATGAGGGGAAGTCTAGTAACCGGGTGTATTCACGTGACCTGTTGTTTACTCTCGCGTAAAACGACGACCCTGATTAGACTAGTGATTTAGAAATTTCACATGTGCCGATGATAGGGAGCCTAGTAACCGGGGGTATTCACGTGACCCGTTGTTTACTCTCGCGTAAAACGGCGACCTTGATTTGGACATGCGGGAATTATATATTCGAGCTGTTTCTCCGCTGTAGAAAGGAACTTAGTAACTAGAAGCATCCATGTGCCCCATGAGTGTCTTTTACGTCAAACGGTTTCTCAATACATGAGAATGGAAGTTCCACCCTAGGATTATCCTGATGAAACATCCCGAGATTCGAACCTAGTGGTCAACTCGAATTAATTTCTTGAGCATATACATATAAGGGAATACTGTCCGAGGATTATTTTTATGAAACTCAAGAAAATTTTGCCATTAGACTGTGGAACGGGGCGAACTAGCTTGTTTATTTTAGCCTTTCATATTGACGGTCGATTTGATTCACGTTGTTAATCTTTGAGCTGGATTTTCTTCATGAACGAGTAATTAGGACTGAACTTGATTACTTCGTGGGATCAGTGTTCTGAGTGTAGCTCGCTATTACGACACTCGTATTATTCAGAGAGAATTTCAGGATAGTATTGATTAGGTTGAACACTACGAGTTGCACGATTATTCACGACATTCTTTTATTGAATTTGATTCTTTTTGCTTGAGGACAAGCAAAGGCTTAAGTTTGGGGGTATTTGTTAGGCGTATTTTTATACGCTTATTTATCATTATTTTGTATTATTTTGGAGAGTGAAATTGTTTAAATGAGCCTTTAATGCCTTAATTTTGTATGTTTGTCAGGAAATTGAAGTCCGGAAGCTAAAACGAGGCGAAACGGGCGAAAACGGCAAATTTTGGCTATGAGCCGCGGCACAAGGAAGCAGGGCCGCGGCACAGGATGACACCCAGCCGGGCACAAAGTAAACTGTACTCTGTGCCGCGGCACAGTCCAGGTGAGCCGCGGCACAGAAGAATTAAAGGACGCCCGTGCATCCAAATGAAGGTGTGTGCACAGATGCATTTAGTGCGCCGCGGCACACTAGGTGATTTTGGGGTTTTCCGCGCGGAGTTGGGCCGTTTCGAAGCCAGTTCTCGACCTACTTACACGGACGCGATTTGGAGACTGTTTAAAGCTATAAATAAGGGTTGAAGACCCTAATTAATAATCTTGGAATCTTTTAACCTTTGGATCTTGAGCTTGGAATTAGAGAGGAGAGATGGCAGAAGAGGAGGGAAGCAGAAGACTTCAAGAGCAGAGGGCGGAAGCCGAAGAACGGAGGAATCCGAGCTTCATCTGCGTTTGATTTTAATGCTTTCATTCATATATTCTGTATTTTTATTTATTAGTATGTCAGGCTAAAACCCTAATCTAGGATTTTGATGAAACCTGCGTTTTGACGGATTTGCTTGGGATTATCTAATTAATTACCTTTTTATTGAGTTTTCCCAATCGTGTTTAATGCTTGCAATTATCTGACCAATAGTTGTATTGATTTAATCATTCAATTTGAATCGGGAGAGGAGAATTGGTGAGGAACTATTGGTGAGAACCGTTTTATTCTGTGAGATAGGAATATACTCATAGGAACTACGTGGCCTTTTGGAGATTTTATGCTTTTTGCCTATTGACGAATTAATTCACCTAGGAATAGAGTGCGTTATTCGCCTTTAGAAAATCTAGTGACCTCGGGAGAGGCGGTAGAATACATTAGCAATCTCCGCCTTCAATAAATTGGGAAAATTATTTACTACGGATAATCGAGAGTAAATTCGGATAAACCGAGGTGGATTCAGAATCCTAGACTTATTCATCATTTGATTTCCTTTCTTCAAGCTATCGTTTTCTACTATTTAGTCTTTTAATAATTCTTTTAGAAATTAATTGCAAAACCCAAATTCGATTGTTCGAATAAAACTAGAATACATAAAAATCGCTAGTTAGTGATTCAGTCCTCGTGGGAACGATACTCACTCATCACTTTATTACTTGTAAACGATAACGTGCACTTGTGTGTATGAAATATCGCAACAAATGCCTATCTTAATATGTATATGGTATATATATATATATATTGATTTATATGTTTGATCTTGTCATATATGGTTTCTTTGATATATGAAGATTCATGTGATGATTTAGTTCTACTAATAATCCAAGAATCAAAGACAATATGATTTGATCTACATATAATTTTTATGTTAGGATTATGAATTTTAAGAGGTGCATATGAACATAAATTTATTTATTTAAAGATTATGCTTCTTTAAAAACTTCATATGAACATAATTATATTTTGATTCCGAGGTTGTATAAATATAGATTTGATCTACTTGATTTATACAAAAGGTATTAGTGATGATATACATAAGATGTATACATGTAGTATACATAAGATGTATACTCGAAGAAAAAAAAATTAATACCTGCCAACAGGCCCCTGTCGCGCGGTCCGGGAAGGGGACCGCGATCCTGGCATGTGTGTGCCGCGTGGTCCCGGCCAGTGTGCCCGATCTGTGCCGTGCAGTCCCGGCCAGTGTGCCCGATCTGTGCCGCGCGGTCCCGGCCAGTGTGCCCGATCTGTGCCGAGCGGTCCCGGCCTGTGCCGGCCATGCGACCTGGAGTAACGGATCGCGATCCGGCTGCCAGGATTGGTTGCTGGGACCGCGGTCCAGGCCACTTCTGGACACATTTCGGCCTCGTTTTCTTCATATATTACTGGAAATTGTTTCCCATTTTACCCGGTTTGATGTTTTGGTCCTCGGAACTTTATAACTTATCGATTGTCGATATTTGGCATATTTTATATATAACTTATCGATAGTCGATATTTAGTACATTTTATGTATTATATGTATTTGTGAATGCTTAAATAGTTTATGCATCGTGGTTGGTATATCCGTACTAGATCAATTAGATTGATGATTCGATTATGGTTGTAATATTCATAATACGACTTGTATGTCGTGCCTTCTTATTATCTTGTTGTAATTTCTCTTCTCATCTTATTCCCCTCGAATGTAACTCGAGTTTTGTATTACAAAATATAAAGATATAGTTTAGAATAGTTCTATCTATAAGAGGAAGACAAAGGAGACGAGCTACTTACAAGAAATTCAAGAAGAAAGGCGTTATCGAAGATTACACTGAACGACCTATTGATATTAATGAATATCATAATAGGATATATGGCTATACCACACCACACCTAATTATTCATATGAATGTATGAGATGCATCATATTTATTGCATATGATTGTATGAGATGCTATCATATTTAAATCAGCATATGATTGTATGAGATGCATTATATTTATTTTATTTGCTTAATAATCGTTATTACCAAATAAATCTAACTCATTAAAACTTTTACATGTATGAGATACATGGTAATTATTTTGAGATAATAATTTTGATAAAATAGTTTTATTAAATCGATTGATATGAAACATAAGTCTCAAGAGCCAACCATTTCAAAACATTCGTCAAACTTTCGATCATTTCTAATATGGGTCTGCCAAAGCAGGGTGTATGGATTTTATCTTAAGGAGGCGAGATGAATAAACAAGGTTATACATATGTTTTAAATGGTTAAGACTTATATAGGTTATACAAAACGGTTTTGGACCTATGGCTTATTTGGGATTAATACGATTAAAACGACATGAGATGTCATCCCAAATGATAATCTAAAGCATTTTTAATTACAGGGGACATGCCAAAGCTGTGTCTGTGGTTATTTGATCGTTAGATTATAATTCATATATGTGTCTGTGATACATAATATTTGAGACTAACATGTTGACATAAGATGTCATCTCTATTGATAAAAACTAAACTTCTTTTATTTGCGAGGGACATGCCAAAGCTGTGCTTGTATTTACTTGATCGTTAGATTTTAAAATCAATATATCTCACAAATAACCTTGCATATTAATATTGTAGAGTCAATGGCTTCAATCAATAAAAAATCATTGCGATTAATTCTTGACAAAGAAAAACTTTCTGGCACTAATTACCTTGATTGGTCAAGGAACTTGAGAATGGTTCTCAAAGCTGAAAAGAAGCAATACATTCTGGAAAACCCAATTCCTGATGAACCGGAATCAACCGCCACCAAAGCTTAAAAATATGCTTATAATAAGCATACGAACGATTCTTTGGATGTGACATGCCTTATGCTAGAAACCATGAACTCGGAGCTGCAGATACAGTTCGAGGACATGGAAGCTTATGAAATGATGGGTAAGCTTAAGGAAATATTCCAAGAGGAAGCCCGTCAGGAGAGGTTTGCCACTACGAAGGCATTGAATGGTTGTAAAATATCTTCAGGTACTTCTGTGAGTGCTCATGTCCTTACGATGAAGGGCTACATTGAGCATATTGAAAGGCTAGGAGCTCCTATCAGTCAGGAACTCGCTACAGATATGATCTTAACATCACTGCCTTTAGAGTACGATCAGTTTGTAGTAAACTTCAACATGCACAACATGGAGAAGACTGTTACTGAGTTGCATGGGATGCTAAAACAAACTGAGACAAAAATTAAGAAAGTTGTTCCTAATGTTTTAATGGTTCAAAAGAAATGGAATAAAAAGAAAGGGAATAAGATGGCCCCGAAAGATAAAGGTAAGGGTAAAAAGCAAATGTTGCCTAAACCCAAACCTAAACCTTTCAAGAAGTCATTGAAACAACCCAAAGAGGGGACTTGCTACCTGTAACACCCCCAATCCGCTCAGGGATATTACACGTCGTAGAACCTTTCCTCAAGGATCTACCAGGCTGGTAACGACATATAACAACTCAACCATGCCTTTAAGGCTAAAATGACTCAGTAGACCGATTTGGTCTTTCAACAAATACATACAACTCAAATACAACTCATGCCCACGCAAGGGTCAAAATACAACCACACCCGTACAACGGGAAAATATAGCAGCGGAAAAATAGAGTACAACTGAACCAATAAACAAAGTGCGGTTCCTCATGTGATTAGTATCGATCATCTTTCTTCATCCTTCGTGCCGACCCTGTGTTATGCTCCAAAACCTGAATGCAAAAACAGACATCCACTTCGAATACTCGGGGGTTAGCAAAACTCCACTGTTTTGCTAGTGCAAGAACAAAGTGCAAATACGAGCCATACAATTCACATTCCACGAATAACAATAACCAGGAATCCTCAAAGATCCAAACGGAACGAAAAGTACTTCCCGAGGCAAGAGTTTGAGAAAACCTTTCAAAATCGAAATATCATAAATCAATGGAAATAATTTATAAAATGGTTTAGAATGCCATCGAGAGTTTTAATAGAAAATAATTTAGGATTATCAAATCCTACTTTTCAAAATCCAAAAGGCAAATGGGGTCACCGCCCCAAAAGTTTACTTTCCGTAAAATAACCTTTACCAAACCGTTGGGATTTTAGCCCCAAATTCGTCAAATGACCTTTACAAAAACGTTGGGATTTTAGCCCCAATCTCATCAACTCACAGTACACAAGAACGACCACAAGGTTCGTCTCCCAACATCAAAATCCATAAATAAAATAATTAAAACAAACAACAAAATACTCTAGTGCCATCCTAGCCAAGTAAGCCAAACGAACACTTACCTCTTACACACTTAGTCGATGCATGCAATCATGAAAACCATTCAAAAGCACTCGTTTCCGGAAATGCCATAATCAAATCACATTTGCAAAATGCACCACAATTAACCGTCGATCCACGTCTCTGTGGACCCCTACCGAGACCCCGTCGGATCTAACCCGTAGTGGTTAAAAGCAAGCTCGTCGATCCACGTCTCTTGTGGACCCCTACCGAGACCCCGTCGGATCTAACCCGTAGTGAGCATACACACACACGTTACTCATGCAATACTAACATGCTAAGAATGTAAGTTCATTAAGAATACTCACTAGAGATGGCCATTAACTCGACACCATTATCAAACTCTTCAAAAACACCACAACAATGATTAAATATGGAATACACGATCCCATAACTTTAAACACAGGAGTATCATCATCAAAGACTTCAACGTTCAAAATAATCAAATCATAATCAATTCCCAAAACACAACATTCACAAAACACACACGCGTTTTGAAAGAGAGCCTTTAACGAGGCCAAACCGAAATCTTTTGAAACTTCATTTCAAACAACCAAACAAACACACCAAGATGATCACCGATCATCATATCCATAAAATAAGAAAAGTATGGGCAAGGTACTTGCCTAGAATAAGAACAACGCGAAGAATCGACCGAAGTAGGTTGACACGAACCGACTACGAACCCGCCGACTCCACCGATCGCCAACTCGCGTTCATAAACTACGAGGGACAATAACAACAATGAAATGAATTCCCTAACAAGACTCAAAGCCGTTGAATTCAAAGAACGATTGACGAAAGTTCAAGCGCTTCCCCCAAAATGGCCAAGAACACGATTCGTTCCGTCAAAACCCGAAAATGGAATTCCAAGTTGAAATATGGATATACAATCCATAGAATATGTTTAACAACATCATTTAACCATAATCGATCCATCAAAAACGAATGAAAAACGAGATCGAGGACAAATCCCCCAAAAAGTCAATTCGAAGGAAATCAAGAAATATACTTCGATTCGACGAAGAACAATGGATTAAATGATGTTAAACACAAGAATACTACTAAGATTAATCATACCCATCATGAATTAATCAACAACACGGAACGAATCGGACAAAAATGCAAAACCCCCCAAATTCAAGAAATTAGGGTTCTAAGGTCAGATTACCTTGATTCGCTGGATCAAAGGATGATAACGGATGATTGATTGATGTTATGAACTCAAGAACTTCGTGGATTTGTTGTCAAACAAGATGGCTTCGCCACTCTCGAATCGCCACCCGCGGATAGAAGAGGAAGGAAGTGAGAAATGAATGAAAATATGACTGCTCTCTCACATTTATACTGGGCCGGACTAGCGTGCGCTAGCCTTCCCGGACTAGCGTGCGCTATCGGCCGGTATCGGCCGAGTACCCTCGGCCAGGGCCCGCACGACCCGGCACCACCGACCAAACCTGCCGACCAAACCTGCCGACCCGACTCCCGCTAGCGTGCGCTACGGCCGGAAGCCTGCGCGCGCTAGCCGACCTGTCCAGTAGCCTCTGGACTAAACAGCTCGCCCTGGTAACGTACGCTAGTCGGCCGACAGCGTGCGCTACCCCTGCCGGTTAGCGTGCGCTACGACCGACAGTAGCGTGCGCTACCTGCCGATCCTGACCGAGTCCAGAACCTCAGAACCCCACTGCCTGCACTCCGATAGCGTGTTAGTTAGCCGAGCAAGGTGCGCTACACTGCCGGTTAGCGCGCCAGCCTTTCCGGCCAGAAGGCGCTTACGCCGGTTCCTGCCGCACCTGTCCGGCTGGTGCCCGCAATCGTCCGGCCAGTCCCGCAACCGTCCGGCCAGTACCGACCACCAGGGCTCGACGTCCCGATTTCCGAAAACGTACGGAACGAACACGACGAAAAGTCCGCGGACAACATCAACGACCCTAAATGAAAACATAATACCATAATTAATCATACACGACCAAGAAACGGGTCGAGACAACAATTACAGATACGGATACCCGTAACTTTCAAGAAATTACAAAATGGCCCAAAACGCCCGGAAATCACGATACGTGATCGAATAACCAAACAGAAGTTCACAACACGTCCAACAAAGTTAAACGGACTTATAGGAAACTCGAAACAGCAGTTTCGAACGAGATTCGCAAGAATCGAACTCAAGCGCGGAAAAGTCGCTAAAAAGCACGGAACTCAACAAAACGACACCGAAACGAACTCGGATGTTAAAAAGTGCAGAATTAATCATTCTCAGAATGACGAAACGGTCACAAGCGAGTCGTCAAAATGGACTTCCGCTAAAAAAAGAAATTACCGGAAATCGAAAATTGCGGATATTACATTCTACCCTCCTTAAAAGAAGTTTCGTCCCGAAACTTAAAACAAGTCGGGAGAAGTAATATCCCGTCAGGAAAACTCAACGAGATACGCAAGAAACGCGTAACTAATGCCCAACGGCGAAACGTTACAAACAACGCAACGGAATATACGGTGTGAAAACACGCTCCACGACGACCAACACAACGTCGCCGTTAGGGATATAATAAAACCAACAAGTGACAAGCGTCATCAAATGGATAATACAATCAAGTCAATTATCCGAACAATCACAAAACACAATGAACGAAAATCAATACGATTGACCAACCCAACGGTACATCAATCAAAACGCGAGCCAATCGCTGAACAAATACAGAATTCCACCGCCCAAGGGTTGGAAGATCGAAAACGAGACTAATTTCCCAAACTTAAGGGAATTAGGACGGAGCCTGAATGCTCAACAATCACGAAACGAGAACAAAAACCGAACAAGCAAACGATCGAGACAACAAAGATCGAACAATCATGTCCGAAACACGAAGGATAATAAAATTCAAACAACAAATCCCAGGATGATCTGGTGAGAACTACAAGACATGCATTCCCATACGATCCACAGGAAAGGGAATAGCGATTGAAAAGTCACAGCGACAAACGAGTTATTCCAAAACAATACCACACTCGTTCGATCAACAAAAGGAAGGGGCAGGACAAGCTCAGAAATGTCAACGAACATAATGAGTCGACAGAGTCGAAAACACAAGAGTTCCAAATCCGATCCAATTCGAATAAAAGAACTAATAGAACCCGATGATGTCACTCCCGAACAAGGTTCACAAGAATCGAACTGAACCCGAAAAAGTCACATCGATAACCAGATCGACCCACAATAAGATCACAGCTCGTTCGGACGATGAAACCAAAATACAGAACAAGTTCATAAAGTATCAACGAACATGAGCGAATCGATAGACTGGAGAAAGAGAAAATACCAAAGTCAAAATAGTACGGGTATTACCTCCGACCTCGTCCACGAAATTCACAAAAACAGGAGCAAGGTAACAAGACATTAAACAACCGACACATAACGGAACGATCACCGATGCACACGGTCATAGCAAACCAAGCTCTAACAGCTCGCACATGCGCGATAATGCAAAAATCACCACGAGATGGCAACATTCAACACCAACATTCCACCTCTCACAGAGGGCTAACACAACAAATATGTAGAAAACAACTCAACGCTCACGCCGCCAACTCGATCATACTCGGGAGAAAACATCAAAATGAAAATGCGAACATCATACATACATACCCAGCCCTCAAACGGGAATGGATAGGTTTTAAAAATGAAAACCTCATTTTGAAAATAATTTAGAAGAACATCGGTTGATCTTGAGTATCACCTTTCAAAAAGTACAAACGTGAAACATCGTTATCGAGACATTGGAGAACCATTTCGCATTTGATAAAAATGAGGACACTTTCTCTTAGTAAAAACTTTCAGAATATTCGACCCTCGGGTCTAAATAAAAGTGTTTCTAAAACATTGAAAATATCTCAAAGTATTTTGGTCCTCGAAGTAGAAAATTTTTGAAATATATTGTGGCACCTAGGATATACCACAAGAAAATAACTCATTTGAAAAGTATGTCTCGAAATTTATTTTTCCAAGATACTCAAGGTTTTCAAAAATCCAATAGGCCAGAATGCCCAAAACTCACACATATCGACGTTCACTAAAACAACTCCTAGTACACGCATCAAAACATTTAAAATCAAGACAATACATGTCTTTAAACGGAAATAAACGATAAAATACTACAGTCGAAGACCGCCTGGGATTCAGAACAAAACTACTGACCCCATTCGAGGCCTCTAAGGACCCTCCCGCACTGGCTAGTGAACAAGTCGAACGCATATAAGCACAAAGCTTCCCCATGTTGTTTGACAACAAATCCACGAAGTTCTTGAGTTCATAACATCAATCAATCATCCGTTATCATCCTTTGATCCAGCGAATCAAGGTAATCTTACCTTAGAACCCTAATTTCTTGAATTTGGGGGTTTTTGCATTTTTGTCCGATTCGTTCCGTGTTGTTGATTAATTCATGATGGGTATGATTAATCTTAGTAGTATTCTTGTGTTTAACATCATTTAATCCATTGTTCTTCATCGAATCGAAGTATATTTCTTGATTTCCTTCGAATTGACTTTTTGGGGGATTTGTCCTCGATCTTGTTTTTCATTCGTTTTTGGTGGATCGATTATGGTTAAATGATGTTGTTAAACATATTCTATGGATTGTATATCCATATTTCAACTTGGAATTCCGTATTCGGGTTTTGACGGAACGAATCAAGTTCTTGGCCGTTTTAGGGGAAGCGCTTGAACTTTCGTCAATCGTTCTTTGAATTCAACGGCTTTGAGTCTTGTTAGGGAATTCATTTCATTGTTGTTATTGTCCCTCGTAGTTTATGAACGCGAGTTGGCGATCGGTGGAGTCGCCGGGTTCGTCGGTCGGTCGTAGCGCACGCTAACCGGCAGGGGTAGCGCACGCTGTCGGCCGACTAACGTACGCTACCTGCCGATCCTGACCGAGTCCAGAACCTCAGAACCCCACTGCCCAGACCCGATAACGTGCGTTAGGCCAGCCGATAGCGTGCGCTACACCTGCCGGTTAGCGCGCGCAGCCTTCCGGCCGTAGCGTGCGCTACGCCGGTTCCTGCCGCACCTGTCCGGCCGGTGCCCGCAATCGTCCGGCCAGTCCCGCAACCGTCCGGCCAGTACCGACCACCAGGGCTCGACGTCCCGATTTCCGAAAACATACGGAACGAACACGACGAAAAGTTCGCGGACAACATCAACGACCCGAAATGAAAACATAATACCATAATTAATCATACGCGACCAAGAAACGGGTCGAGACAACAATTACAGATACGGATACCCATAACTTTCAAGAAATTACAAAATAGCCCAAAACACCCGAAAATCACGATACGTGATCGAATAACCAAACAGAAGTTCACAACACGTCCAACAAAGTTAAACGGACTTACAGGAAACTCAAACAATTAGCTTAGCGAGATTCGCAAGAATCGAACTCAAGCGCGGAAAAGTCGCTAAAAAGCACGGAACTCAACAAAACGACACCGAAACGAACTCGGATGTCAAAAAGTGCAGAATTAATCATTCTCAGAATGACGAAACGGTCACGAGTGAGTCATCAAAACGGAATTCCGCTAAAAAAAGAAATTACCGGAAATCAAAAATTGCGGATATTACACTACCACTTCAATGAAACTGGACATTGGAAAAGGAATTGCAAGGTCTACCTGGAAGAAATGAGGAAACGGAAGAGTGATGAGACTGCTGCTTCAGGTATTCTTGTTATAGAAGTCAATTTATCTACTTCTTCATCATGGGTATTAGATACCGGTAGTGAAGCTCACATTTGTGTGAATATGCAGGGGCTGCAAAAGAGTAGACAACTGGCAAAAGATGAAATGGACCTGCGTGTTGGAAATAAAGCAAGAGTTACTGCTATTGCCTTAGGGACTTATGATATAAAGCTACCTAGTGGACTTGTATTGGAACTTAATAATTGTTATTGCGTTCCTGCTGTGGGGAGAAACATTATATCAGTTTCTTGCCTTGATTTGGAAGGTTATAACTTTACTATTGAGAAAAGTGTCATGTCCATATTTAATAAAGGTAGTTTTTATGAAGATGCCTTGATGAGTGGGAGATTATATCCCACAAATCTTGAAAGTTCCAAATCTGTCTATAACTTGAATGTTAAAAGACTTAAATCAAATTATTTAAACCAAACATATTTCTGGCATTGTCGTTTGGGCCATATAAACGAGAAGCGTATAACCAAACTCCATAAAGATGGAATCTTGGAGACATTTGATTTAGAATCATATGATACGTGTGAATCTTGCTTATTGGGCAAAATGACCAAAGCTCCTTTCACGAGCCATAATGAGAGAGCTGCAGAGTTATTGGGCTTAATACATACTGATGTATGTGGGCCAATGAATACAAATGCTAGAAGAGGTTTCCAATACTTCATAACATTCACGGATGACATAAGCAGATTCGGATATATCTATTTAATGAGTCATAAGTCTGAGTCGTTTATGAAATTTAAGCAATTTCAAAATGAAGTACAAAACAAGTTAGGCAAAACTATTAAAGCACTACGATTGGATCGTGGTGGTGAATATTTAAGCCATGAATTTGACGATCATCTTGAAAATTGTGGAATTGTTTCACAACTAACTCCACCTGGAACACCTCAATGGAATGGTGTGTCGGAATGGAGAAATCGAACCTTGTTAGACATGGTTAGATCGATGATGAGTCAAGCTGATCTTCCAATTTCTTTTTGGGGTTACGCCTTAGAGACTGCTGCGTTCATTTTAAATCGAGTACGATTTAAATCGGTTCAAAGCACACCATATGAGATATGGACAAGGAAACAACCCATTTTGTCTTTCCTTAAGATTTGGGGTTGTGAATCTTATGTGAAGCGACTTATCACTGATAAATTATCACCCAAATCGGATAAATGTCTTTTTATAGGATATCCTAAGGAAACTAAAGAATATTAATTTTACATCCCATCAGAGAACAAAGTGTTTGTCGCTCGATCTGGAGTATTCCTTGAGAAGGAATTTATTTCCAAGAAAAATAGTGGGAGCAAAATAACTCTTCATGAGATGAGAGAACCACAAATAGATACTGAACCTTTAGATAAAACTGATTTAAACTCACATAGAGGTGTTGAGACCACTTCTTCTATACCAGCTCCACGTAGGTCTATACATTATCATCGTGAACCTGATAGATATGGATTTCTCATCACATATGACAATAATGTGGAACTCATGGATCTAGATGAGCCCACAACCTACAATGAAGCAACTGCTAGCACTGAATGCGAAAGTTGGCTTGAAGGGATGAAATCCGAAATGCAATCCATGTATGGTAATCAAGTATGGACTTTGATTGATATTCCTGAAGGTTCCAAAGCAATTGGTTGCAAATGGATTTTACAAAGAAAAGGGACATGGATGACATTGTACAAACATACAAATCACGACTCGTGGCAAAAGGATACAGACAGACTCATGGTATTGACTATGATGAAACCTTTTCGCCAGTCATAATGATAAAATCAATTCGAATTATACTTGCCATAGCAGCATATTATGACTATGAGATATGGCAAATGGATGTCAAACTCGCTTTTATTAATGGGAAATTAGATGAGGATGTGTAAATGATACAGCCCGAAGGTTTTGTCGATCCTAATAATCCTAATAAAGTATGTAAGCTTCTAAAAGCCATTTATGGTTTGAAGCAGGCATCCGGAGTTGGAATCTTCATTTTGATGAAAAAATCAAAGAGTTTGGTTTCATTAGAAATCAAGACGAATCTTGTGTATACAAGAAGATTAGTGGGAGCGCAATTGTTTTTCTAGTACTCTATGTGGATGATATCTTACTCATTGGAAATGACATCCCTACTTTGCAAAGTGTTAAGCTTTGGCTAAGTAAATGTTTTACAATGAAGGACTTAGGGGAAGCTGCCTATATATTGGGTATAAGGATTTATAAAAATAGATCTAGAAGGCTTCTTGCCCTAAGTCAAAGTACATATATTAACAAGGTACTGAAACGGTTCAGTATGCTTAATAGTAAGAAAGGGTTCTTACCTATGTCACATGGCATAAAACTCAGTCAAACTCAAAGTCCTTGTTCGAAGGAAGAGAGAGATAGAATGATCTTGGTACCTTATGCTTCGGCTATATGATCTATCATGTATGCCATGATATGTACTAGAACGGATGTATCATTTGCATTGAGTGCAACCAGCAGATACCAATATGACCCTGGTGAGGCTCACCGGGCCGTAGTCAAAATCATACTTAAGTACTTGAGAAGGACTAAAGATATGTTCTTGATATATGGTGGTTAAGATAGTGATTTGGTCCTTAATGGCTATGTCGATGCTAGTTTTGAGACAGGACAAGATGATTTAAAATCGCAGTCTGGATATATATTTTGCTTGAATGGTGGTGATGTTAGCTGGAAGAGTTCCAAACAACCAACCACAACTGATTCTATAACGGAAGCCGAGTACATAGCCGCTTCGGAAGCAGCTAAAGAAGCTGTTTGGATGAGGAAGTTCATTGGTGAACTGGATGTCGTTCCTAGCATTATTGATCCAGTAAATTTGTACTGTAATAACAATAGAGCTATTGCACAAGCAAAAGAACTAAGATCACAACAAGTATCCAAATACGTACTTAGAAAGTCTCACCTCATTCGAGAGATTGTCACTCGTGGTGATGTGAAGATATGCAAAGTTCACACGGATAATAACTTAGCGGATCTTTTAACTAATCCGTTTCTCAAGCGAAGAATGATGGTCATATAAAGGCTATGGGTCTTCAGTTTATGTCTGTGTAAGACTAAGAGCAAGTGGGAGATTGTTAGTATTATGCTATAAAGTCTACTGTTTAATGTGGAGACATTTATTATTTAATATATATATATATATATAACATTGATTATATTATTGAATTATATTCTGCTTACGATCATCAAGTATGTGACTTGACAGTAAATCTCGTTAAAGCATTAAAGAATATTTATTCTAGATATCCCTAGTAATATGATTACTAGTATGATAATGATACGCTGGCTATATTTTACTGGTCATGAACATGAGATGTTATATCACGTCATAGATAAATGTAGAGACATCGTATTGGATATGACCTAACGAAGAGAATTATATATGGATCAAGTCATTATAATTCCTCTGATTGTTATATATTATTTAAATCCTTATTACCTAAAGACACTACAGTTTCCTACATAATGAGTATCGTATTTTAGCACAATACCAACGTATTCTGTAACAAGGGACTATATAGTTTGTGATTGGATATGGTTCGATTTATGCAGAGGGAAGTAGTTTGTCGAGAGGGGACTTGTCCCTCCTATAAAACGGAGAAGATATCCACGGGCCCTTGATAAGTTAAATTGTTTAAATGCATGGCCATGCTCAAATTGATCAATAAAGAGTTATTGATAAATATTTAAATTGGACAATTGTAAATTGAGATCAAGAATATTAATTAAGCTATATAAGGTCGACTTATCCATGCCTTATTCTTAATTAGGATATCGCGCGATGAGAGAATTAAATATTATACAGTAACGGGATTTCGTTCGTGCCGTCAAATTAATTCTTTTAATGCGGGTAGTCATATGTCTAGATAGAGGCCGCTTATGATTTATGAGTTATAAAAATTGTTTTATACTCATTGCCGTATTAACTAGAACCTACAGGGTCACACACTTGAACGAGCAGAGCAGCTATTTTGTTCCGGTTAATTATGGTTGGTGAAAAGGTTGGTGAACCCTTAGCCATTTTGAGGACTATATAAGAGTGTCTTGTGATAGCCCTCACACAAGACTTAATCACAAGTGAAGACATATTTGTGTAGAGATAATCAAAAATCTAATTTTGATATTTCTCTCTCTCTCTCAAAGTCTTGAAGATAATATTCAAAAGTTGAATAATCAAAAGAATGAAGAACATATCTTCATATCTTTGAAGATTGATTCTTTGACCAAAAAAGTATTTAGAATACTCATCTAATCTTCATCTAATCTTGTGAGTTTGATCTTTAATAACATATTGAATAAGATTCATAGTTGTTATTTTAGATCAAAGTTCAAGAACATTTGAATAATATTCTTGGTGTTCTTGTTCTTACCATAATAAAAAACATACCTATATTCAAATTGATTTAAGTGAAATCTTTGTTGAATCGGAGCTAGCCATCTGTTAGACGCTCGGGACTTGTTCGTTGTGTAGATACCATAAAGGACGCTCGCTTCTTACAACGTCTTTAGAAGGCTCGATCGAAAACACGCTACAAGAGGCAACAATCTTGTTCTTCGTACTTTGTAAATATACTTTGATCCTCGGAGTGTTTTTACATATTATATTATACTTCCGCTGCTCTATTTCGATATATGATGAGATCACAAATCTTTTTAATTCGATAAAAACCCAACATTTATGATTCATAATGTGGTATTATTCTTGATCATGTTACCATTTCGTTGTGGGATTGTATTCCCAAGTTCACCACTTTTGTATCATTGGTATCGTTGATCATTACTGTCACTCCGGTGAGGTTCTTGATTCTTGTTTGGATGTGTGATTTATTGAGTTTTGTTGTCATGTTGTATCGTGACATATCTGGAGTCATATCTGCGTGCCGATTGGTTATGTGTAGGATTTTTAGCCAAGCACATATGGTCATGCGTTGATGTTTCTGTATTGAACTGTGCACACGAGACGTAGTTCGTGAGGCTAATTAAGTACATTATCCCACGTATATCCTGGATTCCATATACGAGGTGGACATGTGCACGGACATATTTCCTGATCGGGCATACTGTGATGTCCATCCTGATCCATGTTGATTGGTCGTTCATATTCCATGTATGATTGGGTATGTCCGACGGTTTGCGACTGGTGGTTCATACGCTCGAGAGGTATGTTCAACATTCGGGTTGTTTCCTTGAAATCCAGTATATGTGAATTGTATAATGTCTTGAGAATTATTATCATATATATCTGATCTTGTAGTTTGGGCGAAATACTTTTGTTGTATTTTAGGTCGAGGCAAGGCGAAGGCACGGGAAGAGCACGGTGATGGCGAAGGGTTTGGAAGATACTAGTTCGGGGGGCCCAAGTCGTTGTTGTTCGGTTATGCTTAAAACCGTGTAATTTCACTTTTCGGTTTTATATAAACTCTTGTTGGTTGTACTATTATTTTGAGTATATTCCATCTTCATATAGTTTATACTGGTATTGGATCTTGTGCATTACGAGGCTATTAGTCGTACGATTTGTAAACTCCTAATTGGGGTAATGATTATTGTCTTGTGGTTCGGTATCACAAGATTATGATATGATTAATTTATGTTTGGGTATCGCCTGGTGCGATGATGAGGTAAGCTCAACCTTAACTATTCCTATTAATGCATTGCATACGTTTGAAAATATGATGAATGAATTTAAAACCATTCAAAAATCCCATGAGATGCTCAAACAAGAAAATATACAGCTCGTCATTTCAAACTTAGAGCTGAAAGATGAAAATAACTTGCTCAAAAACAACTATGAAAACATGTCGTTGGATTGCGAAAATAGCAAAGTCACTCATAAAAAACTCATGGAAAGCAATCATCAACTTGCAAAAGATCTAAATGAGGCAAAGTCTCATACTGAGTGCAAGACAAATGATTATGCTTTACTCGAAGCTAAAGTACAAACTCTCGAGAAACGAAAATTGATACCCGAGCCGGTGTGGTATGCTTCCGAGTTATCGAGGTAGTACATTTGGTAGAGGTTGATAAAATTCTTGAGTGCATTAGATGCCTTCGGTTGGTGATAAATTTCGCCCCTAGAAACCTGATAGGTTGCCTGGCGAGATTCAATAGTCAGACTGATAGACGTTGATGGTCAACAGCATAGGTAGTCTGGATTGCCAAGAAACCTGATAGGTTGAGGGCATGAAGACTAGGGGTAAAATGAAGATCGAATCATCTATTGGACGGGTTAGTGTTGGACACCACTTTACAGAATATAATAGGCAAGAAACCTGATAGGTTGCGTCTGTTAAAATTTGTAAAGAACTCGATCACCACTAAGAAGTCGATCTAACCATGACTTCCGGGTTATAACTTGGGAGTGTGTAATTCTGATAAAATTAGTGGGAGCCGAGATAAGAATTATACAAGCCCTTAAATTCTATACTCGGTCATAATAAAACAAGTCACTAATTCAATCTTGTCTAAATTCAATGCAGAGAAACGAAACAATCTCTCTCTAAAAATGGCAAAGAACCCACTTGCAATACTACTAGAAAAGAATCTCCTAACTAGCCCCAACTTTGTTGACTGGTTGCGGAATATGATGATTGTACTCAGCATGGAGTCTCTGGGATACGTCTTAAAGGCGGACATTCCACCGACTCCAGTCCGGACTAGGGGTAATCAGGAAGAAATTGACGTCCATGAAAAATGGTTCAAGGATGATGTGCTGGTACGTGGTTTGATGATGGGCTCAATGACTAATGAGCTGTAAAGAGCGCACGAGAAAATGACTTATGCTAGGCAGATTCTCGCACACTTGACCGAGCTTTATGGAGAGAATAGTAGGACTGCTAGATATGAGATATCGAAGTAGTTATTCAGTGCTAGAATGAAGGAAGGGGAGAAAGTGGGAGACCACATCCTCAAGATGATCTCTATGATTGAGAGGATCGAGATGCTCAACTTTCATATGGATTTATCCCTTCAGATTGATCTCATCCTTCAATCTCTGCCTGACTCATTCATGTAGTTTGTAATGAATTTTAACTGTAACGAGATTTCATGCACATTAGCTGGGCTAATGAATAAACTGGTGACGACACAGTCTAACATGAAGAGTAAACCGAGGGAGGTTGCTCTTGTGATTTCTTCTGGCCTCGGAGGTCCAAGAACAAGAAGAAAAAGACCTACGAGCAGTATAAACCCAAGAAAGTGGTGCAGAAAGGCAAGGGCAAGGCCCTAAAGTTTTAGAAGGTAGACGTTCCAAAACCTACGGACAAATGTCTTGAATGCGGTGAGCTGGGCCACTGGCGTAGGACTTGTCCCAAGACCAATGGCGCATCAGGTACGAAACTTTTTGTTTTTGAAACCAATTGTTCCGCTACTGTATATTCTGCTTCATAGATTCTGGATTCAGGTGCTACTTCTCATATTTGTACTACGAATCAGGATCTGGAACGAAGTAGGCAGCTTGAAGCTGGGGAAGTGATGATCAGTGTTAGAAGCGGACAAAGTTTTGAGGCAACTGATATTGGATCACTCCTACTGGGTTTGGAATCCGGTTTTATTTTGATGTTAGATGAAGTACTGGTTTTGCCCAAGGGGTATAAAAACATTGTATCCATTCCAGTTTGGATTGGAAAGGACTTTCTTTCTTCATTGACAATGGTAGTTGTAAAATTTATTTCCGAAATAAATTGGTTGGCACAGCTACATTGTTGAATGGTTTATATCATCTGAACTTACAAAATAAATCAGCAGTGAACACTATAACTAGGAAACGTGGCAGGCATGATACTAATCAAGCTCTTAAGTGGCACTTTAGACTTGGTCACTGTAATACCCGTACTTTTTATTGACTGTTTGTCCTTATCATTCTTCCTGTTTTGTCGCTCTGTAAACTCTTTGTGATGTAGTCGGCATTGATCTAGAGTTTCGTACCCTGTTTGGATCACGATTGTGTTGTTTAGACCTTGCGGAAGTGTTCTGGGTCAGAGAAATAATGCACGCTAGGCCTAGGCTAACGCACGCTAATTCTTCTTGAGTAGCGCACGCTAGCTTTGAGCCATAGCGCGCGCTAACGGACCAGACAGGGCAAAGGCAGTAGCTAATTCCACTCTCTGGACTAGCAGTTAGCGCATGCTAGGAGATTCGCTAGCGAAGACTATTCGTGGTCAGTAGCGCACGCTAACATCGTCCGTAGCGCACGCTAACGAACTGAGTCGGCAGAGGCAGTGAGGTTTTCAGACTTACTGGACTACCAGATGACCCGTTAGCGCACGCTAATATTGAGGCGTAGCGTGCGCTAGACTAGGATAGTATATAAGGGGACAGTCAACCCCTGCACTTGTCATTTCATATTTTTTCCACTTTTTCCGATCGGGAGAGCTCGGGAGAGGTGATTTGGGGCGATTTGAGGCAGTCCTTCTTCAGATATCGTCACTTGGGTTGGATAACAAGGATTATGCAACATCTAGCACATTTCTATCCTCCGAATCAAGGTAAAAATTTTTAGAACCCTATTTTTTAGAATTTTGGGGTTTTTTGCCGATTCGTCCGATTTATCCGTTTTGAAGCTTGAGGACCTTGAGATTATGATGTATCTATCCCGTATTCATACTTTTCCTACGATTTTACGGATTGGATTGTGCCGTTTTCGGACTTGTAAGAGTTTGGACGATTTTCCAATCTCTAGTTGTTTATCTGTGTATTTTCATGAATCGTAGATGGGTTTCGGGAGTTTCTTCATGTAATTTGAATATGGATAATTGATTATCATATTCCTTGCGAATCATTTAGGTGCCGGAAGCGTGTTCTTGGACCTACCGGACTCATACCCTTTTTTCGTTCAATTTCTCGATGTCTCAAAGGCAAGTATATATTTATGATTGTACGTTCTCGACTTTGAAAGTAAGATATATTAATGGCGTGATTATTTATATCCACTCTGGGGCAGACCGACGGGTCCCCTGAGGGTTTCGTAGCCTCTTGGTGCGATTCCACGGATGATATGAACAAACCACTCTGGAATGGACCGACGAGTCCTCTGAGGGTTCCGTAGCCTCTGGTGCGGTTCCATGGTATTTATATATGTATTGATGTGATGCTATGAGATTTAGTTATTCCGGAATACTAGTCTTGAAATGATGAATTGACGGTTACATTTACTTTATTGTCGAGGAGTATTGTGTTTCATACTTGATATACTTGCACTAGCTATTCGACGGCTAACCCCTTTATGGGGGAAATACTTTCTTATGTATTTCAGGTTCCAGGAGAGCGGAAAGGCAGGTATCGGGTCGGCATGAAGATGGTGGGCAAGTGTGATACTGTGTCTTTCCTCCAGTTATGTTTTGTGTTCCTCCATTCAGTGTTGTTGTACTGGAATGGTTATTGAATACTCAAGTATTGTTCGTTTTCAGTCTTCCTTGATGTTCCGGCCTGTGTTGCCGAGGTTTTGATTTTGTACTGTAATGTATTTGGATACATTGGACATGGTTTGAATACCCTTTGTATCGTCTTTCATTTCATTGTATTTCGACCTTCTCGGTCAAGTTTTATAGTTCCGTGTATGATTAGCCTTGTGGGTCCCTCAGTGGGGTTCACGGCGCTGTAATATACCCTGAATAACTTGGGGCTGTTACATAATATGGTATCAGAGCTTAGGTTCATGGATACCTAGGCTGTCGGTCTTTTGGGTCGATTGAGTCATTGTTTATCTACAATATCACTACTTTGCCATCATCATAGTGCGGCCGGTACTTGTAAGTCCTATTACTCTTCTTATGTTTTCTTAACCGCTTTGCTTTTAGTTTGATATTCTTGAGAATCGGTCACTTCGAGGACGTGCGATTTGGATTGTACTTACATACTTTGTGTATCCTTTAGAATGTCTGCTGACAGGGGACAGAGACGAGACCATGGTCGCGGACGCGGAAAGATATTTTCAAATTGCTAATTGCAATATTAGTGTGTATCAGTATTGTGTTGAGACTTTGTTTGGGAGTCGCATGCTAGTATCACAGGAGATCATCGACTTCACGCACCTGTAAGTATACTGTCTTGGTTATTCGCTTGTGGAGACCGACGATTGCTCTCGTGATGAGTTTGGATATTTTGATTGATTTGTTTGCTGTGACGGCATTGCAAGTTTCGAGGACGAAACTTATTTCAAGGGGGGTACAATGTGATATCCCGACTTTTAGTACGTAATATCCGGATTTCAGTATAAATTTTTCGCATTATTTTATCCGAGATATACTGGATAGATTGGTGTCTATACAGTATGGATAAAATAATTGGAAGACTGAGACAGTTGTATTAGTATAATTGTCGTAGTTGGTCGACAATTACATTTGAAGATATTGTGTATCATGTTATCGTACTTTTGATATTGGGTATATTATATGAGAATATTATCAGGTTGTATATATGTATTCAGTTTTTCGTGTATATACATCTAGTATATCAAGACGACAAACAAGAATAGCGGAAAATTGCTAAGTACAACCACGTTAGCGCACGCTACAAGGTATGCCTAGCGCGCGCTAAGATATATACTTAGCGTACGCTACGGTGCATACTTAGAGCATGCTAAGAGGGTTGAGTTACGTACCCTAAGGAGGACCCCTAACGTATGTAAGGTATTCTGTATAAGGCCCGGAAGGTGGCCAACAGGTAGGCCCAGACTGTTTATTATCGGCGATTAGCGCACGCTAATGCATGTTGGTAGCGCACGCTAATTTGAGATCGTCAACAGGGAATCTTGGCTTTATTGGTTGCTTTCGGCGTGTAGGACCCGGGCATCTTCTGGGAAGGTACAGGTTGTCGGGACAATGACGATTAGTGCGCGCTAAGGTCGAGGAATAGCGCACGCTACTGAGCATTTCACTGTAGCAAGTCAACATGTTGGGAAAAACAAACACCCTGTATCGAATCAGCCGGGATACCCGATCCCTGTATCGATTGTTATTTGTTATTGAGAAGGTTTTGACATATATGCCAAATATACAGTAAGGAAACTGTATCGAGGTTTCAAGGCTTTATCCTATATCGAAAACCTGCCTCGAATCAGCATCAGTGAAGCTCGTCAGTACAGCAAGAAGACTTGTAAAAGATCAAGTATGGAAACTGTCTCGATGCTCTAAATACAGTCATCTTCCATACAGTTCACAAAAGGACAAGAAAGAACAAGTCAAGTCCCGTTGAACAAAGAAGTATTTAAATACTCAAGGATAAAGTATTTAAATACTGTCAGTCTTCAGATCTTCAGAATCCCGCGAAATCCGGATCATGTCATATTCCCGTTGAAGGAAATCTTATTCAAACGGACATCTCAACGGATACTTTCTTCAGAGGCTATATATATATCCTTGAAGACATTGAAGATTAGTTACGAACGAACCAACCAACCAGACAACTAATACTCAAGCTATCAAAGTTATCATCTGAGCAAACATATCTCCAAGGCATACTGCTAGTAAGAACGAAAGAGATATACAGTGCTCAACATCAAGAACAGCTATCATCAGCTCAAGATCTTGATATTCAAAGCTGCTGTTCTTACAGTTACCTACCTTTTACCTCGTGTAAAACCGAGCTCTGTGTGAACTCAACAAGTTATTCGACTGTGTGGGACGAATAAGGACGAAGCTTTGGAACGTGTGTGAAGAAGCTAGTCAAGAAGGAAGCTTTAACCAATCAGTGTGAACGGTTGAAAGCGACATTCTTTGTATCAATCATGTGAACGATACAAGGATAGGTTTGTTTATAATTACGTAGTTGTGTGCGCAGAATTATATAATAAACTTTACTCTGTGTGGAGGACCGGTGGACGTAGAGGGTTTACCTCGAACCACTTAAATTACCGTGTTATTTACCTTCTCGCTTTTCTTATTTGAAATAAGCGTGATATATTAAGTATACACCTAATACGTCGTTCTTTGTATCCACGGCAATTAATCGTATCCAAGACTTCCGCTACGCACTCAGATTTAGATTCCATACAGTTTGTTGTTTAAACGATTTTCCAAACTGTATCCAGTATACTTAAGTGGCCAACAAGTGGTATCGGAGCGGTTGATTCTAAAAAGAATCAGTCGTATTTCTTTTTAACCGAATCAGATTCAAATCACTTATCTTCAAAACAGTTTCTTTCATTCCTATATTATCAGTATGGATACTTCTATGATTAACAAAGTCCCTATGTTCTCTATTAACGAATTTGACGACTGGAGAATTAGAATGGAAGCTCATCTTGCAGCAATGCACGAAGAGATTATTTTTGTTATACAGGATGGTCCGATCAAGATCATGAAGGTCAATCCATCCGCAAGGATTGAGGGCCAAGCCCATGCTGAAATGCTCGAGAAAGAACGCGAGCAATGGACAACCGATGAAAGGAAGCGAGCCAATATCGACAACGTGGCTAAGAACGCGTTATTTGTCACTCTTGACAAAGGCACGTTCTCAAAGGTAAAGAGCTGCAAAACAGCCAAAGAAATCTGGGATAAACTCAAGTTAATTTGTGAGGGAACTGAGCTCTCAAAAGAAAACAATATTTCAAAACTTACTCAGCAATTTGAATCTTTTGAAATGAAACCAACTGAAACACTTGAGGAAATTGACCTCATTTCTTGGTATTGTTGGTGAACTTGAAGCGTTGGGCAAGATTTACACCCAAAAGGATAAGAACTTAAAAATTTTCAGATCTCTCGGCCAGATGGGACATTAAGACCACGGCTATGCGTGTATCCTGTAATCTTAATGAAATATCCACTTTTGATCTCTTCTCGACCTTAAAGCATTTGAGTATGACATTGTGAGAGAGAAAGTCAAGAATCTCCTTCAAAAGTCACGACTCTCGGCTGCCGTATCGAGCAAATCGACACAAAGATGCCTAGCTCGTCGGCTTGGTCACAAGAGCGCGGCGGCAGCGACATCTGTCACAAGATGAAATGGCGCTTCTAATGCATAAATTCAAAAAGTTCATCAAGCGATCTGGAAAGACTCCCTACAGGCCCAAACCTATCAACAAGGTAAGTACCGAAACATCATCTGGTGATGCTAACCTGTGCTATAACTGCAGGAAACCAGGCCATTATGCAAACAAATGTCCTCATCCCAAAGTCCAAAGATTGCCTGAGGCCGAGCAACAAGAGAGAGATGAAAGAAGACGTGCTTGGAAAGACAAGCTCAAGGCCCTGATTGGAGAATCAGAAGCCTCCCCCACACCATCCAAATCAGCAGAATGTCTTCAGGTGGTCACTGAAAGTGATTCATCTGACGATGAGTTCGATGATAAAGCATACATGTGCTTTATGGCCAAAGATGTTCCAGAAGGTGAAGACAGCGACGATGAGGTAAGCTCAACCTCAGTTATTCCACCTAATGCATCTCATACTTTCGAAAATATGATGAATGAATTCAAAAACATTCAAAAGGCCCATGAGACTTTAAAAACTGAGAATATACAGCTTCAATTAACAAATCTAGAGCTGAAAGATGAAAATGACTTGCTGAAAATAAACTATGAAAATATGTCTCTTGACTGTGAAACCAGCAAGGTCGATTTTGAAAAACTCATGGAGAGCAATCATCAACTTGCTCATGAACTAAATACAGTTAAAACCCATAATGAGAGCAAGACAAATGATTTGGCTCTACTACAAACCAAAATTACAACTCTCGAGAAGCGAGAAACTGAACTTGAGACCATTCTGAAGTCTTTTGAAAAATCGCCCAAAAGAATGGAAGAGATTCTGAGCACTGGGCAACATGCTCATGATAAAAGTGGCTTAGGATACAGCTCATGTTCGAATAAAGGTAAAACTAGTACTGTGTTCGTCAAGAGTGTGGAACACATTCTTGAATCAGAAGATACTCCTAGTCCCATAAAGGAACCTGCTGTACCGAGAAAACCGAAAGCTGCAATTCCGCCCCCTCAACTCTACTATTCGAGACAGTGGAACCATCAACCACTCAGAAGGCGTAATCTACAGCATGCTCCACAAGCATATCATCAAAGCCGACAATCATTCAGAAAGAAGACGGTATCCAACCGCCAAAGGCCCGCACAACAAGACACTCGATGCAGTGCGCCTAGGTATTGGATACAGGAGCCCCGTTATCCCTCAAGACAGCAGATGCTAGTTCGGTATCAACAACGGCATTGGGAATCCAACCGGAGACCCGGAAGACAAGTATTAGGCCTAAGAAAATGGCTCCACCTCCTAGACGGCACTCGTCTGGAATAATAATAATAACCCTGAATTTTACATGCATAATAATTATCGTGATTATAACAACTATGGATATGCCCCGTAGATACCGCAATCTTTGCAGAGTACATCCTACGATAAACCAATTCTTTGTCGGGAAAATCAGGTACCTAAAGGAACTAACATATATGGACCCAAAAATCAAAGGGGACCTAAATCTACCTAATTTCTTTGTTACAGGACATTCTAGAGGAGGATACCTGGTACTTCGATAGTGGATGCTCTCGTCACATGACTGGAGACAGGAGCAAGCTATCTGATTTTGTAGAAGGTCGCGGTCCGAAAGTTCGCTTCGGTGATAAGTCTAAAGGAAGAACAAGAGGGAAAGGAAACCTACTTGTCGGGAAATTCAAGGTCACCGATGTTGCATATGTTGAAGGCTTACAGTATAATCTACTTAGTATTAGCCAGTTCTGTGATAAACAGTTCTCGGTGAAGTTCTATATAGATCGCTGTAGAGTCAAGAACACCCAAACCAAGGAAGTTGTGCTTACAGGAAGCAGATCAGGTAATATGTACATTGCTGACTGGAAGCCTATGAGCTTCTCAATTCCATGTTTTGTTGCCAAAGGCACTGCAGATCTTAGCTGGCTATGGCACAAGAGGATGTCTCACGTCAACTTCAAGACGATCAATCAAGACAGGGTATGGTTAGAGGTTTGCCAGATGTGTCATTCAAGAAGGACAGCGTCTGCGGACCATGCCAGAAAGGCAAGCAAATCAAGTCAACCCTGAAAAGAAAATCCTACCTTTCAACCCAAAGAGTGTTGGAAATGCTACACATGGATCTCTCCGGTCCTGTAGACCCAGTAAGTTTGGGAGGTAAGAAATATTGCATGGTTGTTGTTGATGATTATTCCAGGTATGCTTGGACGATCTTTCTTAGCAAGAAGAAGGAAACAACATCTAGGCTGCCCGAGCTCCTGAGAAAGTTGCAGAATGAAAAAGCATCGAGTATCGTGTGCATTCGTTCCGACAGTATCTTGAATTTACTAACCGCTTTATAGAGCAATACTGTTCGGAGAATGGAATACAGCACGAATACTCAGCTGCCCGTACACCTCAACAAAATGGTGTTGCCGAGCGAAAGAATAGGACGTTGAAAGAAGCAACAAGGACAATGATTGCCGCAAGCAAATTGCCACAGCGTTTCTGGGGTGAAGCAACCAATACAGCGTGCTACACTCAAAACCGCTGTATCGTCAACAAACACCACAACAAAACAGCTTACGAGGTATGGAATAACAAAACTCCATTAGTTTCGTATTTTCACATTTTTGGATGCAGGTGTTATGTTTTGAACAATGGGAAGGACCAACTTAGAACCTTTGATGAAAAATCAGATGAAGGAATATTCGTAGGATACTCCTCCGTCAAGAAAGCTTTCGAATCTTTAATAAAAGGAGGTGACGATCGAGGAATCGATTCATGTAGTGTTCGACGAACCACACCATGACCCTACAGGAGTAGATGATATCACTCGGGACATTCACCATCTATCTATCTTAGATCCACCTACACCCATAGAACTGTAGTTGATTTAGAAATCAACCCCTTGGTATAAGAATCGATGTGGATGAAGTCGACTGCATGGTGAAGCCGTACCACGAAACTTCGATCTGATGCGGGATCCTGAACTAGAACCTGACCGAAGATGGTTGAGAGATCACCCGCAAGAGCTGATCATTGGAAACATTAATGCCGGTGTTTCTACTCGTAGGAGAATACAGAGTACACAAGGAAATGTACTTTGTGCACAAGAAGAATCTAATGCCGAAGTCTCACAGTTTCCTGAATGGAAATCTCAATCCGAACTTAGGAGACTCAATATGTGCACTATCGCTGTATTCTTAGCCTAGTCCGAACCTGTTTCGACCATAGACGCTCTTAACAACTCTCATTGGATAACATCTATGGAAGAAGAGCTTAACGGTTTCGAAAGAAACAATGTATGGTATCTTGTACCCAGACCGACACACCAATCGGTTATAGGAACCAAATGGGTATTTCGAAACAAAAAGGATGGAAATGGACTTATCATAAGGAACAAATCCAGACTAGTAGCACAAGGCTATTGTCAGGAAGAAGGAATCGACTATGATGAAACCTTCACCCCTGTAGCGAGACTAGAAGCCATTAGGATATTTTTAGCCTTTGCCGCCCATAAGAGTTTTATCGTATACCAAATGGACGTCAAGAGTGCTTTCCTGAATGGAGAGCTTACAGAAGAAGTTTATGTTGAACAACCACCAGGGTTTGCCAACACATACGGTATCGATCTAGTTTACAGGCTAAGGAAAGCCACATGCGGACTTAAACAAGCCCCTAGAGCACAGTACGAAACCCTGTCCCAAGATCTAATCAACAACGGTTTTGAGAAAGGTGCTGTCGACAAAACCTTGTTCAAGATACAGGAAGGTGATGACCTTCTAATGGTACAAATCTATGTCGATGATATTATTTTTGGTTCAACTAACCTTGCTCTATGTCAGAGGTTCTCACATCTCATGCAAAGCAAATTTGAAATGAGTATGATGGGGAACTTAGTTATTTCCTAGGTTTGCAAGTAAAGCAGTTGCCTACAGTATATTCATCAACCAGAGAAATACGGCAAGGAGCTTCTCAACAAATTTGGAATGAACAATTCCAAATCTTCGCCAACCCCATGAGCACTTCCGTGCAAATTAGTGCCGATGAAGCCGGAAAGCCGTTTGACCAATCACTCTACAGAAGCTCATCGGTTCGCTCCTGTACCTAACGGCTAGCGAGCCCGATATCCGATTTCTTTGTTGGAGTGTGTGAGATACCAAGTTGCACCTAAGGAATCACACTTCAATACGGCTAAACGAATCTGAAATACGTTAAAGGAACAATCGATGCGGGATGTGGTATCCTAAGGAAGGCGGATTCGATTTAGTTGGATACAATGACTCGAGATCTCGGAGGTGCAAGCTAGATAGGAAGAGTACAAGCGGAACTTGTCACTTTCTCGGACCTAGACTCGTATCTTGGTTCGAAGAAGCAATTGGCAAATTCTCTTTCCACGGTTGAATCAGTACTATCTTCTTGGTAGGCTCTTGTATGCGAATCCTTTGGATGCAGCAACAACTGTCAGATTATGGAATCGATGCTAGAGAGACTCCAATCATGTGTGATAGCACGAGTGCAATTGCAATCACGCACAATCCTGTTTTGCACTTGCGCACTAAGCATATCAACATGAAGCATCATTTTATCAGAAATCATGTCGAGAACAAGGATGTTCGCCTGGAAAAGGTTCATACAGACATCCAGCTGGCCGACATTTTCACCAAGCCTCTCGACACAGCAAGATTCAACATGCTAAGAACATAATTGGGGATACTACAGCCAGACTCCCTGTAAGTAAATTTCTGCTTTTACTCAACAATTGAGGGGAATCTTTGTAAGACCCGTGAATACTGATATCAACATTAATTATCGTACACTCGAAACATCAATACAAGATCTTGAGCGACGAAGGCATATGAATCCTACGGTGATGTGTGCAATAATTAAGGGGGAATCTTGTAGGACCCATGAATACGGATTAATCCAAATATTGTTGTATGGAATTCAAAACCTATTAGTACCTTTTTAAGGGGGCAGATGTATCGACGGAGAACGGACATACTATAGAATTTCGATTCGAGATGTAATATAATATTATTTCCTTTTTAAAATAATTTTTGTCCACGTGCCTGTTTTTATGTCAAACGTCATGTTCATTAAATGCCTTACGACATCTGGACAATCAATCTCAAAATCGCGATGTTTTTAAATTGTTTATTATTTTTAAACCGCCGTTTTAGGCATTTAGGGTAATCAACCTATGTCAAGTGGGACCCATTGTATTTTAAAACCTTTTAATGGATTAGCGTACCGATTACACTAAATCCATCTGACCGTCGATTTCAAAACCGGTTCCCATCCCTTAAAATCGACCATTCGTACTCTGCAAAACCCTATTTCGCCGCCCAGTATAAAAGGATCGCATCTCGCCATTAGAGACTCTTTACACTTTACGCAATTACAAGAGATCTCAAGCAAACATTCTACATATTTTACGCATAATCATGCAAATTTCTCTGTTTTCTTCCTCCTTCGTTTTAAGAAAACATCCATGGCTAGTCAATCCTCTTCCCCCATTACGAAGAAAACCTCCAACATCATTGATGGCGGATCTTCTCGAAACCTGTCATCATCGAGCGTATCATCTCGAAATCAACGACACCGAACCAATGGAGTATATTATTACTCGTCTTGAGCAACAAGGTCTTTATCGCAGAGCAAAGCGCCGACAAATACGACGCCCATCCGGTTGAGGAATTCTACCTCAACGCCGCCGTTCGTTTTATGTCACTAGCCCAGGAGGACATGTTGCGACATCACCGCAATTGATCCAAGGAGTGCAAATCGCATCAATAGCGACCTACTCGGAAAATCTACAGTGCCGCCGACGGCTTTGACCATGGACCAGCTTGAGACGTTCGGGTCTCAAGAGCTGATTACCAAGTTTTATGGACTTTTTACAGGGTCCAAAGTGGTTGACATGGTGACAACCACTTGTCACAAGAAAAATTTTCTTCTTTATTTCGTTTATCTGCATGACTTCTGTTCCAGAATCATTGAAAATCGAACCGGTGCGTTCGAGATGTGCACGAATCTAAGGTTCAGAATGATGGTAGCTATTTTGACCTGTGAAAAGGTCAATTGGTGCCAAATCATTTTGAAACGACTTCAAGAAGAGGTGTGCAAGCCTGCCACCCAAAAGAAATCATTTGGTTTAATGCTGAACTACATCCTGACGAGGTGCGGAGTGATGGAATCCGCCGACGCCAAGAAAAATAGCTCACGGATATACTTAGGAGACGTCAAGCCCACTGCTTATAACCAGAGCACCATGCATGCCAACCATCCGCAAACCAGGCACATGCCTATTTCTGACAACCCCAGAGATGTAACCGTGAAGGTCCCAGAAATGGAATCCTCAAAGAAGAAGCGCAAGCGTTCGCACAGCAAGAAGCACTCTGCTGGTGAGAAGTCCAAGAAGAGACTCCGGAGGCTCTCAAAAATCAAAACCAAGCACTCCGAGGATGTCTCGCCCGTGGCGCAACCCACTAAAGAACCCCAGGGCCCAACCCCTGTGGAAGAGGTGTCTCCTACTGCATCGACAGTAGATCCCGAGCCTTTGGCGGCTACGATGGATATAGAGACATCTGCCAACATTCAAGACGTTAGCACGTCGGCTGCCCATTCGGAGCCAAAAGCTACCTCTCCTCTACGGGATCCCACACCCATGCAGGATCCAATTTCCTTCGGGGCACCATCCCCTGCAAGGAGTCCATCTTCCGTGCAGGATCCCATACCTGTACCGGAATCCCTCGAAACAGCGTCTCCAGACGTGATTCGAAGTCCCTCCCCTGACTCAATCATAAATCAAACACTTCTTTCGGTTCAAATTGAACAAGCGTACGAAAGATTCCTGCAATGGAAAGGCTATAGGCTAGCTCCGTACGACACACTGTACAATTGGAGCGAATGGAGCCACGAAGAGCGGTCGTCTCGAAGTAATGACTCAATCAAATTGAGGCCCTGCTACGATGGGACAACGCCTCTTGCAAAGACCTCATTGAAAGCCACCTGCTGCACAAATCTGACGCCAGAAGAAAAGGAAAGAAGAAGTCAGAGGACTCTCCCATTAATCCAAAAACTGACGACGATGCCGACTCAGACGATGACGACGATGCTCTTCAAGCAGGTCTGAGAATGAGCCGTGAAGAGGCTGAAGCCCGAGACGCCTCTCCACCCAGAAAAGACGAAGGACCTTCTAACCAAGCCAATCCGCCTTCGCCACAGCCGGAGAACATTCCCGACTAGGAGGAATCAGTCCCTCCAATCGAGGAAGATCAAGAAATTTTGGAACAGGCACCCGAGCCTGTTGCGACCGAAGAAGCCATTCCTGCAAGCCAACAGGAGGATTCAGTCCCTCCTGCATCCATATCTGCCGAAGAACCTTCGCCACAGGACGCTTCAACCAGCGCCGTACCACAAGAAGGCCCCCGCCCCGCAACCTTGGAATCAGGGACGATGCGAACCTGAGGATGTCCAACTTACTTCACGTCCATCCGTGAACGTAAGGAGGTTGAACTGTGCTGAAGACTTCGCCCAGCCTGACTCTCCTATCTCTGCTGCACGTAAAGAGCGCCTGCGAGCTCTTGGCCTTCAGACTGTATTTATCCAAGATGCAGTTAACGCTTTATCTTCTGTTGAAAAGGCACTGAATTGGATGCACACCTCTGCCGTAGAAGAAATGACAACTCTTCAACACGAAGTATCTCGAGTTGTCGACGCATTCATCCTTCTGCCAGAAGTTTTCAAGCAAGCCTTGAAGATCATGGAAGATAAACAAGAGAAACTGAAGGAGGAAGCTTCAAAGACAAGAATTGCTGAAGCCAAGACCGCCTGTGCAATGATTGAGAACAGCTCTCAACTGCGTGCGCACGACAAAAGCATTAAAGAAATGTCGCAGACTCTTTCCTCCCTTGTTGAAAGAATAAACAACATCGAGACCAAACAGGACGCCGCTCTTGAAATCCTGCAAAGTCTTGATGAAGCCAAAAAGGGGGAAGAGGCACGAGAAGCTGCAAGGAGAATAAGACTGCAACAGAAAGGGAATTTGAGGTCGCTCGAGCAAGATTGCCGAATTGAACAAGCTAGCACCTCAATCCCAAAGCTTTAGAATTTCGGGCTCCAGACCGAATTCCATGACCCAAATGTCCCTTGGCAAAATCTTATCCAAAGACCTTCGAAATACGTGCCGACCAACCGCAACCCAACCTCGAAGAAGTGAAGCCTTTGGAGGAAGAATGAACTGATGAGATATTTTGTCAGACTCATCAGGGAATTTGCCATCTTCAAAAATGTTAAAACGTTAGCGGAAGCGGCAGATAAGTTTTCAAAGATGCTAGAAGAAGGTAAGCTCCCTCTCCAAGTCGAAATGAAATCAAAACATAGAAGAGGAGATCGGGTCACCCATCCAGAAGATTGGATACTTGCCTTTGATCGTTCATATGAAGGAAGAGCGATTTACCAGGAACGAGGCAATGATTCACTTCAAAACTGGTGGCGTGGCACCGAGAATGAGCCAGGAAAGAGACCATGGAGGCATGCGGATTATAAATGAGGAGATGAAATTTATGTATATTATTTTTGTTTTTGTAATTTCTATTCGAAACAGCAAACTTTGTACTCAATCATTTTGAATATCAATAAAATAGTTTGTTTGTCTTGAAAGATTACAACTCGTAATCTACTGTGTTTATGTATGATTACTTAAAATTGTTTGATAGGAATCTCAAGTTAGACAAACTTGATTGAAAAATAAGCTGTACGAACTAGTCTACGAACAGTTCATAGTTTCAGTTGTAAACTTAGAATACATTGTAAGATTGTGCCTGCGCGCCAATCATAAGCTTAAGTTGTAATAAATCTCAAACTGTATCGAACATGCCTGCGAGCAGTTCATTATTGTAGACTAAGTCACTAAGTCAGACCTATTGACAAAAGACCAAGAAATCTGCCAGAAGTCATCAAAGAAGAATGCTTCATGAAGAAGGTTTTGGCATCATCAAGAAGACTCGAAGAGTTGAAGTAAGTTAGTCTTGGCAAATTGTCAAAAAGGGGGAAATTGTTGGGAAAAACAAACACCCTGTATCGAATCGGTAGGATACCCGATCCTCAGATCGATTGTTATTTGTTATTGAGAAGGTTTTGACATATATGCCAAATATACGAAGGAAACGTATCGAGGTTTCAAGGCTTTATCCTATATCGAAAACTCCGCCTCGAATCGGATCAGTGAAGCTCACAAGACAAAGAAGAAGACTTGTAAAAGATCAAGTATGGAAACTGTCTCGATGCTCTAAATACAGTCATCTTCCATACAGTTCACAAAAGGACAAGAAAGAACAAGTCAAGTCCCGTTGAACAAAGAAGTATTTAAATACTCAAGGATAAAGTATTTAAATACCGCCGCCTTCGATCTTCGTAATCCCACAAACTGGATCATGTCATATTCCCGTTGAAGGAAATCTTATTCAAACGGACATCTCAACGGATACTTTCTTCAGAGGCTATATATATATCCTTGAAGACATTGAAGATTAGTTACGAACGAACCAACCAACCAGACAACTAATACTCAAGCTATCAAAGTTATCATCTGAGCAAACATATCTCCAAGGCATACTGCTAGTAAGAACGAAAGAGATATACAGTGCTCAACATCAAGAACAGCTATCATCAGCTCAAGATCTTGATATTCAAAGTCACTGTTCTTACGGTTACCTACCTTTTACCTCTGTAAAACCGAGCTCTGTGTGAACTCAACAAGTTATTCGACTGTGGGACGAATAAGGACGAAGCTTTGGAACTGTGTGTGAAGAAGCTAGTCAAGAAGGAAGCTTTAACCAATCTGTGTGAACGGTTGAAAGCGACATTCTTTGTATCAATCTGTGTGAACGATACAAGGATAGGTTTGTTTATAATTACGTAGTTGTGTACGCAGTAATTATATAATAAACTTTTTACTCCTGTGTGGAGGACCAGTGGACGTAGAGGGGTTTACCTCGAACCACTTAAATTACTGTGTTATTTACCTTCTGCTTTTACTGTTTGAAATAACTGTGATATATTAAGTATACACCTAATATGTCGTTGCTGTATCCACGGCAATTAACTGTATCCAAGACTTCCGCTACGCACTCAGATTTAGATTCCATACAGTTTGTTGTTTAAACGATTTTCCAAACTGTATCCAGTATACTTAAGTGGCCAACACAACACCTGTTTACATATGCTAATGCATGGGCATTACGTACGTTAGATGAATTTCGAAGCAATGTAGTAGCTTCTGGACTGCCCGATAGCGCACGCTATCAAGGAAGGATAGCGCACGCTAGTTCTGTAGCGCACGCTAAATATAAGGTCTAGCGCGCGCTAGTGATGTGTTTTATAAAGAGGATAGACGAGTGCTGAGAGGCATTTTTTGTCCATTATCCTTCCTTCAATCGATAGAGAGAGCCTTGGGAGGTACTTGAAGTTCCTAAACATTGAGAGATAATCCTCTTAAACAATATTAAGATGGAGAGCTCGGACTTAAGTATTGTTCTTGAAGTTTTTGATGATTCTTGGAATGGAATTCAATTGTTCTTCTTCGTGGTTCGTCCATACAAGGTAATCCTCGTATCCCTTTTGATAGTGGTTCGTTTTTAAAGGATTACTACTCGAGAGGGAGCATGTTGGGATCATCATGTGATAATGTTATATGAGATTTATTGGAATTGTAATAAGAGATTTCGGATGTTGATATGATTATTGATATCTTCTTCATATGATGAAGAAAATGGTATCATGAAGATATATACCTCGGATATTTTGTTCTGAACGTGATTTCGGATATTTCATGTTCTTGAAGAACTCTTGAATTATACGAGGTGATGAAAATTTATAAGAAGTGTTGATGTTTTGAATATGAATATGGAATATTCATATATAGAGCTAAATTATGTGTTTGAAATAATATTCGTATGGGAATACGAATGTGATTATGAGTTTGATGAGACTATTATTCATCTCTGAATTTGGAAGCCCATACGTTTGGAGCAAATGTTCAAGTCGAATGATTGGATTATTTGATAACCTTTTTAATACGATTATCTATTGTTTTGAAATAGTCGGATGGTTCGAATTGATGACGGTCATAGGTAAATTTTAACGATGGATTTATGAGAAGGGAACCTTGCCAATTCGTATTTAAGAATTGAGTTTGGAATCGATAACATTTAGACCCTTATTATTGGTCCGAATTGGTTGCTGATATGATCATCGTATTTCGGCTCGTATTGTGGACATGGATTCGTGAGGGTCTGAGTTGGATAGTTCAGACTGTATTTAATCGAGATATTGTGGAACCGATGAGTTTGTGGCCTGGTTGTATTGATATTGGTCGTCATCGAACCTGTTGATTATTAATCCTTCATTTTACATTAAGATATGATGTTTGATCGTGGATTATGACTGTTGTGTTGCGGTTGAGGTTGAAGAGTTCGTAGATTACCTTGGTCGGGACTGAGGAACTCGTAGACAAAATCAACTGAATTGGTAACAGTTCGTTGTATTGATATCGAGGCAAGTTTTATACTTGTACTAGTCAATGAGATTAATGTTATCATATATGTGTATGAATGTGTGTATCATTTCGAGACTTGGTCTCTTTATGATTTTGTTGACATCAAGGGATTGTTTGATACGATACCCTTCGGCAAATTATGCCAAATATTATTGTTGTTCGTAAATGGCCGATTTAAGACATTGCGATACTTGTTAGTAATATATTTGTCGATAGCCGATTCGCGATATCGATATATCGATGGTTATTGTTGATTGATGTTCCTTTGAGATATTGTTGTCGATAGCCGGTTCGTGACATCGACGTATCGATTGTTATTATTGATTGATGTTCCATCAAGATATTTTTGTGAATCGTCGTTATTGATATCAGTGTTTTTCTATTGATGTCGTTTTGGCCGATTGAAGGCATTGACGTATTCGATTATCATCTTCGTTATTGGTAACCGATGAAAGGTGTCGAGACATCCGTTGTATAATTGTTATCGGTTAACCGTTCTAAAGCTAATCGATATATTGAATTGGGATTATCAAGATAATTCCCATCCGTTGTATAATTATTATCGATTGTCCGCTCTAAAGGTAATAGATATATTGAATTGGGGTTATCAAAGATAATTCCCATCCGTTGTATAGTTGTTATCTGTTAACCGTTCTAAAGGTAATCGATATATTGAATTGGGATTATCAAGCTAATTCCCATCCGTTGTATCGTTGTTATCGATTGGCCGTTCTATGGTAATCGAAGTATTGAATTGGGACTGCCGAGGATAGTTCCCATCCGTTGAATTATTATTGTCGTGTTGGCCGACTCAAGGCAGCACACTATTATTCTTGTGAACTCGGTAATTTTGTGATCGTTGAGGGTTGAGTATTTCCAGATTGTTGTTCGTGTTAATCGGTCTTTAGGGATTGTGATCCCATGATGGTTGTGTTGGATACTGTTGGTCGTGTCGATCTTTCATTATTCATGTATTATCGTTCACTTTGGTGAGTCGTATGATCCGTATTGGATGTGTTATCCTTTGAATTTCATTGTCATGTTGCATCGTGATATATCTGGAATCATATCTGCGTGCCGATTGGTTATGTGTAGGATTTTTAGCCAGACACGATGGTCATGCGTGGATGTTTCCGCATTGGACCGTGCACACGGGACGTAGTCCGTGAGGCTAATTAGGTACATTGTCCCACGTATATTCTGGATTCCGTATATGGGGTGGACATGTGCACGGACACATTTCCGGATCGGGTGTACTGTGATGTACCTCTTGAGCCTTATTATTGTGGTCGTTCATAGTCCATGTTGTATTGGATATGTTTGACTATTTGTGACTGGTTGTTCATACGCCTGAGGGGTTTGTTCGACAGTCGGGGTTATTTCTTTGAGATCCATTATTATTGATCGTTTAGAACTACCTTGTTGATGGTATTCTCGATTATTGTGGATCTTTCGCCGATAGCATTGGAGTTTATCATGTCGACGATATTCTCGGTTGGTTTATGGGTTGATCATTGTCTTTGACAGTGTGAGCGTTCGGATTGTATGTCAGTGTTTCGGGACTTGTTGTCATTGTTTTGTATGTTATTGGTTTTTTGTCCATATTGAGCTTTATCGGTACAATCCTACGGACAGGATTCGGCACAGACAGCTCATGCTACACTTACGAGTTAGAATAATGTTTTGAGAATTCTTGGTATTGTTGAATACAGTACAGACGATTTTAGTTGACCTCTTTTCGTATTTTGAGATGCCCTTCAACATATCAATCGTGAGCCGATACTCATCGTCGACCTTTGGAATTCGATTTTGGAGACCATGTCCTACTCCAGGGTTGGAGGCTTAGCTTATCGCTTGTCGTTTCCCCCTGTATTGGGTTTTGTTCATATCATTTGTCATGTTTCTCAGTTGAGAAGGCATATGCAAGATCCAAGTCATGTTTTTTACTATAGTGAGATTTACGTAACCAAGGATGTTACCTATCCGGAGAAAACAGTGAATATTTTTGAACGTCGTGAGAAGCAGCTTCGGCACAAAACCACATGGAGTCGAGGAGGCGACTTGTAACACGGAAGAGAATTTGCGATCGGAGTACCCCGAACTTTTTATTTCTTAAGTTTCGGGACGAAACTTCTTTTTAATGGGGGAGAATGTAATACCCGAACATTTTATTGACTGTTTGTCCTTACCGTTCTTCCTGTTTTGTCGCTTTGTAAACTCTTTGTGATGTAGTCGGCGTTGATCTAGAGTTTCGTACCCTATTTGGATCACGATTGTGTTGTTTAGACCTTGCGGAAGTGTTCTGGGTCAGAGAAATAACACACGCTAGGCCTAGGCTAATGCACGCTAATTCTCCTTGAGTAGCGCACTGTCACGGGCTTAGAGTTTGCTATGCTCCTAAGCGTCGTGCGGCCTAGCAACCCTCTTGCTAGTCAGCCTTAAACACTCCGAAATTGGTTAAGTATGAAAGTAGGCACAACGAAAGAGAGGCAATGGGTTGAGGGAAAATTACTTCCACTAAGTTGTAAAGAGTTACAAGTATGTCTCTTACAAATGAATTCCCAAGGATGGCTGCAAATGAGCCCCAACATCCCTATTTATACTACCTCCTATCACTAGAACCTTCCTCCACCTCCTCATTTGGAGGCTTCTAGATCCTCCTACAATATTACAAATTCTAGAGTATTCTAAGTACAACACAAACCTTTGTACAATGTCTAGAAAGCTCTACTATATTACAAGTCTTTTGACTCATTCAAGAGTCTCCAGCACCTTCCACATGTTTCTGGATCTTCCCGGTTCGTTCGGCCCGACCCGGCCCGCTCGGCCCGACTCGGCCCGTCTCCATGTAACCCGACCCGATCCGGCCCGGCCTTCCACATATGCCTCCGGATTCATCTTTGATGTTCTGGACCATCCCGGCCCGTTTCTGGAATGTTCCGAGTATAATTTCCGTACAGTGGACTCCTCAGCTTTCCAATGTCCACTGCCATCACAAGGCATTTTCCCGCTAAGCCTATTATAGGGGGAGGGTGCTCCGTGCATCCCTCGCGCGCGCCCAGCGCCTCGCGCGCACCCCTCGCGGGTGTCCGTCGCCCGTGTCCGAGCCTCGGCCCTCGGATGTGCCTCGTCTCGTCATCTTGTCCCGCATTGTCCCGAAGCGGCGTGCCTGTCCGCTGCAATCGTCCGTTCGGTTCCCGGCGTGCCTTGTCCATCCGCCCAGGTAGTCCCGCATCAGGCCTGATGGCCTTGTCCCTCGGTCGGGCACTCTGTTGCCCGGATGGCCTGCTTGCTCGGCCATACATCCACGCATGCCACGCCACACGGCTAAGTCCCTCAGTCGGTTGTGCCGATCCACACGGCCTAGCTGTCCCGAACGTGCCCCGTGCACGTTGATCTGCTGAACCTCGCACCCCTCTGTGCGGGTCTGTCCGAGCACTCTGTCGGTCATTTCTCTCGGGGCGTGACACTCTCCCCCGCCTGTTCCGTCGACGTCCCCGTCGACGCGTGCTGCCACTCGGTGCCTCGATGTACCGCATTGATCCCAGACAATACATCGGCATTTCCTCTTCAGTCAGCTTCTTCTGAAATCGAAGTGTCGTCATCGCTGCGTAGGGAAGTTGCTCCACCGTCAAGGGGATAATGGTGGGTTTGTCCGGACCGTTCACCCATAGTGTCTTTGCTTTTGGGAAAAAGGCAAAATTGTTCTTCTCCAGAAAGTCCATTCCCAAAATGAGGTCCCGATCGTCCATCGTGGTGACTTTGAAGTGCGCTCGACCTTCCCAGTCTCCAAGCACGATTCGCACTCCGTTTGCTGCCCCTGTGACCGGTACTGCTGGTCCATTGTTCGACTTCATCCAGCCCTTGCATGGCTACACAAGTAGTCCCAGTCTTCTCGCTTCGGCCTCAGTGATATAGTTGTAGTCGGCTCCCGTGTCGACCCAGGCCTTGATGGGTTGGTGGTTGATGGTTCCTTCCACGAACATCAACTTGCTTCCTCGCGGTCCCTCGCCCGCACCGACGGCTGCAATTAAGTTGTTGAATCGCTCTTACCTGATGAAAGTCGTGTTCAATCGTTGGCCCCTCGCATTCGGCCATGGCGTTGAGCTTCCCCATCTTCGGACAGTCCTTCATCCGATGAGCTCCGCCGCACATAAAGCATCCTCGTTGGTCGGGAGCGCCCCTGCGTTCACCCGAGTAGTATGGCTTGTCCGCGTCGTGTTGCGGTCTCGTCCCGAATCTTCCACGTGATGGTTGGGCTGGTTCAGATCGACATGCGGGTGTCTCCCCCGCCTTTGGCTTGACCCTCAGCTCGCGGCTCTTTCCTCTTCTCGAATTCGGCTAGGGACTCGGCCACTTTGATTGCCTCATTGACAGATTTCACCTCGCGGCTTTGTACTCTGTCCCTGACCCAACTCGGTAGTCCATCCAGGAAGAAAAATAGTCGATCATCCTCGGTCATGTCCGGAATCTGGAGCATGATCGATGTAAAGTCCCGAACATAGTCCTGAATGGTAGTCTTATGCTTGAGCTCGCAGAGTTTCTTCCTTGCCTCATAGCATGTGTTCTCGGGATAGAATTGTGCCTTGAGTTCCGACACGAACTCGTCCCAAGTCCCGATTGGTTGGCAAGTTCCTTTCGTAACACCGGCCTGTCGATGACGCCACCACAGCGCTGCATCGTCGGCAAGATATAGTGCAGCCTGCCGTACCTTGGCCTTCTCGTCCGTCAGTCCCAGACCATCAAAGTAAAGTTCCATTCGCCACAGGAACTCCTCGATTGACTTGGCGTCCCTCTTGCCAATGAATTCCTTGGGTTTGGGGACCTCAACCCTTGGTCCCTCGAACCTCGCCCCGCCAAATGTGCTGTTCCAGCTCGGCCCACCATTGGAGTTGGTGCCCGAGTTGCTTGCCCGACAGATTTTATCACAAAAATCTTCAAATCGTTTGGAACTTACCTCGCAAAACTCGGCATACTGCTTGCGTATCTCCGTTATGCTGGCTGCCACATGATCCTCGATCGTTGCTAACTCCTTCCGCAACGAGAGTTGTTCCCTCTTGAAGGTCTCGAGCTGGCCCAACGTGTGCCCTTCCAGTTGGCCAACAGCTTTCTCGAGAGTTCCCACGCGTTCCTCCGTGCTCAATTGGGTGTTAGTGATGCGCTGCCCAAGAGCTTCGATGTCGTCCTCGATGTCGGGTAGGCGGTTTGCTAAGGTGAGTATGATCTTTCGGATGTCTTCATCCTCAAGAAGTCGGCTTCGTTCCGGGTTCTCCTCGTGTTGCGGCGGCACCACACCGCGCGCCTTGCTCTTGCCACGCTTGGCTTTCCCTTCGGCTGGGACTTCTCCACGTCCCCGGACCTTGTCAGCCTCTGTGACTCGTCCGTCCTCCACATTGATGCCTGCCTCGATCTGTCCGTCGGCCATGATGCCTGCTGATCGTTAGCGTCGACTCCCGCAGTCCTGCACACCTCCTTGTGTGGCTAACCTTGCTCCGATACCACTTGTCACGGGCTTAGAGTTTGATATGCTCCTAAGCGTCGTGCGGCCTAGCAACCCTCTTGCTAGTCAGCCTTAAACACTCCGAAATTGGTTAAGTATGAAAGTAGGCACAACGAAAGAGAGGCAATGGGTTGAGGGAAAATTACTTCCACTAAGTTGTAAAGAGTTACAAGTATGTCTCTTACAAATGAATTCCCAAGGATGGCTGCAAATGAGCCCCAACATCCCTATTTATACTACCTCCTATCACTAGAACCTTCCTCCACCTCCTCATTTGGAGGCTTCTAGATCCTCCTACAATATTACAAATTCTAGAGTATTCTAAGTACAACACAAACCTTTGTACAATGTCTAGAAAGCTCTACTATATTACAAGTCTTTTGACTCATTCAAGAGTCTCCAAGACCTTCCACATGTTTCTCGGATCTTCCTGCCTGCTCGCCCGACCCGCCGCTCGGCCCGACTCGGCCCGTCTCCATGTAACCCGACCCGATCCGGCCCGGCCTTCCACATATGCCTCCGGATTCATCTTTGATGTTCGACCATCCCGCCCGCTTCGAATGTTCCGAGTATAATTTCCGTGACAGGACTCTCGGCTTTCCAATGTCCACCGCCATCACAAGGCATTTTCCCGCTAAGCCTATTATAGGGGAGGGTGCTCCGCATCCTCGCGCGCGCGCCTGGGCCTCGCGCGCACCCCTCGCGGGTGTCCGTCGCCCGTGTCCGAGCCTCGGCCCTCGGATGTGCCTCGTCTCGTCATCTTGTCCCGCATTGTCCCGAAGCGGCGTGCCTGTCCGCTGCAATCGTCCGTTCGGTTCCCGGCGTGCCTTGTCCAGCCGCCCAGGTAGTCCCGCATCAGGCCTGATGGCCTTGTCCCTCGGTCGGGCACTCTGTTGCCCGGATGGCCTGCTTGCTCGGCCATACATCCACGCATGCCGCGCCACACGGCTAAGTCCCTCAGTCGGTTGTGCCGATCCACACGGCCTAGCGGTCCCGAACGTGCCCCGTGCACGTTGATCTGCTGAACCTCGCACCCCTCTGTGCGGGTCTGTCCGAGCACTCTGTCGGTCATTTCTCTCGGGGCGTGACAGCACGCTAGCTTTGAGCCGTAGCGCGCGCTAACGGACCAGACAGGGCAAAGGCAGTAGCTAATTCCACTCTCTGGACTAGCAGTTAGCGCACGCTAGGACATTCGCTAGTGCACGCTATTCGTGGTCAGTAGCGCATGCTAACATCGTCCGTAGCGCACGCTAACGAACTGAGTCGGCAGAGGCAGTGAGGTTTTCAGACTTACTGGACTACCAGATGACCCGTTAGCGCACGCTAATATTGAGGCGTAGCGTGCGCTAGACTAGGACAGTATATAAGGGGACAGTCAACCCCTGCACTTGTCATTTCATATCTTTTCCACTTTTTCCGATCGGGAGAGCTCGGGAGAGGCGATTTGGGGCGATTTGAGGCAGTCCTTCTTCAGATATCATCATCTTGGGTTGGATAACAAGGATTATGCAACATCTAGCACATTTCTATCCTCCGAATCAAGGTAAAAATTTTTAGAACCCTATTTTTTAGAATTTTGGGGTTTTTTGCCGATTCGTCCGATTTATCCGTTTTGAAGCTTGAGTACCTTGAGATTATGATGTATCTGTCCCATATGCATGCTTTTCCTAAGATTTTACGGATTGGATTGTGCCGTTTTCGGACTTGTAAGAGTTTGGACGATTTTCCAATCTCTAGTTGTTTATCCGTGTATTTTCATGAATCGTAGATGGGTTTCGGGAGTTTCTTCGTGTAATTTGAATATGGATAATTGATTATCACATTCCTTGCGAATCGTTTTGGTGCCGAAAGCGCGTGGACCTACCGAACTCATACCCTTTTCCGTTCAATTTCTCGATGTCTCAAAGGCAAGTATATATTTATGATTGTACGTTCTCGACTTTGAAAGTAAGATATATTAATGGCATGATTATTTATATCCACTCTGGGGCGGACCGATGGGTCCCCTGAGGGTTTCGTAGCCTCTTGGTGCGATTCCACGGATGATATATACGAACCACTCTGGGATGGACCGACGAGTCCTCTGAGGGTTCCGTAGCCTCTGGTGTGGTTTCATGGTATTCATATATGTATTGATGTGATGCTATGAGATTTAATTATTCCGGAATACTAGTCTTGAAATGATGAATTGACGGTTACATTTACTTTATTGTCGAGGAGTATTGTGTTTCATACTTGATATACTTGCACTAGCTATTCGACGGCTAACCCATTTATGGGGGAAACATTTTTTATGTATTTCAGGTTCCAGGAGAGCGGAAAGGCAGGTATCGGGTCGGCATGAAGATGGTGGGCAAGTGTGATACTGTGTCTTTCCTCCAGTTATGCTTTGTGTTCCTTCATTCAGTGTTGTTGTACTGGAATGGCTATTGAATACTCGAGTATTGTTCGTTTTCAGTCTTCCTTGATGTTCCGGCCAGTGTTGCCGAGGTTTTGATTTTGTACTGTAATGTATTTGGATACATTGGACATGGTTTGAATACCCTTTGTATCGTCTTTCATTTCATTGTATTTCGACCTTCTCGGTCAAGTTTTATAGTTCCGCGTATGATTAGCCTTGTGGGTCCCTCGGCGGGGTTCATGGCGCTGTAATATACCCTGAATAACTTGGGGGTGTTACAGTCACGTTGGTCAGACCAAGGTTCACAAAATGGAAAAAGAGGGAAAGAGGGATTTTTAAGTACATTGGATGAAGAACCCTATCCAACTTGTGAATCCTGCATTAGAGGCAAGATGACTAGGTCCCCCTTCACAGGGACATTTGAAAGGGCTGCTGAGAAACTTGGGTTGGTACATACCGATGTTTGTGGTGCTTTGGAAGTAGCCCGAGATGGATATCAATATTTCATAACATTCACAGATGATCATACTAGGTATGGGATTGTGTACTTGATGAAACATAAATCCGAAGCCTTTACTAAATTCAAGGAATTCAAGGCCCTAGTTGAAAAACAGACTAAATGTCATATCAAAACACTTTGGTCGGACCGAGGTGGCGAGTATATGAGCACTGAGTTTGATGAGTTCCTTAAGGAACATGGAATAGTTTCACAATTCACACCGCCAAAAACCCCACAGTTAAATGGTGTTTCAGAAAGGAGAAATCGGACTTTGTTGGACATGGTCCGCTCCATGTTCAATTACACTGATTTACTAATTTACCTGTGGGGGTACGCCTTACTTACCACTGCCTATATCCTTAATAGATGTCCTTCCAAATCCATTCCTATCACTCCGCATGAGATGTGGAAGGGTAAGAAACCAAGTCTTAATCACATAAGGATTTGGGGATGTCCAGCCTATGTCAAGAAGGCTAAGGTGGACAAACTGGAAGCGAGGTCTATCAAGGGACGTTTCATAAGATACCCAGAGGACTCGATGGGTTATCTATTCTACATGCCTGAAGACCATATGGTCGTTGTGGATTTACAAGCGCACTTCCCTGAGGATGAATTCATTCAGGAAGGTGGCTCGGGTAGAAATGTCTCTTTGGACGAGCACAATGAAAGTCCTAAGGTGACATCTGATCAGGGATCACGAACCGAACCTATTGTAATACAACCTCCACTTCGAAGGTCTGATAGGGTGTCTCACTTACCTGAGAGGTATGGATATACACATGTCGAGGAACTGGGTCTCCACGACGTACCTGATAGCCGTGAGGACGACCCTGTCACCTATGACCAAGCGATAGTGAATGTGGACTTCGATAAATGGCAAGAAGCTATGAAAGCTTAGATAGACTCGATGCATGCCAATCAGGTCTGGACTCTAGTAGATTTACCAACTGGCATGAAGCCTATTGGAAGTAAATGGATTTATAAGAGAAATATTGATGGGGATGGCAAGGTTGACCCTATAAGTCCAGGCTTTTGGTAAAGGGTTATACCCAAATGGAAGGGATCGATTATCATGATACCTTCTTGCCCATAGCTATGATCAAGTCGATTCGAATGATACTTGCCATTGCTACCCATTACGATTATGAAATATGGCAAATGGATGTCAAAACGGCTTTTCTAAATGGATACTCGAGGAGAAAATCTACATGGAACAGCCTAAAGGTTTTGTGTCCAAAGCCAATATTCATAAGGTGTGTAAGCTGCAACGAGCCATTTATGGGCTGAAGCAAGCTTCTCGGAGTTGGAACCTTTGATTTGACGAAACAGTCAGGGATTTTGATTTCGTGCAAAATGAGGAGGATTCATGTGTTTACAAAAAGGTCAGTGGGAGCAACATTGCGTTCTTAGTACTATATGTAAATGATATTCTACTTATAGGAAATAACGTAGCAATGCTCAGCACTGTGAAAGCATGGATTTCTAAAACGTTCTCCATGAAAGACTTGGGAGAATCTTCCTATATTCTAGGGATCCGTCTTTACAGAGATAGATCGAGAAGAATGATAGGACTTTTCCAAGCCATCTATATAGAAAAGATCCTGAGAAGATTCAAGATGGATGATTCTAAAAAAGGTTTCCTTCCCATGCGATATGGAATTCATCTCACCAAGAAAATGTGTCCTCAAAGTGAGGAATACAAAAGAGAGATGAGTAAGGTACCCTATGCCTCGGTAGTGGGCAGCCTTATGTATGTTATGTTGTGCACGAGATTTGACTTAGCCTATGTTGTAAGTGTGGTAAGTCGTTTTCAAGCAAACACGGGAAGGGAACACTGGACTGCCGTCAAGAACATTCTTAAGTACTTAAGAAGAACTAGAGATATGATTCTTACTTACGGTGGTGGAGAACTGAAGGTAGTTGGATTCACCGATTCTAATTTTCAAGGATACAAGGATGACTCTAAGTCGACATCTGGGTATTTGTTTAATCTCAATGGAGGAGCAGTATCTTGGAGAAGCTCCAAGCAAAGCGCTACTGCAGATTTCACCTGCCAAGCAGAGTACCAAGCTGCCTCAGAGGCTAGCAAGGAAGCATTTTGGATGTAATGTCAAGAATATTGTGCGAATTTATGCTCGGATGAAATGACTATGGTGTGAAGCGCAATTTTGGCGCCGTATTTATTAAGTTATGCATCCCGTTAAGTTTTGTTTATTTTGTTGGTTTAGGTGAAACCTAACAATGTAGAAGTGTTTTTCTTAATGGTCTTTTGATAGGTAATGACATTTGGTTTTGATATTATATGCAGCATTACTACTGATTATTGGATATAGTAATTGAGATCGATAGATATCTATACGCCACTATGGCTCTATCTCATTATATTTTTGCCATTATATAGGGTTACATTAACTTTTATATGTTATATACATTGAGGAATTATGGAAAAAATAATTCACCCGTTTATATAATAACGAGCTTCGCTACACGAGCTAAAATGAATTTTTATTGAACCGAAATCATAATAGCTCACGAGTAGTTTGGTTCATTTACAGTTTTGCGCGCGAGTGAGTGAGTGATGTTTTAGTACAACTCTTCCTACTCAAATGAAGCATGCCACTTCAATGCAATATATAGTTGCAAATTAAGTAAATTGATATTTACACATTGAACATGTGAGGTTCGGGTGGAACCCAACTAAATTGTCAAATCCAAGTTTGCAGTGGGCCTCTCATGTAGTCATATTATATTGAAAAATATGACTAAACCTAATTTAATTACTTTGAAAGAAATTCCTGAAAAAATGAAAAAAAAAAAAAGTACAAGAAAATAAATAAGAAAATAAGTTCAAACAAAACAAGAAAAAAATAATAGTATATGTTGGCGTTCACATAGCAGGTTCTCCAAGAATCAAGTGCTAATCAGACCAAGTTGTCATCCTTTTTTAGTATAAAATATTTTAGATGAATTTGGCATTTCTCAATTGGCAGTGTACAATTTCTTGAGGCCTAATGATTTATCTAGATATACACAGATCTTTTTTTTCTTGTGAGTTGTGTGTCTTGGTAGCCCCTTCTTTGAATTTAACAAAATTTAAATTATTTTTTTCCATATATATGGCACTAAATTAAATTCTTAATGAAAAATAATAATAACTTCATGCCTAGACATTTGAAAAATGCATGGCCCATAAATTTGAAGTAGTTAAAAACGATAAGGTTACCATAGCATTAGAAAAGAGGCAAAAACAATTCAAAATCATTCGAATCGAAATCTGTAATGGTGATTCTATTCATAGTCACCATTTTACTCATTATAACCTCATATTTTAAAAATAATAAAATATTAATTAAATGATTATTTTACCCTTTACTCCAAATTAAATTTCCTATGTTTACCATAGCCCAACCTGCACTCTCGAAAGCATAAATCTCTGACAGCTTGTCTTCAACCATGAACCCAACCAGTGGCCGCTAACCACCTCGTCGGTCGTCGTTGCCTTCATCAACAACACTATTTGATACATAAATGTATGACGAGCAAAATCCATACATGTAAAACAATCTACACTCAATTTTCCAGTTCCATTATGGTACTACTAATTAATTAATCATTTGGGCATAATCTATTAATGCAAATGTTTTTTATTTCTCTTTTGATATTATATATTAAATAAATATGTCAACATAATATAATACTCAAGATACAATATAAGCTTATAGAATATAGTTTACTTCAATTCATGCATGCATAAAATATATTGCTTTATATTATGGAGAATTTGGACTGAATTCAAAGGGGAGATCGGATAGTGGGTTAAAAAAATGCAAAATATTGTATGGTTTGAGTTGAAATATAAAGCTTGCGTGCAAAATTAAGTGGCAAGTAATCATTCTTGTACACCCAAACTATAAACACTTTTTTACACTTACATAAACACAAAATATAGCTTTCAGAATCATCAAAAGAAGAGAGAGAAGAGGTTGAACGAATCATGCATATGAAAATGATATAGGACACTTTTAGTAAATAAATACATTTAATACTATATTTGCACACAAATAAGTATATTATATATATATATATATATATGTGTGTGTGTGTGTGTGTGTGTATGCTACACACTTTGTGCGAACTCCTTATGTGGGCATCGGTCACGTATAACCCACGTTAACATTATTCTTTTTATTTTAGACATTTATTTGAATTATACTAATACTTGAGAAGTTTTTATTGACATCAATAATTACTTGTCAAACTACATATACCATATAAAGTGTGAAGAAAAGAGTTAGGTTAGCTATCAGTAAGCAACGGGTGTTCATGGTACTATGTAACATGCCTTGGATTTTGAAGGTATGATAATATTCTTTTAGTTTCACACCTTTGGCCATTTATATTTTGCAGGGTTGTCTTATTGCTGCTGCAGAGAATTTAATGTGTGTAGTATTTACCAAACTATAAAATATTTCAATGAGAGGAAGAAACTATCTCGTGAATAAAGAATGCAATTCGACACATTAATAAGATTGGACGAAGTGAGCATATTGCCTTCAAGGCCAATTATCAATGTTGTATGCAGAGAATCATGAGCAAAATGTTAACTATGATTCTATGAATAAGATTACCCAATGCTAAATAACCACATTTTATATTACAAATTTAGGTTCTTGTAGAATCCCCCCTATATACTAATGCAGAATATGCTGAGCCTACATGGCAGCTTCCCATGCTTCGGCTGCCACATGTCATCTTCTGATGCTTCGGTTGCTCATGTGTCATATTCTCATGCTTTGGTTAACACATCATCATTTCCTAACCTATTTATTAATTACCTAAATTAATTACCTCAATTAATAAGTAGTAAATAATGTTACCTAAATTATTGGCTGCCGCTTAAAAAAAAATCTGCACAAGAAGCAAGCATATCCTTTCCTGCCGCTTAAAAAATAGGTTTGTAGAGGAAAGCTAGAAATTATGAAATTATAAAAATTGAAAAGCTAGAAAAACACAATAAAAGTGATATTCAATTAGTTTTACATATGTAAAATAAAAGCAAGAAAAACAGAGGAAAAAAAACACTCAGGCAATTTAATTTCTTATATATTTAAAATATCTCTTTGAAAATTCATAAAGTCAGTAATTATATAATTTCGTAAATATAAGTTTTTTCATTTATTTTTATTTTATATTAATTAAATAAGATTAAAACTAAAATAGACTAATTGATTTATTTCATAAGTTCTTTGATTTATTTATAAATAATGATTAAAGCCATTGTTTCTACACTTTCAATAATATTTTTAATAAGAATATTTTGATTTATTTAATTGATTAGGACTTCAAGTACCTTCTTAGTTATATATATATTCAATACTTCTTTTGTAATACACCCAAGCATCTTTCATTTCAGTTGATATTGATTTTATTGATATATCTGATTATAGTGACTGGCTAATATAAACTAACTAATTAGTGGAATATATAATATTGTAGGAATCAATTTTTTAATACCAAATCATAAAATTGATAAGTTTTATATCCCCATTCATAAAACTATAAGTTTTTAGTACCATTTTGATTAAAAAGACTAAAATGTCCTCTCTTTTGTTGTAATGTTGACTTTTCTCTTTCTTTATGATTTTAATTTAAACTACTCTTTTTCTCTTTTTTGTTTTTTACTTTCCTCATCTGCTCCGATCGATATTAATGTCCAACAACCAAAATTTAACTACAACATATACATCAAAACAACACAACCATTTTTGACAAAGGGTCTCTCAAAAATCTTATAAAAATCACAAGATTATTCGAAAAGAAAAGTTGACGTTCAAATAGGACCTCATTTGTCGTGCTTCTGGGTTCATAAAGAAGGTATGCATCAGTATTTGACCGCTGGAAAAAAATTTTCCCGACCAGTTCTTACGGACACGATCACTGCACACAATGGGAAGCCACCGTGTGCAACGATCGTGTGCAACGGTCGTGTCGAACGACCTTGACATCGTGCGCACAACTAACGTGTTCACGATTGTTTAACACGATCGTCTACAATCGTGTGGAGCGATCGTGTTTATGGCCAGAAACGTGCACACGAACGACGCACACGGTATCATACGATCGTGTGCATCGGTCGTGTCCAAGGCAGACGGTTTTATAATATTGTTCGCTCAGTTTTCTGAATAGTTATTCATCTTTTTGTAATCAGATGTCATGGCAGCGTATTTTGATACATCACGGTGCTCATTGGGAGCGATCGACATATGTAGATGGGGACTCCTTTTCTGTCCACATCGACACGAGCAAAGTTAGTCGTGCAAACCTCGTGGGGGTTATCAGAGAGGGTTTGGGTGGTCCAAATGAGTCCGATTACAAATTATGGTACTTGTCACACATGGCCAAGGGAAACAATGTAAAAGTCCTATTACGGGGCGATACCTAGATACTTCGATTACTAGTAGAATACAAGGAGGATCCTGAGGTCTATGTTGAGAACGGCAGCTCCTCCACTCTCGAGGTTAATATGGGATGTAGTAGCTCGAGAGTAGAGCCCGGCAACATAAATTATGACATGCCTTCCAAAGATTATCAATACGAGGAAGATGAGGAAGACAAGGAAGATGAGGAGGTACATACATCTTAAGATGGAGATTGTTGTAAATACTTGCTTAAGTCACTATCTGCGGAATTTCTTGCTTGGGTTCGCCAACCGGCCCAAATGGATAGGATTATGAGTCGTCGGAACTTCTCATCCGACCATCAATCTGCGACCGAGCATGAGCATCTACAATCAATGCATAACTGGATCATTCCATTTCCAGACCCTGGTAGTGCCGGGACTTTGGGTTGGGTCGAGCAGCCTCCACCGGTTACCGGTCAGCAGGAGGTGGGGTCCACCTTTCGTTCCAAGGCAGAGTTGAGGATAACTGTAGGAATGTATCAATTGAAAAACATGAAACAGTGTATCACTGATCGTTCCGCCGATAAACATATAGTGTTTGTCTGTAAGAGTGGGCGAAAAAATTGTCAGTTTAGGTTGTGTGTTATTGAGGGTGCAACTATTTGGAGAATTATTAAGTTGACCTTGGAGCACAGCTGTCACCCTGATTTGAACCGTGCTGCCGCACGATCGGTCACTTCTGAGGTTGTCGCCCATTATTTTGCTAAAAGATTGACCGGTGAGGGGGTCACTTTGAGGCCAAAGGAGATGATTGCAGAGATGTGTAGGGAGTACGGAATTGACATGTTATACAGTTTTGCTCTCCGGACGAGGAATATAGCGATAGAGAATACATATGGCGGCTTTGATGAGTCCTATCAGAGGCTCCTATCTTATCTGCATTTGTTAAAACAGCGTATTCCAGGGACAATTTATGATTTGCATACGACTCGTGAGGGAGTGTTTTGCCACATGTTCGTTGCACTCGGACGGAGTGTTAGGGCATTTGATACATGCCTTCGAACGGTGATTATAGTTGATGGGACCCATCTAAAGGGAAGGAATAAAGGAACTCTATTTGTGGCCGTCACATTTGATGGGAACGAGCAAGTATTTCCTCTTGCAGTTGGTCTCGGTCCGATAGAGAACGACGAGTCATGGACTTATTTTCTGTATAACCTGTGCAGATGCTACAATCCGATGGAAGATTTACTGATTGTGAGTGACCAACATAAGAGCATTCAGAATGTTGTTCGAGCCGTCTATCCGAATGCATTCCACAGGTTGTGCTATCACCATCTTGCAAAAAATATGACCTCCTACGGTGCGCATGCTATAGGACTCTTTAGAACTGCTGTCTACACGGATCGTGAAGAAGTTTTTGAAAACTACTTTTCGAAACTACATATTGAAAGCCCTAATGGGGCTCACAGGTGCCTTTCTGAAATTGGGCCAGAGAGGTGGGCTAGGTCGAAGTGTCCGGTACGACGCTATAACTTTTTGACATCTAATGCTGTTGAATGCTTTAATAATCGTATGTTGTGGGCGAGGCGTTTACCTGTTTGCTCGTTACTTGAGATATTTCGCCTAATTTTAGAGAATTGGTTTGATGAGAAGCGGGGAGAAGCTACATCAAGAGACCATGAGTTGACAATGCACACTTTTGAAATGCTTTCTAACTCTGTGCAAGTCAGTCTGACTCTTACCGTTCGAGCTACCACCCCACTTGTTTATAAAGTCGAAAAAAACAAAGTTTCTTATGAAGTCGACCTTCGAACCTGGACATGTTGTTGTCGTGAGTTTGATTTGGATCAGATTCCATGTCGCCATGATGTTGCCGCTATAAGGTAATTGTTTTGCTCTAATGTTCACACCATTCAATGTTTTTGTCTATGCTGTCGTGTGCACACGGTCATGGCCGTGGGCATGCAGGTGTTGTCGGATGCTGTATCCTGCAACTTGCGGGTGCTGTATCCTATAGCTTGCGGGCGCTGTATCCTACAGCTTGCGGGCGCAGTATCCTACAACTTGTGGGCGCTGTATCCTACAGCTTGCGGGCGCTGTATCCTACAGCTACTGAGGCGATGTATCCTACAGCTGCTGAGTGCTGTCGGGGAACACGGTCATGCCCACGATGGGACTAGACATCGTGTGCCCACGGTCATGGCAGGATGCACACGACAGCAGCAGCCCATGACCGTGGGCAAGATGCACACAATCGTAACCCATGATGGGCACGATCGTGTGCAACACAGGACTGGTCTGGATTTATCCTACACCTCATCAGTATCAAAAATACATTATCCTACACCACATCCTTGACATAATTGCTTATTGTAATAGGCGCGCCAGCAATGGTTTGTCCGTGTATGATTTTGTTAGTCGTTATTTCAAGCAACAAGGTCTTAGAGAGACTTATAAGGAGCATATTAATCTTATCCCACATCCTGATGAGTGGAATGTCCCACCGAAGATCTCATCCATCATTTGTGTACCTCCATAGGGGGTACGATAAGCCGGCCGACCAAGGATGAGTCGTGCACGGTCCGCTGTTGAAAATTTACCCGCAGGTGGACGACCTCAAGTGTGCGGTAGGTGTAAAGGAACCGGCCACAATAGAAAATCTTGCAAAGCATTCATTCCCATAGGTGGTGTAGATTTGAATATCCCTAAAGAAACTCAAGGAATGGATGAACAAACGAGGCAAAGGCGCTGGCAGAAGAAGAGGTGTAGCATTTGTCGTAATGATGACCATGACAAAAGGGGATGTCCGTACCATGAAACTTAAATTGCATATGTATTTTTATATTTTGTGACTTACTAGCAACAATCGTGTGCTGATATTTTGATTCAGTATTCTGATTATTAGTTGAAATGCATAATTTTGTGTCTATTTTCTTTATTTTTGAATTGAAATTTAAGTCAAACATCAGTGATGTAAAGCAAATAAAGGTGATTATGGAGGCAAACATTAACCATAACAAAGTAGCTCACTTCAAAGAGCAATAGTTTACACCAAAAGCATTTAACTTTACAAAACAAAAGTTCATCACCATTACACCAAAATATCTAATAATATCTTAAAAACCACAATCACTTGGATCCCTTCTCCCCCATCTGCTGCTGTTTGTTTAGTCTTGTATCATCATCTCTATGAACTTCTTCTTCTAAAATAACTTCTTTACTTGTCTTCTCAGAAATCTCTAAATCATCATCATCATCACCATCTAGTATGACTGGAGTGCTCGCAGTGTTTTTAAATAGGCCATGTTTCATAAAACACATTAATTCGCAGTACGCACTACACATACAACAGAATCAAAAAACTTACTCTGAGCATTTAGTATCTTCCTCTCGGCCTAGTTCTGTATGGTGGGTTGGGAGGAGGTATCCTCCTTCTTCTTTTTGGTGGAGGTGCTTCGATTCCTCCTAAATCGCTTTCTTGTAATCGGTCGCTCATTTCACGTATTTGATTTTAATGGATTTTAACTGATTGTAATTGATTAGGGTTTATAGTGAAAAGGTGGGTTCATGTATTTCACTCTCAGTCCAGGAATATGGGCTTATATTGAAAAAGGGGGGACCTACGATGGTATTTTATAATAAAATAATTTGATGCTTCCCTTTGTAGTACACACAATGGTGCACACGATGGGCACGATCGTGTGCCACGTTGGTAACCAGGTGTCACGGTGTCTACGGTGTCAAATTGGCATTGTATCCACGTGTGGACACGATGGTGCACACGGCCGTGCCCACGATGGGGCACACGGTCGTGTGCACAAGAACATCAACATTTTTCACCAATTTCTCAAATGACTCGTCAATTTAGGTGTTGTTACTTATATATTAACAAGTATTTGTTAATGATACACTTATTTAATAAGTTATTGATTGAATAAACATAATATATTGCATATCATGTGTAGTATATATGTTCTCAATGTATTAGTTCGTACGGATAAGTTCATCATCTGTATGAAATATCTCATATACTAATGAATTACACGAAATGACAAATACGAGTTTGTATAAGAAGTTATATAGTAATTAATGTTTGAACAAGCAATTTTAGAATCACAAAACATCCTTCTAGATAACACAATAAATCAAATTGGCAAAAATACCAAAAGTTCATGTGCACACGATGGTGCACATGGCCGTGCCCACGATGGGGCACACGGTCGTGTGCACAAGAACATCAACAATTTTCACCAATTTCTCAAATGACTCGTCAATTTAGATGTTGTTACTTATATATTAACAAGTATTTGTTAACGATACACTTATTTAAAAAGTTATTGATTGAATTAACATAATATATTGCATATCATGTGTAGTATATATGTTCTCAATATATTAGTTCGTACGGATAAGTTCATCATCTATATGAAATATCTCATATACTAATGAATTACACGAAATGGCAAATACGAGTTTGTATAAGAAGTTATATAGTAATTAATGTTTGAAAAAGCAATTTTAGAATCACAAAACATCTTTCTAGATAACACAATAAATCAAATTGACAAAAATACCAAAAGTTCATGTGCACACGATGGTGCACACGGCCGTGCCCACGATGGGGCACACGGTCGTGTGAACACGATGGTGCACAGGGTCGTGCCCACGATGGTGCACACGGCCGTGCCCACGATGGGACATACGGTCGTGTGCACACGGTCATGGCATCCATCGTGGGCACACGACAGCAGCAACCCATGACCGTGGGCACATTGCACACGATCGTAACACACGATGGCCACGATCGTGTGCAGCCATCGTGTGCAACACAGAGCCAAAACTGTCCAACGATGACATAAAGATTTAACAACACAACACATTAATCTTGCCAAAACTCTCTAACGCAACATAAATATTTAACAACACGACACATTAATCTTGCCACAACACAACACACCATAAACCATATTACATGTCTAACGACAACATAAAGATTTTAGCAGCTAAACCATATCGATATTTCTTAATATATTTCTCATTAAGTTCCTTGATTTGGTGCCTTGCTGCTGGGTCTGCAGAGACGAGTCGATCCAAGTACATGCACGCGAAGGGGCCACAATTGTGATTGTCGTTTTGTATGAACTGTAGCTCTTGTGGCATAATTTTGAAACTCATCTTCGTGTCATACTTCTTCTTCGATTGGTTGTTCAGCCAGTACCCGGATTTAGCTAGCACACGAGGAATCAGACGAGTAATAGGTCGCAGTTGGTTGAATTGGTATCGATCATCTTGGTGTTTGTTAGGCGTATTTTTATGCGCTTGTTTATCATTATTATATATCCATTTGAAGTTTAAATCTGCATAAATGAGCTTTTAATGCACTATTCTTATATGTTTTGTATAAAATTGGAGTCCGGAAGCCTAAACGATGAAAAACGGGCGAAAACGACAATTTTTGGTCCGGGGCCGCAGCACAAGGAAAGCGAGCCGCGGCACAGAGGCACCGAGCACGCTGTACCGGGGGCCACGGAACGTTGAAGCTGAGCCGCGGACCATGAGGAAAAATAGGCGCCCATTCATGGGGCGCTGAACGTTGGGGTCGCGGCACAGATTAAGTGAGCCGCGGCCCGCGGGGCGGTTTTGCTGTGTTTTTTGCGTTTCTTTGCCGTTTCTGAAGCGAGTTTTCAACCCAATCCCCGGACGCGTTTTGGAGGCTAATGATAGTTATAAATAGGGATTGAAGATCGATGAAGAGAGGATGATCGAGGAATCGAGGAATTGAGAAGAAGCAGAAAACACCAAGGAGCAGAGAGCGGAAGCTAGAGAACGGAGGAATCCAAGTTCTTCGTCTGCGTTTGATTTCTATACTTTCTTTAATTCTTTGTGTATTTTTATTTTCTAGCATGTCAGGCTAGAACCCTAGTCTAGGATTTTGATGAAATCGAGGTTTTAATGAATTAACTTTTGATTATCAATTCAATTCCCTTTTCTATTGAGTTTTCCCCAATTGTTCTTAATGCTTTCAATTGTGTGGCCTATAATTGAATTGTTTTGTTTATGCAACTCGAATCGGGAGAGGAGAGTTGGTAGGAAATAATTGGTGAGAACCATTTTATCTTGTAAGATAGGAATATACTCACAGGAATTACGTGGCCTTTCTGAAGTTTTCGTACTTTTTGCCTATTGTCGAATTAATCCACCTAGGAATAGAGTGTATTATTCGCCTTAGATAATTCTATTGACCTCGGGAGAGGCGGTAGAGTATTTTAGCAACCTTCACCTTCAATAAATTGGGAAATCATTAAATTCATATAATCAAGAGTAATTCGGATAAACCGAGGTGGATTCACAATCCTAGATTAATTCCTTATTTGATTTTCTTCCTTTGAATAATTGATTCCACTACTTCTTTGTTTTTATTAATTTTCCTTAATTATTACTTGCACCTAAAATTTCGACAGTTCAAATAAAATTAGAATACGCATAAATCGGTAATTAGTAAGTTAGTCCTTGTGGGAACGATATCTTACTCATCTCTTTATTACTTGTTTACGAGAACGTGCACTTGCGTTCACCGAATTTCACAACAAGTTTTTGTCGCCGTTGCCGGGGATTGATTATTTTACTAATATCGATTTCAGTATTTCTAGTCTTAATTTGAACATTATTTTATTCTTGTTTAATTTTTTTTTTTGTTTTCCTTTCAGGAATTTCTGGTTAGTGCATGAGAAAATTCGGTAACGAAGGCCTACTACCTTTGGATACCGAACTCGAGCGCACTCTTCGGAAAAACAAGAAGAAAAAGCGCGAGCTACCAGCAAAAGACACCATGACCGAGAACACAAAAAATCATGGAGGAGAAAATCTTATTCAACAAGTTCAACCAGCATTGGCACTCTGTGATTATGCCATGCCACAAATCAATGCAAACTTTTCGGGGATTCGGCGTCCTACCATCCAAGCGAATAACTTCAAAATTAAGCCGGCTATTATTCAGATGGTGCAAGCAAGCCAATTTTGTGGATTGGCGAACGATGACCCAAACGCACACATCGCTTCGTTTCTCGAGATTTGTGACACCTTCAAGAATAATGGTGTTATCGATAATGCTATCCGTCTGCGGCTTTTCCCTTTCTCTCTAAGGGACAAAGCCAAATTTTGGTTGAATTCATTACCGCCAGGCTCTATCACGACTTGGGCGGAATTAGCGAAAGCCTTCCTGGCTAAGTTCTTTCCACCAACAAAGACAGCGAGACTAAGGAACGAGATAACTACTTTCGGGCAATTTGATATGGAGTCGCTTCACGAAGCTTGGGAGCGATACAAGGATTTATTACGGAGATGCCCACACCATGTCTTACCGGATTGGCAACAAATCCAAACCTTTTATAACAGATTGAGTGCTTCTACACGCACTCTTGTTGATGCAGCCGCTGGGGGCGCCTTAATGGGAAAAACGATGGCCGAAGCCCACACTTTATTGGAAGCTATGGCTGCAAATGCTTATCAGTGGCCTTCCAAACGAGTGATTCCGAAGCGAGTTATGGGAGTTTCCGACAACGATCCGATCTCTACATTATCGACTCAAGTCGCCGCCTTGACTCAGCAACTTCAAGCTTTTTCACATTCTCCTTCCCCCGTTACCACTGAATCATGTAATTGGTGCAACGGATCTCATCCTAGCGCAGAGTGCCAAGTTGGAAATCCTTTTGAGCAACATCCGACGGAACAAGCTCAATTTGTGGGGAACGGGAATCGATAGAATAATCCGTATTCCAACACATACAATCCGGGGTGGCGAAATCACCCTAACTTTTCATGAAAAAACGGACAAAACTTAAACCAACCTCAGTTTGCTCAACACCAACAGCAACCGCCTCCCGCTCCAAAGATCTCTCTAGAGGAGGCAATGGCGAAATTAGCAGCAAATACGAGTCAGTTCATGACCCGTACGGAAGCAACCTTGCAAAACCATTCCGCCTCTATTCGCAACTTGGAAGTCCAATTGGGTCAAATAGCAAATGTGTTAACAGCCCGCCCTGAGGGCACCTTTCCAAGTACAACCGAGACGAACCCCAGAGAGAGTATAAATGCCATTGGTTTGAGAAGCGGGAAAGAAGTGTGTGAGCAGCCCGGGCAGAACAAAAAGAGAGGTGATGATGAGGAGAAGAAAAATTCAGCGATTGAGGAATCACAAATGTCTAGACCCTCGAAATTGTTTCCGGATAATCCGACAGCCTATGTGCCTCCTGTCCCGTTTCCACAACGTCTGCAAAAGCAAAAATTGGACAAGCAATTATCTAAGTTTCTTGACGTTTTCAAGAAACTACATATAAATATTCCATTTGCTGATGCCTTGGAACAAATGCCGAGCTATGTGAAGTTTATGAAGGAAATCTTATCTAACAAAAGGAAGCTCGAGGAATATGAAACGGTGGCACTAACTGAAGAGTGCAGCGCAATTCTGCAGAGAAAGCTCCCGCCTAAATTGAAGGACCCAGGAAGCGTCACTATACCTTGCACTATTGGGAACTTGTCTTTTGATAGAGCATTATGTGATCTCGATGCTAGCATTAATCTCATGCCTCTTTCTATTTTTAAAAATCTAGGAATTGGAGAAGCGAAACCTACTACGGCCTCTTTACAACTAGCCGATAGGTCCATCAAGTACCCGAGAGGGGTAATAGAAGATGCCTTGGTCAAGGTTGATAAATTCATTTTCCCTGCTGATTTCATTGTGCTTGATATGGAAGAAGACCATGAAATTCCGATTATTTTGGGTAGACCGTTCTTAGCCACCGGAAGGACCCTTATTGATGTTCAGAAGGGTACATTAATACTTCGGGTTGAAGATGAGCAAGTCACATTCAAAGTGTCTCGATCTCTCCCGTGTCTAAGCACGGACAAGAAGTGTTCACAAATTGATATCTTTGAGAAAGACACACACCGGGAGAGTTGTCGGTCGAAATGTTCAGAATCCGTGTTAGTTGCTCCGACGTCGAAGAAAAATGTAGAACGAGTCGCATATCTTAGGCATTTGGACATGTCGTCTTCATCAACCGTTTACCCACCAACGAAAAAGTCTAATGCTGTCATAAGTCCGTTCGTGAAAAAGGAGAATAAGCCGGAAGTGAAACGGGTGCCAAGTCATGTGCAATATGGATGTTTTGGAAAGTTGTTTTTGTTCAAATCTTTTCGCAAAGAACATTGGGTGTCCAAACCGAAAATCGAATTGTTAAAGACCAATGGTCAAAAATTTAAAACACAAATTAACGGTTCGATGGACGGGGCGGAGTTCAAATGGTCTTTGCAAAAGGCGAATTGATGTTCAAAAGGTCTGGCTGAAGACTATAAACTTAGCGCTTCTCGGGAGGCAACCCGAGTATTAGTTGTAGATTTTTGTTTTTCAGTGTTTTGTTTCATTTTAGAATCTTTATTTTTCGTCATTTTTGCTTTGATATGCTTATCTCTTACGTTCTTGGTGTTTGCCTCTGAAAATTCTGTGCAGAAATCACCCCAGGGGATAATTCAGCAATGGGCCGCGGCACAAGGATAGTGAGCCGCGGCACACACAAGTCGAAAAAGGGGGCTAAACTTTCTGTACTCTGTGCCGCGGCACGAGCTTACGGAGCCGCGGCACACCCGGTCTTTGAGCCGCGGCACCCATATATTGAGCCGCGGCACACGGCAGCATCACGAAAAGACCCAGGTAGGCTGTACTCTGGGCCGCGGCTCACTTAAGCTGTGCCGCGGCCCCTGCTGCAAAATTGAACCGCCCAGGCTTGCTTTATAACATCGATCGGCCGGCACACCAGGTACGTTTTCTTCCCTTTCTGCGCGCGGCACTCGGTCGAACCCCTTCTCAACTCTTCTTCTTCTTGCATACTTCAATCCAAGCAAGGTAATTTTCAATCTCTTAATCCTAATTGATACATGATTTGAAAAGTAAGGTATTGTTATTTATTCGATGATGAATATGTTGTTAGTTTGTCAAAGTTCTATCAAGGTTGAGTTGGGAATATGAAATTATTGATTGATTTCGATGGTATTTGATGATTATCTGTGGATTGTTAATGTTGTTTGTCGTTGTGTCATGACCATATCGATTGATGTTGTATTTTTGGGGAATTGGATTAAACCATTATAATTATTGTTCTTCATTTAAACTCATGCAGTCAAGGTGTTTGATGAAATGCGTAAATCAAAATTTTTAAGCCAACGTTTTGAAACTATGTGCAACGAATTTGTTTATGGGTTTACATTGTACCCCAACCCTTACGTCAATGTTAAACGTGAAACCTCAACTTTAATTTTCTCTCATGACGGTGCAAGCTCGTTCAGCTCTATATTCACGTTTTGCATACCTTAAGTCAAGTGGTGTTGTTTTCCTTAAAGTTTACGTAATTTCCGGTGTTTATCTTTTCAGGGAACTCGCCATGGCTAGAAAAAAGGAAGGTTAGCATGAGCGCTAGGACACAATCGTCCCCCACAAGAGGAGAGACTTCACAGAGCCGAGCCGACACCAGGGGAGTACTTGACCTTTTCTTTTATCGCATATTATTATCTATGTCCATTGAGGTCAATGTACGTCCTAAGTTTGGGGGGGGGGGGGTTTACTTTCAGTTATTTTTTTATTTATTCGTTGTTGTTTTCGTTGTTTTTTACGCTAGCCTTGCTTGTCGTGATTTTATTTGCATTCGTGGATTTTTCATGCTTCTTTGTGTAAAACTGATGTTACGATACTGATTTTTTTTTGAAGAAACGGTTGACTTTTGGTCGAGTTGCAGTCAGCGATATCTGTTTCCGTTGAGTATTCATTTAGGTCTGAAATTTTTTTCGTTTTTGTAGAAATCTTAGCAGATAAGAAAGGAGACATACGTGTTTTCAAATCACCGTCTATACGTTTGGTTACATTTTTCGTGAGCACTATGAATTTGAACGATCATTCACGATATTTTTTTTATTTGAAATTGATTCTTTTTGCTTGAGGACAAGCAAAGGCTCAAGTTTGGGGGTATTTGTTAGGCGTATTTTTATGCGCTTGTTTATCATTATTTTATATCCATTTGAAGTTTAAATCTGCATAAATGAGCTTTTAATGTACTATTCTTATATGTTTTGTAGAAAATTGGAGTCCGGAAGCCTAAACGACGAAAAACGGGCGAAAACGACAATTTTTGGTCCGGGGCCGCGGCACAAGGAAAGCGAGCCGTGGCACATGCACGGCACACAGAGGCACCGAGCACGCTGTACCGGGGGCCGCGGAACGTTGAAGCTGAGCCGCGGCCCATGAGGAAAAATAGGCGCCCATTCATGGGGCACTGAACGTTGGGGCCGCGGCACAGATTAAGTGAGTCGCGGCCCGCGGGGCGGTTTTACTGTGTTTTTCGCGTTTCTTTGCCGTTTCTGAAGCGAGTTTTCGACCCAATCTCCGGACGCGTTTTGGAGGCTAATGATAGTTATAAATAGGGATTGAAGATCGATGAAGAGAGGATGATCGAGGAATCGAGGAATTGAGAAGAAGCAGAAAACACCAAGGAGCAGAGAGCGGAAGCTAGAGAACAGAGGAATCCAAGTTCTTCGTCTGCATTTGATTTCTATACTTTCTTTAATTCTTTGTGTATTTTTATTTTCTAGCATGTCAGGCTAGAACCCTAGTCTAGGATTTTGATGAAATCGAGGTTTTAATGAATTAACTTTTGATTATCAATTCAATTCCCTTTTCTATTGAGTTTTCCCCAATTGTTCTTAATGCTTTCAATTGTGTGGCCTATAATTGAATTGTTTTGTTTATGCAACTCGAATCGGGAGAGGAGAGTTGGTAGGAAATAATTGGTGAGAACCATTTTATCTTGTGAGATAGGAATATACTCACAAGAATTACATGGCCTTTCTGAAGTTTTCGTGCTTTTTGCCTATTGTCGAATTAATCCACCTAGGAATAGAGTGTATTATTCGCCTTAGATAATTCCATTGACCTCGGGAGAGGCGGTAGAGTATTTTAGCAACCTTCGCCTTCAATAAATTGGGAAATCATTAAATTCATATAATCAAGAGTAATTCGGATAAACCGAGGTGGATTCACAATCCTAGATTAATTCCTTATTTGATTTTCTTCCTTTGAATAATTGATTCCACTATTTCTTTGTTTTTATTAATTTTCCTTAATTATTACTTGCACCTAAAATTTCGACAGTTCAAATAAAATTAGAATACGCATAAATCGGTAATTAGTAAGTCAGTCCTCGTGGGAACGATATCTTACTCATCTCTTTATTACTTGTTTACGACAACGTGCACTTGCGTTCACCGAATTTCGCAACAGTGTTGGTGTGACAAGGAATCGTACAACTCCATGGTCGATGTTATGATGTCAATCTTGATAGTCACCCAGTGGCTCTGGCCAAGACAATAAATGGCAATGATCTGTTGAAACAAAATATGTAATCATATAAGATCATCACATCAAACATAGCAAATCATTTATAAATATAAATTTCAAACTTACCTCGTTGCAATTTGACCATGGAACCGCATGTGGTGTATCAAGACCTGTCATGTAGTCCTCGATGCATTTAGGAATTTTCCAATCCCGGTAAACCGGCTTCCCTATCACCTTGATACCAAGTGGATCATCCGGATGGAGCCTTGCAAACTCGTTGGCCATAACTAACTACAAAAAGCCAAACCATAAAATAAAAAAAATACACATCACACCAATGATATACAAGCGAGTAAGTCATAGAACTTACGTAAAATTGGGAGCCGGCAGGTACAGTGCCAACTCTACCGACACCAACACTACGGACTCCCCTCCGAAGCCTCGCTCGAGTCGCAAGCACATAACAATCTATCACCTCGGTATCAAAGTCTTCACGGCTAGACTCTATCCTGTCCAATAACGCCTGGGTGAGAGCATGCCCAGTATCCAAACACCGGACAATAGCATCACGTGACTGCTTCCTCCTAAAGTGTAGGTGCAACTTCTTCAGAGCCTCGCTATCTCTTGGAGGCGCCACCACAAAAGGCTCCCAAAGAGCAGCAGATGGTCGACTCACTCGTGGTGGAAGACTACGCTCACCCAACTACTGCGTCCCGGCAGTCTCACCATCTTCATCACCCTCAGCATCCCTCTCACAACTATAACGATCCGAGAGCTGTACAACCGGTTGCTCGATCTCAAAAACTGGCTGCTCGATCTGAAATGGAGGCTGCTGCTGAGGACCACCACCTTCACATTAAAACATCGCACTATAATGATGCTCGTCCTGAAACCAGTCGAACATCGTCCCATACTGCTGAAACGGCGCGTCAAATGGCTGATACTGATGCTCATAATCAAGGGGATGCTCAGTCCGCTCAAAAGAATGATGACTATGCTGGATCTCATAATAGTGACTGTGCTGGACCTCAGAATGGTGACTAGGCTGACCCTGAGAATGGTGACTAGGCTGATGCTGAGAATGATGACTAGGCTGACGCTGAGAATGGTGATTGTGGGCTGCACCAGAGACTGAGTGACGTGGAGGGTCAGGAATCCTCTGATGGGCGCTGCTAACAGATGCAGAATGACGAGGCCTATCGGGAAACCTATCATGGCTCCCAACTGAGTAGTGCGCCGGGCACCTAGAACGTCTATACGTAGGTCCGAAGAAATCCACGATCCCAGAAAGCACCTGGTGAGAAACTCGAGCAATAAATCCTGTCTCCGACTCATCGTACAAGATCTCCTTCAAACGGCGATTGAAGTACTCATCCCTACTCGCGTCCTGGGTGTAGTCCGGACAAGGAAGTCCATAGACACAACACACCCTCTCTGGATGCCTCTCCCGGTCCGATGTCTCTGCACCATCTACTCGTGGGGTACTCTGCAGGCGTCGCTTCGACACTTTATGTGCCGACTCATATGTAATCAATTTTCCAGCAGTCTTCTTCAATTTATCCATAACTTTCTTTCTTGGGATCGGCGCAGGCTCATCCTACTTGTTCTTCACAGCTATTCTTATAGGCTTAATGAACTTAACATCATATGGCGAGCCATTCTCAAAACTCAGGTAGTAGTACTCAGCCTCATCCTCCTCCAAATGCGGTAAAGAGGGAAGTACTTTGTGCTGCAAAAGTAGTCATTAAAACATACCATTAGATGGGCAATCACATAACGTTGAAGAGATGAGTGAAGTCAGGAGAAAATACGTTTACAAATTTATGTACCTTATCGTCGAAGAAATGAGTGAAATCACAGAACATCTTCCTCGTAGTCCACATCAAACACCGGGGGACTTGGACAGATTTATCTCGAATACCACACAATGCTCCTAATGAAGGAATCATCTCATACGACCATATCTGTAAAGCCCAAACAGGACCATAGAAGTGATAGTCCTTATGCTCTTGTCCCTCCTTCATGGCAACGTTGCCTATGTAGTAAGATAAAACCCCAAAGGCATAAGAACCCCAAGGAAACATATCCCACTGCTCGAAATCCTCGACTAATGCCCATAACCATGTCTCGACCATCATGTCATCACGGAATAGGATAAAGTATTAGTATATAAGTAAATTGGCAACCTTCACATAATCTCTTATGTCTCTACCAAAATCTCAAGCATTGAACCTCTTCCGCAGAACACTAACCTTAATATTTTTGCCATGGAGTATTCTGTGGAAAATACCGTCAGACCGAAGGAGATGGTCGTCCTATGGATGGAAGGTAGAGTTTCCAAAATGTAGTCCAGTGATCATGGCAAAATCACAGGCCGTAAAACGAATGGTCCTCCCACAAACTTGGAACCACGACTCATCCGGGGGGATTTGATCACCCTCCAATTGACGGGCAATCAAGTGATGTAGGGCAGTATTTGAACTCCCATTTCTCCTAACTTTAATCAAACGCCCCAGGACCCCCTCGGTCAAGCTCTCGATAGCTCGATCTGTAATACCCGGTTGTAATTCAGTCATTATCATTCAGTATTTATCATTCAGTAATTGTCACTCAGTAATTTTCACTCATTAATGATCATTTGTCACTCATATTCAATCATTGTATTCATCGTTCACAGTAATTGTATTGTGTATCAGTCGTCATTCATCATCAATCAAAATGGAGTTTCGTGCCGTGTTTATCACCGTTGTCACATTCATAGTGTGCTGTGTGTGAGGAGTAGCGCACGCTACGTACTCTCTTTAGCGTGTGCTAATTGAGTACGGGTAATGCACGCCACCTCTCAACACTAGCGCACGCTAGTGTAGTTGAGCAGGCAGTCCAGAAGGCACTGGACTGCAGTTGGGATTGTAAGTAGCGCACGCTACGAATGGTAAGTAGCGCGCGCTAGTGAGCCAGAGTAGCGCACGCTATGCAGTCGGTGTAGCGCGCGCTAAGGTCGGATCAGGTTGAGTCCAGTGGCTACTGGACTGAATTGGATTAATTCATAGCGCACGCTATGAGTGGTTTTAGCGTACGCAAATGGTGTAGTAGCGCACGCTAATTATTGAATGTAGCGTACGCTACCGCGATCAGATCAGAGGACAGAAGGTTCTGGATTCCAGTACTGGGCATCAGATAATTCGTTAGCGCACGCTAACATTTGGGGTTAGCGCACGCTATGTGTACATCCGTAGCGCATGCTACAAGAGGTACGTAACGCACGCTACCATTTTCGAACAGTGGGTACTGGACTACCCAAAACACCCGTTAGCGCACGCTAAGCATAGGGGCTAGCGCGCGCTAAACTGGGATTTCTATAAATTGGACAGTGTAGCCCAGATTTCGTCATTTGTCATTTCTTCTTATTCTCTCATCGGTTCCAGGCGATTTGGAGCGATTTGGAGATTATTCTTCGAGATGTAATCATCAATCATCATCTTCAATCTCATCATTCGGATTAATCATCATTTCATCATCTTCATCACATCAAATCAAAGGTAATGATTTCTTGAATCTAGAATTTCGGATATTTGGGGTTTTCCTTCCGATTTCTTCATATGAACTTAGATTGTTGTTAGAATATGTTAGATACGGATTATCTACCTTGGATTAATGTATTCCTACGGATTTAATGGCATATATTTCGGATTTCAAGAACACTTTGGGGGTTGACTTTGATATTTTGGGGGTTTTCAATTAGATGTTGTCGTTAACTCGAACTATGGATTCCTATGGGATTATTGATATCATTGAAAGTGTTTTGATGGTTTGAAATACTCATCTTGGAGTTGGTTTCGATATATTCGAGTTTGGATATTGTTGTATCGACGTTTGAGTTGGTTATGATCGTATTTGATTCGTGTATTGAGCGGCTGTTGGTAATTATTGTTATTCAAGGTTGTTCGAGCGACCGACACCTCATTTTAGGACGTTGTTCGTGGAAAGACATTGTTCACCGGTGTTGAGTAAGTTAATTCTTACTCAGTTAAAGGGATATCCATTCCTTTCGTTGTTATTTATTCAAAATCATAACCCATTCATATTGTATTAACCGTATCGAGACTTGTCATTGTCAATTAATCATTTTAGTCATGAGGAACGACGGTTCCAATTATTTCATTGAGCTATTATTCATTTCACTATCATTTCATCTCGGTGAGTCATTATTGATTTTCGATGTCACTTTTGTTATATCATGGCATTCCGGGTCATACTGGCGTGCCGGTTGGTATGTGTAGGATTTTCATGTCGGGCACATTTAAGTCGTGTGTTGGTTGTTGGCCTCACATTAGACTGTGCACACGAGTCGATTGCTTCATGAGACTGATTAGGTACAAGACCACACGTGTATTCGATCGATACTCGTTGGTGGTTTGTGCACGGACACATTTCATCCCGGACGTAGTTGATTCATATAGCATGTTTGATTGCGTATGTTTTCAATAGGATTGTGATTATTCAACTCTTGAGGATTGTTGTTCTGTGTAACTGGCCCCGTTGGGGGATATTGTTTTTCAGGTCATGGCAAGGCAAAAGCACGGGGAGAGCACGTTGACGGCGAGGAGTCCCAATGATACTAGTAGGGGGCCCCAGTCTTTTCAGTCATTTATGTTTCCTTCATTTTATTCCGCTGCAGACATTCCGTTTGAATACTCATTTTACTCAGTGTTGTATATTTTATCTCCATATAAAATATACATGTATTCTGTATTATCTTGGGTGTGTTGTATGAAACTCCTCATCGGAGTAATTAATGTTGTAATGTGGTTCGGTACTACATTTACCCTGTGTAATTCATTCATTTTCATTCGCCTGATGGGTCCCAGTCGGGGGTCCACGACACTGTAATATCCACCTAGTTTGGGGTGTTACAGAGTTGGTATCAGAGCGTGGTTTTGAATACTACCTTCCGAGTCATGTCTCATTTGAAATCACCATTCATCAGACTAGTATCATTGGACTTTAGCGTCACGTGTGACCTGTGCAAGAGCCGAGCCCCTCAGACCAAAGAACAGTAAGATTTCCTCATCTATCATTTTCATTTGTGATCATGTAGATCATGTGAATTCATTAATCACTCAGTTCATTTCATTGTTCAGTTGTTGATCTTGAGGATCACATCATTAATCTTGTTAACTTGTTCAAGATATTCATTTCAAGAATTTCATCAGATGATCACGTCATTTCAGTTGATCATTCGTGTAATCGTTGTATTTGAGCGCGTATGCTCATTTTCATCATTTCATAATATAATCATAATGTGATATTCATGCGAGATATATAATTATCATATGACTTTCCACTTCAGTATGGAAAGAGCTGGCAGAGGACGTGGGGGAAGAGGTCGTGGTACTGGCCGAAACCCGAGAACTCGTGTGAATACACGTGCGAATGCCAGGATTAATTCTAACTCATCGAGCAGTGATGCTGCCACTCATTCACCTGGACGTGATCATTCACTATCAGGGAGTCGTACCCGGGACACAGCTCAGTCAGAAGGTGTTCGGGTTGACCCACTCGCTTTTATGCAGGGCATGATGGCCCAAATGACTTAGATGGCTCAACTAATGAAGACAGTGCATAACTCAACTACTCAAAATCAGCAGGCTCCTCCGCCGCCACCTCAGAGGCAAGAGAGGGGTGTAAGCAGTATCATTGGCGATATCTCTCGCCAGCGACCACCTACCTTCGAGGGCTCATCTGAACCCGCAGATATTGTTCATTGGCTTGAGCATTTCGAGAAGTTATTTGCTATGGTGGATTGCCCTGAAGGGCATAAAGTTTCAATTGCGGCCTACTACCTTGGTAAGGGCGCTCATTCATGGTGGTTATCGTTGAAGCCCACTGACGGATCATGTACTTGGGATCAGTTCAAAACTCTCATGATGGAGAGATATTATCCAGCCCCACTCAGGGAGGCTAAATTGTCGGAATTACTCACTCCCGACCTCTCAGCGGACGATGATGTTCTCGCCATCGCCGAGAAATTTCAGGAACTTCTTCCGTTCGCCTCATCTATCATTCACTCTGAGGCGGACAAGATCAAGTATTTCAGCAAGAGACTGAAACCTCGTATGCGGATACAGTTGCTTAATCATAATTGCACCACTCTGGCCGAATTCATCAAGAAAGCTCTTATATACGAGCTTACTGCTAAGGAAATTGCTAAGCAACAACCTTCATCTGCTGGCAAGAAGTCTAAGAATCGTAATCAGTCTGACGGCAGTCAGGCCACTTTCAAGAAACCACGTGCGAGCTCTACTTTTTCTGAGCGACCTCCTATGGTGCCTAAACCCGCGGAATCTCAGTCACGAGCGGCCAGTTCGGCCATCACCTGTTTCAACTGTGAAGAACAGGGTCATTTCAGCACCAAATGTCCGAAACAGACTGTCACGTGCCACAACTGTGGGATTGCTGGGCATAGGGCCCGTTTTTGCCGAAGGGACTCTAAACCTACTCCGGCGTCATCTCAGGCCCCAGGACATTCACCGGTGCAGAATCAGGCCACTCAGTCAGCATCATTCAAGACGACAGGAGCTAATAAAGGCGAAGCCAAGAGCTATCAGACGAGAGCATCCGGTTCAGGGGTCGGCAAGCCCCGAATTTATGAGATGAAGAAGACCGATGACCCAGAGGCCCGGATGATCTCAGGTACACTCGATATTCTATCTCAACCTGTGTATACCCTTTTTGATACTGGTGCATCGCATTCATTCATTTCCGAGTCATGTTTTAGTAGACTACGTCTGGGTAGTGCTACTAGTTGTGAGCCTTATGTCATTGGTCTACCTGACAGTAGAATAATTATTGGAAATCGCGAGATTCAGAATTGTTCGATTCAGCTTCATGGCCGTGTATGCCTAGCAGACCTAATCGTGGTAGATTTACCGATAGACGACGTCATTTTGGGTATTGATTGGATGGATCGTCACGATGCCATCATTAGTGTCCGTAAGCGTATGGTCACTATCATTTCAGACGATGGGGTTGAATGTGTGTTTCAGGGAGGTAATCCCTACTGCTCGTAAGGTCATTAACTTGATGAAAGCAGTGAAATTACTCAGTCAGGGGTGTGTTGGTTATTGGTGTTATATGACCAAAATCGAGAAATCACCAGTAATGTTGACGGATATTCCGGTAGTGAGGGAATATGCCGATGTTTTTCCAGACGAGTTACCTGGTTTGCCTCCACAGAGAGATGTGGAATTCACGATTGAGTTGGAGCCCGGTACATCCCCGATATCGAAGGCACCGTACCGGATGGCCCCGACCGAAATGCAGGAATTAGAGAACCAACTTGAAGAGTTGTTCGAGAAAGGTTATATCCGACCGAGTGCGTCCCCGTGGGGAGCACCAATGTTATTTGTCAAGAAGAAGGATGGTTCGTTCCGTTTGTGTATTGATTACCGGGAATTGAACAGGGTAACGATCAAGAATAAATATCCTCTACCCCGTATCGATGATCTTTTGGATCAACTTCAGGGAGCTTCAATATTTTCCAAGATTGACTTAAGATCTGGATATCATCAGTTGCGAATTCGAGAGTCGGATATCGCAAGAACGGCGTTCCGAACACGCTATGGTCATTATGAGTTTGTGGTTATGCCGTTTGGATTAACTAATGCACCTGCGGTGTTCATGGAGTTAATGAATCGGGTTTTCATCGACTAATTGGATCAATTTGTGGTTGTCTTTATTAATGACATTCTAATTTATTCTCGTGACCGGGAGGAGCACGAGTTTCATCTTCATCAGTTGCTCGACGTGTTGAGAGAGAACAACTTTATGGGAAGTTTTCCAAATGTGAGTTCTGGATGTCCGAAGTGACGTTTCTCGGACATGTAATTTCATCAGACGGAGTTCGTGTCACCCTCAAAAGATGGAGGCTATTCGAGATTGGCTACCTGTAACACCCCCAAACCAAACGGGAATATTACAGCGCCGCAGACCCTCTCCGCGAGGATCTACCAGGCTAAATACAAAACAATGCGTCACTTCACATGCCGACATGGCTACGTAAAGGACCGTTAGACCGATTAGGTCTTATATCACAACACACACAACATTACATACATGATACTTGCCCAGAACACATACCCACGCAGGGGCTAGAATACAATAATACTTCCATAAATCGGGGTAACAACACATCGGAGGGATAACCAACATGACTCTACCATATACTCTACAATTGGTCTTCACGTGATTAGTATCTTCGTCTCCCATCATCCTTCGTATCAATCCTGTGATTCGCTCCCGACTACTGCAAGTACCGGACGCACATGTCTGAGACATCCACCCCGAATACTGGGGTTAGCAAACTCCACCGTTTTGCTAGTGCAAGTATAAAACCAAAAGTACAAGCCATACATAACTTGCTTCAAGAATATAAAATCTTGAATATATTTCCGAGATAATTCACTGAATCAAAACAGTTTGATTTATAAAAGGTAGGAAAAGAACCATGTGTCTCATACAAAATATTTTACGGTCTCGGGAGTTTGAAAACATTTGGAAATAATGAATTCTCAAGTCTTTCGAAAACACTTGGGGACACACCCAAAATCATCTTTCCAAAATACGATTCCAATAATAAAACGCGGATTCACAAACCAATTCACAACACACGGGGTCCAAGACCCAAATCATAAGCAACAGGACCACGACCCGAATAACATAACACATGTTCCAAAGGATTATTCGCGTCCCGTGCTAACAATCCACGAACCTCAGATGCTCCCGTAGAACATACCCGAGTGAATAACCCAATAGGAAACCATACCAAATCACATGTCCTCGTGACAACAGTCACGGAACCATTCCATACCACGACCATAAGTTATCCCGGCATCGGGCTAACAAGCCACGAACCTCGGAGTCCCCGCAAGACATACCCGATGATAACCCCACAAGTTATCTCGGCATCGGGCTAGCAAGCCTCGAACCTCGGAGTCCCCGCAAGACATACCCGGATTGGATAACCCTACGGTCACGCCCGACCCATACTAGCAAGTATGGATCCCGGAGATTCAACAATCCTACCCGGAGGCACATCACTTTCAGAAATCACATCACAAGGAGTAGAACATCAAGCCAAGCAACACTTAAACATCACAGCCTCCTTTCAAAGGAGTAACAACTAATATACCACGTAATACATTCTTAACGAACAAGTACCCATAATATTACGTAATCCCCGCCAAAGGATTACGGTCTAATAGACTCATTCAAAATGATCATATCATCTTTTCAACATACAAATCCAACACACATATTCCGAGAACACATATATTCACGAAGTACATAAATTATCGTTGGAAGACAACATTTATCGGAAACATACCAATCCCTTTTTACGTTCATTAAACATTGAGTTTCGTATATAATCATTTATCAATAATTACGCCTACGAAACATGAAACGTATGGACAAGATACTTGCCTCGATATCACGAGCAACGAAACGACGAACGGGCGCGATCGGGCAACCTTCGAACCTCCAAAAACGATCAAGACTTCGACAGCCCACGAATACTACGAAAATAGCATCACCACAATTCAATAACACTAATAGAAATCCGAAATGATCCTAAAAACGACAAGGATCTAAGTATTCTCAAAGAAATCAAGAATCGTTGATCCGGGCGATAAAAGTCGATGAACGGTTAACAAAATCTGAAGATTACGGTCAAGACAAACAAGAACAAATAACCGATCGGATGAGATTGGTCAAGAATCACAAATCCAAGCAAAAACCCCAAATTTAAGAAAATAGGGTTCTAACAAGAGATTACCTTGATTTGGACCAAGAAGACGATTAGATGTTGTTAAACATCTACAAATCCACTCAAAGATGAAGCTAGAAGAAAAGGATCGGTCCTACTCGCCTCTGGATCTCACTCCCGTCGGAAGAGATGAAGAAAAGTGGGAAAATGACGACTTAATCTTTGCTGTCCAAGATTTATATCGGTATTAGCGTGCGCTAATCATCCTTCATTAGCGTGCGCTAACGGGTCAACGCTCGAGAGAAACCGCGTATAACCCGGTTAGCGTCGCTAGCCCAAAAGTCGTAGCGTGCGCTAACGGGTCACAAAACCGATCCGGTAGCCTGCAGGCGATCGCATCTACCGAGTAGCGTGCGCTAGAAAGAAGAGGAGCGTGCGCTAAGCGGCGATAGCGTGCGCTAGCTATCGGCCTTAGCGTGCGCTAACAAAGCTCCAGTCCCAGTCCAGTAGTTACTGGACTGCCTCTGAACTGCCAGTTTAGCGTGCGCTACACATTCGGTAGCGTGCGCTAAACACCACGCAGTAGCGTGCGCTATGCTTCAAGCATTAGCGTGCGCTACACCACAAAATCTCAAAAACTCACAAAGTGATCCGAAATGCCTCCAAAAACATGTCCCAACAAGTCACAACCAAACATGGCACGAAATTCCTACGATGAGGACCATGACAATCCGATAAAACCCAGAAAACCCAACAAATCCGGAATAAAGATCTCGGGTATTACATTCTACCCCTCTTAAAAGAAGTTTCGTCCCCGAAACTTGAAACATGGAACGAACGACGCAAAACAAACATAACACACGATATCCGTTGCCGAAATAACAAAACACGATGAACGAAAATCAATACGGTTGAACAATTCAACAGTACATCAGTCAAAACGCGAGCTATTCACGAACCAAGACGAAATTCCACAGCCCAAGGGTTGAAAGATCGAACACAAAACTAATTTCCTGAACTTAAGGAAATTACGAAGGAGTCCTAACGCTCAACAATTACGAAACGAGATCAACAAGAACTGAACCATCAAACGATTGAGTTACAACGATCGAGACAACAACAGTCGATCAATCATGTTCGAATCACGACGAACAATAATACTCAAACAACAACCCCAAAGTTCACATCTCGACTTGAGACAATATACGATCCGGTGAAGACAACAAGATGTGTATTCACATAAGATCCACAGAAAGGGAATAGCAATTGGAAAGTCATAGCGATAAACGGTTTATTCAAACAATACTACAACTCGTTTGATCAACCAAAAGCACAAGACAGACAAGTTCGTAAAATATCAACGAACATAAACGATTCGACAGTCGAAAGTACAGAGTTCAAAGTCCGATTTACTTCAATAAAAGAAGTTAATCTCCTAATATCAAATCAACAAAAGCAGTGAAATAACATAACAAACGTCGATAGGATAAGCCACTCGGGGTTTCTGAGTCGATCCGGATGTCGGTGCTCAATTCCGTGCCCGGAAGGCTCGAAACCATCTCGCAAAAGCCGAACTCGGTGCCCTCGAGTCCACACTGTAACACGTTCGGCGGAGAAGGACAATGTGCACGAACATGTCCCGCCACATTACTGATTAAAACATCTCCCGGCTTTACCAGAGTCAAAACAGAAGACTTGGAATTCTCAGTTCCACGCATCGAGCGATGTAGCTTCACAGCGGAAAGACTACTACGTTGCAAATTGGAAACACCGACTCCTGCACTGTCCACGCGATCATCGGACTTCTTCTGCTTCTTCGACTCGGAGATATGCTCCGATGATAACGAAGCTAGTTCACGGGCTAGTGCTCGATCTTGATAGTCCCTCAACGAAGTGCAATTGAATCCCGACATATACACGCGAATATCCGGCTTCATCCGTCTGTCAAAGTGAAGGATTCTCTCTTCCTCGGTTCTCACCCGGTCTCGCACATAACTGAGTTGTTTGCTATAATCGATGATAGCTTGCGACACCGATATATCTTGCGGTTACGCCAAGTAGAATTCGCGAATCCTCTGCTCTCTAATCGGTTTGGACAGAACTCGGCTTCCATAAATGCTTGAACTCCGCCCACGTGACATCACGATCACGAGGTTTAACGACTTCCCACCAATTAGCGGCATCTTTGTCGAGAAGGTACTGAGCGATAGGTACCTTCCGCTCTTCGTGACATCCGACCTCGAAAATCTTTCCCAACCGGAAAATCCAACCATCCCAAACCCAACGCATCCGCGGCAGGCGAATCGAGGGGATTCATACGAACTACCTCGCGAAGCCATTGATTTACACCAACGCTCGACTCGCGTCAATGCCGCGTTGAACCACCGGGTCAATCGAGTCATCGAGTCGCTACTTGTTGCAATATAGTAGCAACACCCAAACTAAAATCATTCCCGGCATTCTCTCGATTCCGCATCGATCCCCGTGGCCATCAACACCACGGTTACGACCACGACCTCGCCTCGGCATACTAACAAACAACAACCTATGGTAACGAAAGATCATGACGCATAGCAAGATATTCACATCTCTGTCTTTAATCCAACATCATTAAATTATATACATATTACCATTTAATTCCAACTAGAGCACAATATACAAACTATTATACCAACAATCTTCATTTATAATGCCGTTGTTATGCGATTTATAAATGCAATGAAATTGAAATCATCCATTATATCAAAATCACTTTACTCGGTTTCACGCGGAACTCACCAAGTTGAAAACCATTTTCTAAACGCTCCAAAATGCCAAAAAGGCCGATGACGGTAATACTTTCCAAATACTCCCCAAAATCATTTTCCAAACACCAAATACCGTCACCAAATACCGTTTGAAATTACAAGGCGTAGACGCGAAAACTCAATAGTTTCAAAATATATGTCAAATCACCCAACAAAAGAGTTAGGAAAAAGGGTCAACGAAATAATTCAAATTTTACAAACCCGGAAGGTCATTTTGAAACACACACTATTTGGTAAAAGTACCCAAAAAGTCACTTTGGACTTTACACACGCAATGGATAAGAACACAGTTCAAGTTACACATAACCACACACAACAAATGTTATTCATGAACATATACCAAAAAATGCCGAAAGTCGAAGGTTACAAATAAACAACAACATACGAATCCAAACGCCAACAATTTAAATCCTAACTACATATCGATTAACCGAAAAGTTGAAGGCGAAAGTCACTTCTCAAGTAAACTATTGTTAGACCTCGTTTAAGCATTTAAAATATTTTGAAAATTTTCAATGCAAGATGAAAATATAATATGTATAGTTTGAATTCTCAAAATCTTTGGTCTCGAGGTCCTCATACGAAAATCAAATCATTTTTCCTTCTCGAAGGATATTTTTAAATAGAATTTACGTGACTTTCCCAAAACATTTGAAATTGATATACCACATTGATAAACTTTTATTGAGTAACCACTCCAAAACATCACTCCTGTAAAAACGATTTTACACAAAGATGTAAATATATATATATACATACATACCGGTACTACTCTTTATTCCAACACGATACGAGAATCAAACAAGTATGGAGTAAGTATTCATGAGGCACAATTAAACTCCACATAATAACATAGAATCACGTAAACTCGTATAATACGAGACACAACAAGGTAGGGAGACTTACATCCACAGATCGCACGAAGATGATGGTTGCACCTCGATACTAATCACGACCGACAACTCGGACGACGCGTCGCGACACCACTCAGTCAGACCAAATCTGACAAGACAAGACCCGACAACACTCAACTCAACCCGACACCTAGGTTTCCTCAACCTAAGCTCCGATACCATATTCGTAACACCCCCAAACCAAACGGGAATATTACAGCGCCGCAGACCCTCTCCGCGAGGATCTACCAAAGCTAAATACAAAATAATGCGTCACTTCACATGCCGACATGGCTACGTAAAGGACCGTTAGACCGATTAGGTCTTATATCACAACACACACAACATTACATACATGATACTTGCCCAGAACACATACCCACGCAGGGGCTAGAATACAATAACACTTCCATAAATCGGGGTAACAACACATCGGAGGGATAACCAACATGACTCTACCATATACTCTACAATTGGTCTTCACGTGATTAGTATCTTCGTCTCCCATCATCCTTCGTATCGATCCTGTGATTCGCTCCCCAGCTACCTGCAAGTACCTGGACGCAATACAGACATCCACCCCCCGAATACTGGGGTTAGCAAACTCCACTGTTTTGCTAGTGCAAGTATAAAACCAAAAGTACAAGCCATACATAACTTGCTTCAAGAATATAAAATCTTGAATATATTTCCCGAGATAATTCACTTAATCAAAACAGTTTGATTTATAAAAGGTAGGAAAAGAACCATGTGTCTCATACAAAATATTTTACGGTCTCGGGAGTTTGAAAACATTTGGAAATAATGAATTCTCAAGTCTTTCGAAAACACTTGGGGACACAGCCCAAAATCATCTTTCCAAAATACGATTCCAATAATAAAACGCGGTTTCACAACCCAATTCACAACACACGGGGTCCAAGACCCAAATCATAAGCCACAGGGTCCACAACCCGAATCACATAACACATGTTCCTAAGGATTATTCGCGTCCCGTGCTAACAATCCACGAACCTCAGATGCTCCCGTAGAACATACCCGAGTGAATAACCCAATAGGAAACCATACCAAATCACATGTCCTCGTGACAACAGTCACGGAACCATTCCATACCACGACCATAAGTTATCCCGGCATCGGGCTAACAAGCCACGAACCTCGGAGTCCCCGCAAGACATACCCGATGATAACCCCACAAGTTATCTCGGCATCGGGCTAGCAAGCCCCGAACCTCGGAGTCCCCGCAAGACATACCCGGATTGGATAACCCTACGGTCACGCCCGACCCATACTAGCAAGTATGGATCCAGGAGATTCAACAATCCTACCCGGAGGCACATCACTTTCATAAATCACATCACAAGGAGTAGAACATCAAGCCAAGCAACACTTAAACATCACAGCCTCCTTTCAAAGGAGTAACAACTAATATACCACGTAATACATTCTTAACGAACAAGTACCCATAATATTACGTAATCCCCGCCAAAGGATTACGGTCTAATAGACTCATTCAAAATGATCATATCATCTTTTCAACATACAAATCCAACACACATATTCCGAGAACACATATATTCACGAAGTACATAAATTATCGTTGGAAGACAACATTTATCGGAAACATACCAATCCCTTTTTACGTTCATTAAACATTGAGTTTCGTATATAATCATTTATCAATAATTACGCCTACGACACATGAAACGTATGGACAAGATACTTGCCTCGATATCACGAGCAACGAAACGACGAACGGGCGCGATCGGGCAACCTTCGAACCTCCAAAAACGATCAAGACTTCGACAGCCCACGAATACTACGAAAATAGCATCACCACAATTCAATAACACTAATCGAAATCCGAAACGATCCTAAAAACGACAAGGATCTAAGTATTCTCAAAGAAATCAAGAATCGTTGATCCGGGCGATAAAAGTCGATGAACGGTTAACAAAATCTGAAGATTACGGTCAAGACAAACAAGAACAAATAACCGATCGTATGAGATCGGTCAAGAATCACAAATCCAAGCAAAAACCCCAAATTTAAGAAAATAGGGTTCTAACAAGAGATTACCTTGATTTGGACCAAGAAGACGATTAGATGTTGTTAAACATCTACAAATCCACTCAAAGATGAAGCTAGAAGAAAAGGATCGGTCCTACTCGCCTCTGGATCTCACTCCCGTCGGAAGAGATGAAGAAAAGTGGGAAAATGACGACTTAATCTGCCGTCCGGATTTATATCGATGATAGCGTGCGCTAATCATCCTTCATTAGCGTGCGCTAACGGGTCAACGCTCGAGAGAAACCGCGTATAACTCGGTTAGCGTCGCTAGCCCCAAAAGCCGTAGCGTGCGCTAACGGGTCACAAAACCATCCGGTAGCCTCGGACAATCGCATCTACCGAGTAGCGTGCGCTAGAAAGAAGAGGGAGCTCGCGCTGGCGATCGATAGCGTGCGCTAGCTATCGGCCTTAGCGTGCGCTAACAAAGCTCAGCCCCAGTCCGGAGTTACCGGATCGCCTCAATCGGCTTAGCGTGCGCTACACATTCGGTAGCGTGCGCTAAACACCACGCAGTAGCGTGCGCTATGCTTCAAGCATTAGCGTGCGCTACACCACAAAATCTCAAAAACTCACAAAGTGATCCGAAATGCCTCCAAAAACATGTCCCAACAAGTCACAACCAAACATGGCACGAAATTCCTACGATGAGGACCATGACAATCCGATAAAACCCAGAAAACCCAACAAATCCGGAATAAAGATCTCGGGTATTACAGTCCGAAGAATGTTAAGGAGATCCGGAGCTTTCTCGGATTAGCCGGTTATTATCGGCGGTTTGTTGAGGGATTTTCTAAAATCGCTCAACCCATGACGAACCTTTTACGGAAGGATAAGAAATACACGTGGTCCGACGCGTGTCAACAGAGTTTTGAGGAACTCAAGAGCCGGTTAACTTCAGCACCTGTCCTTTCTTTACCGCAAGGGACGGAAGGATTTGTGGTTTATAGTGATGCGTCCGGACAGGGTCTCGGATGTGTACTCATGCAGAACGGGAAAGTCATTGCTTATGCTTCACGGCAATTGAGACCTTACGAGGTTAATTATCCGACCCACGACCTGGATCTAGCAGCCATGGTGTTCGCATTGAAGATTTGGCGTCATTATCTTTATGGCGTTACCTGTCAGATATTCACCGATCATAAGAGTTTAAAGTATATATTCACTCAGAAGGAGTTAAATATGCGACAGAGACGGTGGTTGGAACTAATCAAAGATTATGATATCGAGATCCTTTACCACCCGGGCAAGGCGAACGTTGTCGCCGACGCCTTGAGTCGTAAGTCCGTTCAGGAGCAGATGCTTGCTCGACAATTCGAAGGAACTTCAAAGAGAATTTCGAGACCCGAGATCGAGGTCTGGTTACAGCGAGTACAAGGGCAACTTTGTACGTTGGATATTTCATCGCCACTTGAGGAGGCGATCAGGGAGAATCAGGGTTTGGACCCATTTCTGTTACGCATTCGAGAGGATGTGACTCAGGGTTTGGACCCTGGATTTGTGGTCCACGAGGATGGACTTTTGCATTTTAAGAATCGGTTGTGCGTACCGGCGAATGATGAGTTGAAAAACTCGATTTTGAGAGAAGCTCATGCTACCCCTTATTCCGTTCATCCGGGGTCTAGCAAGATGTATAAAGACTTGAAACAAAATTACTGGTGGAGTAATATGAAGCGAGAAATCGCGGAATTTTTTTCGAGATGCTTAACCTGTCAACAAGTCAAGATTGAACATCAGCGACCGGCGGGTATGCTGAAAACGCTCCCTATTCCAGAATGGAAGTGGGAAGATATTTCTATGGACTTCATCACGAGTTTGCCGACGAGTCGTCGTGGCATGAATACAATCTGGGTGATTGTGGACTGCTTAACTAAATCGGCTCATTTCCTCGATATTAAGGATACGTGGGGTCCCGAGAGACTTGCCCAGTTGTTTATCAAAGAGATAGTGAGACTGCATGGTACTCCCAAAAGTATCGTTTCCGATCGTGACGGACGATTCGTGTCTCATTTTTGGAAATCATTTCATCATGCTATGGGAACTCAGCTTAATCTCAGTACAGCTTTTCATCCTCAGTCTGACGGACAATCAGAGAGGACTATTCAGACTTGGGAGGACATGTTGAGGGCATGTGTCCTCGATTGGAAAGATGATTGGGAAGCTCAACTACCGTTGATCGAGTTCACGTACAATAATAGTTGGCATTCTTCAATTAATATGGCACCTTATGAGGCCTTGTACGGTCGTCGTTGTCGATCTACCTTGTGTTGGGATGACTTATCAGAATCAATCGGCACCGAGCCCGATATGCTTATAGCTGCCCGTGAGAAGGTAGCTTTGATCAGGAGTCGTTTGTTGACCGCTCAGATTCGACAGAAATCTTATGCAGATAATCGTCGTCGACCATTAGAGTTCGAGGCGGGTGACCATGTTTTGGTCAGGGTTTCCCTGAGTCGTGGTATCTTCCGTTTTAGGAAGAGGGGGGAGTTGAGTCCGAGATTCATTGGGCCGTTTGAGATTTTGGATCGAGTAGGCGAGTTAGCTTATCGATTGGCCCTACCTCCGGCGTTGAGCCGAATTCATAATGTATTTCACGTCTCTCAGTTACGGAAGTATGTTGCCGACCCGAGTCACATACTTCAGTTCGACGAAATCGAGATCGCCGATGATCATTCATATGAGGAGCGGCCTATACGAGTTTTAGAGCGGCGAATCAAACAGTTGAGGAATAAGACGATTCCTTTGGTTAAAATTCAGTGGTCTAGACACGGAGTCGAAGAGGCTACTTGGGAAACCGAGGATAGTATGCGGGAGAGTTATCCCGAGTTGTTTGACCCTTAGTTTCGAGGATGAAACTCTTTTAAGGGGGGTGTATGTAATACCCGGTTGTAATTCAGTCATTATCATTCAGTATTTATCATTCAGTAATTGTCACTCAATAATTTTCACTCATTAATGATCATTTGTCACTCATATTCAATCATTGTATTCATCGCTCATGAATCAGATTGTATCAGTCGTCATTCATCATCAATCAAGATGGAGTTTCGTGCCGTGTTTATCACCATTGTCACATTCATAGTGTGCTGTGTGTGAGGAGTAGCGCACGCTACGTACTCTCTTTAGCATGCGCTAATTGAGTACGGGTAGCGCACGCCACCTCTCAACACTAGCGCACGCTAGTGTAGTTGAGCAGCACCCGTAAGGCACCGGACCGGCAGCTGGGATTGTAAGTAGCGCACGCTACGAATGGTAAGTAGCGCGCGCTAGTGAGCCAGAGTAGCGCACGCTATGCAGTCGGTGTAGCGTGCGCTAAGGTCGGATCAGGTTGAGTCCAGTGGCTACTGGACTGAATTGGATTAATTCATAGCGCACGCTATGAGTGGTTTTAGCGTACGCAAATGGTGTAGTAGCGCACGCTAATTATTGAATGTAGCGTACGCTACCACGATCAGATCAGAGGACAGAAGGTTCTGGACTCCAGTACTGGGCATCAGATAATTCGTTAGCGCACGCTAACATTTGGGGTTAGCGCACGCTATGTGTACATCCGTAGCGCACGCTACAAGAGGTACGTAGCGCACGCTACCGTTTTCAGACAGTGGGTACTGGACTACCCAAAACACCCGTTAGCGCACGCTAAGCATAGGGGCTAGCGCGCGCTAAACTGGGATTTCTATAAATTGGACATTGTAGCCCAGATTTCGTCATTTGTCATTTCTTCTCATTCTCTCATCGGTTCCGGGCGATTTGGAGCGATTTGGAGAGTATTATTCGAGGTGTAATCATCAATCATCATCTTCAAGCTCATCATTCGGATTAATCATCATTTCATCATCTTCATCACATCAAATCAAAGGTAATGATTTCTTGAATCTAGAATTTCGGATATTTGGGGTTTTCCTTCCGATTTCTTCGTATGAACTTAGATTGTTGTTGGAATATGTTAGATATAGATTATCTACCTTGGATTAATGTATTCCTACGGATTTAATGGCATATATTTCGGATTTCAAGAACACTTTGGGGGTTGACTTTGATATTTTGGGGGTTTTCGATTAGATGTTGTTGTTAACTCGAACATTGGATTCCTATGGGATTATTGATATCATTGAAAGTGTTTTGATGGTTTGAAATACTCATCTTGGAGTTGGTTTCGATATATTCGAGTTTGGATATTGTTATATCGACGTTTGAGTCGGTTATGATCGTATTTGATTCGTGTATTGAGCGGTTGTTGGTAATTATTGTTATTCAAGGTTGTTCGAGCGACCGACACCTCATTTTAGGATGTTGTTCGTGGAAGGACATTGTTCACCGGTGTTGAGTAAGTTAATTCTTGCTCAGTTAAAGGGATATTCATTCCTTTAGTTGTTGTTCATTCATAATCATAACTCATTCATATTGTATTAACCGTATCGAAACTTGTCATTGTCAATTAATCATTTCAGTCACGAGGAACGACGGTTCCAATTATTTCATTGAGCTATCATTCATTTCACTGTCATTTCATCTCAGTGAGTCATTATTGATTTTCGATGTCACTTTTGTTATATCGTGGCATTCCGGGTCATACTGGCGTGCCGGTTGGTATGTGTAGGATTTTCATGTCGGGCACATTTAAGTCGTGTTGGTTGTTGGCCTCACATTGGACTGTGCACACGAGTCGATTACTTCGTGAGACTGATTAGGTACAAGACCACACGTGTATTCGATCGATACTCGTTGGTGGTTTGTGCACGGACACATTTCCATCCCGGACGTAGTGTGGCGCCTTTCCTTTGAGCCGTATTGTTAGTTGATTCATATAGCATGTTTGATTGCGTATGTTTTCAACAGGATTGTGATTATTCAACTCTTGAGGATTGTTGTTCTGTGTAACTGACCCCGTTGGGGGATATTGTTTTTCAGGTCATGGCAAGGCAAGAGCACGGGGAGAGCACGTTGACGGCGAGGAGTCCCAATGATACTAGTAGGGGCCCCCAGTCTTTTCAGTTATTTATGTTTCCTTCATTTTATTCCGCTGCAGACATTCCGTTTGAATACTCATTTTACTCAGTGTTGTATATTTTATCTCCATATAAAATATACATGTATTCTGTATTATCTTGGGTGTGTTGTATGAAACTCCTCATCGGAGTAATTAATATTGTAATGTGGTTCGGTACTACATTTACCCTGTGTAATTCATTCATTTTCATTCGCCTGGTGGGTCCCAGTCGGGGGTCCACGGTACTGTAATATCCGCCTAGTTTGGGGTGTTACACGATCACCAACTACGGAATTGCGGCCCATACTTCTTAGTGTCTCAATGATCTCTTTAAATACCGCCTCCCGTATGTAAAGATTCACTTGACGTGTAACAAAGCGCAATGTAGGTCTCTTCCATATGCAACCAGTCTGCAATATAGACATACAAATCATAAGAATATGATAGAATGCTTAAGAGAACGAAAAAAAAATCTGCCTTGCACACGATGGCATGCACACGATCGATGCCCATCGTGTGAAGACCATCGTGTGCAACACGACGGCTCACACGACGGGCATCGATCGTGTGCATGCCATCATGTGCAAGGCAGAAGACTTTGATCTTCTTGCCCACGACGGCACACACGATCGACGACCGTCGTGTGTAAACCATCGTGCCCACGAAAGACCATCGTGCACACGATGGTGTCATCTTCTTCAGCACCATCGTGAGACAATGAACAACCGTCGTGGCACGATTGTGTGTGAATGAAAATACACTAACTGACGGCTCATTGACGAATTCCTCTTCAGATGGAGTGTCACTAGCGTGTGAGGAACTTCTGGCGTCTTCAGATTTTCTGTGGTAGTCGGAGTTCAATATTTTCTGGCCGGCGAAAGGGTTTCACGACGGGAGAGTTTTTTTGCAGAGAGATACAGCGGCGAGTTTTTTTGCAGAGAGAAATATTGAGTTGTGGGACCGTTTAGATTATTGTTATTTGCTTTTAATAATTTTTTATTTTTTTATGTTTTTTATCTTTTAGTGGTAGACTTTAAGGGTAATAAAGTCTTTTAACATATTTTGGTATAAAAAACTTATAGTTTTATGAATGGGGATATATAACTTATTACTTTTATGATTTGGTACTAAAAAGGAGAGATCCCTATAATATTTCTGCGAGATTTTAGGTTTAAGTTTTTAATATATAGTGCAAATTGATATATTCAATCTGTCTTTAATTGGGATTTATGTTGTTAATTAATGAAAATATGAAATATCTATATAAATATAATCAATTCCTTCGGTAAAATAAAAGCAAGAAAAACAGAAAAAAAAAAAAACACTCGGACAAATTTTGTTCTTTGTTAAGTCTTTTCCATTGAAAACACATAATCGATTTTGTCGTTTTCGCCTTCAGATTTCTTAATATTTAATTTTTAGATAATTCTTAATATTTTTTTTGTTAATTTTACTTAATCCCTTCAAGTTAATTTCATTTCCAAGTAAGCTCAAATAAAAGTATGTTACAAAATTTACATATTTCTTGAGATTCTCAACATGTATAGTTTATAAATCTCTCCTATATACTAATGCAGAATATGTTGAGCCTAAATGACAGCTTCTCATGCTTCGGCTGCTACATGTCTTCTGAAGGTGCTTCGTATGCTTATGTGTCACCCTTCCATGCTTCAGCTGACACATAATCAATTACTCGCCTAATCATCATTGCATTAATTACATTATAATTATACCTCAAATAACTCCTACCTACCTTATTAATTTTTACGAATTAAGAAATATGAATTATGAATAAATAGGAATTTATTATATTACAGAAATATTTTACTATTAATTAAAAAATATAAATTCCTAACAAAGAGAATATAATATAGTAGTGTGCACTATATATTAAAAACTTAAACCCAAAATCTCGCGAAAATATTATATATTTCTATTAATTAATTAGTTTGTATTAGTTAGTCACTATAATTATGTATACCAATAAAAGAAATATCAACTGAAAGAAGTGTTGAATATATATATATATATATATATATATATATATAATTAAAAAGGTACTCGAAGTGATTTTTTAAATAATTTTAAGTGATTTTTTATTTTTTAAGTTTTAAAATATTTGTTAATTTATCTACTTTTGAAACCAACTATATATTTTTGAAAGTTTTGAATTTTCTTTTGTATTTTAAATTATATCCAAATAATTTATGTATTTTTTTTCAAATATATATAAGGATTGAGAAGTGCTTTATTTTAAGTTACAAGTCAAGATCTATTATGTATTTTCAAAAGTTTTTTAAATTCCAAAAACATTACTAAAACTAGCCACAATTATTTAGTATAATTCTACATATGGAGTTTTATTAAAGGACAATACATATATCGTTTATTCAAGTATAAGTTCTTCTTCACTTTGGCATCATTGCAAACTCATAAGACTGACCAAGAATATGAGATTAATTATTGGACAGACAATGTCATCTCACCATCTATAAGAAATTAAGGACTTCTCCGAATGAATCCTCAAAATTGTAGATAGTGAGCTGGGTGAAGAAGTCGATAGAGAAATGTTGATTGATATTCTTGATATTTACTAATCTGGAATGTCGAAGATCATATTGCAGCCATTGCTGAAAGCACTATCATTTACTTATAAGTAACTTTCCATATAGTAATTTTCTGAAGAAAGAGCAACCGTGACGCCAACAAACGACATTGTGGAGAGAGTAAACGATAACGTGATGTCTATAATTTCAAAAGACAAACGGATATATCTCAATTCTGATAGTATATGCAAAATATCTGCGACCTCTAAAGTCAAAATCAAGTATATTCAATGGATTTTTTTGAATAGCATCAACTATTCTACAATTCCAAATCACATCTTGAAATCGTAAGTTAGAGTCTCAATTATGCTAATTCAAAATATGGATCAATAATCAGGATTATGAAATATCACATCATTAATAATTATCCAAATCCGTAACCATATTATTGAACAAAGAATTCGGAGAACAATTTTGAGAGTAAAGTACTTATTCCACAATTGATATTAAGCCCGTTAGACAGCAGATTACCATTTAAATTTCAAATACGCTAGTTCCCACTTATTATGAGCTTTATAGGGGTGTGCATAGTACGGTATGGTACGGTTTTAGGGTAAAACCGATACCATACCAAATATATTCGGTTTATTATGATTTAATACAATAAACATACGAGTTTTTTTCAGTTTGGTAGTTCGGTATTTCGGTTTGGTTTACATCGGTACGGTATTTTTTCGGTTTTCTACTTGATACTTGATAGCATTAATAAGACAAAAATACTCGAAAACCAAACCAAACCAAACATACCCAGTATATCCCGCTCAGAGCAGGATCTGGGGAGGGTAAGATGTACGCAGACCATGCCCCTACTTATTACGGTAGGGAGGCTGTTTCCGTGAAGACCCCCAGCTTAGTGCACAGCAGAATCTTTTGTGATAAATACAAAGGAAAACATATGATTCGAAAAAGCTCGAGACCATACCTGAGCCCATGGCTTAATCCGCATGGGACTTACCTAAGCGGGATTTGGCCACTTCACTCCCGATGAACGCTGCTCTAACAAAAGAGAGGTTGACTCTACGGACATCTCCCTGTCAAAAATACACCACACGCAAAGACAATAGGATAAAATATACAATAAAAGAAAAAAAATGCAATGCTCTAGGTCAAAGCTAACCGAGACAACCCAACTCTGAGGCTCTCAACTACAGCACCGCTCCCTACAAAAGAATAAGACGAAAATACTCGAATAAATTAATTCAATAAGGTACCATAAATAGCTGATCCAAATTAATAGCTAAACCAAAAAAAATCACACTAATCTTAAGACAGTAACTAATTTAATGTTCAAGTTTTTCATCCAACTATTTTGGAGGATAAAAAGAAAAGGAAAACAAAAAAAAATAAGTGTCTTGAACTTCAATAAATTTATTATTATACTTCTATATTCATGTGAATCTGTAACTAGTCTATACTATATGATATATTATCATAAAAATATTTAATATCAATAACGGTACGGTATGGTTTTTTTCGGTATTTAAGTCAAATACCGTACCGTTACCGAAATTTCGGTTTTATAAAAAATAAAAACCATATATGTCGGTTTAAGCGGTTTATCGGTTTTTTCGGTACGGTTTTTACGGAGCGGTACGGATTTTCGGTTTAATCGGTTTTTTTGCACACCCCTAAAGCTTTACCATGACTATATTTAAGAGTCAAGGTCACACGCTCTCTCATGTTGGTATGTATCTTTCAAGACCCGTATTCGGTCATGGTTAGCTTTATGTAGCCATATCAAGAGTGAAGATCAGGAAAGACTAGAAATCTTTTGTTGCAATGAGAATGGTGTAATCATAAACAGACAAATAGTGTACTTTATAAAGAAGTATTATGAAATTTATAATGAACGATTTACATATTATATATTTACATAATAGTTCATTTTTGTGTTCCCATGTAATTACATGGGTGTTATACTAGTTAAACAAAACTAAAGCGCAAACTAGAAAGAAAAGAAAAAAAAGGAAAAGTACTTAAAAATCCAAACAATATTTTTTTTTTCACTTTTATGATTGTGTATCGACCCTAATTCACCCTTTCTGTTTACCCTCTCGACTCTCACTCCCGGCGGCGACTACCGCAATTCCGCCACTCCACCAGCTACCAGCCACCACCATCGTTCCCCTTTCCGGTCGGCGTTGCCGATAATCGTCTCCACCAGTCTCAATTTGCTTTCCTTTTCTGTTTTCAGTTTTAATTTTGCTCATTTACTTATTGAATAGTAAACGAGCTTTTATCTAACGAGCTCGAGCTCGAATGCCACACTTTTCGAGCATCATGCGAGTTCGAGCTCAGTTCACTCACTCCAATCTCAGCTGAGAAGACAAGCCATGATTTGTGAATACGTGCGTGCAGATTTGGGAAACGAGAAGAGAAGGTTATACAGAGAGAAGAAAAGCATAAACTGAAGAAAAATATCAAAAGGTATTACACTGTAAACTGAAAACAACACGGTTTTGGCCGGATTCTCATATATGCTGCAAAATTACATTGATTGCAATAGCTCTGTTTTTGTTCTTTTGTAGGATGGAGGAACTTGTTCTTAAACATTCTCATGGTGGTATTGAATATTTATCTTTTCTTTCGCGGCCACATATGTCTCCTAAAGAAACTATAAGTATTCCATTTTATGAAGTAGAAGATGACTTTAGTGGTAGTAGTTGTGGGGGACTGTTTTATTTTGATAACTTTAGGGGTAAGGCGGTTGTTTGTAATTTAACAACCAAAGAATTTAAGCTACTTACTCCGCTCAACAAAGACGCCTTCTTTTGCAATAGTGGTTTCGGATACGATCCAAAATCCGATGACTACAAAATTATAAGAAATCACTGCCCAGGCAGCACCGCCGAAGTGTATTCGCTCAAGAAGAATTATTGGAATGTGATTCCGGGCCCTGGTGATGATATAAATATGGACCCTGAATGTGGTGTCTATCTCAAGGGGAGCTGTTATTGGATAGTATGGATATACACACATGAGGGTGGGGGATTTCAAGATTTTATTATGTCTTTCGACTTCACTAATGAGATTTTCTCTCGATTACCATTACCCCTGCCTCTGCGTCCACGTCCACGTCCAGAGGACCATGACAGGGATTTTAAACTTGAACTTTTTGATTGTGATGGATTTTTGGGTGTTGTAGGATTTAAGACGGTAGAAGATTATAAGACTAGAGTTGCTAAGCATTTTGAGCTTTGGGTATGCAAAGAAGGGTTGTGGGCGAGATCGTTTAGTGCTATACTTTTAGATGTTGAGAGACCTTTCGGATTAAAAGATGGTCGGTTTTTGTTTCTGGAAGGGAATAGTAGATGCAAGCATAATCATTTGATGGTTTACGATTGGATTAAAGAAGAGTTGAGGGAACATGAATTCTATGATGTACAACCAAGTCGGATGCTTCTTTTTTCTTATGTTGAGAACACAATTGTGCTACGTGATGCAAAACCATTAATTTATGGGTACGAATCATCCATATATCTCTTTGTCTAACTTCATTCTTGTAGTATATATATAACATTTATGGTTGCTCACTTGTTTGCTAACAAAAATTGTAGTGCACAAACTGATGAAGACTCATCAAAGAAGGTTTTTAAAAGATGCCGTCTTCGAGAGAAGGTACCCAAAAGAATCGGCCAGAGTGCACAAGACGTTGAACCTTCTTCTGACAAAGTGTTCAAAAGATGCAGCCATCGTCGAGAGAAGGTGACATCTAGCCCGAGAGAAGGTGACATCTAGCCCAGCCTCCAGTCGAGTTGAAGAAGTTGATAAGCCTCTGGACAATTTTTTTGCTTTATGTCAACATCTGGATTTTATGTTAAGTTTCTATCTAGGTTTTAATTTTAATATTGTCAAGAATCTGGTGTGAATTTATGCTCGGATGAAATGATTATGGTGTGAAGCGCAATTTTGGCGATGTATTATTTATTAAGTTATGCATCCCATTAAGTTTTGTTTATTTTGTTGGTTGAGGTGAAACTTAACAATGCAGAAGTGTTTTTCTTAATGGTCTTTTTATAGGTAATGACATTTGGTTTTGATATTATATGCAGCATTACTACTGATTATTGGATATAGTAATTGAGATTGATAGATATGTATACGCCACTATGGCTCTATATTTTTGTCATTATATAGGGTTACATTAACTTTTATATGTTATATATATATTGAGGAATTATGGAAAAAGTAGTTTCACCCGTTTATATAAATAACGAGCTTCGCTACACGAGCTCAAATGAACTTTTATTGAACCGAAATCCTAATAGCTCACGAGTAGTTTGGTTCATTTACAGTTTTACGCGCGAGCGAGTGAGTGAGTGAGTGATGTATCAGTACAACTATTCCTACTCAAGTGAAGCATGCCACTTACATGCAATATATAGTTGCAATCGGGTAGAACCCAAATAAATTGTCAAATCCAACTTCGCAGTGGGCCTCTCATGTAGTCATATTGTATTGAAAAATATGACTCGGCCTAATTTAATTCCTTTGAAAGAAATTCCTGGAAAAAAATGGAAAAAAAGTACAAGAAAACAGTAACCCCATCTTCATTCTATTGTGCTGCACCCTCCTCCACTACTCCAATCTTTCTTTTCCCCATCTCTACAAAATCCCAATCAAACCACCCCTTCTGCACCAAGTAGAATTGAAGTTAATTGTCAACAAATCACCACTTTTGACCCATTTCGCAATTTTAGACAGTACTCGACATGTTGCATAATGACTCCACGTTTGGATTTTGTAGCAGTATCGACATCCACAATTTTTTCAGCACTGAAACGATCTCATTTCACAGCCACCATCAGCTGCAGGCTCAGCTTCGCCTTGCGCAGCCCTGCATATCATCCAAAATTGTTCGTTCGATTCTTGCATGTACGCACACAGTATATAATTGAGATTGTACATCGAGAATTTTAGCCGATTTACCTCTTACTACGAGGTTACTCAGTGAAACCGGAGAAAAGGACGAGACCTTCCACTCAAACCCGTTTATGTTTAGAGTCGGTCATTCCAGAGAGCTTGTTGACCTCGTATAACACTCCAGCAGAAAACAGAAAGCTGCACATATTTAATAGTAGATATTTCAGACTCGAACATTGATGCAACATTAAGAAACATCATACCAGGTTGTGATACAAACTCGATAAACAGTGCTAGCAGCTATTAGGGCCACGGCTTTCTGCAATTATAAATGGATCACGAGGGATAAGAAGTAAATAGTAGTTAGTTGGAATACACAAGAATATCAAGTTCACCTTACCGGCTTATCCCATAAAATGAGAATAAAATAGATGAGAAATCTCATAATCCGTATTAATTTAAGCTAACGATTAACTGAATAGTGTTGTTTGATTGAGTCCACTAACCATTCCATACTTCATAGTTTTAGCTACAATTAGTTGCATGAACAAGACACACAAATCATACTGGAGTTAGAAACCACTTATCATTAGATCTGCCAATAATTTCGATAGTTCATCGAAGTTTGTAAGATATTTTTGGATCAAAATCACTAGTAGTCTTTCAAGCAAAGTTGCTTGATGTTAACCATCTGCAACTATCACATGATTCGGTTACATTGCAAGTACCTTATACAGTTATTCTATACAACCCTTGATGAGTTCCAAAACTCAGTTGTGCTTCCAAAACATGTTAAATGAAATCTGCAGTCTTATCTCAAAATTTGACTGCAGCTCTCTTTGTAGAATCTGTATCCTTAAAGCAAAGTAATAATTAGTGGTCGAGAGGAGGAGTATTTCAGCATTCCTTTTCTCAGAGACTGAATCTTGTGCATGTTCTCAAGAAGAGGAATGGCTTCCATCCGTCCAACTAGAGAAGCATTCCTCCCTTTATTCGATGTCGTGAATGGAAGCAAAAAACTACTCCCTCCATCCAAGCGATACGTTTCTTTTGGGCACGGGAGTTAAGGAGAGTTAAAAAAGTAGTGTAAAGTGGTGAAAGGAATATATATTATTTAAAGTTGTGTGAATAATAAAGATGTTTTTAGAAGGAAATGTAACAAGTTCGTTGGAACGACCCAAAAAGGAATACATAACAAGTTCGCCGGGACAGAGAAAGTATATTTTTTATCTCATCTAGAAAAGTTTAAAAAGAAAACAGACTGAAGCGATATTCAGGTTAAAGTCTAACCATCACCTACATGTCCAAGTTTTGGAGATTATATTTAACTACTTATCTTACCCTCTCCACTTGTAGTCATTATCTGAGGAAATAAGACCCGTGCACCCCCTGTCACTACCCACTCTAAAAACATTTATGAGCTTCAACAAAGAGACAACAGAGACAATAATTAATTGATCATCAATTTATCCCGAGTGATTAAACATCAGAATTAGATATGCTACCTATGTCGACATACCACACACCAAATCACTAAATTAATTCATCACCTCTCTACAAAATCCTGAGAGACATTAAAACTCAACACTGAGAATAATACAATAAGACCAAAGAAAAATGTGTCTAAGTAAACTAAAGCACTTGATTAATCTCCTTATTATTAAGTGGGATGCTCCAAAGCAGTACTTCTACCCAAACAGAAAGGAAAATGTGTATAATTAAACTAAAGCTTCTTTCAAGTTTAGACATTAGTAGGTAAGGAAAACATTTACAGATAAGGAACAGAGAAACTCTCCAGCTCCCCATCCTGTTTTGACACCAATGGTTTCCTGATAATTTCCAATAAATCACAAGCATGAAACATGTATGAAATTCAGAAAGAGCGTTAGTTTGGCAAAGACGCAAAGTAAGAACGTTTTTAAGCTACAGGTGTTAAGAAACGTAGTGAACATTAAATTAAAACCTCCGCGCAGCTTATTTAACCTAATCGATCATACTGTGTAACGCAATATTAAGTGGCGTAGATTGATTGCTTAATATATAGTTTTCAAACTGTTGAATAATTTTTGAAAAACGATTACTTGAAAAATAACAGAATATATATATATATATATATTATATATATATATATATATATATATATATATATATATATATATCGAATATATGTTTTATCTGAATCCTGCAAAAAAATGTTGAGTCCAGAATATCTGTCTCCTTAAAGCAAATTCGCCCTCACCACGGTGTATGACGTCTGCCTCCCAGGATAAAACAACAGCTCGATGCAGTGAATCGTTGATGCGCTGCACCCTCAACGAACTAGAACAACTCTGTATACTATCACCGACCGAAGAAGAAAAACGAAGAAGAAAAAATATCTGACTGTAAAGGCTCTCGGTAAAAACGGACGAATTAAGTGTGTAAAAAACGAGCCCCTCAAGCCGGGTATTTATAGGTGAAGGCTGGAGGAACTCTATACCGACCAATATTGGTATCTGGAGGAACTCTAAACCGATCAGGATTGGTATCTGAATACTTATTCGGATCTGTTTAATTCGATTTTATCCGGATCCGAAAAATTCAGAATTTATTAATTGAGGTACTTTCAGTAAAATAAAATTTTATCGAATAAAATTGCAGTAAAAAGATAACTTCGAGACCCCGAGACATTTCGCCCAAATCGCCCTTCGACAGAGCCGAGTCGAGCCACAACTGTCTCATTTTTTGAACATGCCTTTGTCCACATCTCCTTATTACTCACAATTTCTCCCTTCTTTTTCCAATATGGGATAGCATCCCAAACCCATTTCTAAGGGTTCACTTTGGAACATTATATCTCATTCATACCTCAATCATTTTGAGTGTTCTTACATGTTTTGGAAACCTCGTACGGAGTACTACGTATTCCAACTAAGTCCCGACTTTAACTCGTAGTCGAGACCACTCAAAATTTCCTCTTAAATGGGCTGCTCAAAACAGCCCATTTCCTCCATTTCATCTTATATTTCCAACACAAACTAGCCTTACCGTGAGCAGTGTGAGGAATATGAGAGAGCTTGTGAATCCTCCAAGAACAGTAAACAACTCTGACGAAGCTAGCTTCGCTCTGAACATTTCTTGCAGAGAAAGAGTGGCAACAAACAGAAAAAGGGAATACAACATAGAACTCCCAGCAGCAGCCATTTGATCAACACGAACTCTGGGAAATAAGGGAGCAATCACATCAAATCTTAGCCACTAGGCAACAGGTAGGAAATCACTATATAGTTTGGAGTGTATATAAACAATGGTAATCAAAACTAAAGAAATAGAGGCTCCAAAATATTGTCATAAGAAATTTCATACCACTTATCCAATGCCAGCTTGTAGGAATTTCACATAGGTCGACAAAAACCTTGAATCAGTCTACACAACTACACACCCAAATTCAGGATTTCCAATCTAAAAACAACAAGTTTCTTCCACTAATTCAACTTAATCTGAATTCTCTCACGGGTCCCAATCAGAAACGGGTTGCAAACGCCGCATAGCTTGATGAAATCTCTACACTGACGATAAATTCAATCCACAACATAGCTGAAATTTTTAACTAATTGTATGGGAGAGTGCACTATTCACACTTGGGACTATTAACAACATAGCCATCAGTCCTTGCTCAATTGTAATAAAGCTATGTTGTACCATATCCACACTATTTAGTACAGAATTTGCATCTATGGTGATATTCCATCTATGCCGTCGTGCAAATAAACTTATTCAATTTGGACAAAAATCGACCCCGTGCTAAAATTGCTACAACCACTGAGTTCGTGTATTTAGAGTTCGCGTTAAAAACAAAATTTGGTCCAAATTCGTGTATTTATATGCCAATTTCCCAAAAATGAAATTGAGATGTGTAACGTCACCTATGATATTTCATCATCAACCATATAAATGCGATCGTGCTCCGCCGCCGCTAGCCCGCCCCACATCTCCGCATCCCTCTTCAGTTTCCGCAACACCAGCATAACTCTGGCCACCACAACACGAAGACACCCACAGTTCTTCGCAATCTTCCTCCCAATCTCCTAGAATTCCGGAGATATCGCCTCATCTCATCCACGAAATTCTTCAATGTGTTCGGGAGAATGCTTACATGATTGAGCTTCGAGGAGATTATGGCATTTTCGCAAGATTTGATGAAGCCGTTTTATCTCCTTATCATGATGATGCAGATTCCAGCATGAATCGTCTAGCATATGGGTCGACTTTGAACTTAACTATGCTTTAATTGTGAATGAATTAGATGATCCATGTATGGTTTCAAAGCCTTTTGTTTTGTGTCTAGTTTCGTATGCAGAAAGGTCATTTGGAGTTTTCTAGAAGGATTAATGACAATTTTACTAGAGACAACGCACACCCTGTTGGTAAGATGCTTCCCTCCAATCGAGAAGGTTGTGGTTTCTGAGTCACCCTATAAGTAGACGTATTTGGGCTTCTCGGCCCGACGGTTTTAGCCCGAAATCGATCCAAAATTAACGGTTTTAGCCCGGACCCGTCGGTCAGCGGACCTGAACCGAATCGGGACTGAGAAGCCCGGGCTGGGCCAGGGTCGGGGGAAATCAAACCGAGGACTGCAGAAGCCCGTCGGTAAAAAGCAAGATTAGAGAGGTAGTTCAAGGGTTGAAATCCTGTGGAAGATATCCTGAGTCATGGTTTTCCAAAAATGAGTAAGCTATGATTGAGTATATTTTATTTTAATTATTTTACTTTATTTTATTAAATTGCATAATTTATTTTCTTTCTTACAGACCGATGCTACATGACTTGGTGTTAACGGTTTATTGGGGACCGACTTGGTTGAATACCCTACTTGAGTGGTTTCTTCATGGTGGGTGGCCACATAAGTCTGGTAGAAAAAAAGGTAAAAGAAAAGAACATAAAGGATTTGGACAAGCTTTTAGAAGGCGATTCGATGTGCGCAACTTTGATTACAAACTTATAGATGACATGAGAAAATACTGGCCCGAACCCAATAAAAAGTTTTATGCCGGTGAGTGGGAAAAAACATGCAAGGCACACTACCATGTCAGCAGAAGAGTATTTTTCCACTATTCAGGGAATCATGGAACTTCGTAAGGATATTTGAAATAATTTGTGTTTTAATTGTTAGATTTATTTAGTTATTATGTATTTATTTAATTATTATATTTTTAGGTATAAATCTAAAAACTGACGATGTCATGCAAGCCAAGCACGCAATATCCCGCATAGAAGAGACTCTCAAGAGAGTTCAAATGAGTGCTTTCAAGCCCATTGGCGCGGCAGAGGGAAGCACTGAGTTATACATCAAGGAGCTGAAGATCTTCATTGATAAGAAGACCTACGGCATTGTTTCCAGTTCAGATAGACTTCCCTACTTGGGTCAGATCAAGACAGGTGACGAAATAGTTGTTCTTGCCAAGGAACCTGTGACACTGCAAGATGACAAGATGACAAGTGATGACCAAGATGACTATTGAGTTTTTGACCTGATTGTTTTGCCTATTTGATATCTTATTTGAGCAAGTGTTCAGAAGTTGATAGTTATGCTGCCGGACCTTTTACACTTATGGAGTTGTATTGATTTAGTGTCACAGGTGGTGCCACTTACTGTGCTGTTGCATCTCTTAAATTGATGGGTTTCATAGAAGAAGTTTTACTGTTTTACTTTTAAATAGTTATCCACTGACATCAGCAATGTGCCATTGCTTCTAGATTGGAGTTTGCAGGTTTATGTTTTATATGATCTTAGAGAACAGCAGCCAAGTGTATTTAGATGTTGAGAATGCAGAACAAGAATCGGTGATATGAAAATTACACCTGGAATCAATGGTTCTGTATTGAGTTTGAATTTCAGATTAAGTAATAACTAGTTGTTATCAGTGTATTTGTATTTCTAGTCTTTGAACATATAAATTGCAAAAATCTAATGGCTAGAGCAAGTGTCTAGTTAAAAAAGCAGCAGTAATAAAAACTGAACTTGAGAGAGTGGTTTTATGTGTTTTTTCCTGAACACATAAAAACTGAAGATGGTGGCTTCCGAGGTAGAGCAAACAAGCCCACTGATACGTGTTACGCCTTTTGGTGTCTGTTTGAATAATCCTTTTGTGGGCTTTTACTTTTAATCTTTGTCACTTTTTATATATCTGTAGCATCTAATTTCGTAGGGTTGGAAGAGTTCTCAGGATTCTACAAGCTGATAAATTCATAAACGAGAAAGTGTTGTGTGAATTTTTGTTTTCTTGTCAACCTTAGGTACTTTTCCCATCTACTTTGGTGGCCTATAGGTGGACTATGGCTCTGTTCTTTTGGACTGAATGAATCAATCGAATCGAATCAATCGAATGGATTCGAATCAATCGAATCGAATGGACTCGAATCAATTGAATCGAATCGAATCGAATCAAATATATATTAAGGGTAAATAATAATAATAATGATAAATAATAATAATAATAGTAATTAACAACAACAGTAATAGTAATATTATTAGTAATAATAATTAAGATTACTAATAATAATAATAAGAAGAAGAATCGAAATCAATCGAATCGAATGGACTCGAATCGAATCGAATCGAATCGAATCGATCAATCGAATCAAAATAAGTCCAAAAGAACAGGGCCTTATTAGCTTATTTCGATGAACCGGTGGTATTAAATGGAACTACCGAGTTTGAGGCGTTTTGGTTGGACGAGGCGAGGCGTAAGCCTCGAAGCGCATTGAGGCGTAAGCCTCAATTAAAAAAAATACATATAAATCTCACTAAAATATCATATTATCCATGGAATTTACTAGAAAAGCCAAAAAAAAAAAACTCACGAAAACAATAACAAACTCACTACGATTAAAAACAACATTCAGAACAATAAATATTATGATAACCAAAAAAATGATGAGCAGAAAAAAATTAACAAACTGGACAGTGAAACACAAATCACTACAAATCTAAAAAACACAGTCAAAACTGGTTGTGAGGCAAAAAAAATTGAAAAGAAAAAATAAAAAATCCTAATATTCCGTGAGTCGAACTGTTTTTTCAAAAAGAAAAATAAAGATAAATTAATAAAAAAACCTAAATCCAAGTAATAAAGAAAGATAACGTGAATCGCCGCTTCGAAAATTCTGCAGATTATGTGCGCGGTCGGATATTCGCCGGTAGTCGAACTTCTTTTCGTCGCTGAGAGTTACTGGGTTGATTTTCTTTTCGTCACTGAGAGTTACTAGGTAAGTGAGATTTTCTTTTCCGCAGAGATTTTCATTTTAAACAGCCCGTATAGAAAAAAAGCAGAAAAAGGATGGCGCCTCAAACGCAACACTTCGAAGCGTGCGTTTCTTCCGCGCCTCAATCGACTGAGCATCCGCCTCAGATTTTTATTGAATTACAATGCCCCGAGGCGTTTCTGCCTCGCCTCGCCTTGAGGCGCGTCTCGAGCCGTACGCCTCTTACGTTTTTTAAAACATTGGATTTAATTAACATTCAAATGCTTGACCTCTATGTCCATTGTTTTCCACAAGTCAGTTTTCTTATTCAAAACCATGAAACTCCAAAGGGATCACTACATGCAAAAATATTCTGTTGAACACATTACATTGTTTATTTCTTGAATATTTGGATATAGTTTCATCATTTCGACATTGTTATAATTGGTAAACTTGTTGGAATAAATACCGACAAACGTCACGTTACAACGAATAATGCGGAACCTCGTTTGACAAATTCCCACTCTTCAATCGTAACTTTGTGGTTACCGACGAGTAGAGCAACAATTACAACTCGATAAAAATAATACAAATGATATTCGAAAGCGATAAGCAACGAGACACAATTTTAGCGTGGAAAACCCCTCAAGACGAGAATAAAAACCACGGGACCGAAGCCGCTTAAATCCACTATCACCAATACACACAAAATACATAATCGTCCCTAATACAAATTAGGGGTATACACCAATCGTCAAATACTTGGTAATAAATGTTCTTCAAGTATTTGGAATCAACAACAACAAGATCGAGAAAAAAAACAACCGTAAATAGCTTACACAAAGAGCTAACGAAATACCCGAACTTCCGGACTCAAAATCTCGATCTACACCGGTGAAAAGATTTGCCCATTAGCTACCAAGCTCTTCTCAAAAGATCACGACGATCCGACCGATAAATCTCCGGGAAATTGAAGAATTGTATTTCTCTCTCTTGTTTCTTTCTCCATCTCTCTCTTGCTTGTTCTCAAATGTGTGTGTGATAATGTTGTGAAGATCCCGTATGAAATGAAGATAAAAAGGGAACCCAAAGGGGGTTGATCCCGTGTGCCGCGGCCCGGGCCAAGTGTGCCGCGGCACACAGCACAAAACTGCCCAGGTGATCGAGCAGGGGCCGCGGCCCCGCGTACAGACGGGCTGGCATATGTCAGGCAAAATGACGGGGGTCGCGGCTCGGCAGGGATGTGCGCGGCCCCAGGTGCTTCGTCAGGGATCGGCAGGGGGTGTTCGGCAGGGCCCGGCAGGTAGGGATGGCAAAAAAAACTACGGGTTGGAGTACCCGCGGGTTTTTACCCGAATGGGTCCAATTCAGGTAACAAAATTCGGGTCCGGGTCCGGGTCCGGGTCCGGTGGAGAAAAATAAGTTCGGGTCCGGTTCGGTTCTGGGGTATGGGGTACCCGCCCCGATATATATATATATATATATATTAAATTAGTAATAAATTTAATTTAGTAATATATTATATATATAATATATATAATATTAATACTTAATAAATTAAATATAGGCTAAAATGTTCCTGGGGTCCCTTAACTTAATTTCAGATAACGATTTAGTCCTTTATCTTTTTTTTGTCCCAACTAAGTCCTTTATCTTTCTAATTTTAAGCAAATTTAGCCTTTTCCGTTGGTCTCCATTAAATGTTGTCCAGGTGGCTGTTAAATTGCCTACGTGGCTATAAATATACTTGCGTGTCAAATACTTGACCTATGTGTCAAAGCATCTGAGGGTCAAAGTATTTCTCTCTCATCCAACAATTTGAATATTAAGATATTTTCGTCAAAAACAGGTCAATGGAAGGACAAAACGGCATCTTTTAATCTCACTGTCCAAATATTCTGTCCTGGGTGAACTTTCAGTTTTATGTATACTGTATCTTGTAAGGAGATTCTTTACTGGATGGAAGAGTGTGAGAAACTCGTATCATATGATACCCAACAAAATGAGAATGAGGATGAGAAAATTCAGTGCCATGCACGTCATGAATTTGCCTGGATTCGTAATAAGTCGGTTGATGATAGTTTGATTGACAGAAAATTGATTGAGAGGCTTCTTAAGACATCTTCTTATCAAGGTACCATTTTTTTTTTTAATTAGCTGAAAAAAATCAATAATGGGGTCTAATTTATTTATATTTTTTTTTATTTTTTTTGTAATTTCTATATTTTTTTTCTTAATATTTGTGTGTTGTACATATTGTTTGAGGCGATTACGCTTGATTCTCGTAGCAAAGCTTTAGAATTTCTTGGTTTGTATGAAGATGATGAGAGAGGAAGCTCCGATGAAGCTTTTGCTTCTCCCTTAATCACAGTAAAAATTTATTTTTTTATTTTTATATTTTTAAGCTTTTAAGATAAAATTTTTAACTGTAATATTTTTTTTTACTTCTGACTGTTATTACAGGAGGTGGAAGTAAATCTGATGCTGATAAATACCAGGAATCATCCGTGTTTTAGTTTTGGACGCTCATGATCATTTGGATGTTTTTCTTTACGCATGTATATTATTTTTCGGTTAATTTGGACCGTACATCATTATGTGTATTATTTTTGCCACTTACAGAGGACAGAGAACGATGAGCATATCCGCAAAGCATTCAAGTTCTTTGACCAAGACGACAGTGGGTACATCGAACTTGATGAACTAAGAGAAGCTTTAGTAGATGAATCGGGCGAACCCGATCTCGACTGGGGCCTGACCGTAATGTCGTGGTAGCATCTGCAACTTGCAGAAAATGGCAAGAAGCTTGGCGAAAATGGCAAGAAAGGAGAGAGAAATGCTGAGATGCTTTGACACATAGGTCAAGGATTTGACACGCAGGTATATTTATAGCCACGTAGGCAACTTAACAGCCACCTGGACAACATTTAACGGAGACCAACGGAAAAGGCTAAATTTGCTTAAAATTAGAAAGATAAAGGACTTAGTTGGGACAAAAAAAAGATAAAGGACTAAATCGTTATCTGAAATTAAGTTAAGGGACCCCAGGAACATTTTAGCCTTAAATATATATTAGTAATTAAATTAGTAATATATTTTATATATATTAAATTAGTAATAAATTTAAATTAGTAATATATTATATATATATATAATATTAATTCGAGAAAAAAATTAATCCGCGGGTACCCGCTGGGTACCCAGAACCGAGCGGGGCGGGTCTGGGGCGGACCCGAAAAAAATTTGGCGGGTCTGGGGCCAGTTTTTAACCGCGGGTCCGGGTCTGGGTAGGCAATACCCGGCCCCGACCCGCCCCATTGCTATCCCTACCGGCAGGGCGTGATCAACAGGGGCCGCAGCCCAGAGTACAGTGGCCCGGCACTTCAGAGATGATTCTGGGGGCCGCGGCTCGACAGCCTTGTGCCGCGGCCCGGTTGTGCAAGGTGAGAAAAAATTACTTTTAAGCATAGTGCCACGGCCCGGAGGGTTTGTGCGGTGGCCCGGAGTCCAGTGGACTCCGAAAATGCCTATATTTCGGAAATTACTCCTACAAATCTCCCCCTTTCCGGAATATAGGAAGAGTTCGCCATCCCGGCGATCGAACAACACACTTTCACCTTCTCTCTACTCAACGTCTTAGTTAACATATCAGAACCATTATCATCGGTATGAACTTTATCAAGTTCAAATAAACCATCCTCCAATGCATCTCGGATCCAATGATACCTCACATCGATATGTTTCGTTCTTTTGTGAAAAGTCGCATTCTTAGCCAAATGTATCGCACTTTGACTATTACAAAGAACCACGTAACGTCGTTGTCGGAAGCCTGGCTCTCGTAAAAACATTTTTAACCATAAGAGCTCTTTACACGCTTCCACTACCGCAATATACTCGGCCTCCGTTGTAGACAAGGCAACGCACTTTTGCAATCTAGATTGCCATGACACGGCTCCCCCTGCAAACGTCATCAAATAACCGGAAGTAGATTTTCGGTTATCTTCGTTACCGGCCATATCCGAATCGGAATATCCAACAAGCATTGCTTTCCCATTTCCAAACGTAATCTCCAGTTTGGAAGTACCCCGTAAATATCGAAATATCCATTTCACGGCTTCCCAATGCTTCTTTCCCGGATTCGATAGAAACCGACTCACCACTCCCACGGCATGAGCAATGTCGGGCCTAGTACAAATCATAGCATACATTAAACTCCCAACCGCCGAGGCATATGGAATTTTATCCATATCCTCAATCTCCTCCTTCGTGTTAGGGCAATCTTGGCTCGTCAATTTAAAATTGTTAGTAAGAGGCGAACTAACAATTTTAGCTTTGTCCATGTTGAAGCGTTTAAGCACCTTCTCGATATATTGCTCTTGCGACATGTGCAATTTCCGGGCTGCTCTATCCCGAGTGATTCTTATTCCAAGAATTTGTTTAGCCGCCCCCAAGTCTTTCATGGCAAAAGACTTACTCAATTCTTCCTTCAAGTTGGCAATCCTCTCGGCATTCTTGCCAACGATCAATATGTCGTCCAAGATGATAAAATCATCATCTCCGAATTTCTTGAAAAATACACAATGGTCGATAGTCGTCTTCCAGTAGCCTTGCTCCCCCATAACCGACTCAAACTTCTTGTACCATTGCCTCGGTGCTTGCTTCAACCCATATAAACTCTTCCGGAATTTACAAACACAGTCCTCTTTCCCTTTTACCTCAAATCCTTCCGGTTGTCTCATATAAATCTCCTTATCGAGATCCCCATGAAGAAATACCGTCTTGACATCCATTTGCTCAACCTCAAGAGCAAGACTAACGGCAATACCAAGGACCAATCGGATCGATCCTATCTTCACAACCGGAGAAAAAAATCTCGTCAAAGTCAATTCCCTTCTTTTGACTAAATCCCTTCACCACGAGTCTAGCTTTGTATCGGGGCAACAAAGTGTCCGACTTCACTCTATACACCCACTTGTTCCTCAAAGCTCTCTTGCCTTTCGGCAACTTTACCAACTTGTACGTGTTATTCTCATGCAAGGTACTCATCTCGTCTTTCATGGCATCCATCCATTCCTTCTTCTTTTCATCCTCCATAGCCTCCGCAAAATATTCGGGCTCTCCCTCGTCGGTGAGTAAAACGTACTCATCGGCCGAATAACGGGTGGAGGGATGACGGTCCCTCGTCGACCTCCTATGTGGAACAAAAGATGGCATGTTCGTCACGGGTAGCTCGGGATGAGATCCATCGGTTTCATCTTGTATCAACTCATCGTTGTCACTGGCATCTTGTTGTTCATCATTTTGGACATCTTCTCTACCAGGTGTCTCAACATGTTGTGGAGGAACGGGGTCCAAATCAATAATATCATAGTCGTGTTATGGAGCCGACTCTCCATTCTCAACATCTTTCATCGTTTGATCTTCCACAAAAACAACGTCTCTAGACCGAACAAGCCTTTTTGTCACCGGGTCATATAATCTATACCCGAACTCATCAAGGCCGTAGCCAATAAAAATACACGTCTTCGTCTTGGAATCAAGCTTTTATCTCTCATCATTCGGGATGTGAACAAAAGCTTTACATCCGAAAACCTTTAAGTGGCGGTATGAGATATCTTTACCGCTCCACACCTTATCCGGGACATCAAACTCCAAAGTAACACATGGCGTCAAATTAATAACATGAACCACCGTGTTCAAAGCTTCTCCCCAAAACGACTTTGGTAATCCGGCATGTGAGAGCAAACATCGAGCTCTCTCGACCAAAGTCCGGTTCATTCTCTCCGCCAAGCCATTGAGTTGTAGAGTCTTCGGGGGGGTCTTTTGATGTCGGATCCCTTGTTCTCGGCAATATTCATCAAAGGTTCCAGTGTACTCTCCACCATTGTTCGTCCGGATACACTTTAGCTTCTTCCCGGTCTCTCTTTCCACCGAGGCATGAAATTGTTTGAAAGTATCTAACACTTGATCTTTGGTCTTCAAGGTGTATGCCCACACCTTCCTAGAGTGATCATCGATGAATGTGACAAAATATCGGCACCCACCGAGCGTCCGAATCTTTATAGGACCACAAACATCGGAATAAACAAGATCAAGAACATTTTCCTTCCGTGAAGGAGTATGACTCTTAAAAGTAACTCTCCTTTACTTCCCGGCTAGACAATGAGAGCATCTTTTAAGGTGTACCTTGCGAACCCCGGATAATGCCTCCTTCTTAGACAATGAGAGCATCTTTTAAGGTGTACCTTGCGAACCCCGGATAATGCCTCCTTCTTCAACAATAGCGCCATTCCTTTTTCACTCATGTGACCGAGCCTCTTATGCCATAGCTCGGTCATGTCATTATTGTCGATTGTGTTCACGAAATTAGTCATGACCTTCGGAAGTGTCACGTACAGTTTTCCTTCCTTTTGTCCTCTCCCGACAATCAAGGAACCTTTAGTGAGTTTCCACAACCCCTTGCCAAAACCGCTATGATAACCGTCATCATCGAGTAAACCAACGGACATAACATTAAGTCTCATATCCGTAACATGTTTTACATTCCGTAAAACAAGTTCCATACTGGTGTCGAATCTCAAATGAACATCTCCCACTCCAACAATTTTGGATAACCCATCGTTACCCATCTTGACTATACCAAAGTCACCCGGAGTGTAAGAGGAATAAAAATCTCTACGTGATGTAACATGACATGTAGCTCCACTATCGACCACCCAACTCGAATCATCTCTAGCAAGATTCACCATATCATAATCGCAACATACAAAGAATTCTTCGGTAGTAGTGTTAACTTCGGCTTTATCGTTACTACCGCTCTCCTTCTTTTGTGAATTCTCTCGGCCTTGGTGATTCTCCTTCTTCAATTGTCGGCAAAATTTCTTTGTATGCCCTTTCTTACCACAATGGTAACATTCGATATTGGCATACTTCCCCCGGGAATTACTCCTTTGTTGCCCTCTATTACTCGGACATCTACTTTGACCTCTCCCCCGTCTTTCGGTAACTAGAACATCCGACTGTGACGAAGATCCTTGTGCTTTTCTTCGGACCTCCTCATTCAACATGTTCCCTTTAGCTAATTCCATCGAAATGACTCCATCGGGGGTGGAGTTAGACAACGACGTTCGGAACGTCTCCCAAGAGTCCAGCAATGTGCCTAACAATCACAAAGCTTGCACCTCCTCTTCGAATTTACTTCCCATTCCGGCAAGTTGATTAATTATGCCTTGGAATGCATTTAAATGATCCGATAGAGGAGTCCCGTCTCGAAACTTCAAATTCATCATTTGTTAAATGAGGAATAACTTATTATTCCCCGTCTTCCGAGCATACAATTGCTCGAGCTTGTGCCATAACTCTCGAGCATCCTTCTCTCCACTAATATGGTTCAAAACGTTGTCATCCACCCATTGTCGAATATATCCGCAAACTTGGCGATGCAAAATAGTCCACTCCGCGTCGGACTTCCCTTCCGGTTCATCTTTGCTAAAAACCGGCAAATAATAATCCTTCATATATAGAAGGTCTTCCATCTTCTCCTTCCATACGTGGTAGTTTGAACCATTCAAGTTAACCATTCTACTCATGTTGGCTTCTATCTTACAATTGAGATACTTAAACAACCACGAAACAACAAATCTCGTGGCTTTGATACCACTTTGTTGGAAAAAATACCGACAAACGTCACATCACAACGAATAATGTGGAACCTCGTTTGACAAATTCCCACTCTTCAATCGTAACTTTGTGGTTGCCGACGAGTAGAGAAACAATTACAACTCGACAAAAATAATACAAATGATATTCGAAAGCGATAAATAACGAGACAATTTTAGCATGGAAAACCCCTTAAGACGAGAGTAAAAACCACGGGATCGAAACCGCTTAAATCCACTATCACCAATACACATAAAATACACAATCGTCCCTAATACAAACTAGGGGTATACACCAATCGTCAAATACTTGGTAATAAATATTCTTCAAGTATTTGGAATCAACAACAACAAGATCGAAAAAAGAAACAACCGTAAATAGCTTACACAAAGAGCTAACGAAATACTCGAACTTCCGAACTCAAAATCTCGATCTATACCGGTGAAAAGATTTTCCCAATAGCTACCAAGCTCTTGTCAAAAGATCACGACGATCCGACCGATAAATCTCCGAGAAATTGAAGAATTGTATTTCTCTCTCTTGTTTCTCTCTCTATCTCTCTCTTGCTTGCTCTCAAATGTGTGTGTGATAATGTTGTGAAGATCCCGTATGAAATGAAGATAAAAAGGGAACCCAAAGGGGTTGACCCCGTGTGTCGCGGCCCGGGCCAAGTGTGCCGCGGCACACAGCACAAAACTGCCCAGGTGATCGAGCAGGGGCCGCGGCCCGGCCGGCGGGGTGCCGCGGCCCCGAGTACAGACGGGTCGGCATATGTCAGGCAAAATGACGGGGGCCGCGGCTCGGCAGGGATGTGCCGTGGCCCCAGGTACTTCGGCAGGATCGCGGGGCCCTACAGGTGATCGGCAGAGCCGCGCCTGGGCAGGGGCCGCGCCACAAGATCTGATGGCCGACTTCGTAGATGATTCTGGGGCCGCGGCTCAGCCTCAGGCCGCGGTCCTACTGCAAGGTGAGAAAAAATAACTTTTAAGCATAGTGCCACGGCCCGGAGGGTTTGTGCCGTGGCCCGGAGTCCAGTCGACTCCGAAAATGCATATATTTCAGAAATTACTCCTACAAAACTAATCTGTGTATATTATGGTTGCATCTTGAATGCTTTGATTAAATGAAAGTGGTACTTCTTATATATGGAGATGTAATGTTGGAAGAGATTATCATTATCTCCTCTCAAGTTCTCTGGTTTTAATGTAGTTTTTCATTTTCTATGAAAGTATTAGCAATAACTTGACCGTGAATGCTCTCTTGTTTCATTTTTCTCTTCTGATATTATACACTCACATGTTGTATTAAGGAACTTATAAACTTAGCTGAATATATCCGTTGATCACTAATACATCGTCCTCTTCGTGTGTATGCCCTTCATTCTTTTGGTCTTGATGGTCCTCTCTCTCCCTCCCTCCCTCCCTCCCTCCCTCCTTCTCTCTCTCTCTCTGGCTTGAGCCTTTGACCTCACTTACAACGCCGAGGTCACACCGCTCGGTGTCCCCGAGGAGACTCCACCTCTCATATATTAACATTAATATTTTTGGCACTTGCAATATATTGGTTTTGTTAAGTTTTCCTCGTATGTTTTAGATTTTCATTCTTTATAATGTTCATTTTTCTAGCATTGCAATAATGCCACCATGTTTTAATTTATTGTAAAATTAGCACTCCCAACTTTTTTTGGTCATCGGAGATTTGACATGTCATGCATGACCATAGTATTTTTCGATTTGATTGATTTACGCATAGACAAATAAAAAGGTTGGGACAAATTAAAAAGTTGTGATGTTATTGTAACATTTAAATGACTTGTTGATATTGCAAAATAGGTAAGAGTTTGTGCTTGGCAATTAACCTTAGTAAATATAAGTCACTTTTTTCCTTTATTTTCTTCTTTTTTTGTGGTAGGAATAATATAATGAATTATTTTTGTTTACTCAATATTGACCTTTTTCGAGAGTATAGACAGGAGAGAGATATTTCAATATATTTCATCACAGGTACTTGGTTCTTTTCTTCCATGCTTCATAGTCTTTAACGGTAAAAGAGAAGACATATTTTCTCAAATAAATTATTCTATCAAAAGCGATTGTGTTATTTATGCTATATCAATAATTACATTTTTCACTTTTGTTTTGATCAATACATTAGATATCCTTTGACTTGTATGTAACTATTGCATCTCAGAGGAGTCACATATAGCAAACGAGGTTTGAGAGGATTGTGCGCCCTCTCCACTTCTCTCCAATATACATTGAGAAGTGAAAATCGTGTTTAAATATAAATTCAATGTGTATAAATTCAACGTGTATCTAAGTACTTGTGATGGGTTTGAGACATACATTATGATGGGTTTGAGACATACATTATGATGGATTCGAGTATATGACTGTAAACTAACCCAAATATGATTTGTATTGGTCCAAAAATATAAAATATACAAGAAAAAATAAAATTATGAATATTAGATTTATGCGAAATGACAAATTAAAAATAACAGTAACAATAGCAAATTAATAGCATTGCCCCAGATAGAGATTTTTATATGGATGAATTTTACTTTGAAAAACTAGACATCAACATAAAAAGTAAGGGCAAAGGTAAAAAAAGAGAAAATTTTAATTAAGTCTTAATGTTATTTTTGAACCACTACACCCTTTATGTATTTAAAAGCTAGTAAAATGATCCATTCACTAAGTGCCCTTACTAGTGTTGTACCCGTGTGATGTACGATACAGGCATTTCCAATATTATTATTTACATAATAAATTAATTAATGTTAATAGAATATATACAATCTGAATAATTGTAATATCCGTAATTTTGATTTCTGGTAATTTCTTTTTTTTCGAGGGAAGTCCGTTTTGACGACTCGCTCATGACCGTATCGTCATTCTGAGAATGATTAATTATACACTTTTTTCATTCGAGTTCGTTTCGGTGCCGTTTTGTTGAGTTTCGCGTTCTTAAGCGGCTTTTCCGCACTTGAGTTCGATTCTTGCGAATCTCGTCCGAAACTGTTGTTTCGAGTTTCTTGTAAGTTCATTTAATGTTATTATTCATGTTGCGAGCTTTGGTTTGGTGTTTCGATCGTGTATCGTGTATTTCGGACGTTTTGGTCCGTTTTCGTAATTTTCCAAAGTTTGGGGTAATTACTTACCGTTGTCGTATTTCGAGCCTTCGGGTGGTCGGAATCGTGTGTTCTCTTAGTGCTCGGATTCGTCTTTGCGAGTACTTCGTAACCGTATCTTCGGTTTTTATTCAGGTTCGGGTTTCGGGGTCGTCCGGGCCGTCGGAGTGGCCACGATCGAGTCACGGCCGTAGCAGGGCCTCGCCTGGCCCAGTTACGGCCGTAAGGTTCCAGTTACGGCCGTACGTGCTCGGCAGACTTGGCTGGACGAAGGCCGGTTACGGCCGTAAGGTATGATCCGTTACGGCCGTAAGTGGTCGGCAGGTGCTGGGCAGGATTTTGACGAATGCCGGTTACGGCCGTAAGGGCCTGCCGAGTACGGCCGTATGGGCCGAGTTACGGCCGTAAGGCACTGCCGGTTACGGTCGTAACCCTGCCGGCCATATATAGGCCTGGCTCGGCCAGACTTCGTTTTTTCTCACTTTTCCTCATTTTTGTGCGGCTGCGGACGGGAGTGACCGGTAGGAGGTGTTCTTGGCCGATTCTACTCTTTTTCAAGGCACTTTGGAAGATCCTTGTTGATTATATCGTTATTCAATCCGTGTTCTTCATCGAATCGAGGTAATCTCTTGAAATCTCCTAGGATTGACTTTCGAGATTTCTTTTTAATCTTTGTTGTTCGTCCGATTTCGATGATCTGGTTGATGTTATTGAACCTTATTAATCGTGCTCTATGGGTTGTATATCCATATTTCGGATTTGTTCAACTCGATTGATGATTCGAGTGTTCTTGGGAATTATCGAACTTTGAATGTTCGATTAAATGTCCCAATGAGTTTCCCTTCGATAGTTTGTTGGGATTTCCGTCGTTATTGGCCTTGATTCTCGTTGTGATCGTATCTTCGTTGTTTTTGCCGGAGGATTATAGGTGTTCGAGGATTCCGGTCGAGCTTCCCCGTTGTTTTGCATGCTTTGGACTTGAGGCGAGTATCTCGTCTATAATCTTTATACTTTGAGAATGTGATGTGTCGTGGAATTAACGTGGACTTGTTAATGATTGAACGTTTGATCGTAATTTACTTCTAAATGAATATGTGATTCTATGAAAGTAACACAAACGTAAACCTGAGATTTCCCGAAGGAAGATAACATTCATTTCATGTGTATTGTGCTTAAAACGAATGTTTGAAATGAGTAGTCATCCGAGGAATTGTGGAACCGTAGAATATTTGTATTGTCCGTTTGTTAACACCTTTCCTGAATGATGTTGTGACGTGAACGTTGAACCTTTGAGGAGGTGTATGATGCATTAGTTTATATTCTACGTGTTTGTGACTGTGGTGGATATTGTACCTTGTGTTGTGAAATCGGTGAATTGAGATTTGACCGGGTAGGGACCCATGGGGCCTCCGGCGGCGCGTGCTTGCGAGTACGGTTAGTTGTTATATTTTGACCATGAGGTTATCTAATCGGGTAGGTCTGGAGAGGGCTCCGAGAATCGTCACTTGCGAGTGCGATGTCACGATAACATGTGGGCGTGTTTGAATAATGTTTAACCGGGTAGGGACCCGTGAGGCCTCCGGCGGCGCGTAACTTGCGAGTATGGCCAGTGATATGATTTGACCATAAGGTTATCTAATCGGGTGGGTCTGGAGAGGGTTCTGAGAATCGTTACTTGCGAGTACGATGTCAAGATAACTTATGGGTGGATTTGTGTTTATTTCTAATCCGGGATGGGTCCTATCGAGGTCACGGAATGTGATATGAATATTGATTGGATATTTTTGATTTGTGATTGTTTGAATCTTGGATTCTGATTATATTGGCGATTTTAGTTCCGCCTTTGAGGCTTGTTGGAGAATCGTACCATCTATATGGTTTTGAAAGTAAACTCTTTGATTTTGAGAACTACAAATCTTTTCGTGATTTTACACTGAGACCCCCGACGTCCTCAATTATTCTTTCAAATGTATTTTGAAGTTATCTTTATGATCTTACCTAATGGGAATCGTTTTCGAAAAGTCTTTAGACTCGGGGATCGTGTTACTACCTTGTCGAAAGGTTATTTTCATAACGGTTATATTTTTGATGTATAACTTTATAGCTTGGTTTCTTGCTTGCAATTCCATCGCTAACCCCTCGTTGGGGATTTTGTTATTTATTCCAGGTGATCTGACTGGAGAGTGAGCAACCACAAGATTGGCTCGAAGGATGATGCAAAGCAGCGATACTAGTCACAGTCGTAGTCTGTTGTCCGTCAGTGATCTGTCGGTTGGAGTTTTTCTTTTCATCCTTGAGGGGATGGACATTCTATGTATTATGTGATCGAGTTGTATTTTTGCTTCATTAGATGTACGGATATGCTGTGTTTTGAGAGACCTAATCGGTCTATGGTATTATGTTTTGGTCAAGTTGACCGTATGTGGGTTTTGATTTGTAGTCTCCTGCCTGGTAGCTCCTTGCGGAAAGGGGTCTACGGCGTGTAATATCCCTGAGTGGATTGGGGGTGTTACATAAATGGTATCGGAGCTTAGGTTGTGGAAACCTAGGCTGTCGGGTTTAGTGGTGTCTGTTGAGTTTTTATCTCGTCAGATTTTGTCTGACTGAGTCATGTCGCGACGCGTTGTCTGAGTTGTTTGGTCGTGATTAGTATCGTGGGGCGATCATCACCTTCGTGCGACCTGTGGATGTAAGTCTCCCTTCTTTGTGTTTGTACCTCGTCTGATGCGAGCTACTGGTACGATTATGTGTTAAGTGATGGAATCTTTATGCAGACTCTTGGTTTCGTGATGCGTTTATGTGACTATCATATTTTATTTATATGAGGAGTGGTGTCGCTGTTTATGTACTCTTGACTGTTGGTTTCGTCCGCTGCGTATGTATTTTAAAATGATTTGTTCGTTTGCAAGTTTTTTTAATGAAGCCTTGCGCTCAATATGGTATGGAAAGGTATATGGGTGTGATTTGCTCAGTCCGTAGAGGCTTCGGATGGACTAGTGGTTTAGTCCCGGTCCTAGACAAGTTTGAACTGTGATATTTGACTGTTTGTTTCGAGGCAAAAGACATGTGTTGTCTTGATTTTGAGCGAGTTGATGCGTGTGTCGTGATGTATGTAAGTGAATGTTGTTACCTGTGAGTTTTAGGCATTCTAGCCTAATAGATTTTCGAAAACCTTGAGTATCTTAGAAAATAAATTTCGAGACGTACTTTTAAAATGAATTATTTTCTCGCGATACTTTTAAGGTGCCTTCCAGTGCCGCAATATGTTTCAAAATTATTCCAGTTGAGGACCAAAATATTTTGAGATATTTTCAATTATTTAGATATGCTTTGCTTAGACCCGAGGGTCGAATATTTCTGAAAGTTTTTCACTAAAAGAAAAGTGTCCTCATTTTTGTTCAAAACGCAAGATGGTTTTCAAAGTCTCGATAATGGTGTTTGTACTACTTTTTGTAAGGTGATACTCAAGATCTACCGGTGTTTCCAAATTATTTTCAAAAAGGTGGTTTTCGTTTTTAAAACCTATCATTCCTGTTTGCAGACCAGAAATGTATGTATGATGTTCGAACTTTCGTTAGGGTGTTAACCCCGAATTGTGATTGAATTGGTGGTGTGAGCACTGAGTCGTTCGCCACGCAATTGTTGTATTAGCCCTCGGTGAGAGGTGTGATGTTGATCTTTAACGTTGTCATTTCGTGGTGATTTGCATGCTATCGCACCTGTGCGAGCTGTTAGAGCTTGGGTTTATATGATTGTGTACATCTGTGATTGTTTCATGATGTTTTGTGATTATGTGCTGGTTATCGTTCGGGCCGTTGAGATCGCCGAACGATGCCGTCGTTGCTGTGATGTTGATTTATGTGTTGCTTTATGATAGTAATCATCGTATGTGTTGCGTGTTATGATTTTCTGATGTGACGAGTTGGCATCTCCGGTTTGTTGTTTTGCGACGTCATATTCCATTGTACCTAGCAGTTGTATATTCGGTATGCCGAGCCGAGGTGCTTCAACCGTGGTGTGCCGGGGGCATGCACGTACCAATTGCCCTTCTCTACCAGTAACGTGTTACACGTGCGGGCTTGAGGGACACCGAGTTCAGTTTTGCGAGTTGGTCACCGAGCCTTCCGAGGCAAGGACTTGAGCACTGATATCAGGACCGACTCCGAGGAGTCCCTGAGGGGCGTGGTCTATCAGTTGTATATTATGTTCTTTCTTTGCCTTGTTGTTTCGAATTTTGGAGATTAAGTTCTTTTATTCGAAGGGGATCGGATTTTGAACTTCTGTATTCTCGACTCTGTTGACTCGTTTATGTTCGTTGACATTTTATGAGCTTGTCCTGTCCCTTGTTTTTGTTGATTGAACGAGTGTGGTATTGTTTCGGAATAACTTGTTTGTCGTTGTGACTTTTCAATTGCTATTCCCTTTCCTGTAGATCTTATGTGAATGCACATCTTGTTGTTTTCACCGGATCATATATTGTCTCGAGTCGAGACGTGAACCTGGGAGTTGTTGGTTGAATTTTATTGTTCTTCGTGATCTGAACATGATTGTTCGATTTTTGTTGTCTCGATCGTTGTGGTTCGATCGTTTGATTGTTCGGTTTTTGTTGATCTCGTTTCGTGATTGTTGAACGTTCAGACTCCTTCGTAATTCCCTTAAGTTCGGGAAATTAGTCTCGTTTTCGATCTTCCAACCCTTGGGCGGTGGAATTCCGTATTTGTTCAGCGATTGGCTCGCATTTTGATTGATGTACCGTTGGGTTGGTCAATCGTATTGATTTTCGTTCGTTGTGTTTTGTGATTGTTCGGATAATCGACTTGATTGTATTATCTGGTTGATGACACCTGTCACTTGTTGGTTTTATTATGTCTCTACCGGTGGCGTTGTGTTGGTCGTCGTGGAGCATGTTTTCACACCGTATATTCCTTTACGTTGCTTGTAATGTTTCGCCGTTGGGCGTAAGTTACACATTTCTTGTGTATCTCGTTGAGTTTTCCTGACGGAATATTGCTTCTCCCTACTTGTTTTAAGTTTCGGGACGAAACTTCTTTTAAGGAGGGTAATATGTAATATCCGCAATTTCGATTTCCGGTAATTTCTTTTTTTCGACGGAAGTCCATTTTGACGACTCGCTCATGACCGTATCGTCATTCTGAGAATGATTAATTCTACACTTTTTGTCATTCGAGTTCGTTTCGGTGTCGTTTTGTTGAGTTCCGTGTTCTTAAGCGGCTTTTCCGCACTTGAGTTCGATTCTTACGAATCTCGTCCAAAACTGTTGCTTCGAGTTTCTTGTAAGTTCATTTAATGTTATTATTCATGTTGCGAGCTTTGGTTTGGTGTTTCGATCGTGTATCGTGTATTTCGGACGTTTTGGGCCGTTTTCGTAATTTCCCAAAGTTTGGGGTAATTACTTTCCGTTGTCGAATTTCGAGCCTTCGGGTGGTCGGAATCGTGTGTTCTCTTAGTGCTCGGATTCGTCTTTGCGAGTACTTCGTAACTGTATCTTCGGTTTTATTCAGGTTCGGGTTTCGGGGTCGTTCGGGTCGTCGGAGTGGCCACGACCGAGTCACGGCCGGAGCAGGGCCTGGCCTGGCCGAGTTACGGCCGTAAGGTGCCGGTTACGGCCGTACGTGCTCGGCAGGCTTGGCTGGACGAAGGCCGGTTACCGCCGTAAGGTGTGATCCGTTACGGCCGTAAGGTGTTATCCGTAGGTGCTGGGCAGGATTTTGACGAATGCCGGTTACGGCCGTAAGGGCCTGTTGAGTACGGCCGTATGGGCCGAGTTACGGCCGTAAGGCACCGCCGGTTACGGCTGTAACCCTGCCGGCCATATATAGGCCTGGCTCGGCCAGACTTCGTTCTTTCTCACTTTTTCCTCGTTTTTGTGCGGCTGCGGACGGGAGTGACCGGTAGGAGGTGTTCTTGGCCGATTCTACTCTTTTCCAAGGCACTTTGGTAGATCCTTGTTGATTATATCGTCATTCAATCAGTGATCTTCGTCGAATCGAGGTAATCTCTTGAAATCTCCTAGGGTTGACTTTCGAGATTTCTTTTTAATCTTAGTTGTTCGTCCGATTTCGATGATTTAGTTGATGTTATTGAACCTTATTAATCGTGTTATATGGGTTGTATATCCATATTTCGGATTTGTTCAACTCGATTGATGATTCGAGTGTTCTTGGGAATTATTGAACATTGAATGTTCGATTAAATGTCCCAATGAGTATCCTTTCGATAGTTTGTTGGGATTTCCGTCGTTATTGGCCTTGATTCTCGTTGTAATCGTATCTTCGTTGTTTTTTCCGGAGGATTATAGGTGTTCGAGGATTCCGATCGAGCTTCCCCGTTGTTTTACGTGCTTTGGACTTGAGGCGAGTATCTCGTCTATAATCTTTATACTTTGAGAATGTGATGTGTCGTGGAATTAACGTGGACTTGTTAGTGATTGAACGTTTGATCGTAATTTACTTCTAAATGAATATGTGATTCTATGAAAGTAACACAAATGTAAACCTGAGATTTCCCGAAGGAAGATAACATTCATTTCATGTGTATTGTGCTTAAAACGAATGGTAGAAATGAGTAGTCATCCGAGGAATTGTGGAATCGTAGAATATTTGTATTGTCCGTTTGTTAACACCTTTCCTGAATGATGTTGTGATGTGAACGTTGAACCTTTGAGGAGGTGTATGATGCATTAGCTTATATTCTGCATGTTTGTGACTGTGGTGGATATTGTACCTTGTGTTGTGAAATCGGTGAATTGAGATTTCACCGGGTAGGGACCCATGGGGCCTCCGGCGGCGCGTGCTTGCGAGTACGGCTAGTTGTTATGTTTTGACCATAAGGTTATCTAATCGGGTAGGTCTGGAGAGGGCTCCGAGAATCTTCACTTGCGAGTGCGATGTCACGATAACTTGTGGGCATGTTTGAATAATGTTTAACCGGGTAGGGACCCGTGAGGCCTCCGGCGGCGCGTTACTTGCGAGTATGGCCAGTGATATGATTTGACCATAAGGTTATCTAATCGGGTAGGTCTGGAGAGGGTTCTGAGAATCGTTACTTGCGAGTACGATGTCAAGATAACTTATGGGTGGATTTGTGTTTGTTTCTAATCCGGGATGGGTCCCATCGAGGTCACGGAATGTGATATGAATATTGATTGGATATTTTTGATTTGTGATTGTTTGAATCTTGGATTCTGATTATATTGGCGATTTTGGTTCCGCCTTTGAGGCTTGTTTGAGAATCGTATATGGTTTTGAAAGTAAACTCTTTGATTTTGAGAACTACAAATCTTTTCGTGATTTTACACTGAGACCCCCGACGTCCTCAATTATTCTTTCAAATGTATTTTGAAGTTATCTTTATGATCTTCCCTAATGGGAACCGTTTTCGAAAAGTCTTTAGACTCGGGGATCGTGTTACTACCTTGTCGAAAGGTTATTTTCATAACGGTTATATTCTTGATGTATAACTTTATAGCTTGGTTACTTGCTAGCGATTCCATCGCTAACCCCTCGTTGGGGATTTTGTTATTTATTCCAGGTGATCTGACTGGAGAGCGATCAACCACAGGATTGGCTCGAAGGATGATGCAAAACAGCGATACTAGTCACAGTCGTAGTCTGTTGTCCGTCAGTGATCTGTCGGTTTGAGTTTTTCTTGTCATCCTTGAGGGGATGGACATTTTATGTATTATGTGATCGAGTTGTATTTTTGGTTCATTAGATGTACGGATATGCTGTGTTTTGAGAGACCTAATCGGTCTATGGTATTATGTTTTGGTCAAGTTGACCATATGTGGGTTTTGATTTGTAGTCTCCTGCCTGATAGCTCCTTGTAGAAAGGGGTCTACGGCGTGTAATATCCCTAAATGGATTGGGTGTGTTACAATAATTATCATGACATAAGATGTAAAACTCAAGTTAACTGATTATAACAATATCATAATAACAAAATATAAAGTAATTGATGATGAAGTACAAGTCAGTTGGACATTTCTGTGTGTGTATGTTAGTAAAAGAAAGTAATAAAACATAAACAAATAATTATCATGACATAAGATGTAAAACTCAAGTCAACTGATTATAACAATATCATAATAACAAAATATAAAGTAATTGATGATGAAGTACAATTCAGTTGGACGATTGTGTGTGTGTTAGTAAAAGAAAGTAATAAAACTTAAACAATTGAACCATATTATAAATTTTAATAATAATTAATCTTTTTTTTGGTAATTTAATACAAAAATTGTAAAGGTCGTGTTAGAGAGGTCTTGAACCCGAGATCTTTGGATTCGGACTTTAACTCATTGACCCTACCACTAGGCCAAAACACACATGTACAATGAAATTTAAAAAATAACTGAACTTGACTTATGTTGGTTGCCTCTATACATAACTCAATCAAAGAAATTTGTTATGACTTGAAAGTCAACTTTGGATTGAATGGTACCGAATGTGCGACAATGAGGTATCAAAACCTTATGCACACTATTATATCCAATATTAATACTCAACTACGTGATAATCAACTTGTGCAATAACAAAATCCATTCACATAGTTTTTGTTTCTCATCGATCACCATCATTGAAATATCAATCTTGATTAATAATTTATGATTATGTGTGCCCAAACAGTTCAAACTATTCAATTAATTTGTGATTAAGTGTACATTTATCCAAAATATTAGGATTTAAGTTAATTTTATAAGTACTATACGAGTGTTAAAAAGCTTTTTTGACCAGCATATGTTTCATATCAACACAATGCTATTTCCACTATGTGTTGTAAAAATCGTAACAAATCATATACTATTTGTGTGTATTTCTGGTTTATTGTAGAATACATATATTTAAGTTTGTGCTTTAGTGCTAATATTTTTATCTTATTTTTAATTTGAAAGTGGCATCTCTTCAAAGATCCATTTTTTTATGCATTAACTAATGTTAGTAGCATAATTATATCATATATTATAATTCACTTCGGTATTATTAGAGACATATAAATTAATATAAACTTGACATTTAGTTTTATTAAAGCTCTAAAAAGCCAAAATAATTATGTGCGTGTATAACTCCATCCATGAACTCTTTTGTGATAGACGAACTAAGATTTATATAAAAGAAAAAGAGGGAAAAAAACTAACACGCCTGATCAAAAGAAACAGGGGTCGAGCCTCATCGAAACCTTCCCGGCTAAAATCTCACCGGTTAAAAAACAAAGTTTATTTATCTATCACAAGAATAAAAGAAAAACAAAAAAGAACGGAGCAAACCAAAACGCAAGCAAGGTGCTCGACAAAAGATCCGCATACCAGGCGTTTGAAGAAATGTCATGCCTTCCAAGTGCTCGACGAAAGTCCGAAACTTAAGCTGCTCTATCAAATGCCCGCTACACATCTGGACAAAATAAAGCCCACGCTCGATATACAACATACACATTTTTAACCTTGCCAAAAACTCAACTACCAGCATAATATTAAAGATCCACAGGAAAGGGAATAGCAATTGAAAAGTCACAACGACAAACGAGTTATTCCGAAACAATACCACACTCGTTCGATCAACAAAAGCAAGGAGCAGGACAAGTTCAGAAAATGTCAACGAACATAAACGAGTCAACAGAGTCGAAAATACCGAAGTTCAAAATCCGATCCACTTCGAATAAAAGAACTAGTAGAACCAAAAGATGTTACTTCTGAACAAGGTTCACAAGAATCGAACCGAACTCGAGAAAATCACAGCGATAACCAGATCGACCCAAAACAAGATCACAGCTCGTTCGAACGATGAAACCAAATACGTAATGTTGAAAGTATCAACGAACACGAGCGAGTCGATAGACTTGAGAAAGAGGAAATGCAGAAGTCCAAAAACAATACGGGTATTACGTTCGACCTCCTATAAAAGAAATGTCGTCCCCGCAACTCACAACAACGGAAACAGGTAACAACAGAAATTAGTGATCTTCCTCTATATATATTTAGTAATTTTCGTGAGAAAAGAAAGATGACTATTTAAATGACAAACTACTTATAACTATCACTCTACAAGTATTCCTAGAGTGAGTGATCAACGTGGTATTCAATAATATATCACAAAAAAATTTAAATGCTAATTATTCTCGGTCATGATGCCAATTACCATGTAAGCAATAATAATAATCAATCCTTACAAAATATATTACAATTAATACAAATTTATTATTCTCAATCATGATGCCAATTTCTTGTTTTCCTTGAACGTATTTTTTTATTTGTTTTCTTGTACTTTTTTTCATTTTTTTTCAGGAATTTCTTTCAAAGGAATTAAATTAGGCTGTCATATTTTTCAATATAATATGACTACATGAGAGGCCCACTGCAAAGTTGGATTTGACAATTTATTTGGATTCTACCCAAACCTTACATATTCAATGTGTGAACATCTATAATGCACGGATTCTTCAAAATTGGGCAGTATGCAGTATCGGATACTGCATGGGTGCGGGTGCGGGTGCGATTCGCGTGATGCACGGATTCGCCACGCGAATCCGTGCAAAAAAAAAAAAAATCGGACTCGCGTATCCCGCACAGATACGCGACAGATACGCGTATCCCGTGCCAGATACGCGAGTCCGAATTTTTATGTTTTTTTTTTTTATAATTTTTAAAAAGTAAATCAAATAAATTAAAATACAAAAAGTAAATCATTTAATAAGTAATTATTTTTACCTTTAGCAGATTCACTGACAACATTAGAAAGCTCACGCTCAAAGCCATTTTGAATTGTTTTTGTATGACTTGTTTTATGTATTTGAATTAATTTTATGGTGATATTTGAATTGTTGTTTTTTATATTTAACAAGTGTTATATATAATAAAATATAAAATAAACAGACGTATCCTTGCCGTATCGCACCCTAACATTTTCAAAAAACCGTATCCCCGCACCCGTATCTGCCCGCACCCGCCCCCGCCCCCCCGCACCTGTGCAACATAGGTGAACATCAATTTACTTAATTCGAAAGGAGAACTTGAGACCATCCTGAAATCATTTGAAAAACCTTCAAGAAGGATGGAAGAAATTATAAGTACTGGACAGCATGCCCACGATAAACGTGGTTTAGGATATAACTTGTTCTCCCATAAGGGAAAGTTTAGTACGACGTTCATCAGGGGAGTGGAACCCATTCCTGAACCCGAAGAGACCCTGAGTTCCGGAAAGGTTACAATTGTTGGAATATAAAACGCAACGGAAGCGATAGGAGAAAAATAATTTATGAAAGGTTTTATAAACAATCCAACGTAAATAGCGGATCTATTTAGGCTTGTCAATTAATTAATTAAATAGATTAATTAACAATTTAAATATATGTATTTATGCAGTAGAATTGATGATTTATACCTTTGAAGTGAAGTGGTAGAAAAATCCCTTTTTGATCGATCGAACTCCTCTCGTACTCCTCCTTGATCATCTTGTATTTCTACCTCAAAATCTTCTAGAGTATATCCTGCCTATATCCGGATGTCATGTGAGCAACAATTTACCGGACTACTCAGATAACAAGGGGGCCGCGGCCGAACCACTTTTCTTCCAAAATTTACCATACAAATTTTCTCTCTATTTTTCTTGAATATTTATGTATTTTAGAAAAATATTGTGTTAGCTAAATTATGGAATTTAAGACACAAGTTAAGATCCACAATTAAACACAAGTAGAGAAAAAAATCGAAATTTTGTTCATGAAGAAGTCAAGAAATTGCCCCCCCCCCCATAGTCCTTTTATAGGTATTTTGGGCTACTATAAGGACCTTAAAGAGGATAAGGTAAGGACTCCCAATAGATATCATCTTTCCATATTAGGACTCTTCCTAACATAATGACTCTATTAATATCAACTTAGTCCACTAAAAGGTTGATATTGCACTTCCTACCAAAATCCCAAATTATGAAATTGAGCTCCTTTTTTAATTAATTATTTCCCGTATTTAAGATATTCCATGTCTATTAATTAATTTAAGCTACTGACAGCTTTTAATTAATTAATATATTATACATGAGTATACCACTCGAGTTTTATTATTATATCGGAAAATTAATTCCACCTGCAGGGTTTAATATAATAATCCTTTCGAGTGCCTCAATGGACATGATCAACCCGAGTGGTCGGGACAAGATTTCTAGCTATAATATTAATTAATATATAAATAATAATATTGCCCAAAATATCGAGCATATTGAGTCAATCATTTTGGCTCTCACCCATGATAAGTCAAAGCAATAAATATTAAATATATAATTAAATATTAATCACTAGAATTAAGAAATAATAATTGTCCGAGATGTACGTTCTTCTTATAGTCAGTACAGAAGAATCTATCTCACCTCGATCCTGTTCAACGTATGCCGAATACGCTAATATATGCTAATGGTCAAGACCAACCAATCTCAAGCATATACTACAACCTCTCACATAACGGTAATATTATATAGGTTGTGAACTAATTATTATTGTATAAGGGACCGATAATGTGATCCCTGTGTGACTCGATGTGTTTTCAGTTTCGGTCGGGGTAAAATATTCAAAACCCAAAACCTCCCCAAACTTTAAAATTCGGTTTCGGTTTCGGTCGGTTTCGGTTTTTAAAACTCAAAACCCAAACCCTCCCCAAATGTTTCGGTTTCGGATTAGTTCGGTCAAATTCGATTTTGACCCAAATATATTTAATTTATTTATATTTATTTAATAAAGTAATAAAAAAATTAATTATATTAATAAAACTTGTTCTAAAATAATAGATAGATCTTTAATTGATATATTTAATCATTGTTTTTATCAAAACTACAATATATGTGTAGATATATTATTTTATAAGTTTAAAAATTTTAGTCATATAAATAAAATTTTATATAATATAAATAATTCGGGTTAGTTCGGTCCAATTCGGGGTAATTCGGTTCGGTTTTAAGTTATCTAAACCCGAATTAATTCGGTTTCGGTTTCGGTTTGTAAGTTTCAAGTTCGGGGTTGCTTTCGGTCGGGGATTTTCGGTTCGATGTGGATTGGTTCGGATTGGTTGGTCGGTTTTTGGATTTCTATTAACACCCCTAACTCGACACACCACATTATCTACAATATAAAGTAATTTAGACAACATTAGCATAACCATAGCGTGAATAAATATGCAAAACATGTGATAAAATAAATTAAATATTCTCATAGAGAAAAAAAGGGTTATTAGGTAATACAAGCATAAAGTATGCTTTGACGTATACAACCCTAACAATCTCCCACTTATACTCAAAGCATGCTTTTTCAGTATACTATCTAGACTATATATATCTATCTCCCACTTATACTCAAAGCAGTGCTTCCATAGATCTCAACCCCATTCCTTCCACATGCCCTTCAAATGACTTTGAGGGCAACCCTTTTGTGAAAGGATCAGCTAGGTTGTCTTCAGATGCTATCTTGGAGACAATGATCTCCCCTCTCTTCACAAAATCTCGAATGAGATGATATTTGCGCTTGATATGTTTGCTTGATTTGTGGGCTCGTGGTTCCTTCGAATTTGCAACAACACCGTTATTATCACAATAAAGTGTAATACTCCTAAGCAAATTAGGAATCACAACCAAATCCTTTAGGAAGTACTTGAGCCATACTGCCTCTTTAGCTGCCTCTGAGGCTGCTAGATACTCGGCTTCCATGGTAGAGTCTGCTATGCATTTCTGCTTCACACTCCTCCAACTAATGGCTCCACCTCTCAAAGTGAAAACATATTCGGAAGTTGATTTCGACTTTTGTTTGTCTGAACTGAAATATGAGTCAGTGTACCCCAAAGGACAAAGTGTATCCGATTGATATACAAGCATATGCTATCTAGTCCTTCTCAGGTCCTTGAGTATATGCTTGAAAGCAATCCAATGTCCCGGTCCTGGGTTCGACTGATATCTCACCACCATGCCTACAACATGACAGATATCAGGCCTAGTGCAAAGTATATCATACATGAGGCTTCCCACTGCCGAAGTATAAGGGACCAGCTTCATGTCATCTATCTCCTTCTGTGTCCTAGGACACATAGCCTTAGATAGCTGAATTCCATGTATGTAAGGTAAGAAACCTTTCTTGAAATTCTCCATACTAAACCGCTTTAGCACCGTATCGATATAGGATGCCTGAGATAAGCACAACATCCTTTTCTTGCAATCTCGAAAGATCTTAATACCAAGGATGTGACCAGCTTCTCCCAAATCCTTTATATCGAACTGCTCAGACAGCCATACCCTCATGTATGAGAATGTAACATCCCGAGATATTCGAAATAATTACAGCGCCGTAAACCCTTTTTATAAGAGCTTACAAGTCTAATTAAAAAAAATGTAGAAATAATATAACAGTACCATAAAAAATTTTCAAAATACAAAACTAGTTTGAACAGTTCAAATGAGTCCATTATTACAACCGTCTCAAAACATCAATAAGACACGCGTACTCGAGTACTGAAAGTAAACCAGAAAGACAAGGTAACGACAATTAACATCACTGAGCCCCTTCGTCGTCATGTCGGTACTGTGGCTGTTTCCCCGTTCCTCGGCTACCTAAACATCAAAATAAATGTCCACCCCGAAGGGGTTAGCAAAACGAAGCTAGTACAAGTATCATAATACACAAATCGAATATGCAACAACAATGCATAATAAAACACACAATACGGACTTCCGCTACCAGAATCCAACAATGCGAATCCACATGATTCCATCAACATAACAAAGGGTAATCCAACGATCCAGCGCCCTCAGTATAGATCCCCATGATGATCCCATCGGACCAACTGATAAGTGGTAATTTTACCACATTTTTCTAGGATTTTATACTAGGTTTTTATCTCGTTTCGTGATTAATGTGCTCGTATTTGGCTTATTTATGATTAGTCGAGCCGTATTATGCGTTTGGATTGGTTTTAGTGTGTTTGCAGGTTTTTAGAGCCAAAAGGACCCAAAACGAGACAAAGGACCGAGAGTCGAGTCAAACGGACGGAAGAAACGGATTTTTGCAAAAGTCAGACCACCTATCGGGCCAGCCTATCGGCCGATAGGTGCATCCGAAAGGTGTCCAAGCCCTATCGAGTGAAGTCGACCGACGAACCAACTATCGGGCCAACCTATCGGCCGATAGGTGCGTCCGATAGTCTGCTCCGCGGGTTCTCGTGTTTTGACGGATTGTGACTCTTTTTGGATAGATTTTGTTTCCTAGATTAGTTCCAATCGGGAATTTAACTCCCATAGGATATATAGACCTCCTTCTAGACCTAGTTTATCATCTATCATCATTTTTTACCATCTTTTATCATCTTTTATCATCTTTAGCACACTTTAATATTTTTTTTTGGGCAAGATTAATTCCTTGGAGACAAGAACTTTTTGGAGAGCAGCAATTATTATTGTTTTTCTACTTTTTCGGAGATTGAAGACTCAGAGTTCATCCAGAAGGGTTGTAATCTCTCTTTTCATATGAATAATATGCATTCTCCATCTATTTCTTGTTTAATTTCAATTATGTCTAGCTAAATCCATTGATTGATTCTAGGGTTAGTAATTTTAATTGATGTTCACATGATGTCCCTTTGATTACCTTTTGACCTTTCATCCTAGGCTTGTGATCAAGATGTGTTAAATCTCATGCTAGATTAAAGGGCCCTTAATCGATGCATGTTAGCTAATTGATTTTGCCAGGAAGGATTAATTAATTAGTGGAAATAGTTGATGCACAATATGATTTAATCTTAAGACCTAAGTGGAGTAAGATAAATCATAGATAAATAAGTTGACGCTTTTTAAGTGATTTAAATTCTTTGAGCCCTGGCGGGAAAAAGGGTTTAAATTAACTATCTTTCTAGGTTGCCTTGATCGGAATTCTAGATCGGCTGAGTGATTATTTCTAGGATTGAATTAAAATTTGGGGAGAAGGAATCAAGTGAATGGATTGTGTGAACTCAATTAGATGATACTACCCTAGGATCAATTAGTTTTCAACTTGTGATTTTATCTTGCTAATTTGCTTTATTTGCTTGATTTAGATAATTCATCTTTTATTTAATTTTTATTTTTCGATTTTTAAAGTTAGATAATTAGAAACAAACCAAATTTTCGGATTCCTAAATAGCAGTCAAATTTTGAGTAGAGTTACTTCCTTTATTTTCGACATATCAATTCCCTTGGGTTCGACACCTTGGAAATACTTCGAGGTTTTACAAATTTTAAAATTGATCGGATTTGAAAACCATACTACGCGAATTCTAGCGATCAATTTTTGGCGCCGTTGCCGGGGAATTGATAGAAAACTTAAAGGGATAATTCGAAAAAGAAGAGATTGTTACTTTAGGTTGTATACTTTTATTATTAATATTCGATCTCATTTCCTCACTTCTTGTTTTCTCTTCCTTGTAGGCGGTGCATGATCACAAGATCCCAAGGAAAGGACTTATTTCCTTTGGATCCGGAAATCGAGAAGTCTTTGAGAAGGAAGAAGCAAGAAGCGAGAACCGAGACTATTTCTATACCTATCGTTGATACCATGGCCGGCATTGTTGACCCACCACGAGAACTCGCTCGTCCCGAGAAGATCCCTTTGAATGCCCGCTTTCGACCTAAGCTGGACGATTATCAAGAAGGAGGTTGGGGGAAGATTGATGCTAACAACTTCGAGCTTAAGCCGTACCTCATCGCTACGGTGAAGTCTCAAACATACGGAGGAGGAGTTAATGAAGATCCAAACGCTCATCTTGAGTCGTTTTTGGACATATGTGCCACCATCAAGCAAAACGGAGTGCCTCCGGGTGTCATTAAGCTCCGCCTATTCCGGTTCTCCTTAGAAGACGATGCGCTAGATTGGTACAAGAGCCTAGATCGGAAGGAAATTGGTACTTGGAGAGAGATGACTCGGTTGTTCTTATGCAGTTCTATCCTCCCTCGAAGGTGCAAAAACAAATCAACGATATCTTGCAATTCGAGCAATATGAGGATGAATACTTATACGAGGCATGGATCCGATTTAAGAAGCTACTTCGCAAATGCCCACAACATGGAATTGACAAGGAGGAAATCTACATTCGGTTTTATCGGGGTTTGACGAGGAAGGCTAGAAGAGAGTTGGACTATTCCTCGAAAGGGGGATTTCTTGCTAACGATTATGAAGAGGCCAAGAATCTCATCGAGCTAGCGGTCAACAATGATTACGAGGAGGTGACCGATAGGAAGATGACGAGAAGAAAGGTCCCATCCGGTGACGAGGACGCCTACGGTGATTTGAAGGCGAAATTTGAAAGACAACAAAAAGAGCTTGAGATGCTAAGAAAGAAGACTTTGGGAATCAATGCAGTTTTTGAAGAGCTAAACGAGCCTATTGCAATTGAGGAGGATGTAAATTACGTGCAAGGAGGAAACTTCTAGCAAGGGGGGAATAGGGGGAACTATTATCCGAACAATCGAAACCACCCTAATTTCTCCTATGCCAACCCGAACAATGCTCTTCAGCCACCACCGGGATTTAATGTGAAAAACGGGGTTATTCAAGAGTCGATTGCTAAGACACCGATGGAAGAGATGTTGGAACGATTAGAGGCGAGTCAAAAAGATTTTATTTATAAAGTAGACAAGAGGTTCGGGGCTCTTGAGCATAGCGTGACATCTATTGGAAACTCAGTGATAGCCTTGACAAAGCAGATGTCGATGGTGGAGACCCAAATGAGTCAAATGGCGAACGCCCAAGCCGGAATTCATAAGCCGGGCCATTTTCCGAGCAGTACCGAGACCAGCCCGAAGACGCAACAATGCAACGCAATCGAGCTTCGGAGTGGGACAAGGTACAGTAATCATGGGGCTGAAGTTGAGAAATCTGGAAACGAGGATGTACTAGAAACGGGAGCCGAGAACGAGAAGGCAGATGAAACGCAGCAGGCCTATCTGCCAAGACTATCGGCCGATAGACCCACCCGATACCCAGACAGAATTCCAGAAATTGAGCCTATCGACCCCCCTATCGGTCGAAAGGCTCCTTTAGGTTCGAATGTGAAGGATTTTGAGGTAAAAGCTCCATTTCCACAGCGATTGGCCAAGTCGAGATATGATGAAAAGCTTCAACGGTTTATCGACATGTTTCAAAAGGTGAATATCAACATTCCACTTCTAGACGCTTTGAGATACATGCCGGGGTACGTTAAATTCTTGAAAGACGCTGTGGCAAGCAAGAGGAAGTTGGCGAAGTTTGAAACAATAAATTTGACAGAGGAGTGTAGCGCTATCATTCAAAACAAGCTCCCGCTCAAGCAGAAGGATTCGGGACGTTTTACTTTGACATGCATGATTGGCGACTAAACGTTTAGTAATGTGTTGTGTGATCTCGGGGCAAGCATCAATCTTATGCCTCTATCCATCTTTAAGAGGTTGAAGATTGGGGAGATGAAACCGACTACCATTTCTCTACTCATGGCAGACCGGTCGATCTCTTATCCGAGGGGAGTTGTGGAGGATGTGTTCGTTAGAGTCTAACACTTAGTCTTCCCGGCCGATTTCGTAGTTCTTGATATGCCCGAGGACGAGAATCAACCATTGATCTTTGGGAGACCGTTTCTAGCGACGGGGAGAGCACTTATCGACGTCCAAGAGGGTGATCTTACCTTCCGGGTTAATGATCAAAATCTGAAAATTTCCATCTATGACGCGATGAAGAAGCCCGAGGATGCGCCCGAGGAATGTTATGAAATTGAGTCTATTATGCCGCCCCCGACCGACTTGTTGGAGCATTGCATTTCACAATCCATTTACTCACATTCCGATGTTGAAGAAATTTACGAGGATTTGCCAAAGTATGTTCGAATGTTGGAGGCGAACGAGTTTCGATCTAATGAGAGGGACGTATGCTATCTTGATGTCAACAAACCCGTTCAAGGGGGAGTTGTCGCTGAAGACCCGGAATGAATGAGGTATCGTCTAGCTAAAGACGTTAAACGTAGCACTTGTTGGGAGGTAACCCAATGTATGTATATTAGTTCATTTTATTCGTTTGTTTTCGATTGTTCGTTTGCGTGATTTTTGTAGTTTCTAGTTTCGTAGTAGCTTTATTAGTTTTGTTTAGTTCTAATCCATGCACGCCGAGTTTTGGATACTTGCAGGTCTTTAATCGCCATATCCAAGCGAAAACGGGACCAAGTTTGCGAAATAGTAAAAGTTGAAATTTTTTTTGAGACTGACGAGCCTATCGGGCGAGCCTATCGGCCGATAGGCCCGGTCGATAGGCTGAGGAAAATTAAAAAAATTAAATGTTACAAGCAGTGGTCGATAGGCAGACCCTATCGACCGATAGGTCCCGCCCGATAGTCAGGTACGTAACTTTCTGTCTGTCCTATCGGCCCAGCCTATCGGCCGATAGGCCAGCCCGATAGGACATACCCGGCCCAGTGTCCGCTTCGACTCGGTTGATTAATAACCCCTTTTATACACTTCTCCCACCCGTTTTTCACACACACACACACCTATCGGACGATAAGAAACAAGGGGCGATTTTCGCATCTGTTTTTCCTTCAAAACTCGATCAAGGTACTTAATTTCGACAGTTAATCCTCTTGTTTTTCAATTCTATACATGTTTTGAAGCACTCTGATGGATTCTTTTTGGAGTTTTGTTGAATTTCGAATTGGGGATCCACTTTTTGGGGGCTTTTGTTAGACTTTGATGTTCTTTGAATTTTATGCCCGATTGTTGATAGAATCTTGATGGAAACATGTTATCTATGCTTGATTGTTCATGGGTACTTCGAATTGTGGGATTAATTGATGAAATTGAACGAATTTTGAAAAAAACCCCCAAATTGGAAGAACCCTAATTTCGAATTTGTTGAATTGAATTGTTAATTGGGATTGATATGAGTTGAATTGTTAATGAATTAGATTGGATTGGAGAGAATTTGTCCTAATATGATCGTAGTGTGTAGTTTTGTTATTGTGGGTTGTGATTTTGATCCTTTGAATATGAAATGGGGGAGTCGAAGTTTGGGGGAGGTTGTGTGATTTGTTGATCGTAGTATATGGCTGTCGGTCTATGATTTTGATGTTTATTGGACATTATAGGACTCTTAGTCGATATTGTGGGATTATTGGATTATGTCGACACTCGTTGAATGTTTGCATTATGAGTTGCTTATTGGATATTGATTGGATGGTTGTTTTGTAGGAACTTTGAAATGGCTGGAAAGCAAAGCAAGAAGTCGAAGCCGTGTAAGGCCGGAAAGTCTAAGGCAACCACAGTGATCAGGTACTCCGTTAACAAAGCCACTCCTTTCTCTTTTCAAACTTATTCCTCCTTTGGGATGCGAAATAAGTTTGGGGGGGTGGGGGAGAAGTGCGGCTTTGTTAATTTCGGCACGTGTGAGTACCTTGTATGCCTTGTATCACTATTTGCTTGTGTTGGTGCCCGTTGTTTTTATTTGTGCTTCTCAAATGGTGTTGCGTGGATTTAGCTTTTGTTGCTTAGTTTTTAGATTTTTATGTTCATTTTCGTTTGGTGTGTTTGCTAGTTTCTATTTTTTTAGGTCGTAGTAGTTATTTGCTTTCGTGTTTGCTTTTATTTGCTTTTCATTGTTTGCTTTGATGCCTTGCTTGGGTAAATAGTTTTTTTTTAGATTTTGGTCTACTTTGCTTTTCGTGTTTGCTTTTATTTGCTTGTCTTAGTTTTTCTTTATTCGTGAATTTTTAGTGCTTCTATTTGTGTGATACCGATGTTACGACACTGTTTTTCTCTCTGAAGAAACAGTCGAGTTTTAGTCGAGTTATAGTCAGTTATTTCTGTTTTGCATAGTATTCATTTAGGTCCAAAATTTTTCGTGATTATAGAGGTCTTGGCAGATAAGAGACGATACATACTTGTTTTAAAATCACCGTCAATACGTTTGGTTACATCTTCCGGATAGTGAGTCATACTGTTTCTTTAGTCGTGTTGGCACTTAGATTGAGTTTAGAGTCGGTCAGTTTTTCCCAAAAGTCGAGATAATGTTGTTCTATGAAGGGAAGTCTAGTAACCGGGGGCATTCGCGTGACCCGTTGTTTACCCTCGCGTAAAACGACGACCCTGATTAGACTAGTGATTTAGATATTTCACATGTGCCAATGATAGGAGCCTAGTAACCGGGGTATTCGCGTGACCATTGCTTACTCGTGCAAAACGGCGACCTTGATTCGGACATGGAAATTATATATTCGAGTTGTTTCTCCGCCGTAGACGGAACTTAGTAACTAGAAGCATCCATGTGCCCCATGAGTGTCTTTTACGTCAAACGGTTTCCTAATACATGAGAATGGAAGTTCCACCCTAGGATTACCCCGATGAAACATCTCGAGATCCTAACCTAGTGGTCAACTCGAATCAAATTCTTGAACATATATATAAGGGAATATCCCGAGGTTTATTTGTTATGAAACTCGTGAAAATTGTGCCACTAGACTGTGTAACGGGACGAACTAGCTTGTTTATTTTAGCCTTTCATATTGATGGTCGATTTGACTCACGTTTTGTTAATCTTTGAGCTGGATTTTCTTCATGAACGAATGATTAGGACTGAACTTGATTACTTTGCGGAATCATTATTCTGAGTGCAGCTCGCTTTTACGACACTCGGATTATTTAGAGAGAATTACAGGATAGTATTGATTAGGTTGAACACTATGAGTTGCACGATGATTCACGACATTCTTTTTCTTTTCTTTTTGTTGTTCGGGACGAACAATGCTCAAGTTTGGGGGGTTTTGATAAGTGGTAATTTTACCACATTTTTCTAGGATTTTATACTAGGTTTTTATCTCGTTTCGTGATTAATGTGCTCGTATTTGGCTTATTTATGATTAGTCGAGCCGTATTACGCGTTTGGGTTGGTTTTAGTGTGTTTGCAGGTTTTTAGAGCCAAAAGGACCCAAAACGAGACAAAGGACCGAGAGTCGAGTCAAACGGACGGAAGAAACGGATTTTTGCAAAAGTCAGACCACCTATTGGGCCAGCCTATCGGCCGATAGGTGCATCCGAAAGGTGTCCAAGCCCTATCGAGTGAAGTCGACCGACGAACCAACTATCGGGCCAACCTATCGGCCGATAGGTGCGTCCGATAGTCTGCTCCGCGGGTTCTCGTGTTTTGACGGATTGTGACTCTTTTTGGATAGATTTTGTTTCCTAGATTAGTTCCAATCGGGAATTTAACTCCCATAGGATATATAGACCTCCTTCTAGACCTAGTTTATCATCTATCATCATCTTTTACCATCTTTTATCATCTTTTATCATCTTTAGCACACTTTTATATTTTTTTTTGGGCAAGATTAATTCCTTGGAGACAAGAACTTTTTGGAGAGCAGCAATTATTATTGTTTTTCTACTTTTTCGGAGATTGAAGACTCAGAGTTCATCCAGAAGGGTTGTAATCTCTCTTTTCATATGAATAATATGCATTCTCCATCTATTTCTTGTTTAATTTCAATTATGTCTAGCTAAATCCATTGATTGATTCTAGGGTTAGTAATTTTAATTGATGTTCACATGATGTCCCTTTGATTACCTTTTGACCTTTCATCCTAGGCTTGTGATCAAGATGTGTTAAATCTCATGCTAGATTAAAGGGCCCTTAATCGATGTATGTTAGCTAATTGATTTTGCCCGGAAGGATTAATTAATTAGTGGAAATACTTGATGCACAATATGATTTAATCTTAAGACCTAAGTGGAGTAAGATAAATCATAGATAAATAAGTTGACGCTTTTTAAGTGATTTAAATTCTTTGAGTTCTCAAGCGAAAAAGGGTTTAAATTAACTATCTTTCTAGGTTGCCTTGATCGGAATTCTAGATCGGCTGAGTGATTATTTCTAGGATTGAATTAAAATTTGGGGAAAAGGAATCAAGTGAATGGATTGTGTGAACTCAATTAGATGATACTACCCTAGGATCAATTAGTTTTCAACTTGTGATTTTATCTTGCTAATTTGCTTTATTTGCTTGATTTAGATAATTCATCTTTTATTTAATTTTTATTTTTCGATTTTTAAAGTTAGATAATTAGAAACAAACCAAATTTTCGGATTCCTAAATAGCAGTCAAATTTTGAGTAGAGTTACTTCCTTTATTTTCGACATATCAATTCCCTTGGGTTCGACACCTTGGAAATACTTCGAGGTTTTACAAATTTTAAAATTGATCGGATTTGAAAACCATACTACGCGAATTCTAGCGATCACCAACGCATGGTGGAAAACCCGTCCAACGATCCAGCGCCCTCAGCATAGATCTCCATGATGATCCCGTCGGACCAACGCATAGTGGACATCCGATCCAGCGCCCTCAGCATAGATCACGTGATCTCACAGGATCAACACAACATACACGAACACAACTATGCATACACATATGCAAAAATAGATATGTCCATCCATATGAACATAAAATCAATCAATAACGATATAATGACAATTCAACTGGAATGACCTCATGTCCAACAACATGAATAACAATATGTATTATCAAAATCCTCAATATTAAACCAATATTCAAAATACGATACATGCCTTAGAAATGGCGATAAGGGTTGCTACTACGGAAAAGAAATCTTTAACCAGCTCGAAGAACTCTCACTCGATCAATCCACCAAAAACCGAACCTTCAACGAACAATAACACTGGTATAACTAACGTTTCCGGATAATCGTTTTAATCATCATAAGAACATCAAAAGGGCGTAATATCCCCAATCATACAAGGTTACTAATCTGCCCTATACCATTTTGGAGTTGAATCAACATTAGGATACTAACCCGACAAAAGCTCATAGTATCCCATCTAAGATCAAATGCATCTTACGGTCGAATTCTTCAATATACCACAAGACAATTCTTCTTACAATGATTCTAATCATACTCTTCATTAATCCAAAGCAGCAAGATATCGGAATTACCCCAAAGAACACTGTAAGAACTTATTTACTAGGTTTACTTGATTATCATCTTCTTCTTTAAGGAAATAAATCCTAAGTTCAATCCATCAAATGTCCCAATACGCATTATTTCATCATGTAATACGTAAGAACTTGTTAATATCCATAAACTTGCCATAATCAGGTTCGTAGCCTCATGATACCATGTTTAGGAGTCCAAACACTACAAGGTTCAATTAATATTCTAAACAACGAAGAAGAGCCGAAACATAACCGAAATTATACTTCTAACAACATGATGTTCGACTATGCCTGAATATAACTGAATTGATAATCTCAAAACATGCTCAAAGCATCCCTAAGAATACATAATCTAGTTGGTGAAGAATCACCTACCTCAAAATGGTGAAGAACAAGGAGAAACTTGAAGAAACTCAACACCGAGAGCTTGAATACCAATCCCCAATGGTCTATGATCTTCAAACTTGAGCTAGGATGATGATATGAGAGCTATATGGTGAGGGATAATCTTCAGAGCATGAAAATCGGCCAAGGTAGAAGTTAGAAATGAAGTGGGGGTCGAGTTCTATAAATAGAATTATGAGCCATTACGTACGTTACCAGAAGTCTATTACGTACGTAACCTTATTAGCGTACGCTATACTCGAACATTAGCGTACGTTAACGTCTGGCCAGAGCTCACTGGATTGTTTCTGGTATTGGCTTACGTACGTTATCTTAAAGGTTTTACGTACGTTAAAACTACACCTTAGTATACGTTAAAACTACCCCTTGGCCTACGTTAAGTCCGTTGACTTGCATAGCTGGAAAGCCGTCCAGGTTCACGCGAGTGATCTCCTCGCATCTTCTCCAGGCCCCACACGCCGACCGTTGTCTGATTCTGAGTTGACTATGTTTACGTACGTTAAGCTACACCTATAACGTACATTATACTACAGTCGTAGCGTACGTTATGGTCATCCTTTAGCGTACGTTAAGACGTGCAGGATTATGCATGCATGCATGGGAAAGGAATACAAAAATGTAGGGATACGAATACGGGAAACTGATCGTCGATTAATATGTTACAAGATCGAATACAGGATAAATACACCTTAATTATCCGGGCATTACATACTACCCCTCTAAAAAGAAGTTTCGGCCCGAAACTTAAAACGAAAACAATTCCAGGTATCTCGACTTCATACTATCTTCAGTCTCCCAAGTTGCTTCTTCGACTCCATGTCGAGACCACTGAACTTTTACCAAGGAGATCGGTTTATTCCTCAATTGCTTGACTCGACTCTCAAGTATCTTGATTGGCTTTTCTTCAAACGAGCCATCATTAGCCATTTCAATCTCGCCAAAATCTATGATATGACTGGGATCCGGTACATATTTCCGCAATTAGGATACGTGGAATACATTATGAACGTGACTCAGTGATGGCGGTAAAACCAACCTGTATGTCAATTCCCCAACTCTTTCAAGGATCTCGAATGGCCCGATATATCTCGGACTCAGCTTTCCTTTCCTCCTAAATCGGAAAATTTCCCGAGTGGGAGAAACCTTCAATAATACATGGTCCCCAATCTCAAACTCCAACGGGCGATAGCGCACATCTGCATAAGACTTCTGTCGACTCTGGGCAGTCAACAGCCTTTCGCGAATCAGGGCTACCTTCTCTTGAGTCTGAACTATCAATTCTGGTTCCGTCCCGATTAAGTCGGAAGAATCATCCCAACACAGGGGCGATCGGAATCTTCTCCCGTACAACACTTCAAACGGTGCCATCTTAATGGAATCATGCCAACTATTGTTATAGGTGAATTCAATCAATGGCAAATGAACCTCCCAATCGGTTGACCAATCTAAGGCACAATCTCTAAGCATATCCTCTACTGTCTGTATAGTCCTCTCGGACTGACCGTCCGTCTGAGTATGATAGGCTGTGCTAAAGTTCAGCTCAGTTCCCAAGGCCTTATGAACTGCCTTCCAAAAATGCGACACGAAGCGACCATCTCGATCCGAAATAATGGTCTTCGGAGTACCATGCAATCGAACTATTTCCGCAATAAACACTCGTGCTAATTTCTTGGGTCCCCAAGTGTCTTTAATTCCTAGAAAATGAGCCGACTTGGTTAGGTGATAAACTACAACCCAAATCATATTCATTCCCGTCTTAGTCCTTGGCATATTGGTGATGAAGTCCATCGATATATCCTCCCACTTCCACTCAGGGATCGGAAGTGGCTTTATCATCCCGGCAGGCCGTTGATGTTCAATCTTAACCTGCTGACAGGTTAAACATTTCGAAACATATTCAGCTACGTCCTTCTTCATATTTCCCCACCAGAAAATTTGTTTTAGATCCTTATACATCTTACTGGTGCCCGGGTGAATAGAATAGGGCGCGCTGTGAGCTTCCTTCAGAATTGTCTGCCTCAAAACATCATCATCGGGAATGCACAATCGATTCCGAAATCTCAGAACTCCATCATCTTGTATCACGAATCCTGGGGCCTTCCTTTTCTTTGCTTCGTCACATAACCGAAGAATCAGAGAATCATTCAACTGCTTAGATTTGATTTCCTCGACTAGTGACGAAGTTAGTTCCATCACGTATAGTTGCCCTTGGATTCCTTGTGACCATACTTCAATCCCTTCGCGGATCAGTTCTCGTTGAATGCTGGTTTGGGACGTAAGCGCTTCCAACACTCGAAGATAAACAGGTTTGTGGCTCAGTGCATCAGCTACCACATTTGCTTTGCCTGGATGATAAAGAATCTCCATATCGTAATCCTTGATTAATTCCAGCCACCTTCTCTGCCTCATATTTAATTCCTTCTGACTGAAAATATACTTAAGGCTCTTATGGTCTGTGAAGATCTGACAATGAGTGCCGTACAAATAATGTCGCCAAATTTTCAAAGCAAAGACCACAGCTGCTAACTCCAGATCATGAGTCGGGTAATTAACTTCGTATGGTTTCAACTGTCAAGAGGCATAGGCAATCACCATATCCTTTTGCATCAACACACATCCCATACCCTGATTTGAAGCGTTGCTGTATACCATGAATCCCTCGGTTCCATCTGGTAACACTAGTATAGGTTCTATCGTCAGTCTTCTCTTAAGTTCATCAAAACTAGCCTGGCACTTCTCATTCCATAGGAATTTCTGAGTCTTCTGCAACAGCTAAGTAAGCGGACGAGCAATTTTGGAAAATCCTTCAACAAAACGGTGATAATATCCAGCAAGTCCTAAAAACTTCGAACTTCTTTCACATTAATAGGAGATTCCCATTCCAAGATTGCTTCGACTTTCTTCGGATCTACCTGAACTTCGTCAGCTGATATCGCATGCCCAAGGAAGGTTACTTCCTTAAGCCAGAACTCGCATTTCGAAAGTTTCGCATAAAGCTGTTCATTCCTCAAAGTGCTCAAAACGATACGCAAATGCTCTGCATGTTCCTCTGTGTCTTTAGAATAGATCAAGATGTCATCAATGAAAACGACCACAAATTTATCCAAGTATTCTAAGAATACTCGATTCATCAATTGCATGAATACTGCAGGAGCATTGGTAAGTCCGAATGGCATCACCACGAACTCATAGTGCCCGTACCGGGATCTGAAAGCAGATTTCGGTATATCCGATTCCTTAATTCTCAACTGGTGGTATCCTGATCGCAAGTCAATCTTCGAGAATATTCTGGCCCCCTGCAGTTGGTCAAACAAGTCGTCGATCTATGGTATAGGATACTTGTTCTTGATCGTCACCTTGTTTAGGTCTCTGTAATCAATACATAATCGGAGGGATCCATCTTTCTTCCGGACAAAGAGAACGGGTGCTCCCCAAGGAGAAACGCTAGGTTGAATGTAACCCTTATGCAATAATTCCTCCAGCTGCTTATTTAGTTCATACATCTCGGTTGGCGCCATACGGTATGGTGTTCTGGAAATAGGAGTGGCTCCAGGCTCTAATTCGATATTGAACTCTACTTCTCTCCGCGGAGGTAACCCAGGTAGTTCGTCAGGGAATACATCTGAGAATTCATTCACAACTGGAATAGATGAGATTTCTACTCCTTCTTCTTTCTTCATGGCATAACACCACAATCCGTGACAACCCTGATTCAGTAATTTCACTGCTTTCATGACTTTGATCAATTTTCATGAGCTTTCCGGTCTCCATCCTTTGAATAAATATTCAGATCCATCATCAGCAATGATAGAAATGACTCTCTTTCGGTAATTTAAAATAGCCCATAACGGTTGATCCAATCGTCTCCGAGAATTAGATCGTCACCATGGATGTCGACTACAATAAGATTTGATGGCCAATCTTTCCCTCCTATAGACACTGGAAAATCTCTAGTTTCTGGGGTTCCCACAATTCTCTCTCCGCTCGGTAATCCCACAACATAAGGCTCACAATTATACAAACACGAGATTTTCAAACGATTAATATAGTTCAATGATATGAAAGAATGCGTAGCTCCTGAATCGAATAAGACACTAACTAGTTGCAAAAGGATCTGAATTGTACCTGATGCAATAGCGGTGTTTTGATTGTCTGACCTCCTCATCTCGTAAAGGTGCGGAGGAACGGACCCAGCACTGGACGCCTCTATTTTCCCAACATTCTGCTGCTAGAATCTACTTTGTTGTGTCTGGTTCACACTTGCCTCTTTCGGAACCGGTGCAGGAGTGCGAGTACCAATAGATCTAGTCACATTTCCACAAAAAGTCGCACGATGGCCTTCCTGTACGCACTCGAAACAGGTCACAGAAGGTGCGTAGCAATCACGCCGGACATGCCCTGATTTACCACAATTATAACATTTCTTCGCTGCGTCTGAAACGATTGATGCTATCCGGAACTTCTTTCCGCCTCAGGAAGGATGCGGAGGTCTCCTAGATGAATGAAATGAAGACTGGACCTTGCGGGGCCCACCACTCTTGTTCTCCGAGAAGTTGCCAGACACTTTCTGCATCTTTGCCTCCGTCGATTTCTCCACCGCTGCCTCTTTTATGTCGTAGGCCAATGCTTTGTCCTGATACTGTCGCAAGGTAGCACATTCAAATCCGGACATATATTGCTGAATCTCGGGTTTCATCCGCATGTCAAAATTGAAAATCCTTTCTGCCTCGGTCCTGACCAAGTGTCGCACACAGTCAGCTGGTGATTAAAAGTCTTGATTATATCTGTCACAGATGCCTCCGAACTCTGTCGGGAGAAAAACTCTCGGACTCTAGCCTCTCAAACGGGACGAAGACAATATTGTGCTTCCATCATTAATCTGAATTCCATCCAGTCAGCATTATGATCCTCAGGTCGAACAACCTCCCACCAGTCAAAAGCTTCCCCGGTCAGAAAATACTGGGCGATAGGAACTTTTCGGTCATCGGGACAGTTGATCCCCGCAAATATCTTCTCCAATTCCTTCAGCCAGTGATCCCAAGTAATCATCTCAGCAGAACTGTCAAATTTTGGCGGGGGTAATTTTACCACCTCCATAAGCCACTTGTCTCCCCGATTATCCTCGTTGCGCTGCTGGCCCATCGCGGTCTGCATGCGGTCAACCACTTGAGCGAACTGGGTCATCTGAGCGACCACCTGCTGAAGCACCCCTAGCATGTTAGGGTTTGCGTTATCGTTCGCTTATCCCTGTTGTCCTCCAGAATAGAAATCGGTTCGACTAGACGATAATTCTGGAGTAGTCGCCGAATCCTCCTGTCTTGCATTACCACGTCCGCGTCCACATCCACGACCTCCCCTCAACATACTGTAAATACAATTAATCAATATCCAGGGCAAAATTTTCTAAAAGAAAGTCCGTCAATATTCACAAAACAGAAATTAAGTAAAACGGTAGTATAAGAGATTAGGAGACTTACAACCAAGATCCACATGACGACGCTGGCTGAGCAATGATGCTACAAACGACCCATAAATCAAATAACGTAAATGGACCCAACTAAACCCGACTGCCAAGATATCCATGAATCTTAGCTCTGATACCATATTCTGTAACACCCCGAGATATTCGGAATAATTACAGCGTCGTAAACCCTTTTTATAAGAGTTTATAAGGCTAATTAAAAAAAATGTAGAAATAATATAACAGTACCATAAAAAAATTCAAAATACCAACCATTTCGAACAGTTCAAATGAGTCCATTATTACAACCGTCTCAAAACATCAATAAGACACGTGTACTCGAGTACTGAAAGTAAACCATAAAGACAAGGTAACGACAATTAACATCACTGAGCCCCTTCGTTTTCATGTCGGTACTGTGGCTGTTTCCGCGCTCCTCGGCTACCTGAACATCAAAACAAATGTCCACCCCCGAAAGGGTTATCAAAACGATGCTAGTACAAGTATCATAATACACAAATCGAATACGCAACAACAATGCATAATAAAACACACAATACGGACTTCCGCTACCAGAATCCAACAATGCGAATCCACATGATTCCATCAACATAACAAATGGTAATCCAACGATCCAGCGCCCTCAGTATAGATCCCCATGATGATCCCGTCGGACCAACGCATGGTGGAAAACCCGTCCAACGATCCAGCGCCCTCAGCATAGATCCCCATGATGATCCCGTTGGACCAACGCATAGTGGACATCCGATCCAGCGCCCTCAGCATAGATCACGTGATCTCACAGGATCAACACAACATACACGAACACAACTATGCATACACATATGCAAAAATCGATATGTCCATCCATATGAACATAAAATAAATCAATAACGATATAATGACAATTCAACTGGAATGACCTTATGTCCAACAACATGAATAACAATATGTATTATCAAAATCCTCAATATTAAACCAATATTCAAAATACGATACTTGCCTTAGAAATGGCGATAAGAGTTGCTACTACGAAAAAGAAATCTTCAACCAGCTCGAAGAACTCTCACTCGATCAATCCACCAAAACCCGAACCTTCAACGAACAATAACACCGGTATAACTAACGTTTCCGGATAATCATTTTAATCATCATAAGAACATCAAAAGGGCATAATATCCCCAATCATACAAGCTTACTAATCTGCCCTATACCATTTCGGAGTTGAATCAACATTAGGATACTAACCCGACAAAAGCTCATAGTATTCAATCTAAGATCAAATGCATCCTACGGTCGGACTCTTCAATATACCACAAAACAATTCTTCTTACAATGATTCTAATCATACTCTTTATTAATCCAAAGCAGCAAGATATCGGAATTACCCCAAAGAACACCGTAAGAACTTATTTACTAGGTTTACTTGATTATCATCTTCTTCTTTAAGGAGATAAATCCTAAGTTCAATCCATCAAATGTCCCAATACGCATTATTTCATCATGTAATACGTAAGAACTTGATAATATCCATAAACTTGCCATAATCAGGTTCGTAGCCTCATGATACCATGTTTAGGAGTCCAAACACTACAAGGTTCGATTAATATTCTAAACAACGAAGAAGAGCCAAAACATAACCAAAATTATACTTCTAATAACATGATGTTCGACTATGCCTGAATATAACTGAATTGATAATATCAAAACATGCTCAAAACATCCCTAAGAATACGTAATCCAGTTGGTGAAGAATCACCTACCTCAAATGGTGAAGAACAAGGAGAAACTTGAAGAAACTCAACACTGAGAGCTTGAACACCAATCACCAATGGTCTATGATCTTCAAACTCGAGCTAGGATGATGATATGAGAGGTATATGGTGAGGGATAATCTTCAGAGCATGAAAATCGGCCAAGGTAGAAGTTAGAAATGAAGTGGGGGTCGAGTTCTATAAATAGAATTATGAGCCATTACATATGTTACCAGAAGTCTATTACGTACGTAACCTTATTAGCGTACGCTATACTCGAACATTAGCATACGTTAACGTCTGGCCAGAGCTCACTGGACTGTTTCTGGTATTGTCTTACGTACGTTAGCTTAAAGGTTCTACGTACGTTAAAACTACACCTTAGCGTATGTTAAAACTACCATTTAGCGTACGCTATGCATAGATGGAAAGCCGTCCAGGTTCATGCGAGTGATCTCCTCGCATCTTCTCAGGCCCCACATACCGACCCTTGTCTGATTCCGAGTTGACTATGTTTACGTACGTTAAGTTACACCTATAATGTACGTTATACTACAGTCGTAGCATACGTTATGTTCATCCTTTAGCATACGTTAAGACGGGCAGGATTATGCATGCATGCATGGTAAAGGAATACAAAAACGTAGGGATACAAATACGGGAAACTGATCATCGATTAATATGTCACAAAGTCGAATCTTACAAGATCGAATACAGGATAAATACACCTTAATTATCCGGGCATTACAGATAATACATTCACATTGTTTCCAATTAGAAGTATATCATCTACGTACAGTACAAGAAACACTAGCACGTTTCTATCACACTTTTTGTATACACATGCCTCACTAGGACACTGTTCAAAACCATACGATTGAATAACCTCACCAAATCGCATGTTCCAAGACCTTGATGCTTACTTAAGACCATAAATGGCTCTTTTAAGCTTGCACACTAAGTGCTCCTCTCCTTCAGCAATGAATCCCTCAGGTTAGCGCATATAGATTTCCTTATAAAGACTCCCATTCGAGAACGCAATCTTGACATCCATCTGCCAAATCTCCATATCCAAATGCGCAGCTATAGCTAAGAGAATCCGGATTAATTTAAGCATGGCTACCGGCAAAAAGATCTCATCGTAGTCGATGCCCTCCTTTTGAGTGTAACATTCCCCTTCGATCCTCTCTTACACTTGTAAACCTACTTACTTCCAATGGGTTTCACTCCATTGGGTAGCTTTACTAGCTCCCACACTTGATTAGAATCCATAGATCCCATTTCCAATTCTATTGCTATTTGCCAGGATTCACCATCCTTGTCTTGAACTGCCTGCTTATACGTATATAGATCCATTTCATCCTGGTCCGAGGAGTGGTCCGAAGACGCTCCCACGCTAATGAAATGATCAGGTTGACGAACAACCCTCCCACTACGATGAGGCGTGTCCTTGGTTTGCGTATCCACAATAGTGTCGATACGTAGTACACTAGGTGTTTGTACAATTGGTATTGTCGAAATCCCGCCCCTAAGTTCTTATAGAATGACCTCACTCCTAGGCTTGTGGCTTATTACGAAGTCCTCCTCTATGGACCGGGCATTGGTTCTAACAATGACCTTCTGATCTTTAGGATTATAGAATAAGCCACCTTTTGTTCCCTTCGGATATCCTACAAACACTCGTACTTCTGTACGAGATGCCAACTTATCAGCTTCCTTATTCAGCACGTGTGCTGGCGAACCCCAAATCCAAACATGTCCCAGACTGGGCTTGCACCCATTCCACAGTTCTGTGGGTGTTTCTGGAACTTATTTCGAAGGCACCAATTTTAGAAATGTACGCCTCTGTTTCCAAGGCGTATCCCCAAAACGAAATAGGCAAATCAGAATAACTCATCATTGACCTATCTATCTCCAATAAAGTGCGATTCCTTCATTCAACAACACCATTTTGTTGTGGTGTACCAGGCGCAGTGAGCTGGGAAGTAATCCCCTCATGTGCCAAGAAATCTAAAAACTCTCCACTAAGATATTCGCCAAAACAATCAGATCGTAGTGAATTGATACTCTGTCCATGACGTTTCTTCGTTTCAGCCTTGAATTCTTTGAACTTATCAAAAGATTCAGACTTACGTCGCATCAAATAGATGTATCCGTATCTCGAATAATCATCTATAAATGTGATGAAATATTCGAAATCACCTTTAGCCTGGATGTTCATTGGACCACATACATCGGTGTGTATCAATTCCAATACCTTTTGTGCATGATTTCCTTTGCTTTGGAAAGCCTTTTTAGTCATTTTTCCTTCCAGACAGGATTCACAAATTGGAAATGACTCAACTTGGAGTGAATCCAATGAGTTATCGCTCACCAATCTTTGAATCCTTCTAAGGTTAATATGACCCAATCGTAAATGCCACAAATATGTTTGATTTATGCTCGAAGGTTCTTTTCTTTTATTAGGATTAGTCAAAGAATTAAGCAATTTATGCAAGGGAGTTGGTGCAGCATTAATGACATAAAGTCCTTCACTATTAGTACTCGTGCAAACATATTCATCATTTCTTTTAATAATAGCATTATCTCCAAAAGAAACTGAATATCCATCACAACGCAATTTATAAACTGAAATTAAATTCATTCTAAAATCAGGTACTAATAACACATTATTTAGGACTAGAATCCTATCATTAACTTTTAACTGCACGACTCCCACTGCAATAACCTTCAGTCTGGAATAGTCGCCCAACTTATTGTAATGTCATCCGCACTAAGCACCTTGGTTACTTGGACCCCCTGCGAGTCATAACAAACATGATCAGTGGAGCCCGAATCTACTATCCACGAAGTGATAGAATAGGCAGCCAAACATGTTTTGACTACTAGTGCATGAGACGTACCTTTCTTAGGACAGTCACTCTTGAAATACGCCTTCAGACCACACTTATAGCATTTGCCCTTCGGATTTTTGTTTGCCTCGGCTTGAGGAGCCTTGGACTGAGGAACCTTCCCCTTAGCTTTGAAGGTTGTCACTTGCTATTGCCAACATACTTTTTATTCTTTCTCCATTTGGGTTTTGAAGAAGCAGCACCGGTTGCCGCAAGAATTTGATGATAACCTTGTTTGAAGAGACCTTCAGCAGATTGAATCTCTGTCAGAAGTTCCACCAAAATGTATGTCCTACGATTCATATTGTAGTTAAGGCGGAACTACTCAAAGCTTCTTGGTAAGCTGCCCAAGATAATATCGACATGCGACTCCGTATTGATAGTAGCCCTCAGTATGCTCAGTTCGTTCAAATGAGACATCATTTTCAGAACATGACCCCTTACTGGAGTCTCTTCAGACATTTGGGTTGTCATAAACGCCCTCATTGCATTTTGCCTTGCCGCCCGGTTCGGATGACCGAAAATCTCAGTGAGATTTCTCATCATCTCCGCGGCTGAGCCCATCGTCTGATGCTGATGCTGCAATACATTTGTTAATGAAGCCAAAATGTAACAGCGAGCCATCTCAACAGACTTCTTCCATTTTTGGAATTCATGCAACTCTCTAGGAGTGGCATCCGGTTCTGGTTCCATAGGACTTTTCTCAGTCAACACAAATTTATGCCCCTCGACAGTCAGGACAATGTCAAGATTTCTTTTCCAATCAGCAAAGTTAGTGCCATCAAGTTTATTTTCTTTAAGAATAACAGCTAGTGGATTGAAAGACATCTGAGAATAAAATTAAAAACATCATTCATCACATAATTTGACGCAAAATATATTGAAAAAACCTTAAAACACAATATATATGCAGTCAACCAACACCTCGAAAAAATTGCATATGCAAGCCACGTTAGTGTGGACGTTTACATATACATTTTCCAAGTAGATTTTAACGTCTTTAATTTTACTATCTAGTCAAGATGTGTTTTGACAAGTAAAATTAATAGTTGGTTCCTCTTGATCATGTATTAAATTAACATAGACTCCGATGGGGAGCTTATTAATTAATACACATAAGTGAACACCATAATTTAAAAAACTTTAGAATATTATTTATTGATGATAGTCCTACAGATGGAGAGGTCCTATCATAAAAAATAATATTCACCTTTTTGTTATCTAATTAAAGTTCAAAACTAGTGAGCTAATAATCAGCACATCCGATGTGGAGGAAGACTCTAATGTCAACGCGCATGCTAATTATTTCACAATTTAAACCAATTATAAGGCCAATTTGATTTTGAAAAATCAATTTTTAAAACCACTTAGTTATTTTGAAAAATAAGGTTTTTAATTTTCTCACGCATATATCCATACATGCCATACATCAAAACAATAAAAACCAAGAAATAAAAAAAATAGATAATTAAATCTAATTATCATGGCTTTTATTCCTCGTTTTGAATAACGAGAAAATCCCCGGTTGCCTGCTCCCACTGCTTCAAGCATCTCGTCACCTCCTCCCGATTGGGACACAAAAATTCCATATTTAGAAACTTTCTTCCGAGCAACATTAATTGCATAAGAAATATCTAAACTAATTTTATTGTGCCCCAACGGACGACGAATATACAAACAGGACCATACTCCGGACGACTCGACCCGCTAACCCGACCTGCGCCCGGAGCAGACCAGGTGCTCGGCCGAGACCACTACTTTGGCCGAGTCCCAATCGGCAACTGCCTGGTCTCGGTCGGTTCGTCCGATCGGGACTCCTTTTTGCGTTGGACTTCTTTTCCTTCGCACTTTTGTGTATCCAACTCGATTATAATTTTACAGAAATAAAATATATAGAATTTACAACAAAATTACAAGGAAAAAATAAATCCTATTCTACCCATAGATTTTCTCATGGGAAAAACTTATACATGCCTCAAAATCGGGCCGAATTACCAAAAAACAATGCGTAAATAAATAAAATCACATAGCCATGATAATTGGATCATATTCTCCTGCAAGACAATTTCTAGCAAAATTTTCCAAACATCATACCATATGAATATATAAATTTAAATTGCTAGCAAATTAATCACAAAATTAAGTAAATTGAACAGGACCTAAAGACCGTCTCCGATACCAATTGTTGGAATATAAAACGCAGCGGAAGCGATAGGGGAAAAATATTTTATGAAAGGTTTTATAAACAAATCAACGTAAATAGCGGATCTATTTAGGCTTGTCAATTAATTAATTAAATAGATTAATTAATAATTTAAATATATGTATTTACGCAGTAGAATTGGTGATTTATACCTTTGAAGCGAAGTGGTAGAAAAATTCATTTTTGGTCGATCGAACTCCTCTCGTATTCCTCCTTGATCTTCTTGTATTTATACCTCGAGATCTTCTAGAGTATATCCCGCCTATATCCAGATGTCGTGTGGGTAACAATCTACCGGACTACTCGGACAACAAGGGGGCTACGACCGAACCACTTTTCTTCCAAAATTTACCTTACAAATTTTCACTCTATTTTTCTTGAATATTTATGTATTTTAGAAAAATATTGTGTTAGATAAATTATGGAATCCAAGACATAAGTCAAGATCCACAATTAAACACAAGTATAGAAAAAATCGAAATTTTTGTTCATGAAGAAGTCAAGAAATCCCTCCCCCCCCTCCCCAAATAGTCATTTTATAGGTGTTTTGGGCTACTCTAGGGACTTTAAGGAGGATAAGGTAAGGACTCCCAATAGATATCATCTTTCCATATTAGGACTCTTCCTAACATAATGACTCTATTAACATCAACTTAGTCCACTAAAAGGTTGATATTGCACTTCCTACCAAAATCCAAATTACGAAATTGGGCTCCTTTTTGAATTAATTATTTCCCGTATTTAAGATATCCATGTCCATTAATTAATTTAAGCTACTGACAACTTTTAATTAATCAATATATTATACATGAGTATACCACTCAAGTTTTATTATTATATCAGAAAATTAATTCCACCTGCAGGGTTTAATATAATAATCCTTTCGAGTGCCTCAAGAGACATGATCAACCCGACTGGTCGGGACACGATTTCTAGCTATAATATTAATTAATATATAAATAATAATATTGCCCAAAATATCAAGCATATTGAATCAATCATTTTGGCTCTCACCCATGATAAATCGAAGCAATAAATATTAAATATATATAATTAAATATTAATCACTAGAATTAAGAAATAATAATTGTCCGAGATGTACGTTCTTCTTATAGTCAGTACAGAAGAATCTATCTCACCTCGATCTTGTTCAACGTATACCGAATAAACTAATATATGCTAATGGTCAAGACCAACCAATCTCAAGCATATACTACAACCTCTCACATGACGGTCTAATGTTATATAGGTTGTGAACTAATTATTATTGTATAAGGGACCGATAATGTGATCTTCTGTGTGACTCGACACACCACATTATCTACAATATAAAGTAATTTGGACAACATTTGCATAACCATAGCGTGAATAAATATGCAAAACATGTGATAAAATGAATTAAATATTCTCATAGATAAAGATCGGGGAATTAGGTAATACAAGCATAAAGTATGTTTTGATGTATACAACCCTAACAATAGCTGCCCCACCTCGTACAACAAAAGCAGCGGAAATCTCAGCCTCCCAGACCTGTAAGACACAATGACCATCAACAGTATGCTCCTCGAGCATACCAACAGATTCAGCAGCTATCGAGAAAGAATGTTGTATCTAAGTATCAGAGGCACACACCGCTGTACTACCAAAAGTACAGTGTACCTAGATACTGGATACAGGAGCCTAGATACCCATCCAGGAAGCAGGCTACCGCGCAGTACCACCAACAGATCTGGGAATCCAACTGGAAACCTAGAAGGCAAGCTGTAAGACCAAACAAAATAGTTCCCCTGTAATACCCGGTTGTAAATTCATTCATTATCATTCAGTAATTGTCACTCAGTAATTTTTCACTCATTAATGATCATTCATCATTCATGTTCATTCATTTATATTCATCGTTGGCGTACTTGGAGCCATGTATCAGTTACCGATCGTCATTCAACTCTGTTTGAGAATCGAGATGAGAGTATTATCATAATCATTGTGATTGGTAGTCTTGTGTTGGAAGTATCACCTATTGCATGTTATTGGACTTAATTACATTCATACAAGTATTGTATGTCGGATCATTCATCATTTGTAATGAGAAGATGGAGTTGTCAGATTTGTCATTTCCAGCAGTAAGTTACGGCCGTAACTGATCATGCATTACAGTTGTAACATGCATTCGTAGAATTTGTGTCTTTCTGGACGAAGATGTCATACGGCCATAAGTCATACTAGTTACGGCTATAAGCAGAAAGGTATGGTCGTATGATTTGGAGACTATGGCCGTAGTATGCATTCGTTTGTGCAGGAAGGTGTTGTCAACGAAGACAACTTCCGCCTGTAAGTTCGGCAGGATACGGCCGTAGGTGTTGTTGTTATGGCCATAAAGTATTTCTGGTATGGCCGTAAATCGGTCAGTGCGTTCATTATCAGCTTTTGACGAAGTGTTATTACGGCCATATGTAATGGATATTACGGCCGTAAGGCCGTTGACTTGGGAAGTTACGGTTGTAGGGTGGCAGAGTTACGGCCATAACTCTGCGCAGTATTTAAAGACATAAAAGGGATTTTTATGCTCATTTCACCACTTCTTCATTTTGGTTCCGAGAGAGAAATATTGTGGGAGAGATTTTTCCTCATCAAACACTTATGTGTTTGGGTTTAATCATCTTTATTCTGTTGTGGAGTTTGGGAAGTCGATTAATACGAATTTCGACGGATCGAAGAGGTTGGATCTTCAAAGGTAATTTTCTCCAAACCTTAGATTTCGATTTTAAGATGGAATATGATGTTTTGGATGTGATAATCATGTTATATGAAGAGATATACATATGATTATGAGTTGGTATGAATATTCATTAGATTATTTAAGGATTATTCAATACCCTTTTGAAATGTTGATTTTGGAATTGGGGGTTTCGATTAAATATTGTGGGAATCTCGAAATTGTGTATTCATATTGGACTGTTGATTGTATCGAGGATGTTTTGTGAATTGAATAACTCCTTGGAGGTTTGGTATCTATATAATCGAGATTGGTTACTAGGACGTTTGTTCGAGGAAGGACTTTTCTTCACCGGTATTTGTGTAAGTTAATTCTTACTCGATTAAAAGGATACTCATTCCTTTTGTTGTTGATCATTCATATTCATAATTAATTCATGGTATATTAATCATCTTGAGACTTGTAACTATCAAACTAATCATTCAATTCATGTGGAACGATGGTTCCAATCATTTCAGTGAGTTATCATTCATTTCATTATTACTTCATCTCGATGAGTCATTCTTGACACTTGTCGGATTGTTATTCATTAATATTCATCATCGGTCACTTTTGTTCGTGTGACCTTCTGGGATCATATTGCGTGGCCGGGTGGTTATGTGTGGAATATTTAGTCAGGCACACGATAGTCATGTGATGCGGGTTCACCGACACAATGGACTGTGCACACGGTAACGTGCCTCCGTGAGACTAATTAAGTACAAGTGCGGGTGTGTCCGGACACTCATCTTGTGCACTTGCACGTCCCATTACGGGCATACTATGATGCCCCTCTTCAGCTTAATTTCATAACTAAGATATGTAATGATTGTGTTTATTCAATTCTTGAGGATTGTTGTTCTGTGTAACTGACCCCATTGGGGATGTTTTTTTTAGGTCATGGCAAGGAAAAAGCACGGGAAGAGAACGTTGACGGTGAGGAGTCCCAGTGATACTAGTAGGGGTGTTGCGAAATTCGGTGAACGCAAGTGCACGTTGTCGTAAACAAGTAATAAAGAGATGAGTAAGATATCGTTCCCACGAGGACTGACTTACTAACTACCCATTTATGAGTATTCTAATTTTATCTGAACTATCGAATTTGGAGGTGCAAGAATAATTAAAGAAAAGTAATAAAAGAATAAATAATGAAAACGATTGTTCGAAGAAAACGAATCAAATAAGGAATTAATCTAGGATTGTGAATCCACCTCGGTTTATCCGAATTACTCTTGATTATATGAATTTAATGAATTCCCAATTTATTGAAAGCGAAGATTGCTAAAATACTCTACCGCCTCTCCCGAGTTCAATAGAATTTTCTAAGGCAAATAACACACTCTATTCCTAGGTGAATTAATTCGACAATAAGCAAAAAGTATGAAATCTCCAGAAAGGCTACATAATTCCTATGAGTATATTCCTATCTCACAAGATAAAACGGTTCTCACCAATTTTTCCTACCAACTCTCCTCTCCTGATTCGAGTTGCGTAATTAAAACAATTCAATTATAGGCCACACAATTGAAAGCATTAAGAATAATTGAGGAAAACTCAATAAGAAAAGGGAATTATATTGATAATAAAAATCAAAAGTTAATTCGTCAAAACATTGGTTTCATCAAAATCCTAGAATAGGGTTCTAGCCTGACATGCTAGAAAATAAAAATACACAAAGAATTAAAGAAAGCATAGAAATCAAACGCAGACGAAGAACTTGGATTCCTCCGTTCTCTAGCTTCCGCTCTCTGCACTTGGTGTTTTCTGCTTCTTCTCAATTCCTCGATTCCTCGATGATCGATCCTCCTCTATCTCAGACCTTAAACCCCTATTTATAACTATCATTAGCCTCCAAAACGTATCCGGGGATTGGGTCGAAAACAGCTCCAAAAACGGCCCAGAAACGCGGCAAATCCATCAAAACCGCCCCGTGGGCCGCGGCTCACTTAATATGTGCCACGGCCCCTAACCTTCAGTGCCTATACCTGGGCGCTTATTTTTCCTCATGGGCCGCGGCTCACTTATGCTGTGCCGCGGCCCCCAGTACAGTTCACTCGGCGTTTTCTAGTCACCTTCGTGTGCCGCGGCTCACTTGGTTCGTGCCGCGGCCCCAGGCCAAAAATTGTCGTTTCAGCCCGTTTTTCACCGTTCGAGCTTCCGGACTCCGATTTCCTACAAAACATATAAGAATAGTGCATTAAAAGCTCATTTAAGTAGATTTAGACTTCAAATGGATAAAAAATAATGATAAATAAGCGTATAAAATTACGCCTAACAAATACCCCCAAACTTGAGCCTTTGCTTGTCCTCAAGCAAAAAGAATCAATTTCAAATAAACAAAAAGTATCGTGAATGATCGTGCAAATCTATAGTGCTCAACTTAATCAATACTACCCTGAAAATCTCAAAGAATAATACGAGTATTGTAATAGTGAGTCACATCAAGGACACTGATTCCACAAAGTATCTATTTTTAGTGCTAATCAATCGTTTATGAAAAAAAATCAAGCTTAAATATTAACAAGCGTGAATTTAACCGACCGCCAATATGAAGAGTTAGAATAAACAAGCCAAGTCGCCCAGTCCCACAGTCTAGTGGCAAAAATTTCAAGAGTTTTATCGTCAAAAATAACCCTCGGACAGCATTCCCTTATATATGATCAATAAAATGATTCGAGTTAACCACTAGGTTCCGGCTTTCGGGATGTTTCATCGGGATAACCCTAGGGTGGATTTCCATTCTCATGTATTGGAGAACCGTTTGACCTAAAAGACACTCATGGGGCACATGGATGCTTCTAGTTACTAAGTTCCCCTCCACAGCGGAGAAAAAACTCGAATAGCTATTCCCGCATGTCCGATTCAAGGTCGCTGTTTTACGCGAGAGTAAACAACGGGTCACGCGAATACCCCTGGTTACTAGGCTCCCCATCATCGGCAAATGCAATATCGCTAAACCTTTAGTCTATTCGGGGTTGTCGTTTTACGCAAGAGTAAACAACGGGTCACGTGAATACCCCCGGTTACTAGACTTCCCATCATAGAACAAATAATATCTCGACTTTTTGGGAAAGACTGTCCGACTCTAAACTCAAATTAAGTGCCAACACGACTCATGTTACTGGACAACTAGGCTACGCTAAAAGTGTAACCAAACATATAGACGGCGATTTGAAAATACGTATGTCTCCTTTCTTATACGCTGAGATTTCTACAATCACGAAAAGTATCAGACCTAAATGCATACTCAACGGAAACAGATATCGCTGACTGCAACTCGACTAAAACTCAACCATTTCTTCCAAGAGAAATCAGTATCATAACATCAGTTTTACACAAAGAAGCACGAAAAATTCACGAATGCAAATAATATCACGACAAGCAAGGCTAGCGTCAAACATAACGAAAAAATAACAACGAATGTCAACGAATAAGTAAAAAGCAATATGAAATTAAACCCCCCCAAACTTAGGACGTACATTGACCTCAATGGACAAAAATAATAATATGCAATAAGAGACAAGGTCAAGTACTCCCCTAATGAATGGCCCATCCGGGTGCAGAATATGGCTCGTCCACGTAGAAAGGTAGTCCCGATGGTACGCATCCCTCGCCGCCAAGCGCCTCTCCTCACATTGGTTGGCCCGGCGGGCCTGCTCTCTCATCTCCTCCCGGACGGCTGCGAGGATGCTCTCTCTCTCCGTCCGCATCTCCTCTCTCAGGGCAGCTAGGTGGCTCTCTCTCTCTCCTCATCTCCTCTCTCAGGCCGTCGAACATCGCCTGAAGGTGCTCTCTATCGGGCGGCGGGCTGGACTCCGCCTGCCTATGTGTCAGAAGAAGAGGCTCGGGGGACTGCTCATATGCCTCGTCAAGAAGAAATCCTCGTCCCCGAGCGTGTGCCGGCACTCCACCCCACTGGTCAAAGTGAGAAATAATGCGATGGTCTATCGGACCCTGGGGTGCTAGCATCGGCTCATCATCCGACCAAGTCATGCCCGACTGGCGGCATAGAGCGCAGATGAGAGAGGGGTGCTTCAGCCCCGTCTTGGCCCCTCCTTGAATGCACAGAAGAATAGATCGGACCAGAAGAGGGGCCACATCGAATCTGAGCCCGGTAGTGATAGCATATAGTATACGAGCACGAGAGAGTAAAACTGAGCGAATCTGCGACGTAGGATCAACACGTGCGCAGAGGAAATACAACCAGGCTCGCCCGAGCCGACTGAGGTGCGGGCTCTTAAAATAGAAGGCCGAAGAACCCGGGGCGCGAGTCTCCCAGACGGAGCCGGGCTGTGTGAGTGCCTCGAGCAGGGCCTCCCTCGTGAGGCCACTCATAGCTCACGTATACGCCGTATCGTCCACCACTGGCAGCTCGAATAATCTCCGAATGGCGGCAACTGAAAAATCCACAGTAATGCCTTGGACGACGACCTGAGTCCGAGTATTTGACTGTGCCATCATCTGCCCTGCCCGAATATGCCTCAACAGAGCGCTATCATAAAACTCCTGGACGATAGAGATCACAGCCGGCTCGGGAGGCGCAGCGAAACGAGCCCACCCCATCTCGTCAATCATCATCAGAAGCTCACCGTCCTGGGGGGCGGGAGTGAATCCCCGCTCCGGGATTAATGGTCGAGGATGGATTTTTTTCATTGAATATTTTATGAATTTCCAGATCGGAGAATTGGTGCGACTCTAACTCGGCTCGGCTTTGTGAAGTCTCCCCTCTTGTAGGGGACGATTGTGTCCTAGCCCTTGTGCTAACCTTCCTTTTCTAGCCATGGCGAGTTCCTTGGTGTCGGCCGATCCGTTTTATAAAGGAAGCCTGGGCGGTTGACATTCGCGACGGGGGCCGCGGCACAGCTTAAGTGAGCCGCGGCCCAGAGTACAGCCTCCTAGGCGTGTTTGTTCTTTTTGCCGTGTGCCGCGGCTCAGCATATGGGTGCCGCGGCTCGTAGTGTTAGTGTGCCGCAGCTCATTTGGTCCGTGCCGCGGCACGTAGTACAGGTTCCTGGGCATATCTAGTGTATTTGGTGTGCCGCGGCTCAGTGCATATGTGCCGCAGCTCAGGAACCGAATGTGCCGCGGCTCAGTAAAGTCGTGCCGCGGCACAGAGTACATTTTGTTTAGCCTTTTTCCTTCAACTTGTGTGTGCCGCAGCTAACTATCCTTGTGCCGCGGCCCAGGGTTAAATTTTCCCCTGGGGATATTCCTGCACAGAATTTTAAAAAAAAAAACACCAAGAACGTGAGGGATAAGCGTATCAAAGCAAAAACGACGAAAAATAAAGATCCAAAAAATGCAAGAAAATACTGAAAAACAAAAATCTACAACTAATACTCGGGTTCCCGAGAAGCGCTAAGTTTATAGTCTTCAGCCGGACTTTTTGAAAATCAATTCGCATTTCGCAAAGACCATTTGGACTCCTCACATTCCATCGAACCGTTATTCCGTGATTTAAATTGTTGACCATTAAATTTCAACCGTTCGACTTTTGGTTTGGATATCCAACGTTCTTTGCGAAACGGCTTTAACAATAGTAGCCTCCCAAAACACCCATTTTGCAGTTGACTTGGTACTCGTTTGACATCTGGCTTAATTTTCAACTCCACGGGCGAACTTATGACAGCATGATATTTTATCGATGGTGGATGAACGAATGTTGAAGATGACATATTTAACTGCTTAAGATACATGATTCGCTCTTCATTTTTATTAGACGTCGGGGCAGCTGAAACGGATTATGAACACTTCGACCAACAACTCTCCCGGTGTGCATCTTTCGCAAATATATCTACACTTTCAATTTGTGAACTCTTCTCGACACTACTTGGACACGGAAAGGATTGAAACACTTGGAAAGTGACTTGCTCATCTTGAACCTGCAGGGTGAGTTTCCCTTTTTCCACGTCAATGAGAGTTCGGCCGGTAGCTAAGAATGGTATTCCCAAAATAATTGGGATATCTTGGTCCTCCTCCATATCGAGCACAATGAAATCAGCCGGAAAGATGAATTTATCTACCTTGACTAAAACATCTTCTATTACCCCCCTCGGGTACTTGATAGATCGGTCAGCTAATTGCAGTGATATTGTCGTCGGCTTGGCTTCCCCAATGCCTAGCTTCTTAAATATGGAAAGAGGCATCAGATTAATGCTGGCGCCATGATCACACAATGCTCTATCAAAAGACAGATTTCATATAGTGCACGGTATATTAAAACTTCCTGGATCCTTCAATTTTGGCGGGAGCTTTTTCTGCAAGATGGCGCTGCACTCTTCCGTCAATGCCACTGTCTCATATTCCTCGAGCTTCCTTTTGTTAGATAAGATCTCTTTCATAAACTTCACATAGCTCGGCATTTGTTCCAAGGCATCAGCAAATGGAATGTTTATATGTAGTTTCTTGAAGACGTCAAGAAACTTGGAGAATTGTTTGTCCAATTTCTGCTTTTGCAAATGCTGTGGAAACGGGATGGGTGGCACATATGCCTTCGGATTGTCAGGAAACAGTTTCGAGGGTTTAGAATTTTGTGATTCCTCAGTCGCCAAACTTTTCTTCTGGTCATCATCACCTCTCTTTTTGTTCTGTCTGGGCTGCTCACATAATTCTTTCCCACTTCTCAAGCTAATGGCATTGATACTCTCTATGGGGTTCGTCTCAGTTGTACTTGGCAAGGTACCCTCAGGGCGAGCTGTTAATACATTAGCAATTTGGCCCATTTGGACTTCCAAGTTGCGAATAGAATCAGAATGGTTTTGCAAGGTTGCTTCCGTACGGGTCATGAACTGACTCATATTTGCTGCCAATTTCGCCATTGCTTCCTCTAGAGAGATCTTTGGAGCGGGAGGAGGTTGCTGTTGGTGTTGAGCAAACTGAGGTTGGTTTAAGTTTTGTCCGTTCTTCCATGAAAAATTTGGGTGATTTCGCCACCCCGGATTATATGTGTTGGAATACGGATTATTTTGCCGATTCCCGTTCCCCACGAACTGAGCTTATTCCATCGGATGTTGCTCGAAAGGATTTCCAACTTGGCATTCCGTGCTAGGATGAGATCCGTTGCACCAATTACATGATTCAGTGGTAACGGGGGAAGGAGCATGTGAAAAAGCTTGAAGTTGCTGAGTCAAGGCGGCGACTTGAGCCGATAGCATAGATATTAGATCATTATCGGAGATTTCCATCACTCGTTTCGGGTTCACTCATTCGGAAGGCCACTGATAAGCATTTGCAGCCATCGCTTCCAATAGAGAGTGGGCTTCGGCCATCGTTTTTCCCATCAACGCTCCTCCAGCGGCTGCATCAACAAGAGTGCGTGTAGAAGCACTCAATCCGTTGTAAAATGTTTGAATTTGTAGCCAGTCCGATAGGCCATGATGTGGGTATCTCCTTAGCAAATCTTTGTATCGCTCCCAAGCTTCGTGAAGCGACTCCATATCAAATTGCCCGAAAGTAGTAATCTCGTTCCTTAGCCTCGCCGTCTTTGATGGTGGAAAGAACTTAGCCAGGAAGGCTTGTGCTAATTCCGCCCAAGTCGTGATAGAACCCGGCGGTAAAGAATTCAACCAAAATTTGGCTTTGTCCCTTAGAGAGAAAGGGAAAAGCCGCAGACGGATAGCATCATCGGTAACACCGTTATTCTTGAAGGTGTCACAAATCTCGAGAAACGAAGTGATGTGTGCGTTGGGGTCATCGTTCGCCAATCCACAAAATTGGCTTGCTTGTACCATCTGAATAATAGTCGGCTTAATCTCGAAGTTGTTGGCTTGGATGGTTGGACGCCGGATCCCCGAAAAGTTTGCATTTATTTGTGGCATTGCGTAATCGCGGAGTGCTAATGCCGGTTGAGCTTGCTGAATGGGGTTGTCTGCTTCGTGATTTCCCGTGTTATCGGCCATGGTGCCTGTTGTCGGTAGCTCACATTTCTCCTTCTTGTTTCTCCGAAGAGTGCGTTCGAGTTCAGTATCCAAAGGTAGTAGGCCTTCGTTACCGAATTTTCTCATGCACTAACCAGAAATTCCTGAAAGGAAAAACAAATAAATTAAATTACACAAAAATAAAATAATGTTCAAATTAAGACTAGAAATAATGAAATCGATATTAGTAAAATAATCATTCCCCGGCAACGGCGCCAAAAACTTGTTGCGAAATTCGGTGAACGCAAGTGCACGTTGTCGTAAACAAGTAATAAAGAGATGAGTAAGATATCGTTCCCACGAGGACTGACTTACTAACTACCCATTTATGAGTATTCTAATTTTATCTGAACTATCGAATTTGGAGGTGCAAGAATAATTAAAGAAAAGTAATAAAAGAATAAACAATGAAAACGACTATTCGAAGAAAAAGAATCAAATAAGGAATTAATCTAGGATTGTGAATCCACCTCGGTTTATCCGAATTACTCTTGATTATATGAATTTAATGAATTCCCAATTTATTGAAGGCGAAGATTGCTAAAATACTCTACCGCCTCTCCCGAGGTCAATAGAATTTTCTAAGGCAAATAACACACTCTATTCCTAGGTGAATTAATTCGACAATAGGCAAAAAGTATGAAATCTCCAGAAAGGCTACGTAATTCCTATGAGTATATTCCTATCTCACAAGATAAAACGGTTCTCACCAATTTTTCCTACCAACTCTCCTCTCCCGATTCGAGTTGCGTAATTAAAACAATTCAATTATAGGCCACACAATTGAAAGCATTAAGAATAATTGGGGAAAACTCAATAAGAAAAGGGAATTATATTGATAATGAAAATCAAAAGTTAATGCGTCAAAACCTTGGTTTCATCAAAATCCTAGAATAGGGTTCTAGCCTGACATGATAGAAAATAAAAATACACAAAGAATTAAAGAAAGCATAGAAATCAAACGCAGATGAAGAACTTGGATTCCTCCGTTCTCTAGCTTCCGCTCTCTGCACTTGGTGTTTTCTGCTTCTTCTCAATTCCTCGATTCCTCGATGATCGATCCTCCTCTATCTCAGACCTTAAACCCCTATTTATAACTATCATTAGCCTCCAAACGCGTCCGGGAATTGGGTCGAAAACAGCTCCAAAAACGGCCCAGAAACGCGGCAAATCCATCAAAACCGCCCCGTGGGCCACAGCTCACTTAATCTGTGCCGCAGCCCCTAACCTTCAGCGCCTATACCTGGGCGCTTATTTTTCCTCATGGGCCGCGGCTCACTTATGCTATGCCGCGTCCCCCGGTACAGTTCGCTCGGCGCATTCTAGTCACCTTCGTGTGCCGCGGCTCACTTGGTTCGTGCTGTGGCCCCAGGCCAAAAATTGTCGTTTCAGCCCGTTTTTCCACCGTTCGAGCTTCCGGACTCCGATTTCCTACAAAACATATAAGAATAGTGCATTAAAAACTCATTTAAGCAGATTTAGACTTCAAATGGATAAAAAATAATGATAAATAAGCGTATAAAAATACACCTAACAAGGGGGCCCCAGTCCTTTCAGTCATTTAAGTTTCTTCATTTGTATTTCCGCTGCAGTTCCGTTTGGACATTCATTTTTATTTGGCGTTGTATATTTCATCTTCATATGAAATATATAAGTATTCTGTATTCCTGTGTGTAATGTACTTGAAACTCCTCATCGGAGTAATTGGTAATATATTGTGGTTCGGTACTACAATTACATTATTTAAATCATTGTAATTCATTCGCCTGGTGGGTCCCAGTTGGGGGTCCACAGCATTGTAATAGCCGCCTAGTTTGGGGTGTTACAGAGTTGGTATCAGAGAGTAGTTTTGAATACTACCTTCCGAGTCATGTCTCATTTGAAATCATCGTTCACCAGACTAGTATCATTGGACTTTCACGTCACGTGTGACCTGTGCAAGCGCCAAGCCCCTCAGACCGAAAGAACTGTAAGATTTATGACGCCATGGTATAATTTCTGGCAATAAGAATCACTCATTCATAAGTCAACAATCCTCAATCATCATTTTCATTTTGATCATGTCGATCATGTTAACTCATTAATCACTCATTTCATTTCATTGCTCAGTTGTTGATCTTGAGGATCGTATCATTAATCTTGTTAACTTGTTCAAGATAATCATTTCAAGAATTTCATCAGATAATTATGTCACCTCAGTTGATCCTTCACGTAACCATTGTGTTATAGCTTGTATGCTCATTATCATCATTTCGTAACATAATCATAATGCAGTACTCATGCGAGATCTATAATTATCATGTGACTTTCGTAATTCAGTATGGAGAGAGCCGTCAGAGGACACAGGGGAAGAGGCCGCGGTGCGGGCCAAAACCCGGAAGCTTGTGTGAATACATGCGCGAACGCAAGGAATAATGCTAATTCAACGAGCAGAGATGCTTCCACTCATTCACTTGGAAATAATCACTCACTGTCAGGAAGTCGTACCGGAGATACAACTCAATTAGAAGGTGTTCGGATTGATCTACTCACTTTAATGCAGGGCATGATGGCCCATATGACTCAGATGGCACGTCTGATGGAGACGATGCAAAACTCAACTGCTCAGAATCAACAGGCTCCTCCGCCGCCACATCAGAGGGAAGAGAGGGGTGTGAGCAGTATTATCAGTGACATCTCTCGCCAGAGACCACCTACTTTTGAGGGCTCATCTGAGCCGGCGGATATTGTTCATTGTCTTGAACACTTTGAGAAACTATTTGCTATGGTAGAGTGTCCCGAAGGGCACAAAGTTTTAGTTGTGGCTTACTATCTAGGTAAGAGCGCTCACTCTTGGTGGCTATCGTTGAAGCCTACCGACGGATCTTGCACTTGGGACCAGTTCAAGACCCTCATGATGGAAAGATATTATCCGGCCCCACTCAGGGAGGCCAAGTTATCAGAATTACTCATTCCCGACCCCTCAGCAGAAGATGATGTTCTCGCCATCGACGAGAAATTTCAGGAGCTACTTCCTTTCGCCTAATCTATTATCCACTCCGAGGCGTATAAGATCAAGTATTTCAGTAAGAGGTTGAAACCTCGTATGTGGATGCAGCTGCTTAACCATCATTGCACCACTCTAGCCGAATTCATCGAGAAAGCTCTTACTTATGAGCTTATTGCTAAGGAACTTGATAAGCAACAACCTTCATCTGCTAGCAAGAATCAAAGAATCGTAATCAGTCTGAAGGTAGTCAGGCAACCTTCAAGAAGCCTCGTGCAGGCCCCACTTTTTCTGCGCGACCTCCTACGGCGCCAAAACCTGCGGAGTCTCAGTCCCGAGCGGCCAGTTCAGTCATCACCTGTTTCAACTGTGGAGAGCAAGGTCATTTCAGCACTAAGTGTCCGAGACAGACTATCTCATGTAATAACTGTGGAATTTCCGGGCACAAGGCCTGTTTATGCCGAAGAGACTCCAAACCTACTCCAACATTATCTCAGGCCCCGAAGCAGTCAGCGGTTCAGAATCAGGTCACTCAGTCTGCGTCGTTTAAGACGACGAGAACAAACAAAGGCGGAGCCAAAAGCTATTAGACAGGAGCATCCGATTCGGGGGCCGGCAAGCCCTGACTTTGCGAGATGAAGAGGACCGATGATCTGGAGGCCCAAACGATCTCAGGTACACTCGAAATTCTATCTCAACCTGTGTGTACCCTTTTTGATACTGGTGCATCACATTCATTCATTTCCGAGTCATGCTTGAGTAGACTTCATCTGGATAGTGCTACTAGTTGTGAACCTTATGTCATCGGCCTACCAGACGGTAGAAGAATTATCGAGAATCATAAAGTTAAGAATTGTCGGATTCAACTTAATGGCCGAGTATGGCTAGCAGACCTAATCGTAGTGGATTTACCTAGAGACGACGTTATTTTGGGTATTGATTGGATGGATCATCACGATGCCATTATTAGTGTCCGTAAGCGTATGGTCACTATCATTTCAGACGATAGTGTCGAGTGTGTATTTCAGGGGGGTAATCCCAGCTTTCTGGAAGAATCATTAATATGATGAAAGCAGTGAAATTACTGAATCAGGGGTGTGTTGGTTATTGGTGCTATATGACCAAGACCGAGAAATCATCAGTGATGTTGGTGGATATTCCTGTAGTGAGAGAATATGCCGATGTATATCCAGACGAGTTACCTGGTTTGCCTCCATAGAGAGATGTGGAATTCACGATAGAGTTGGAGCCTGGTACGTCCCCATTATCGAAGGTGCCGTATCGGATGGCCCCGACCGAAATGCAAGAACTGAAGAATCAATTGGAGGACTTGACCGAGAAGGGTTATATTCTTCTCAGTGCGTCTCCGTGGGGAGCACCAATGTTATTTGTCAAGAAGAAGGATGGTTCATTTCGCTTGTGTATTGATAATCGAGAGTTGAACAGGGTGACGATCAAGAATAAATATCCCCTACCCCATATTGATGATCTCTTAGATCAACTTCAGTGAGCTTCAGTATTTTCCAAGATCGATTTAAGATCTGGGTATCATTAGTTGCGAATTCGAGAGTCGGATATCGCAAGGACAGCGTTTCGAACACGCTATAGGCACTACGAGTTTGTATTAATGCCGTTTGGGTTAACTAATGCACCTGTGGTATTCATGGAGTTAATGAATTGGGTTTTCATCGACTATTTGGATCAGTTCGTGGTTGTTTTAATAGACGACATTTTGATTTATTCTCATGACCGAGAGGAGCACGAAGTTCACCTTCATCAGGTTCTCGACGTATTGAGATGAGAGCAACTCTATGGAAAGTTTTCCAAATGTGAGTTCTGGATATCCGAGGTGACGTTTCTCGGACATGTGATTTCATCATATGGAGTGCGTGTCGACTCTCAGAAGACGGAGGCTATCCGAGATTGGCAACCTCCGAAGAATGTTAAGGAAATTCGAAGCTTTCTCGGATTAGCAGGCTATTACCGGCGATTTGTGGAAGGATTTTCTAAAATCGCTCAACCTATGATGAACCCTTTACGGAAGGATAAGAAATACTTGTGGTCTGATGCGTGTCAACAGAGTTTTAAAGAACTCAAGAGCCATTTAATTTCAGCACCTGTCCTTTCCTTGCCATAAGGGACGGAAGGATTCGTGGTTTATAGTGACACGTCCAGACACGGTCTTGGATGTGTATTAATGCAGAACGGGAAAGTTATTGCCTATGCTTCACGGCAATTGAGACCTTACGAGGTCAATTACCCGACCCACGACCTGGAACTAGCAGCCGTGGTATTCGCGTTGAAGATTTGGCGTCATTATCTTTATGGCGTCACCTGTCAGATTTTCACCGATCATAAGAGTTTGAAGTATATATTTACTCAAAAGGAGTTAAATATGCGACAGAGACGGTGGTTGAAACTAATCAAAGATTATGATATTGAGATACTATACCACCCGGCCAAGGCGAACGTTGTCGCCGACGCCCTGAGTCGTAAGTCCATTCAGGAGCAAATGCTTGCTCGTTTGACTGCTCAGAAGGAACTTCAACAGGAATTCCTAAGACTCGAGATCGAGGTCTGGTTACAGCGAGTGCAAGGGCAACTTTGCATTTTAGAGATTTCATCGCCACTTGAGGAGGCAATCAGAGTGAATCAGGGTTCAGACCCGTTTTTGTTGCGCATCCGAGAGGATGTGGCTCAGGGGAAAGCCCCTGGATTTGTGATCCACGAGGATGTGCTTTTGCGATTTAAGAACCAGTTATGCGTACCGGATGACGAGTTGAAAAACTCAATTTTGAGAGAAGCTCATGCTACTCCTTATTCCATTCATCCGGGGTCTAGCAAGATGTACAAAGACTTGAAACAAAATTACTGGTGGAGTAATATGAAGCGAGAAGTCGCAGAATTTGTTTCGAGATGTTTAACCTGTCAGCAAGTCAAGATAGAACATCAGCGACCGACGGGTATGCTGAAATCGCTCGCTATTCCAGAGTGGAAGTATGAGGATATTTCAATGGACTTCATCACGAGTTTGCCGACGAGTCATCGTGGCATGAATACAATTTGGGTAATTGTGGACCGCTTAACTAAGTCAGCTCATTTCCTTGAGATTAAGGATACGTGGGGTCCCGAGAGGCTTACCCAGTTGTTCATCAAAGAGATAGTGAGATTGCACGTACTCCTAAGAGTATAGTTTTTGATCGTGACGGGCGATTTGTGTCACATTTCTAGAAATCAGTTCATCGTTCCATGGGAACTCAGCTTAATCTCAGCACAGCCTTTCACCCTTAGTTCGACGGACAATCAGAACGAACTATTCATACGTTAGAGGACATGCTGAGAGCATGTGTTCTCGACTGGAAAGAGGATTGGGAAGCCCAACTACCGTTGATCGAGTTCACATACACTAACAGTTGGCATGCTTCGATTAAGATGGCACCTTACGAGGCCTTATATGGTCGTCGTTGTGGATCTCCCTTATGTTGGGATGACTTATCAGAATCAATCGTCACCGAGCCCGATATGCTTATAGCCGCCCGCGAGAAGGTAGCTTTGATCAGGAGTCGTTTGTTGACCGCTCAGAGTCGACAAAAATCTTATGCAGATAATCGTCGTCGACCAGTAGAGTTCGAGGCAGGTGACCACATTTTGGTCAAAGTATCCCCAAGTCGAGGTATCTCCCATTTCGGGAAGCGGGGAAACTTGAGTCCGAGATTCATTGGACCGTTTGAGATTTTGGATCGAGTAGGCAGTCTGGCTTATCGATTGGATTTACCTCCAGCGTTCATCCGAATTCATAATGTGTTTCATGTCTCTCAATTGCGGAAGTATATTGCCGACCCAAGTCATATACTTCAGTTCGATGAAATTGAGATCGCGGATGATCATTCGTATGAGGAGCATCCTGTACGAGTCTTAGAGCGGAGAATCAAACAGTTGAGGAACAAGACGATTCCTTTGGTTAAAATTCAGTGGTCTAGACACGGAGTGGAAGAGGCTACTTGGGAAACCGAGGATAGTATGCGGGAGAGTTATCCCGAATTGTTTGACCCTTTGTTTAGAGGACGGAACTCTTTTTAAGGGGGAGAGTATGTAATACCCGGTTGTAAATTCATTCATTATCATTCAGTAATTGTCACTCAGTAATTTTTCACTCATTAATGATCATTCATCATTCAGGTTCATTCATTTATATTCATCGTTGGCGTACTTGGAGCCGTGTATCAGTTACCGATCGTCATTCAACTCCGTTTGAGAATCGAGACGAGAGTATTATCATAATCATTGTGATTGGTAGTCTTGTGTTGGAAGTATCACCTATTGCATGTTATTGGACTTAATTACATTCATACAAGTATTATATGCCGGATCATTCATCATTTGTAACGAGAAGACGGAGTTGTCAGATTTTGTCATTTCCAGCAGTGAGTTACGGCCGTAACTGATCATGCATTATGGCCGTAACATGCATTCGTGGAATTGATGTCTTTCTGGATGAAGACGTCGTACGGCTGTAAGTCATACTAGTTACGGCCGTAAGCAAGAAGGTACGGCTGTATGATTTGGAGACTACGGCCGTAGCATGCATTCGTTTGTGCAGGAAGGTGTTGTGGCCATAAGTTCGGCAGGAATCGGCCGTAAGTGTTGTTGTTACAGCCGTAAAGTATTTTTGGTACGGCCATAACTCGGTCAGTGCGTTCGTTATCAGTTTTTGACGAAGTGTTGTTACGGCCGTATGTAATGGTTATTACGGCCGTAAGGCCATTGACTTGGGAAGTTATGGCCGTAAGGTGGCAGAGTTACGACCAAAACTCTGTGCAGTATTTAAAGACATGAATGGTATTTTTATGCTCATTTCTACACTTCTTCATTTTGGTTCCGAGAGAGAGATATTGAGGGAGAGATTTTTCATCATCAAACACTTGTGTGTTCGGGTTTAATCATCTTTATTCGGTTGTGGAGCTTGGGAAGTCGATTAACACGAATTTCGATGGATCGAAGAGGTTGGATCTTCAAAGGTAATTTTCTACAAACCTTAGATTTCGATTTTAAGATGGAATATGATGTTTTGGATGTGATAATCATGTTACATGAAGAGATATACATATGATTATGACTTGGTATGAATATTCAATGGATTATTGAAGGATTATTCAAAACCTTTTTGAAATGTTGATTTTGGAATTGGGGGTTTCGATTAAATGTTGTGGGAATCTCGAAATTGTGTATTCATATTGTACTATTGATTGTATCGAGGATGTTTTGTGAATTGAATCACTCCTTGGAGGTTTGGTATCTATATAATCGAGATTGGTTACTATGTGTTTGTTATAGTGCCCCAATGAGTTTGGGTTTATCGTATCGACATTTTGAGTTGGTTTTGATCGTACTTTATACGTATATTAAGCGTTTGTTGGTAATTATGTTATTCAAGGTTGTTCGAGCGACCGATATTTCCACTTAGGACGTTTGTTCGAGGAAGGACTTTTCTTCACCGGTATTTGTGTAAGTTAATTCTTACTCGGTTAAAAGGATAATCATTCCTTTCGTTATTGATCATTCATATTCATAATTCATTCATGGTATATTAATCGTGTTGAGACTTGTAACTATCAAACTAATCATTCAATTCACGAGGAACGACGGTTCCAATCATTTCAGTAAGCTATCATTCATTTCATTATTACTTCATCTCGGTGAGTCATTCTTGACACTTGTTGGATTTTTATTCATTAATGTTCATCATCGGTCAATTTTTTTCTTGTGACCTTCTGGGATCATATTGAGTGGCCGGGTGGTTATGTGTTGAATTTTTAGTCGGGCACACGATAGTCATGTGATGCGGATTCACCGACACAATGGACTGTGCACACGGTAACGTGCCTCCGTGAGAGTAATTAGGTACAAGTGCAGGTGTGTCCGGACACTCGTCTTGTGCACTTGCACGTCCCATTACGGGCATACTATGATGCCCCTCTTCAGCTTAATTTCATAACTAAGAAATATAATGATTGTGTTTATTCAACTCTTGAGGATTGTTGTTCTGTGTAACTAACCCCATTGGGGATGTTGTTTTTAGGTCATGCAAGACAAAAGCACGGGAAGAGAACATTGACGGCGAGGAGTCCCAGTGATACTAGTAGGGGGCCCCAGTCCAATGATACCAGTGTTTTTGGATGTTCATTTTTATTTGGTGTTGTATATTTCATCTTCATATGAAATATATAAGTATTTTGTATTCCTGTGTGATGTACTTGAAACTCCTCATCGGAGTAATTGGTAATATATTGTGGTTCGGTACTACAATTACGTTATTTAAATCATTGTAATTCATTCGCCTGGTGGATCCCAGTTGGGGGTCCACGGCACTGTAATAGCCGCCTAGTTTAGGGTGTTACAGATTTGGTATCAAAGAGTGGTTCTGTATACTACCTTCCGAGTTATGTCTCATTTGAAATCATCATTCACCAGACTAGTATCATTGGACTTTCGCGTCACGTGTGGCCTGTGCAAGCGCCAGGTCCCTCAGATTGAGAGAACTGTAAGATTTCTAATGCCATGGTATAATTTCTGGCAATAAGAATCACTCATTCATCATTCATTAGTCAACAATCCTCAATAATCATTTTCATTTTGATCATGTCGATCATGTTAACTCATTAATCACTCAGTTAATTTCATTGCTCAGTTGTTGATCTTGAGGATTGTATCGTTAATCTTGTTAACTTGTTCAAGATAATCATTTCAAGAATTTCATCAGATAATCATGTCACCTCAGTTGATCCTTCACGTAATCATTGTGTTAGAGCTCGTATGCTCATTATCATCATTTCATAACGTAATCATAATGCGGTACTCATGCGATATCTATAATTATCATGTGACTTTCCTACTTCAGTATGGAGAGATCCATTAGAGGAAGCAGGGGAAGAGGCTGCGGTGCGGGCCAAAACCCAGAAGCTCGTGTGAATACACGCGCGAATGCAAGGAATAATGCTAATTCAACGAGCAGCGACGCTGCCACTCATTCACCTGGAAATAATCACTCACTGTCAGGAAGTTGTACCCGAGATACAGCTCAATCAGAAGGTGTTCGGGTTGATCCACTCACTTTTATGCAGGGCATGATGGCCCAGATGACTCAAATGGCACGTTTGATGGAGACGATGCAAAACTCAACTGCTCAGAATCAATAGGCTCATCCACCGCCATCTCAAAGGAAGAAAGGGGTCTGAGCAGTATTATTAGCGATATCTCTCACCAGAGACCACCTACTTTTGAGGGCTCATATGAGCCGGCGGATATTTTTCATTGGCTTGAACACTTTGAGAAACTATTTGCTATGGTAGAGTGTCCTGAAGGGCACAATGTTTCATTTGCGGCTTACTAACTGGGTAGGAGCGCTCACTCTTGGTGCTATCGTTGAAGCCCACCGACGGATCTTGCACTTGGGACCAGTTCAAGCCCCTAATGATGGAAAGATATTATCCGGCATCACACAAGAAGGCCAAGTTATCAGAATTACTCATTCCCGACTCCTCAACAGAAGATGCTGTTCTCGCCATCGCCGAGAAATTTCAGGAGCTACTTCATTTCGCCTCATCTATTATCCACTCTGAGGCAGATAAGATCAAGTATTTCAGTAAGAGGTTGAAACCTCGTATGTGGATGCAGCCGCTTAACCATTATTGCACCACTCTGGCCGAATTCATCGAGAAAGCTCTTACTTATGAGCTTACTGCTAAGAAAATTGCTAAGCAACAACCTTCATCTGCTAGCAAGAAATCAAAGAATCGTAATCAGTCTGAAGGCAATCAGGCAACCTTCAAGAAGCCTCGTGCGGCCCCTACTTTTTCTGAGCGACCTCCTACGGTGCCAAAACCTGCGGAGTCTCAGTCCCGAGCGGTCAGTTCAGCCATCACCTGTTTCAACTGTGGAGAGCAGGGTCATTTCAGTACTAAGTGTCCGAGACAGACTATCTCATGTAATAACTGTGGAATTGCCGGGCATAAGGCCCGTTTCTGCCGAAGAGACTCCAAACCTACTCCAACGTCATCTCAGGCCCCGAAGCAGTCAGCGGTTCAGAATCAGTCCACTTAGTCTGTGTCGTTTAAGACGACGGGAGCAAACAAAGGCGGAGCCAAAGGCTATTAGACGGGAGGTTCGGGGGCCGGCAAGCCCCGAATTTACGAGATGAAGAGGACCGATGATCTGGAGGCCCGAATGATATCAGGTACACTCGAAATTCTATCTCAACCTGTGTGTACCCTTTTTGATACTGGTGCATCACATTCATTCATTTCCGAGTCATGCTTGAGTAGACTTCATCTGGATAGTGCTACTAGTTGTGAACCTTATGTTATCGGCCTACCAGATGGTAGAAGAATTATCGAGAATCATAAAATTAAGAATTGTCCGATTCAGCTTAATGGCCGAGTATGGCTAGCAGACCTAATCGTAGTGGATTTACCTAGAGACGACGTTTATTTGGGTATTGATTGGATGGATCATCACGATGCCATCATTAGTGTCCGTAAGCATATGGTCACTATCATTTCAGACGATGGAGTCGAGTGTGTATTTCAGGGGGGTAATCCCATCTGTTCCGTAAGAATTATTAGCATGATGAAAGAAGTGAAATTACTCAATCAGGGGTGTGTTGGTTATTGGTGCTATATGACCAAGACCGAGAAATCATCAGTGCTGTTAGCGGATATTCCTGTAGTGAGAGAATATGCCGATGTATTTCCAGACGAGTTACCTGGTTTGCCTCCACAGAGAGATGTGGAATTCACGATAGAGTTGGAGCCTGGAACGTCCCCATTATCGAAGGCGCCGTATCGGATGGCCCCGACCGAAATGTAAGAACTGAAGAATCAATTGGAGGATTTGACCGAGAAGGCTGATATCCGACCGAGTGCGTCTTCGTGGGGAGCACCAGTGTTATTTGTCAAGACGAAGGACGGTTCATTTCACTTGTGTATTGATTATCGAGAGTTGAACATGGTGACGATCAAGAATAAATATCCCCTACCCCGTATTGATGATCTCTTAGATCAACTTCAGAGAGCTTCAGTATTTTCCAAGATCGATTTAAGATCTGGGTATCATCAGTTGCGAATTCGAGAGTCGGATGTCGCAAGAATGGCGTTTTGAACACGCTATGGGCACTACGAGTTTGTAGTAATTCCGTTTGGGTTAACTAATGCACCTGCGGTATTCATGGATTTAATGAATTAGGTTTTCATCAACTATTTAGATCAGTTCGTGGTTGTTTTAATAGACGACATTTTGATTTATTCTCGTGACCGAGAGGAGCACAAAGTTCACCTTCATCAGGTTCTCGACGTGGTGAGACGAGAGCAACTCTATGGAAAGTTTTCCAAATGTGAGTTCTAGATGTCCGAGGTGACGTTTCTCGGACATGTGATTTCATCAGACGGAGTGCATGTCAACCCTCAGAAGATGGAGGCTATCCGAGATTGGCAACCTCCGAAGAATGTTAAGGAAATCCGAAGCTTTCTCGGATTAGCAGGCTATTACCGGTGATTTGTGGAAGGATTTTCTAAAATCGCTCAACCTATGATGAACCTTTTGCGGAAGGATAAGAAATACACATGGTCTGATGCGTGTCAACAGAGTTTTGAAGAACTTAAGAGCTATTTAATTTCAGTACCTGTCCTTTCCTTGCCACAAGGGATGGAAGGATCCGTGGTTTATAGTGACGCGTCTGGACACGGTCTTGGATGTGTATTAATGCAGAACAGGAAAGTTATTGCCTATGCTTCACATCAATTGAGACCTTACGAGGTCAATTACCCGACCCACGACCTGGAACTAGCAGCTGTGGTATTCGCGTTGAAGATTTAGCGTCATTATCTTTATGGCGTCACCTGTCAGATTTTCACCGATCATAAGAGTTTAAAGTATATATTTACTCAAAAGGAGTTAAATATGTGATAGAGACGGTGGTTGGAACTAATCAAAGATTATGATATTGAGATACTATACCACCCGGGCAAGGCGAACGTTGTTCCCGACGCCTTGAGTCGTAAGTCCGTTCAGGAGAAAATGCTTGCTCGTTTGACTGCTCAGAAGAAACTTCAACAGGAATTCCTAAGACCCGAGATCGAGGTCTGGTTACAGCAAGTGCAAGGGCAACTTTGCATTTTGGAGATTTCATCGCTACTTGAGGAGGCGATCAGAGTGAATCAAGGTTTAGACCCGTTTTTGTTGCGCATCCGAGAGGATGTGGCTCAGGGGAAATGTAATATCCGGAACTTCTACTGTATAGCGTGGAATCTGTACAGTATAGATAAAATAAATGAAGGACTGAGATGTCAGTATCGGTATAATTGTCGTACTTGGTCGACAATTGTCTTAGAGAATATAGTGCGTCATGTATACGTATCCAGTATGTCGAGACGGACGAGAAAAGTTGGAAATGGCTAAGTGTAACATTATTAGCGCACGCTAATAATCACGAGTAGCGCACGCTATCGTGTAGGTTTAGCGCACGCTACGGACATAACTTAGCGTACGCTAGTGAAGAACAGCTCAGAGGGAATCTACGCGTGGACCAGGCCACTTTCGGCGCATGTTATGATAAGTCAACGGATGTTGTAATGTAGTGTTAGCGCACGCTAATGCATGTTGATTAGCGCATGCTAACTGTATATCGGACATAAAAGAATCTTATCCTCGTCAGCACTTTCGGCGTGTGGACTAGTCTTCGGAGCATACAGACAAACGAGTCAACTGATATTAGCGCACTCTAAACGCAAGGACTTGCGTACGCTAGAGAGTGTAAGTTACGTACACTAATGCATGCGTTACGTACGTAAGCACATGTACGAAGACAGACAGTAGCCTCTGGACTGCAATAGCGCACGCTAACAAAAGTCAGTTAGCGTACGCTAAGGCTGTTGCGCACACTAAATATGAGATGTTAGCGCACGCTAGTAATGTATTCTATATAAGGGGACAGACGGGTATTATGAAGCATTTCGTCCATTTCTTTCCTTTCACCCGATAGAGAGAACTTTGGGAGGACATTTGGAGTTCATAAACACTGAGGGATGATCCTCTTTAACAAGATTAAAGATGGAAATCATGGATTAAAGATTTGTTCTTGAAATCATTGGTGATTCTTGGAAATGGATTCAACCTTGGAAATCAATCCATTCCTTTATAAAGGTAATCACTCTTCATCTTTGGATTTCATTTTGGATTGAATGTTGATGTTCTTGAGTTGATGATTATTACATAAACAGGTTGACAAGCATGATTATGAGATGGATTTCCGAAGTATGATGATATTAATATGATTCGTGTGGTTTGAATTATGTAGTTCGTTTTCTTGAGATAAGTTGGAGAATCCTTCTTATCCTTTGCGGATGTTGATATCATTGTTGATGATTAATCTCTGTAATGTTAGATTAGGGGAGTGTTGTTAAGGTTCTTTGTGTTCATGATGTTGATATTTGAGGAAGAAGATAATATTTGAATATAAAAATTCGATTAAGGGTTGGATGATTACTTATATGTTAAAGGATATCGGATTTCGTTGTTTTGATATCTATGAGCATGATTTAGAATCACTTAGTGTTCTTGATAATCGCCATATATTGATTGGTATCTGAAAAACATGCATCAATACAGCATTAGCGCATGCTAAGCTTACTGGCTAGCGCGCGCTAACGAGAGCAACTTAGCACACGCTACGTTAAGTGATTAACGTGCGCTAAGTAGACAGATAGTGCAGTATTTTCGTGTTGTGGTTATGAATTCGTGCTGGTTCTAGTTGAATTGTAAAGACTATGTTTTACCGAGAATTGTAGAACCATTGAGTTTGTTGATTGGTTATATCAGTTGTTGATTATTATCGGATATGTGTTAATTGATTACTTCAATAGGTTGAGATTATTGATCGGTGATTATAATCGTATGTTGCGGCCATGTTCGAGTATGTTCGTGAATTGCATTGGTCAGGGCCGAGGAGCTTGTAGATGACAGTAATGGAATTGGTAACGGCTTCATCGATATTGAGGCAAGTTATTACTTTCTCAGTTATAATGTTTAATGAATGGTTTCAGTTTCATTTCGTTTATAATGCATATAGCAATGATTATTACTGAAAATTCTGGAGATTTGGATTATGTGTTGTTTTTCCGATTCTGGGAGTTAAATCATAAGGTTTATGATACATTTCGAATATTGGAATTTTGGGTATCGATGATACATTATGGTAAAGACGAGGATATGAGTATTTGTAGTCCATGGTACGTTTGGATCGTCGAGCATTGTGGATAATCGTCGGTGATGGTTTGATATCGAGATTTCTCCCGAAGGACTCGGGGCAAGTATCTTATATCGATTCAATTAGTGTTAGTAATTTGATCATGCATATTGTCATTCATGTTGTTGAACATGAGGTCGTCTTAGTTGATTTGTCATATTGTAGTTCATGTTATGTTGTTCATGTTGATCAACATATTGATTTGCATATGTGTATGCATAATTGTGTTGTTTATGTTGTGTTGATCCGATGGGATCGTGTGATCTATGATGAGGGTGCTGGATCAGATGTCCACCTCGTGTTGGTCCGACGGGATCATCTTGGGATCTGTGCTGAGGGCGCTGGATCATTGGACGGGTTTTCCACCTCGTGTTGGTCCGACGGGATCATCTTGGGATCTATGCTGAGGGCGCTGGATCATTGGATTACCCAGTGTTGTGTTGATGGAATCATGTGGATTCGCATCATTGGTTCTATCATGTGTTGTTATGTATGTGTATATTGTTGGTTATCCACCTCGTGTTGATCTTGTAGGATCATCTTGGGATATATGCAGAGGGCGCTGGATCATGGGATTTCCATTGAGTATACACTGTTGTTATTGTTTTTGAGCATATTGATGTTGTCATATGAGTATGCTTTCGTAGGTCTTGTGTTAGGACCGTGTTCGTATGTTGCATTGATCTGATCTCGGATTAGACCGACATGATTGTCGTGGTATTGTGTATCTCGAGGTATGTTCCGTATTTCCCTTCGTATTTGTCTTTGATGGGCAATTGGTTTCTGTGTCGAGATGTGATGATGTTACCCGACGGATTTGGGTTGGACAGAGTTAGTAGATTTCGTAACAGTGAGTTATGATGATGTTTTGAGAACCTTGGGTACTGTGCGAGATTTGAATTTTGGTAAGGTTATGACGATAAGATTACATTAGTCGTATTCTTATGTTGTATTCTCATTGGTATGTAATTATTAATGTGATGTGACGGTTATCATTGTTGGATATTATGGCTGACCCCATCGTGGGCTTTCCTTTAGGTTCTTGGAGTATAGAGCTTGTAGCCGTCGTGAAGAGATGAGCTTCCCGGAGGATACTGGCTAGGACATATTTTGTGCATTGGGTTTCTTGATTGGTTCTTGTATTCCGCTGCTAGAGTATATTTATGGTTGGTCTTTTTCCGCTGGATGAGTATTTTGAAATGCTCTTTTGGTATCTGATAACTGAGGTTACTTTGAAAATCGTTTTCTAAACTTTTGAGTGTCGGCTGTTTGGCCTTGCGATTTCGAATGAGTTTTTACGACGGTTTTTGATAAATGGATTTTATTAGTCTTTGTGCATTTTTTAGATAGTACCGTCGTTGGCCTCTTGGGCATTTGTAAATATTTGTGAAATTTTCTTTTAGCCTTGTGGGTTCCATCTCGGGGCCCACATCGCTGTAATATTTCCGGTTAAATCCGGGGGTGTTACAGATTATGGTATCAAAGCTTAGGTTGAGAAAACCTAGGCAGTCGGGTCGAGTTGGGTCGTGTTTTTGTCGCGTCATTCGAGTTTTCGATTGATAAATATTGGAGCCGTGAGTTTTTGTTATTCACTCAGGCTTATGGGTTATGTGATTTATCAGTGTGGTATTGGGGTTGTTGTAAACTTTTCCAGATGGTATTAACGTGATTCTCTGGAAAGAGATGTATTGTGTTCTCGAATTGAACTGAGTTTGCAAAATGTGTGTTTTGAAAAATATCTGTGTCGAGTATTTTCTAGAGTTGGGACATGTGCCAGTATCACGGGGAATCATCGGCTTCATGATCTGTAAGTGTTTGGATTTTTGAATTGTATTGAGATTTATTGCTGTTCTAAATTGATATGTTTTGAGATTCAGAAAGATATTATGCTTCACAGTATGAGATGACAGAGTGAGACAGGATTGATGATCTTGAGAAACTATGATTTTGGAAATCAGTATGTCGGTTAAATTTAGAACGGAATTGTGCATTTGGGAGAAATGTTGTGTATAGTTGAGAAGAGCATGTAGTCATGTTAAGTCATTTTGAAATACATGAACTGCTTTTGAGCATTTGAAAATGATACTTTTCAAAATGAATATTTCACGGATGTTTTACGAAAAATGATTTTTGGGCCGAGACCCAATCGATTTTGAAATAGATTTATAACTCAGGGCTTGAGGTCCAGAAGGGTTTTCTACTTTTTAAACTTCTTGTAATGCGGAACGAGATACGGGCTGAGACCCTAATGTTTCAAAAGGCTTTTTCTTGTTTTCTAAAACTCCCGAGATTAGTAAAATACTTTACCAATCGTTTACCTATGTTATTTCCGCCTTTCGAGGCTTTGGTTTACTTTTCCAAATGGAACTTCTCGGGAAGTCTTTCGCTGTGTTTGATTTGTTGAGTTGTTTCAATGTCTTGTCATAGCATAACTGAGGTGACCCAAGATGGGTTAATGATTGGCGTTGCGAGTCATATGTGGAAAAGGAGTTTTTGGTCGGAGTTTATATACTGAGATTTTGGAACTCAGTCGTGTGGTTTTACGATGTAATATCAGTGGATATTGGTGACGAACCGAATTGGTATACAGGAGTATGGATGTAGTCGAACATTTGCATACTTTTCATTTTAAACTTAGAAATCGTTTGGATTCGAAGGAAACTGTTATCGAATACTTACCATTAGCGAGCCAATTTAACTTTTCGAAAATTTATTTCGTGGTCTTACGAAGATTTATGTTTTGAGTTTTGAAATTTTTGAATGAACTTTCGAAAATTTGTCTTCTTGACAAGATATATGGTTTCAAACTGGTTTTGAAAATGTGATTAATAACCATACGCATTTAGTGTATATTACATATCATGGTGAAGTTGTGAGTGTGACTCACGAACTGGATAATATATCAATGTGGAACGATGAATAGGGATCCGAACTTTGGTATGGTCGTTTGGTTATGCAAGGATGATCGATTGATTTATCGGATAAGAGAAATATGCTGCGTGTTGTAGATTCATGCACAGGATGTAATTTTGGAACTTTGGATTTTGCGAAATCGGGGCATATGTGCTATGTAATTCCATTGGTATGGTAGTAGCGCGATTTTTACCATATTGATTTTTGATTGACTTCTTTTGTAGATTTGGGGATGGTGACCCCATGTTGGTTGTTTTAGATGTTGAGCGGTCGTTTCCACTCCAGGTATGATTGTTTATTTTCGTCGGCTTGATTGGGTGTTCGTATGCCGAGGGGTATGTTCACCAACCGGATGTGTTTCGTTGAGATCCATTGTATGTGATTTGTTTAGCGTTTCGAGAATTTTACTCTTCTGTATATCTGTCTCTGTGGTTCTGTGTTTATCGTGTTGGAATTTACCGTGTGAAGGTATTCTCGATTATTGTTGCTCCTACGTTGGTCATATTGGAGTTTGTCATGTTGATGATATTCTTGACTGTGTTTTGACCTCTGGTTGGTCATATTGGAGTTTATCATGTTGATGATATTCTCAGTTGTGTTTTGACCATGGGATTAATCGTATTGGAGATATCTTATCGATGATCCTCTCGGTTAGTTAGTTGGTTGATCATTGTTAATGATCGTATAAGCATTCAAATTCTGTGTCGATGTTTCGGGATTGATTTTCATTGTTTTGGACAGTTGTTTCACAGATATATTGGATATTATTTATTTTATCCGAATTGGGATTTGATTGTGCGATCAGGCAGACAGGATTCGACACGAATAGATTATTCCATCCGAAGATGATATATTTTGTTGAGACTCAAGGAATTGTGATTGTAAGCGTATTGAGACTATACAGTGAGGTCACTTGCAAGTATCTCAAGAGATCGTCGACTTTACGCATTGGTAAGTATGCTGTTTCGGTTATTCGTGAATGATGATGATTGATCGTTGTCGTGATGGTTTCGAAATATTTTGGTTGAACAGTTTGTTTTTCTATGACGGATTGCAAGTTTCGAGGACGAAACTTATTTTAAGTGGTGTAGTATGTAATATCCGGAACTTCTACTACCGTTGTTTAATATTATTTTATCCAAGTTATATTGTATACCGTGGAATCTGTACAGTATAGATAAAATAAATGAAGGACTGAGATGTCAGTATCGGTATAATTGTCGTACTTGGTCGACAATTGTCTTAGAGGATATAGTGCGTCATGTATACGTATCCAGTATGTCGAGACGGACGAGAAAAGTTGGAAATGGCTAAGTGTAACATTATTAGCGCATGCTAATAATCACGAGTAGCGCACGCTATCGTGCAGGTTTAGCGCACACTACGGACATAACTTAGCGTACGCTAGTGAAGAACAGCTCAGAGGGAATCTACGCGTGGACCAGGCCACTTTCGGCGCATGTTCTGATAAGTCAACGGATGTTGTAATGTAGTGTTAGCGCACACTAATGCATGTTGATTAGCGCACGCTAACTGTATATCAGACAAAAAGGAATCTTATCCTCGTCAGCACATTCGGTGTGTGGACCAGTCTTCGGAGCATACAGACAAACGAGTCAACTGACATTAGCGCACGCTAAACGCAAGGACTTGCGTACGCTAGAGAGTGTAAGTTACGTACGCTAATGCATGGGCGTTACGTACGTAAGCACATGTACGAAGCCAGACAGTAGCCTCTGGACTGCGATAGCGCACGCTAACAAAAGTCAGTTAGCGTACGCTAAGGCTGTTGCGCACGCTAAATATGAGATGTTAGCGCACGCTAGTAATGTATTTTATATAAGGGGACAGACGGGTATTATGAAGTATTTCGTCCATTTCTTTCCTTTCACCCGATAGAGAGAACCTTGGGAGGACATTTGGAGTTCCTAAACACTGAGGGATGATCCTCTTTAACAAGATTAAAGATGGAAATCATGGATTAAAGCTTTGTTCTTGAAACCATTGGTGATACTTGGAAATGGATTCAACCTTGGAAATCAATCCATTCCTTCATAAAGGTAATCACTCTTCATCTTTGGATTTCATTTTGGATTGAATGTTGATGTTCTTGAGTTGATGATTATTACATAAACAAGTTGACAAGCATGATTATGAGATGGATTTCCGGAGTATGATGATATTAATATGATTCGTGTGGTTTGAATTATGTAGTTCGTTTTCTTGAGATAAGTTGGAGAATCCTTCTTATCCTTTGCGGATGTTGATATCATTGTTGATGATTAATCTCTGTAATGTTAGATTAGGGGAGTGTTGTTAAGGTTCTTTGTGTTCATGATGTTGATATTTGAGGAAGAAGATAATATTTGAATATAAAAATTCGATTAAGGGTTGGATGATTACTTATATGTTAAAGGATATCGGATTTCGTTGTTTTGATATCTATGAGCATGATTTAGAATCACTTAGTGTTCTTGATAATCGCCATATATTGATTGGTATCTGAAAAACATGCATCAATACAGCATTATCGCATGCTAAGCTTGCAGCTAGCGCGCTTGAGAGCAACTTAGCACACGCTACGTTAAGTGATTAACGTGCGCTAAGTAGACAGATAGTGCAGTATTTTCGTGTTGTGGTTATGAATTCGTGCTGGTTCTAGTTGAATTGTAAAGACTATGTTTTACCGAGAATTGTAGAACCATTGAGTTTGTTGATTGGTTATATCAGTTGTTGATTATTATCGGATATGTGTTAATTGATTACTTCAATAGGTTGAGATTATTGATCGGTGATTATAACCGTATGTTGCGGCCATGTTCGAGTATGTTCGTGAATTGCATTGGTCAGGGTCTAGGTGCTTGTAGATGACAGTAATGGAATTGGTAACGGCTTCATCGGTATTGAGGCAAGTTATTACTTGCTCAGTTATAATGTTTAATGAATGGTTTCAGTTTCATTTCGTTTATAATGCATATAGCAATGATTATTACTGAAAATTCTGGAGATTTGGATTATGTGTTGTCTTTCCGATTCTGGGAGTTAAATCATAAGGTTTATGATACATTTCAGTTATTGGAATTTTGGGTATCGATGATACATTATGTTAAAGACGAGGATATGGGTATCTGTAGTCCATGGTACGTTTGGATCGCCGAGCATTGCGGATAATCGTCGGTGATGGTTTGATATCGAGATTTCTCCCGAAGGACTCGGGGAAAGTATCTTATATCGATTCAGTTAGTGTTAGTGATTTGATCATGCATATTGTCATTCATGTTGTTGAACATGAGGTCGTCTTAGTTGATTTGTCATATTGTAGTTTGCATATGTGTATGTATAATTGTGTTGATCCGATGGGATCGTATGATCTATCCTGAGGGCGCTGTATCAGATGTCCACCTCGTGTTGGTCCGACGGGATCATCTTGGGATCTATGCTGAGGGCGCTGGATCATTGGACGGGTTTTCCACCTCGTGTTGGTCCGACGGGATCATCTTGGGATCTATGCTGAGGGCGCTGGATCATTGGATTACCCAGTGTTGTGTTGATGGAATCATGTGGATTCGCATCATTGGTTCTATCATGTGTTGTTATGTATGTGTATATTGTTGGTTATCCACCTCGTGTTGATCTTGTAGGATCATCTTGGGATCTATGCGGAGGGCGCTGGATCATGGAATTTCCATTGAGTATACACTGTTGTTATTTTTTTTGAGCATATTGATGTTGTCATATGAGTATGCATTCGTAGGTCTTGTGTTAGGACCGTGTTCGTATGTTGCATTGATATGATCTCGGATTAGACCGACATGATTGTCGTGGTATTGTGTATCTCGAGGTATGTTCCGTATTTCCCTTCGTATTTGTCTTTGATGGGCAATTGGTTTCTGTGTCGAGATGTGATGATGTTACCCGACGGATTTGGGTTGGACAGAGTTAGTAGATTTCGTAACAGTGAGTTATGATGATGTTTTGAGAACCTTGGGTACTGTGCGAGATGTGAATTTTGGTAAGGTTATGACGATAAGATTACATTAGTCGTATTCTTATGTTGTATTCTCATTGGTATGTAATTATTAATGTGATGTGACGGTTATCATTGTTTGATATTATGGCTGACCCCGTAGTTGGCTTTCTTTTTAGGTTCTTGGAGTATCGAGCTTGTAGCGGTCGTGAAGAGATGAGCTTCCTGGAGGATACTGGCTAGGACATGTTTTGTACATTGGGTTTCTTGATTGGTTCTTTTATTCCGCTGCTAGAGTATATTTATGGTTGGTCTTTTTCCACTGGGTGAGTATTTTGAAATGCTCTTTTGGTATCTGGTAACTGAGGTTACTTTAGAAATCGTTTTCTAAACTTTTGAGTGTCGGCTGTTTGGCCTTGCAATTTCGAATGAGTTTTTACGACGGTTTTTGATAAATGGATTTTATTAGTCTTTGTGCATTTTTTTAGATAGTACCGTCGTTGGCCTCTTGGGCATTTGTAAATGTTTGTGAAAATTTCTTTTAGCCTTGTGGGTTCCATCTCGGGGCCCACGGCGCTGTAATATTTCCGGTTAAATTTGGGGGTGTTACAGGAAAGACCCTGGATTTCCCCTGGATTTGTGGTCCATGAGGATGGGCTTTTGCGATTTAAGAACCGGTTATGCATACCAACTGACGAGTTGAAAAACTCGATTTTGAGAGAAGCTCATGCTACTCCTTACTGGTGGAGTAATATGAAGCGAGAAGTCGTAGAATTTGTTTCGAGATGTTTAACCTATCAGCAAGTCAAGATAGAACATCAGCGACCGGCGGGTATGCTGAAACCGCTCGCTATTCCAGAGTGGAAGTAGGAGGATATTTCAATGGACTTCATCACGAGTTTTCCGACGAGTCGTCGTGGCATGAATACAATTTGGGTAATTGTGGACCGCTTAACTAATCTAAGAGTATCGTTTCTGATCGTGACGGGTGATTTGTGTCACATTTCTAGAAATCAGTTCATCGTTCCATGGGAACTCAACTTAATCTCAGCACAGCCTTTCACCCTCAGTTCGACGGACAATCAGAACGAACTATTCAAACGTTAGAGGACATGCTGAGAGCATGTGTTCTCGACTGGAAAGAGGATTGGGAAGCCCAACTACCGTTGATCGAGTTCACGTACAATAACAGTTGGCATGCTTCGATTAAGATGGCACCTTATGAGGCCTTCTATGGTCGTCGTTATCGATCTCCCTTATGTTGGGATAACTTATCAGAATCAATTGGCACCGAGCCCGATATGCGTATAGCCGCCCGCGAGAAGGTAGCTTTGACCAGGAGTCGTTTGTTGACCGCTCAGAGTTGACAAAAGTCTTATGCAGATAATCGTCGTCGACCATTAGAGTTCGAGGCAGGTGACCACGTTTTGGTCAAAGTATCCCCGAGTCGAGGTATCTTCCATTTCGGGAAGCGGGGAAAGTTGAGTCCGAGATTCATTGGACCGTTTGAGATTTTGGATCGAGTAGGCATTCTGGCTTATCGATTGGCTTTACCTCCAGCGTTCAGCCGAATTCATAATGTGTTTCACATCTCTCAGTTGCGGAAGTATATTGCCGACCCGAGTCATATACTTCAGTTCGATGAAATCGAGATCGCGGATGATCATTCGTATGAGGAGCATCCTGTACGAGTCTTAGATCGGCGAATCAAAAAGTTGAGGAACAAGACGATTCCTTTGGTTAAAATTCAATGGTCTAGACACGGAGTGGAAGAGGCTACTTGGGAAACCGAGGATAGTATGCGGGAGAGTTATCCCGAATTGTTTGACCCTTAGTTTCGAGGACGAAACTCTTTTTAAGGGGGAGAGTATGTAATATCCGGTTGTAAATTCATTCATTATCATTCAGAAATTGTCGCTCAGTAATTTTCACTCATTAATGATCATTCATCATTCAGGTTCGTTCATTTATATTCATCGTTGGCGTACTTGGAGCCGTGTATCAGTTACCGATCGTCATTCAACTCCGTTTGAGAATTGAGATGAGAGTATTATCATAATTATTGTGATTGGTAGTCTTGTGTTGGAAGTATCACCTATTATATGTTATTGGAATTAATTACATTCATACAAGTATTTTATGTCGGATCATTCATCATTTGTAACGAGAAGACGGAGTTGTCGGATTTTGTCATTTCCAGCAGTGAGTTACGGCCGTAACTGATCATGCATTACGTCCGTAACAAGCATTCGTGGAATTGGTGTTTTTCTGGACGAAGACGTCGTACGGCCGTAAGTCATACTAGTTACGGCCGTAAGCAGGAAGGTACGACCGTATGATTTGGAGACTACGGCCGTAGCATGCATTCGTTTGTGCAGGAAGGTGTTGTCAACGAAGACAACTTACGGCCGTAAGTTCGGTAGGATACGGCCATAAGTGTTGTTGTTACAGCTGTAAAGTATTTCTGGTACGGCCGTAACTCGGTCAGTGCGTTCATAATCAGTTTTTTGATGAAGTGTTTTTACGGCCATATGTAGTGGATATTACGGCCGTAAGGCCGTTGACTTGGGAAGTTACGGCCGTAAGGTGGCAGAGTTACGGCCATAACTCTGCGCAGTATTTAAAGACATGAACGGGATTTTTATGCTCATTTCACCACTTCTACATTTTGGTTCCAAGAGAAAGATATTGTGGGAGATATTTTTCATCATCTAACACTTATGTGTTCGGGTTTAATCATCTTTATTCGGTTGTGGAGCTTGGGAAGTCGATTAACACGAATTTTGACGGATCAAAGAGGTTGGATCTTCAAAGGTAATTTTCTCCAAACCGTAGATTTCGATTTTAAGATGAAATATGATGTTTTGGATGTGATAATCATGTTATATGAAGAGATATACATATGATTATGAGTTGGTATGAATATTCATTGGATTATTGAAGGATTATTCAAAACCCTTTTGAAATATTGATTTTGGAATTGGAGGTTTCGATTAAATGTTGTGGGAATATCGAAATTGTATATTCGTATTGGACTATTGATTGTATCGAGGAAACACTCCTTGGAGGTTTGGTATCTATATAATCGAGATTGGTTACTACATGTTTGTTATAATGCCCCAATGAGTTTGGGTTTATCGTATCGACATTTTGAGTTGGTTGTGATTGTACTTGATACGTATATTAAGCGTTTATTGGTAATTATGTTATTCAAGGTTGTTCGAGCGACCGGTATTTCCACTTAGGACGTTTGTTCGAGGAAGGACTTTTCTTCACCGGTATTTGTGTAAGTTAATTCTTACTCGGTTAAAAGGATACTCATTCATTTCGTTGTTGATCATTCATATTCATAATTCATTCATGGTATATTAATCGTGTTGAGACTTGTAACTATCAAACTAATCATTCAATTCACGAGGAACGACGGTTCCAATCATTTCAGTGAGCTATCATTCATTTTATTATTACTTCATCTCGGTGAGTCATTCTTGACACTTGTCGGATTGTTATTCATTAATATTCATCATCGGTCACTTTTGTTCTTGTGACCTTCTGGGATCATATTGCGTGGTCGGGTGGTTATGTGTGGAATTTTTAGTCGGGCACACGATAGTCATGTGATGCGGGTTCACCAACATAATGGACTGTGAACACGGTAACGTGCCTCCGTGAGATTAATTAGGTACAAGTGTGGGTGTGTCCGGAAACTCATCTTGTGCACTTGCACGTCCCATTACGGGCGTACTATGATGCCCCTATTCTGCTTATCATAACTAAGATATATAATGATTGTGCTTATTCAACTCTTTAGGATTGTTGTTTTGTGTAACTGACCCCGTTGGGGATGTTGTTTTTAGGTCATGGCAAGGCAAAAGCATGGGAAGAGAACGTTGAGGCAAGGAGTCCCAGTGATACTAGTAGGGGGCTCCAGTCCTTTCAGTCATTTAAGTTTCTTCATTTGTATTTCCGCTGCAGTTCCATTTGGACGTTCATTTTTATTTGGTGTTGTATATTTCATCTTCATATGAAATATATAAGTATTCTGTATTCCTGTGTGTAATGTACTTGAAACTCCTCATCGGAGTAATTGGTAATATATTGTTGTTCGGTACTACAATTACATTATTTAAATCATTGTAATTCATTCGATAGTGGATGTTCTCGGCATATGACAGGAGATATTAGAAAAGCTGTCAGATTATGTAGAAGTCGTGGTCCAAAGGTGCGATTCGGTGAAAAAAAAAGAACGAGAGGGAAAGGAACCCTGTTTGTAGAAGAGTTTAAAGTCACCGACGTAGCCTATGTTGAAGGATTACAGTATAATGTACTTAGTATTATCCAGTTCTTTGACAAACAGTTCTCAATCAAATTCTATATAGATCACCGTAGGGTGAAGGACATATAGAGCAAGCAAGCAATTCGTCCTTATAGGAAACTGGTCAGGTAATATGTACATTGCTGACTGAAAGCCCATGAGATCCATTATTCCATGTTTTGTTGCCAAAGGCACTACGGAATAAAGCTGGCTATGGCACAAAAGGATGTCACACACTTACTTCAAGACTATCAACAAGCTCGCTCGACAGAGAGTGGTCAGGGGCTTGCCCGATGTGTCATTTCATAAAAACAGCATATGTGGACCCTATCAAAAAGGCAAGCAAGTTAAGACCATCCTGCAATGCAAGTCATATCTATCCACCCACAGGGTACTGGATTCGCTACACATGGACCCCACGGCCCTATAGACCCTGTAAGTTTGGGAGGTAAGAAATGCTGTCTTGTTATTGTTGACGATTTTTTTAGGTATGCTTGGACAATCTTTCTGAGCAAGAAGAAAGATTCCATCACAAAGTTGACAGAGCACCTGAAGAAGCTACAGAATGAGAAAGGTCTGAGTATTGTCTCCATTCATTCCGATAGAGGCACAAAATTCACAAATCGCTTCATAGAGCAATATTGTGCGGACAATGGAATACAGCATGAATACTCAGCAGCCTGAACTCCTAAACAAAATGGCATTGCCAAGCGAAAGAACAAGACGCTCAAGGAAGCAACTAGGACTATGCTAGCCGCAAGTAGTTTGCCACAGCGGTTCTGGGGAGAAGCAACAAATACAGCATGCTATATACAAAACTGTTGTATCATCAACAAGCATCACAACAAAACATCATATGAGGTATATAGTAATAAAACTCCAATGGTTGCATACTTTAACAGTTTTTGTTGCAGGAATTATGTTCTAAACAATAGGAATGATCAACGGAAGGCCTTCGACGAAAAGTCAGATGAAGGTATTTTCGTAGGTTACTCCTCTATCAGCAAAACTTTCAGGATATTTAACAAAAGAAATCTGACAATAGAGGAATCCGTCCATGTAGTATTCGATGAACCCTATTGTGATCCTACATGAGTAGAAGACGTAACCCAAACTATCTAAACACGCTCCATTGGCGATCCCCAAACTACAATAGAACATGCCGTAGACCTAGAAATCAATTCGCCGATGTAAGAACAGAAGCAGTCGAAGTTGGTGTTGTACAAGCTGAAGCTGAGGCTACAGCACCACAAGGTACAACAGGGGATACCAAGTTAGAACCTAACAGGAGGTGACTAAGAGATCACCCCCAAGAATTGATAATAGGAGATATCGATGCCGGGGTAACCACTCATAGGAAAATACAGAGTACACAAGGCACTGTACTTTGTGCATAGAAAGAGATAGAGTCTGAGAAGTCTCAATTTCCTATATGGGAATCTCAAACCGAACTTAGGAGACTAGTTATGTGTACCCAAGCTGTATTCTTAGCCCAGTCCGAGCCTATCTCAACCAATGAAACTCTGAATAACTCTCACTGGATCACTTCAATAGAAGAAGAGCTAAATGGTTCCGAAAGAAACAATGTATGGTATCTAGTACCCAGACCTTCTCATCAAGCTGTAATTGGAACCAAATGAGTATTTAGAAACAAAAGGATGAAAATGGACTTATTATAAGAAACAAGTCCTATCTAGTCACTCAAGGTTACAGACAGGAAGAAGGCATAGACTATGATGAAACTTTTGCTCTTGTAGCCAGACTATAAGCCATCAGGATATTCCTAGCATTTGCCGCTCACAAGAACTTTATAGTCTATCAAATGGACGTTAAGAGTGCATTCCTGCACGGAGACCTCGCCGAAGAAGTCTATGTTGAACAACCACCAGGATTTGTTAACATAGAAGACGGAGACCTAGTATACAAGCTAAGGAAAGCATTGTATGGACTTAATCAAGCACCTCGGTCCTGGTATGAAACCCTGTCACTATATCTAATCAATAATGGATTTGAGAAATATGCAGTTGACAAGACTCTCTTTAAGATACAAGAAGGCGACGACCTTTTAATGGTACAAATTTATGTCGATGATATTATATTTGGTTCAACTAACCTTCTTGTATGTCAAAGGTTCTCTCATATCATGCAAAGTAAATTTGAAATGAGTATAATGGGAGAACTTAGTTATTTTCCAGGATTGCAGGTTAAGCAATTGAATATAAGTATATTCATCAACCAGGAGAAGTACAACAAGGAGCTACTCAACAAATTCGGTATGAACAACTCCAAATCCTCGTCCACCCCAATGAGCACTTCCACACAGATAAGTGCTGACGAAGCTGGAAAACCAGCTGATCAATCACTCTACAAGAAGCTAATGGGCTCACTCCTGTACTTAACATTCAGCAGGTCCGATATTCAGTTTGTTGTAGGAGTGTGTGCTCGGTATCAGATAGCACCTAAGGAGTAACACTTCACCACAGCCAAATGAATCTTTAAGTACATAAAAGGAACAATCGATTTAGGATTGTGGTATCCTAAGGAAGGAGGATTTGATTTGGTAGGCTACAGCGACTCAAATCTCGGAGGGTGTAAGTTGGATAGGAAGAGTATAAGCGACATCTGTCGCTTCCTTGGACCTAGACTTGTGTCTTGATTCAGTAAGAAGCAATTGGCCAACTCGCTTTCTACAGCTGAGTCGGAATATTATGCCATTGGAAGTTGTACGCAGATTCTCTGCATGCAACAACAGTTACAAGACTATGGAATCTGCGCTAGAGAGACTCTAATCATGTGTGATAGCACGAGCGCAGTTGCAATCACGCATATCCCTGGATTGCACTCGCGAACTAAGCATATTGATATGAAGCATATGTAATATCAATTTTTTTCGTTTCCATTTATTCCAACTATTGTAATTCATTTGTACTATATTCAATTTTTTGTGTGTTTCGTGTCGTTTATTGTACTCATTCTCCTATTATGTTGCCTGAACTAGTTATTGATGTCTGTATCTGAATGTATCGTATTGGTTGAATAGTTGTATTTCTCGTCATGTCACTTTTTAGTTAGAACAGTATTGCAGATCCAACGACCATAACATACGCTATGCTAGATATGTAGCGATGTTATCTCTCTAGCGTAGTGAGTCAGTGACTGCTGGACAAAAATTACGTACGCTATCTTATGGACATAACGTACATAAGAGTTGGTTATGGACGTTATCTCTAAACCATAACGTAGGTAAGGATGCCTGGGTATCCAGTCAGTGAGCATTGGATAGTTCGTTACGTACGCTATAGTCTAGAACGTAACGTACGATTAGCAAATATTACGTACATTAAGCTTTCCACCTAACGTACGTAAAGGCAGTTGTTTATCGGGTCAGTAAATTCTGGCAGGGCTCATTGTGTACGTAATATAAATAACATAACATACATTAAATTGTTAACGTACGTAACACCATAATGGCACTCAGCCTTATATACGGCCTTCAGACCCGACTCCGTCATTTTTCATCCTCTTCTTTCTTTTCCTTGGCGAATCACGATGGTTGGGCTAGGAAGGCACGGTTCTTGGTCGATTGTCACCACTTCTCAATATTTTTGAGTTCCCAGCAAGGATTTAACGGTAGTACCTCACCTTCCACCGTTTTAATCAAGGTATTTTCGTTAGAACCCTAATCTTTGGGGATTTTGGGGGATTTTCTTGTGACTCCATCTTTTTATTCCGATCCGACCGATACAGATGTTAGATTAGGGTTGTTTATTTGAAACCCCTTGCTATTTTTGTAGTTTTATGGAAAACAATTCATATATTCCTCCGTTATTAATTATATTGGAATTATGCCCCTGCAATGTCCGGCGAATTATTCCTACGGGTAGAACTTAGGAGGGTTTCTTATGTTTCCGTAGTATTGCGACTGATTATGTGTCATTATGATTTAGGAAAAACCCTTTGAAGGGAGTCGGACTGAAACCCTTTACTTCCACCATTTCTTCTCGTCTTATTAATCAAGGCAAGTACATATATTATATTTTGTTATGTGTGTTGCGATTTCGATACGATTATGACTGTGATATCGTGTGTGTGTTGATGTTCGTCCACTCAGGGACGGTTCAACGGGACCTCTGGGGCCCGATACTAATGGGTACGGCCGCGGAAGTGGTTTCCCACCCAGGGACGGTCCGACGGGGCCTCTGGGGGTCGATACTAATGGGTACGGTCACGAGTTACCAATTGTGAATGATTGTGATGTTGAAATGTGTTGATATGTTGTTTTGACGCAAATGTGATATTTTGGAATATTGATTTCAAATGCTTTCCAAATGAATTGATTGTGTTGAATCATATATGTATATAATGTAGTGTAATTGTGTACTTGCACTAGCTATTCGAATGCTAACCCCTTGAATGGGGGGAATGCGTTTCATGCATTTCAGGTATCGGGCGAGCTGAGGATCCAGCATGGGACCCGCATGCTAAGGATGGCCAAGCGTGATGATGAGGCTCGAGTTTTTGTCAAATATTTTATTATTATGATTGCGTGGTTTGTCAGAGTTAGTCGAGTAAACTTATTATTGTCTTAAGGATGTCGTTGAAGTCCCCTGCGTGATCAATAAACTTATTTTACTTTCTGTCTTTCTAAATTTGAACTAAAATATTTTGGCCGAGGCCACGACCCTATTTAGATTATTAATGTGTTGTTAAGATATTATTGTGTATTGTGTGTGATGTACTAGCATGGTATACCTTGTTAAAAGTTCTACGGCGTGTAATATCCCTTATGAGATTTGGGGGTGTTACATTTATGGTATCGGAGCCAGGTTGTGAATACCTAGGTTGTTGGTTAAATTGGGTCTGTCAGTTGTGTCGTAAAAGTCATTTGTTGAGCCTAATATAATCGTGCTACCATCTCTTCATGCGACCCGTGGTTGTAAGTCTCCTCAAACTATTACGTTTCTGTATTATTTCTCTTGCGTGAATTGGAATTGTAAGTTGGGGTACCAACTTTATAAATTGTGAATTTTGCTGATCTTGTTCTTTTCAATTCTTATTCTTCAGTATGTTGAGAGGTCGTGATAGGCCAGCTAGGGGACGCGGCCGAGGCCGTGGTCGTGGTGCTAATAGTGATAAAGTTCCGCTTTCTCAGTCATCTGCTGATTCGACCCCTCATTCAGTGCCGGATACTCTGCCCCTGAGTTCTGACGGGCAACAGGACTTATTTGTCAGTCAGGGTATGGCTCTTAGCGGTCCAATTATAGTCGAGAACCGCCCGAGAACCATCCGATAACCATCCGTCACTGTGTCGAGAGTTGCATGTTCTCTATTTTGGTGAACGACAGCCCGACCGGCTATTTTGCCTCTAGTCGGGGTTTGCGTCAGGTCGACCCTATTTCTCCGTTGCTCTTCGTGCTTGCCGCCGATTACTTATTGCGCTGCTTGGATCGATTCATTCGTGACCATCCTTTGATGAGGTATAGGACTGTCGAACGGCCTTTCCCCGTCTCGCACCTCCTATGCCGATGACATCATTATATTCACACGGGCTGTAGATGATGGTCTCGTTGACCTTATGCGACTCCTGGATCACTATTCCATGGCCTCCGGGCTGATGGTTAGCATCCAGAAGAGCACTTTTATCCTCGCTCAGAAGCACGCGCCTCGTTGGCATCAGAGATTTCATGATCTTACTGGTTTCCGCCAGGGTCATCTCCCCATCACCTACCTTGGTGCACCCCTTTACAAAGGCTTTATGAGACGTGAGATGCTGGGGTGAAACAACGGCTGTTGGATAGGATCTCTGGTTGGTCCCATCTCCACCTTGGTTTTGGGGGTCGATTGGCTCTTATTAAGAGCACTCTCTGCACGATTCCCCTGCACCTTCTTCAGGTGTTGGACCCGCCCCAGTATGTTAGCCAGGAGCTCGAGCAGATTATGGCGAGATGCTTCTGCGGTGCTGTCGGTCCTAAGAGGAAGACGCATTGGGTCAGTTGGCGGCATATTTGTCGCCCAGTCTCCGAGGGAGGCCTCGGGATTCGGAGCCTCTCGGATATGGTCAGAGCTTTTAGTTATAATATGGTGGCGTCTTCACGCGGGCACGTCTTTGTGGGCGCAGTTTATGCTCCGCAAATACTACTTCGCTGGCCCTTCTATGCCTATGCATACTGCTCTTAAAGCTCATGCCAGCCGCCCTTGGCGCCGTCTCCTCCGCGTGAGTATCGAGGCTTAGTAGTTCATCTCTTGGACTCTTGGTAGTGGCAGCGGGAGGTCAGTTTTTGGGATGACACTTGGATTGGGGATAGGCCTATTTCGTCTTACTGTCAGATTACTGGTAGACCCCATCTTAGGATTAATGATCTCTAGGTTTATGGGAGTTGGGACAGGGGTATACTCGAGTCCATTGTGGGCGGGGAGCTAGGATTTACCCCTCAGTTCATACAGGATATTCTCGCGGCTCCCATTGCCGAGGAGGATTCGCATAGCATGTGCTGGAATCTTACATCTTCGGGTGCCTTCTCATTGTCGTCAGCTTGGTCTCACATCAGGGTGAGGGATCAGGATAACCTCATTTTTGGGGCCATTTGGACTACCTTGCTCACACCTATAATATCGGTGTTCATTTGGCGACTTCTACTGCGACGGATCCCGACTGATGATGTCTTAAAGAGGAGGCGAGTTTCCTTGGTCTCCAGATGCTCATGTTGTACCCTTATCCCTACCCATACCTACCATTCAGAGACCCTTGCTCACCTTTTATTGGAGAGTGATGTGGCTCGTGACGTGTGAGAGTTTTTTAGCGCTTGGACTCATTTATCCTTACCCCATACAGATAATATCTTTGAGCTCCTGAGTTTTTTCTCACATGGCACACACTTTAGGCACGCAGCTTTCATTATTCCTTGTGTGATACTTTGGTCATATGGATGGAGAGGAATAGTGTAAAGCATAGGGCGGTTACTTTTCTTGCTTCTCATGTTATTGTGCAGGTGGAGCGCCATGTTTCATTACTAGCTGCTTCGGGGCTTATTTCTTCAGAGTTCTGGGTGGGGTGCTCGCCTCCTGACCGCTTCCAGCGAGCTACTCCCTCTCCCGCTCAGACTCATCGCTCCGTTCTGGTGGTTTGGCTTCGACCCGAGACCCCTTGGATCAAGCTGAACACGGATGGCTCCTTTGATATAGATACTCAGATTGCTGGTGGTGGGGGTCTGATTAGAGATCATCACGGAGAGCTACTCCTTGCTTTCCACTCCCCTTTTCAGGCCTCTTCGAGCTTTGATGCAGAGATCCAGGCGCTTGTTGTTGGACTGATTTTGGCTTCCCAGAGGTCGAGACATGTTTGGATTGAGCTTGATGTTGCTGCTGTGGTGACCCTGCTCTCATCTGGCCGTCGGGGCTCTTGGCAGGTTCGTCACACCCTTATGCGTATCCGACACATTCTCCGAGACATTTAGTACAGAGTCACTCACATTTTTCGAGAGGGCAATAGGCCGACTGATTATCTCTCTGAGCTCGGCATGTCGTCCCTCGGTATTCAGACTTATACATATGATACTGCTCCTCTGTTTCTCCTCTCTCTTATACGGATGGACCAGCTTGGCTACCCTTCTTTTAGATTTAGGTAGTATTTTATCACTTGTTTTATTGCTATGAGCCCGCACATTAGCCCACTTTTTTAGTGGTGCACCTTGTATTTCTCTAGCGGATTGCTGGCATTTTAGTTTCTAGGATCCGGTTTATGGCCCATATTTGGTCATAATTCGGATGTGATTTTTTTTACCTATCGGTCCGCACATTAGCCCACACCGTTAGTGGTGCACCTTGTATTTCTTTAGCGGGCCGTAGGCACTTCGTTTTTTAGATTTTGGATCCGGATTATGGCACATTTTTATCATAATTCGGGTATGTTTGCTTGTACTCTCGATATTTTCTTTATCTCACAGGTTGGTGGGTCCCGCCTCAACCCCCTGTCCACAATGGACGTTTTTTCTTTAAAAAAAAACTTAGAAAATAATTTAATATTTGACTAGGATTCAACCATACAGAGTCATCCACCGCAGAATAACACGATGAGTATGGCGAACCAAATGATAAGGCGTGGATTCAGCCATCCGGACTCATTTATAATTTATTTAACCGTACCCAACTGAAATTCGATTGAAATGTTGTTTTACTACCCATTCCTATCCCAAACGCACATAATAATATCCGAAACACTGAGGTTAGGGTTTAGCCATTCAGACCAGCTTAAAAATTATATACTCTTAGCCGTTCTAAACTCAATTAAAATATTTATTTACTACCGTCCCTTCCGAACAAATATATTTATAGTAGCTAATTACTCAAACCCAGTTAAATTTATAAATTTTAATAATCAAATATATATATTGTTACGATAATTAGTTATCTATCTCACTAAACATCGAACATGAAAAAGTAAATATTATGACTGTGTTGTGCGGCGATGTATATGCCTCGATGACGATCGGCATAATGGTCAGGAGCCATCTAAAGAAGATAGGCGCTGAGCAAGCACCTAGCGATCGACGTCCAAGGCGATCGTATATAGGCATCTGGCGATCGCCAATGATATCTGATTGTAGACGATCGTCCCATACCACATGTGAATCTGACACCCGTCAGAGTATTCGAAGACTGAATCTTGGACGAAGACCCACGTGCAGATCCACAAAAGGCGCCGCAAGATAAGGCCCTTGATCCCAGCCTGTCACCAACCTTACACCTACTGACAGGCCCGCCGAAAGGTACAAAGTGGGTCCTCCCCTGACAGCGACTCAGGACGCGTGCGGACTCCTCATTGTCCCGCACATCTGGATGCCAGCTGCAGCCTCGGACTTTAAGGAAATAGTCCCACGTGATGGGACGATCGCCCTCATTATTCTAATATAGAATACGTCGGTCGCCCGCGATCGCCGGGGAGGACCTAGCAACCTCTTCTACTATAAGTAGTAGGCCTCCAACAGTGGCAAAGAGACAGTGAAAAAACGTACAGTGAGGACAGTGAACTTACTGGACGAAGACATACACAAACATAGTATACATAAATAAGCAAGAACTCACAGAGATCAGATCTGGTTCTTCCGGCAATCTTCATGCTCTATAACTAAGATAAGTAGAATCTTTACACTCATTGTAATAGTATTCTAACATTAATATTTGTACTCCAAAGTATTTATATTAATAACATCTCGCGAGAGCATTCAAGCCTGGGACTAACAACCCCGGCAAATCTTGTGTTATTTATTATCCCACGGAAGTGTTCTCACATTTATTTGTTACTCGACCATTCCAGCAATATCATCTCCGGATAATATTTTGGATAACAACAATTGGCGCTAGAAGGAGGGGTTCAATCTTAACCTTTATTTTTATTCCGACCGTCTCGAAGAACACTCACTGTTCTACGAGGCATATAATTGAAGAAACACTTATTGTTCTTCAAAGAACACCTTCAGAAACATGACATCAGCCACGACCTCAAAAAGAGCCACCCTGCGATCTATTGGACATCTCATTCCGGCCCAGACCGAATCTCAACCAACGGTGGAAGGCAACTGCGGCAATGCTAGACTCTCACTAGGGACGGACCCAGCCTCTCACTCGATCAGTTCCAGACCGCGGAACAGATCGAGGAGGCTATGGCCATCCTCAGGGAGCGACGGAGGGCATGCGACTTGCCCACCATTACTCCATCACCCATCCGCCGGGCAGGCAAGCGGAAGCTTAAGGGGCTATATGTAGAGAAATCATCGGAAAGCCCCGAGCCACAAGAAAAGGCTCTCGTAAGGCAGGACGATTCCGTCTTCATCTGCCTAGGGAGCGATCCCTCATGGCAACCCGGGCATTCAAGCCCCAGCCGGGAGACATCGGAGTCCGAATCCATCACCAGGAGTTCAGCATATCCGACTCCCAGAAGACAAGCCGGCCAACGGGCCCCCGCTCGCCCAAGAATTGAGCCCGGCGGCGAAGAACTCGTCACCTACCATAGGGCAAGGAGATCAGTACATGATTGCCTTGGCTCCCGCTCTGAGAGTCAATCAGCGAGCAGTCAGGCTACAGCGATGGCCGCCATGCAGCGCCAGCTCGACGAAATGAAGGCGCTCCTAGAGACTGGGGCAGGCGCCAAGAGATCGATCGTTGGATCGAGTGAGCCAATCGCGGCCCAGATCAAGCTCGCCCCAGTTCAACCGAAGATCTCTCCCCCTCAGACACCTCTATACGAGGGGAGATCGGATCCTGAGACCCATTTGAGCAAGTTCCGGATTTATATGACCGGATGTGGATCATCGGACGCGACGAAGTGCCGAATGTTCCCGTTGACATTGGGCGACCTCGCCCATAGGTGGTACATCTCACTACCACCTCGCTCGATCAATTGTTTTGAGAAGCTGGCGAACGACTTCACGTCGTATTTCGCCGCCAAAGTTGCCCGGCCAGAAGGCCCCCACCGCATGATGAAAATCAGGCAGGGGAAGAACAAGCCCGATGAAGATTACATCGACCGGGTGGATGAAATAGTCCTCACTGGCGATCCCATTAGCGACGAGCTCGCTCTCTACTCGGTCCTGGGAGGATTCTATGGCCATTCGCCCATGTTCAGGCACCTTACAAAGGACATCCCCCCGACCTACGTGATCTTCCGCATCAGGGCTGCTGATTTCCTGACTAGGTAGAGGATGCTCACTCTCCACTTAGGTGAGGGATCTACCGGGGAAGGGAAGGCGCCATCTTCCATCCCGAAAAAGGCGGTCACCAAGCCCATAAAGGCGATCGCGAATCCGCCCGGCGAATTCAAAGCTTTCGAGGATGTGGAGGTTCACCTCCTCCGCAACCTCAACCTATCTCCGGACCACATTTTCAATGCTATCAAGGGGCGCGAATGGCTTAGCAAACTGAAGCCGGTGAGGGACCACGGTCATCTAGACCGTAGCAAATTCTGTGCCTACCACAAGAGTCCCGGCCACAACACCAGCCAGTGCGGCGACCTCCTCAGACAACTCTGGCGACTGTTTGAGGAAGGCAAATTGGACAACTTGGTTACCAAGCCAGAACCTCGGGAAGAGAGGACCAGAGGGCGCGAACGACGAAAGAATGATGGAATCCCTCCCAATCTGGTCGCAAGGATCGAGCAGAATGAGCCAGAGTACTCTGATGAATCGATCCCTCCGATCAACCCTAGCGGCCGGATCAATATGCTTTAGGCGGGAGGTGGAAACCTCGGAGGCCTTTCCCCGGTTTCTACTCTGTCGAACAGAAAGAGGAAGGCCGAATTAAGGGCGTTCGCCGAGGTCCATGTCGTGGTACCCCCAGAGCCGACCATCTCCAAAGACGCGCTCGTCACTTTCTCCAACAAGGACAGGGAGGGAGTGCAGTGCCCCAAAGAGGATGCATTGGTGATCTCTGCATGTATCCTTGGGAAAATGGTCGATCGCATGCTGGTTGATAATGGGAGCTTTTGCAATATCATATTCAAATCCAGTCTTGACCAGCTCGGCAACCTGACCAAGTTCATCAATCCATTTGACACCGTGCTCCAAGGGTTTGGAGACAACACAGTCCGAGCCTACGGAAGGATCAAACTCTCTGTCGAGTTAATATGTTATTACGATCCCAAGATTAGGATTACTAGGAACCTCAACTTTGTAATCATAGATAGGACCAGCATTTATAATGGGTTCCTAGGTCGTCCATTTCTAGAAACTTTCGAGGCGGTCGCCTCTTCCTTCTTTTACTGTATCAAATTCCCCACTGCCGATGGGACGGTCGGTACTGTAAAATGAGACCAACTAATGGCTAAGAAATGTTTGAATTACTCATGTGTCGTAACTTCTTTCAACACTCCCCGCACTATTTATAACATCGAGATGCTCGACAATCAACCGGTGCAGATCGACGAGCCAAGCACATTGTACCAACCCGACTCAGAGGACGCCATCTCACACCGATTAACGGACGACATCGAGCCAAGGATCGGTTTCGAGCCAAGCCTCGACATCGATCGAAGGATTGAGTCCGGAAATCGTTCCAAACGAGAAGCGACCGTCCCTATTGAAGAGTTGGAAAGTGTAACGATAGATCCGGATCATCCGGAATGGGAAGTACAGATCGACACAAGCATCGACCTCGAGTTAAAAGAGGATCTGATCAATTTAATACGTAAGAACATCGGAGTCTTTTCCTGGTCGCATCAAGATATGGTCGGCATAAATCCTGAACACGCCTGCCACTATCTAAAGATCGATCCGGCAAGGAAGCCTGTTCACCAGAAACGCAGGAAATTCGGTCCTGAGAAGTATGCAGCACTCGACATAGAAGTCAAAAAGCTACTCGATAACAAACTAATCAGAGTAGCTACCGACGAGCCACAGTGGGTGGCCAACGCGGTGCTCGTCAAAAATCCGATCAACTCTTGGAGGTTATGCATCGACTTCACCGACCTCAATGCGGCATGCCCAAAAGATCACTTTCCGATGCCTCATATCGACCACTTGGTCGATAGTACAGCAGGTTGCGAAATGATGTCGTTCATGGATGCCTTCGTCGGATACCATAAGATCCCAATGGCGGAGAAATACATAAAGCACACATCGTTCCACACGAAAAAAGACATATATTTTTGGGTCCGAATGTCGTTCGGCCTGAAGAATGCAGGGGCGACCTACCAATGGCTGGTCAACGGGATGTTCGCCAATCAGATCGGCAAGACCATGGAGGTCTACATTGACGACATCGTGGTCAAAAGCCTCAAAAAGGAAGATCACCTCAATGACCTTGCCGAGACGTTCGCCATCCTCGAGAAGTTCAACATGAAGCTGAACCCCAAGAAATGCAACTTCGGGGTGAGCTCCCGAAAATTCCTGGGGCACATTGTGAGTCAGAGGGGGATCGAGGCAAACCCCACCAAGATCCAGGCGATCCTCGACATGCAGGAACCACGGAATGTCAAACAGGTGCAATGCCTTACTGGTTGTCTAGCTCCCCTCAACCGTTTCATATCTCGACTCGGGGATAAAAGCAAGTCATTCTTCATGACCATAAAGAACAAGAAGTTCACATGGACAAAGGAGAGTCAAATAGCATTCGTCAAAATCAAGGAATATCTATCTAACCCTCAGATCCTGGCAAAGCCGATCCCCGGCGAAAAGCTATTTCTTTACCTGGCAGCCTCAGAGGTCGCGCTGAGCGCTGTTTTAGTGCGAGCAGAGGGGCAAGTCCACTTGCCAATCTACTTAGTTAGCCAAGCGCTCCATGATGCAGAAACGCGATACACGCCTCTGGAGAAGATCGCCTACGCTCTAGTCATGAGCGTTCGCAAGCTAAGGGCCTATTTCTTCGAACATCAAGTGGAGGTTCTGACGACTCTCCCTCTAAGGCAAGTTCTACACCGGACAGACACCAACGGGCGACTCCTCAAGTGGTCACTGGAGATCGCCCAATACGGTATCACGTACGCTCCACGCACGGTGATCAAAGGCCAGGCTCTGGCGGACTTCGTGGTAGAATTAACATTCCCTCACAGTCAGGCCAGTGCGCCGCCTTGGAAAGGTCACGTGGATGGCTCGGCAACCAACTCGCGAGCAGGGGCAGGGATTGTCCTCATCAGCCCCGACGGCCAAAGTTTCACAAATGATGTGCGTTTAGGGTTTCGTGCGACCAACAATGAAGCCGAGTACGAAGCCTTGGTAGGCGGGCTCGATCTAGCCCTCGCCCTGGACGTTCGCCGCCTCCATATCTTCATGGACTCCCTCTTGGTTGTGAACCAAGTCAAGGGAGAATATGAGGCGCGCGGCGAACATATGGTCAAATACCAAGAATTGGTCGCCGAAATGTGCACGAAGTTTGAAGAAGTTCTGATCGAACAAGTCCCGAGAGAGCACAACTCCCAGGCTGATGCCCTATCCAAACTAGCATCATCAGATGGTGCAGCAGATTTCTCTAACATCCAAATCACAAAATCAGCAAAGCCGGCGATCGACAGAAGCCTGATTACCACAGTTGCCATCGCCGAAGAGAACTGGATGACTCCGTTCATCAAATACTTGAAGGACGGGATAGTCCCCGACGACCATATCAAAGCTCGCCAGCTCCAGCTCCGTGCAACCGGATACACCCTATTGGACGATCGGCTTTACAAGCGAGCTTTCAGCCTCCCTCTCCTCAAGTGCATCACACCGGAGGAAGGCCAACTCGTTTTAGCCGAGATCCATGATGGGATCTGTGGAAACCATGCTGGCGGGCGAGCTCTCATCCACAAAACAACCAGGCAAGGTTTTTTCTGGCCTACACTACAAAAAGATGCGATCGCCTATGCCAGATCGTGTCACATGTGTCAAGTGATGGGCCCAAACATCAAGCTCTCCCCCGAGCAGCTCACCTCAATGTACAGCCCATGTCCATTCGCCCAATGGGGCATCGACCTTATAGGTCCCTTGCCGATGGCGCCAGGGGGATGTAAGTTTGCCATCATAGGGGACGATTATTTCACAAAATGGGCTGAAGCCGAGCCACTCAACAAGATCGGCCAAGAACAAGTAATCAAGTTCATTTGGAAGAACATCATATGCCGATTCGGTCTACCCCAGGCTATCATCTCCGACAACGGAAAGCAGTTCGACGGTTTAGAAGTCATGCAATTCTGCGAGAAATGGGGAATCAAAAAGCTGTTCTCGGCCCCCTACCACCCTCAGACGAACGGGCAGGTAGAGGCTGTGAACAAAATCCTCAAACACACGATCAAAGCACGACTCGAATCCAGACAAGGACGATGGGCGAGCGAGCTCCTAGATGTTTTATGGTCATATCGAACGACGACCCGAAACTCAACCGGCGAAACCCCATTCGCCCTCGCCTTCAGAACAGAAGCAGTGATCCCTTCAGAGATCGCCGTCCTCATCCACCGAAATGAACAAGAGATGACGACGGACAACGATGTGGCCCGACGAATCGACTTGGACATGCTCGAAGAATGGCGACTGACCTCGGAAATGAAGAACGCAATCCACAAAAGGAGATCCGAGAAGTTCTTCAATTCGAAGGTCAAGGAAAGACGGTTCCAAGTGGGTGACCTAGTCCTAAAAAAGGTCCAGACCCACACAGGAGTCTTTGGCCCGAATTGGGAAGGCCCCTTTAGAATATCTAAATGGCTAAATAGTGGAGCCTACGAACTTGAACGCCCTGACGGCACTCCGGACCAATATCCCTGGAACGCCGTACATTTGAAGAAATACTACCAATGAAAACTTTGTATTCAGTTACCCAATGTACAAAGAGTATAATGATATTTTCCTATCCCATCTATGTGATTCGCCTCGACGAAAACAAACAACTAAAGAGAGGACGACTCGCTCGCCCTACAAGAGGTCGTCGTCTAACCTGACAGACCTATGCAAGCGATCGCCCCCCAAGCACAACGTATACCGTCGAAGATCATCATTCAACATGGCGATCCGAGGTAGAAAAGTGCAGCCATGGTCCTGGCGGTCGATGGAACCGACAGCTTCGTCCATGCAAGGTTCCTTTGGGCTGCGATCGCTCGCCCTTCGTTTAAATTCGAGCCGAGCGTAGCCGAAGGACCCTACAAATAAATCTGTCGACACGCTCGCGCGCCCTCAAGAGTACATCATCTAACATGATATACCCGGACAAGGCGACGCGTCCCTACCCCGCCACAACGTATACCGTCGAGGGTCACCATCTAACATGGCGACCCGAGGTAGAAAAGTGCTAACAAGCCGCGGACGCGGAGTCGAATAAACCAACGACGCCCCGTGCAAGGACTCCTCCAGACCAAGACCGCTCGCCTTTCGTTTAAATACAAGGCGGGCGCAGCCTAACGGAGGACCCTAACAATAAAGTGAGTCGCTAGACAGACCTACAGATAGAATGTCCCTCGCACACAAAGACACGGTTGTGGAGGTCGGTCCATCGAACTCCGCGACCGTGCACGGTTCCTCAGAGTCGAAACAGTCGACCTCCCTCGAAGAATCGGCAAAAATAAAGATAGCTCACCAAACATAATATTTTCGTTCCCTTAGTTGCACTAAGTAAACAAAAACAATGGGCAAAGTGGAGCTATTCCTAAATGCGATCGGGAGGAAGGGACCATACACGATCGGCTTCATCTAAACACACACATGACGATCGGTTTTGTTCAAAAAATTTACAAGTAAGAATTTTCAAGTGTACCAATACATTCGAAACTATTCAAAAAATTGTGCAAAGTCGAAGTGACACGGAACATTCAGACAGTCGATCGTACAAACAAGGCATCAAGTGCAATTATGTAAACACTTGTATAAATTCATATGCAAACATTCAGAAGAGGCGGTCGTACATATAAAAAATCAGATGCGAGGAAGAAGTTTTTATTCCATTCAAAACGATCGTACATACAAGCCTGAAGGCATTACAAGAGAAAACTGGAGATTACAAAGCAAAGGAAAACAAAACAACATCACTCAGGCTGCCCCCGACTGGCCTTCGCCCCCAGCAGGCGGATCGGCGCGCGCTCCCTCACCGGCTTCAGGATGAATAAGTTTATCCGGAAACGAATACCAGCTGAGGTCGATCCCTAAGTCGGTGAGGTCGAGGATCGGTAGGGAGAAATCTGGCTTGTTGTTGCCCGAAATATTATCCGGAGATAGATATTGCTGGAATGGTCGAGCAACAGCAAATTGCGAGAGCACATCCATGGGAGTGTGAATAACACAAGATTTGCCGGGTTTGTTAGGCCCGGGCTTGAATGCTCTCGCGAGATGTTATTAATAAGAATACGTTTGAGTACAAATATCAATGTAAGAATGCAATTACAATGAGTGTAAAAGATTCTAGTTATCTAGCTCTTGAGCGAAGCTCTCTGTGTTCTTGATCTCGTTTCTGCCGACCGTCTTAGGATTAAGAGGTTCCGAGAGTGAGAGATGAACAGATGTCCAAAGTGTATAGCGTTGCCAAGAGAGAAAGCCAAGTTATGATCTGAGCTTCTGAACTGTGTGGCCAACCCTCTTTTCCGCTGCTGGAGGCTTCCTATTTATAGGACTGGCCTTAGTTGGGTGATCGCCTTTCCTATATTATAATAAGGGGCGATCGTCTTGCAGCACGTGGGTTGGTTTCTTTAAATTCCGCGACATGGGCTGGCTGCCAGCTGTGCGGACCAATGAGAAGTCTGCACGCGTCCTGAGTCGCTGTCCCGGGCGGTTCCACTTTACACCTTTCGGCGGGTCTGTCGGTAGGTGAGTAGATGCTGATAGGCTGTGGTCAACGATCCATGTTCTGCGGCGCCTTTTCCAGATCTGCACGTGGGTCTCTGTCCGAGCTTCGTCCTTTGCCGACTAGATGGATGCTGGACTTGCATGGCATGAGGCGATCGTCATGGGCCGGGCACCATAGTCGATCGCCGGGTGCCATGGGACCATCGCCTTCGATGTCGATCGCTTGACACTGGGATTTGACCTGGGACCTTCGATCGGCAAGTCTGCCTCGGTCTATTTGACTCTAACTCGGTCGCCTGTCGTCTGTGTCGATCGCCTGTTGAGGTGTATAATTCTCGACACAACAATTGCCTCCCAACTTGCTCCGATGTTGAAGACATGGGGTGAGGTGGTTCTTACTGGCGATCGTTGAGGATAAATACGGGCGAACTATTTGTGCGGACTTTGATTTTGGACTTTGGGCGATCTGTTCGATTGGCGAGCTATCTTCGGTCTTGAACCTGTAATTTTCAAATTTGGCCGATCCCTCGTAGAAAGCTGATTGTTTCGTCGCTGAGGAACCGTGCACAGTCACGTAGTTCGATGGACTGACCTCCATGACCGTGTCTTATGTGCGAGCGACATTGTCTGTCTCATGAATCATTTTATTGTGAGGGTCCTCCGTTAGGCTGCGCCTCGCCTCGTATTTAAACGAAGGGCGTGCAGTCTCGGTCTGGAGGAGTCCTTGCGTGGGGCGTCGTCGGATTAATCGACTCCACGTCCGCGGCTTGTTAGCTCTGCTTCCACCTCGGCCCGCCATGAATATGGCGACCCTCGACGGTGTACGTTGAGACGGGGGTAGGGACGCGTCGCATTGTCCGGGTCTACCAATTCAGATGATGAACCTTTGAGGGCGGGCGAGCGTGTCCGCTGATTAGTTTTGGAGGGCCCTCAGACTACGCCGGCCTCGTATTTAAACGAAGGGCGGGCGATCGTGGCCCAAAGGGACCTTGCATGGCCGAAGCAGTCGGTTCCATCGACCATCAGGACCATGGCTGCACTCTTCTACCTTGGATCGTCATGTTAGATGCCGATCCTCGACGGTGTACGTTGTGCGGGGGAGGCGATCTCGTGCCTTAGTCCACCATGTTAGATGATGAATTGTAGATGGCAAGCGAGTCCTCCATTTTTGGAGATGCTGCTTGATTTTGGCGATCGGGTTGGAAGACTGATGATCGTCGTTCGGTCGCCGATTGCGTTATTCATAGGTGGAAAAGTAACCTTTGCCTGGCTAGAAAGTCTGCGGCCTTGGCGCGGAAGATCGCATAGGTCGGGGGTATATCCTTCGTGAGATGCCTGAACATAGGCGAAAGACCATCGAATCCCCCTAGGACCGAGTAGAGGGCGATCTCGTCACTCACGGGCTCGCCGTTGAGGATTATCTCATCCACCCAGTCGATGTAGTCTGCATCGGATTCGTCTTCCCCCTGCCTGATTTTCATCATGCGGTGGGGGCCTTCTGGCCGAGCGATCTTGGCGGCGAAGTACGCTGTGAAGTTGTTCGCCAGTTGATCAAAGGAATTGATGGATCACGGCGGTAATGAGATGTACCATCTATGGGCCAGGTCGCCCAGCATTAGCGAGAACATTCGGCATTTGGTCGCGTCTGATGCCCCGCATCCGGTCATGTAGATCCGGAACTTGCTCAGGTGAGTCTCGGGATCCGACCTCCCCTCGTACAAAGGAGTTTTTGGAGGAGCGATCCTACACTGCACGGGGGCGAGCTCGATGTGGACCGCGAGTGGCTCGCTTGGACCGACGATCTTGCTATTGGCGCCTGCCCCAGTTTCTAGGAGCGCCTTCATGTCGTCGAGCTGGCGTTGCATCGCGTCCATCGCTGTAGCTTGGTCGCTCGTGGTTCGACTTTCGGAGCGGGAGCCAAGGCGATCGTGTACTGATCTCCTGACTCTGCGGTCGCCGATCTCGGTTCTTTGGCGAGGAGGAACCAGATGGTTGGCCTGCCTTCTGGGAGTTGGGTACGCCGAACTCCTGGTGACGGACTTGGGCTCCGTCGTCTCGTGGCTGGGGCCAGACTGCCCCGGTCGCCAAGATGGGTCGCTGCCTAGGCGGCTGAATACGGAGGTGTCTGGCCTTGCGGATGCCTTTTCTTGTGAATCGGGGCCACCTGGTGATCTTTCGGCCAGTAATCCCTTGAACTTCTGTTTGCTCACGCGGCGGATGGCCGAGGGGGTTATAGCGGGCGCGTCGAATGCTCTCCGTCGCTCCTGTAGGATGGCCATGGCCTCTTCGATCTGTTCCGCGGTTTGGAACTGATCGAACGAGAGGCTTGGGCCATCCCTCGGGGAAGGGATCGAGAGTCTCGGGTCGCCGCGGCTCCCCTCCGCCATAGGCCGGGGCTCGAACTGAATCGGAATGAGGCGTCCGGTGGATCGGCCAGCAGCTTTCTTCGATGTGGAGGCAGACGTCATGATTCTAAAAGCTTTCTTTGAAGAGCAGTGAGTGTTTCTTCAAGTATATTCCCCGGAGAACAGTGAGTGATCATCGAGACGGTAGGAATAAAAATAAAGGTTTAGATGCCCTCCTTCTAGCGCCAATTGTTGTTGCCCGAAATATTATCCGGAGATAGATATTGCTGGAATGGTCGAGCAACAGCAAATTGCGAGAGCACATCCGTGGGAGTGTGAATAACACAAGATTTGTCGGGTTTGTTAGGCCCGGGCTTGAATGCTCTCGCGAGATGTTATTAATAAGAATACGTTTGAGTACAAATATCAATGTAAGAATGCAATTACAATGAGTGTAAAAGATTATAATTATCTAGCTCTTGAGCGAAGCTCTGTGTGTTCTTGATCTCGTTTCTGCCGACCGTCTTGAGATTAAGAGGTTCCGAGAGTGAGAGATGAACAGATGTCCGAAGTGTATAGCGTTGCCAAGAGAGAAAGCCAAGTTATGAGCTGAGCTTCTGAACTATGTGGCCAACCCTCTTTTCCGCTGCTGGAGGCTTCCTATTTATAGGACTGGCCTTAGTTGGGTGATCTCCTTTCCTGTATTATAATAAGGGGGCGATCGTCTTGCAGCACATGGGTTGGTTGCCTTAAATTCCAAGACATGGGCTGGCTGCCAGCTGTGCGGACCAATGAGAAGTCTGCACGCGTCCTGAGTCGCTGTCCCGGGCGGTCCCACTTTACACCTTTCGGTGGGTCTGTCGGTAGGTGAGTAGATGCTGACAGGATGTGGTCAACAATCCATGTTCTGCGACGCCTTTTCTGGATCTGCACGTGGGTCTCTGTCCGAGCTTCGGCCTTTGCCGACTAGACGGATGCTGGACTTGCGTGGCATGAGGCGATCGTCATGGGTCGGGCACCATAGTCGATCGTCGGGTGCCATGGGACGATCGCCTTCGATGTCGATCGCTCGGCACTGGGATTTGACCTGGGACCTTCGATCGGCAAGTCTGCCTCGGTCTATTTGACTCTAACTCGGTCGCCTGTCGTCTGTGCCGATCGCCTGTTGATGTAACACCCCCAAGATATTCGAGGTATATTACAGCGCCGTAAATCCGTATATGGGACCCACCAGGCTGAACAAACATCATACTCATCGACTCACGGAAACAACAGAATAACTCCTTGTCATAAAGACGCCCAATAAAATAATCCACCCGGTTCAACCGGTCAAACATAACACCATAATCCCACACCAACATAATAAACAACAATACAATCCAGACGAGTAAAAATTCTTAAGTACTCGAGTACTTCTATTAGTTTAAAGACCACAAAAGGTAAAAAGATAGAAGGCAATAAGACACCACTCGTGCACAATCATCACACACGGCCATCATCCGCATACTGATCCAGCGCCCGCTCGTCTCGATGAACCTGACCTGAAATTCATAAAACGAATTTCCCCAAAACGGGTCCCCAGAGGGGTTAGCAATTACGTTAGTACAAGTAACCAAATGAACAACTTACATCTTGCACATATAGTAAATGCATGCAATCAAGAAATCATAGTTCCAAAACACTCATTTCCGGAAATGCCAATATCAAATCACATTTGTAAAATGCACCACAATTAACCGTGGATCCACCCCTCCGTGGACCCCTACCGAGACCCCGTCGGATCTAACCCATAGTGGTTAAAAGCAAGCTCGCGGATCCACCCCTCCGTGGACCCCTACCGAGACCCCATCGGATCTAACCCATAGTGAGCATACACACACACACAATTCTCATGCAATACTACTACGTTAAGATTGTAAGTTCATAAGGGTACTTGCCTCGGTTAATAGACGGTGATACGAACGGAAAGGAACAATCGAACACGACCGCGAGGAACCGGCGGAAATGAACCTAACGATTCGAATAACACAATCACAACCACTTCTAAACGATTACGGAAATGGAATACACCCGTAAACCCGCCTACGGTTCATGTATATTCGTATAAAAATAACGAGGGCGGATCACAACCAAACCCTCCCGATTTCGCAAAACTATGAAAATATACCATGAATCCGTAGGAAAACTAATGATATCAACAAGATTAATCATATTCATCATGAATCCACCAACAAAATGGAATGAATCGGACGAAAATCCCAAAACCCCCAAATTATCTAAAAGTAGGGTTCTAAGAGATATTACCTTTGAAGATCCAAGTACTATGATCCGTAGAACACGCGTTAGATCGATTATCCGGGCTTCACAACCGAATGAAAATGATGAAAATCAACCCTCAAGTGATGAATGATGAGAAGTTCTCCCCCCCCCCCCCCTCTCTCTCTCTCGTATGCAGGTGAAGGAAAGGAAAAAGAATGAGCTGATCTCGCTCAACACACGCAATTATAGGGTTGACCGCATTGTGTGCCGCGGCCCAGCTGAAGTGTGCCGCAGCACAGACCCAAAAACTGCTCCCAGGGCTCGGCAATGTGCCGCGGCCCGGCCGGCATGTGCCGAGGCACAAGGTACAGACGGGTTTGGCCGAAGATGCCACACGAGTGTGCCGCGGCCCGGACGGGTGTGCCGCGGCACTCGGACTGATGTGTGCCGCGTCGGCACAAGATGTGCCGCGCACCACGACAGCTCGCCGCCAAAAATCGAAAATGTGTGCCGTGGCGCACACTCCTTGTGCCGCGGCCCACACCCCCCTTGGATCCTAAAATGATGAAAAATGATCCGGGAAGAGAATAAAAGCAATAGGAATCAATATTTGGGAAATAATAACACGAAATGGATCCACGACAACCCCGAAACGGCGGTTCCGCACAACAATAACGAGAATCAGATCAATAGATGACAGGAAAGATACACTGAAAGATACACGAGGGTCACTACAATCGAAAAATACACCGAAAATGAAAATACAAGGGAAAGAAAAATGCGGATATTACATTCTACCCCTCTAAAAATAAGTTTCGTCCCGAAACTTAAGAAACAAACAACTCAGGGTACCTAGCACGCATGCTATCCTCGGTTTCCCAAGTTGCCTCCTCGACACCCTATCTCGACCACTGCACTTTGACCAAAGGGATGGTCTTATGCCTCAGTCGTTTCTCACGATGCCCCAAAATCTTCAAAGGACGCTCCTCAAAAGTAATATCCTCGGCGACATCAATCTCACCATAATCGATGACGTGACTAGGATCCGGGACATATTTCCTCAGCTGGGGAACATGAAAAATGCTATGAACATGACTCAAGGCCGGAGGTAACGCCAAACGGTATGCCAACCCACCGACTCGCTCGAGAATCTCAAAGGGTCCAATAAATCTCGGACTCAATTTCCCTTTCTTCCCGAAACGAAAAACTCCCTTCGTCGGCGACACCTTTAGCAAAACGTGGTCTCCCACCTCGAATTCCAAAGGTAGACGACGGACGTCGGCATACGACTTTTATCGACTCTGGGCAGTCAACATCCGTTCTCGAATTAATTCTATCTTCCGCCTCGTCTATAAAACGACATCCGGCTCAGTCCCGACCAAATCGGACGCCTCATTCCAACAAATTGGTGATCGACATCGCCGCCCATAAAGTGCCTCATACGGTGCCATCCGAATCGACGCGTGCCAACTATTGTTGTATGTGAATTCGATCAATGGCAAATGCTCCTCCCAGTCACTGTTCCAATTGAGAGCACAAGCATGCAACAAATCCTCGAATGTCTGGATAGTGCGTTCCGACTGCCCATATGACTGGGGATGAAAAGAGGTACTCAAACGCAAATGGGTACCCAATGCCTTATGCACCGCCTGCCAGAAGTGCGATACAAAACGGCCATCACGATCCGAAACAATAGACTTCGGAGTACCGTGAAGCCTCACAATCTGCGCAATAAATACACAAGCCAATTTCTCCGGGCCCCAAGTATCCTTGATGCCCAGAAAATGTGCCGACTTAGTAAGACGATCTACAATCACCCAGACCATATTCATGCCCGGCCTCGATCTCGGCAAACTCGTAATGAAATCCATCGATATATCTTCCATTTCCATTCCGGAACGGGAAGTGACTGCAATAACCCGGCCGGTCGCTGATGCTCGATTTTGACCTATTGACAAGTCAAACATCTCGCTACAAACTGCGCGACCTCTTCCTTCATATCATTCCACCATAAATTCCTCCTCAGGTCCTTGTACATCTTACTCGAACCAGGATGAACAGAGTAAGGTGTAGCATGGGCCTCGCGCAGAATACTCTGTCTCAACTCTAAGTCGTTCGGTACACAAAGTCGACTCTGGAATCTCAAAACACCATCCTCATGAATCACAAACCCACGAGACTTTCCCTTAAGAACGTTCTCTCGGATTTGAGTAATCATCGGATCCTCTGACTGTTTCAGCTTAATTTCATCGATCAAAGACGACGAAATCTCTAAAGCACAAAGTTGCCCGACAGCTCCAGGCAACAAAACCTCAACATCTAACTCGATCAAAGCCCGCCGAAGCTCAGACTGAGACGTAAGGATCTCAAGCTTTCGCAACGCAATCGGTTTCCGACTCAAGGCGTCAGCCACGACGTTCGCCTTGCCCGGATGATAAAGGATTTCGAGGTCATAATCCTTAATCAGCTCTAACCACCTCCTCTGCCTCATATTCAACTCCCGCTGAGTAAATATGTATTTCAGACTTTTATGATTAGTAAAAATCTGACATGCAGAGCCGAAAAGATAGTGACGCCAAATCTTGAGTGCAAAAACGACTGCCGCTAACTCCAAATCATGAGTAGGGTAGTTCAGCTCATAAGGCCTCAACTGTCTCGACGAATAGGCAATGGTCTTGCCGTGCTGCATCAATACGCACCCAAGACCCTGACCCGAAGCATCACTATAAACGGCAAAACCCTCGTTGCCACATGGCAATGCCAAAACCGGGGCTGAAGTCAAACGCTTCTTCAGTTCCTCAAAACTCGACTGTCTCTCGTCATTCCAGACGAACTTCTCGGATTTCTGGAGCAACTGCGTAAGTGGCCGAGCTAGTTTCTAGAAACCCTCGACGAACCTACAATAGTAGCCAGCCAAACCCAAGAAACTACGTATCTCCTTCACATTCTTGGGCGGTGCCCAATCCAACACTGCCTCAATCTTCTGCGGATCCACACGAACTCCCTCGGCTGAAATCACGTGACCTAAAAACATCACTTCCTTCAGCCAAAACTCACATGTCGAGAACTTCGCATAGAGTTTCTCGGTCCTCAAAATGTCTAACACTACTCGCAAATGGTGGGCATGCTCTTCCTCATTCCTCGAATAAATAAGAATATCGTCAATGAAGACGACGACACACTTATCCAAATACTCGATAAAGACTTTGTTCATCAATTGCATGAACACCGCTGGCGCATTAGTTAACCCGAAAGGCATAACTACAAACTCATAATGTCCGTATCTCGTCCGAAAAGCTGTTTTCGGCACATCGGACTCCCTCACCCGGAGCTGATAGTACCCCGATTTCAAATCAATCTTCGAGAATACCGTAGCTCCACCAGGCTGTCGAACAGGTCATCAATTCTCGGCAAAGGATACTTGTTCTTGATGGTCACCTTGTTTAGTTCGCGATAGTCGATACACAAACGTAGTGAACCATTCTTCTTCCGCACAAACAAGACCAGTGCGCCCCAAGGCGAGGCGCTCGGTCGAACATACCCCGACTTAAGAAGCTCACTCAACTGCTTCTTCAACTCGGAAATCTCTGAAGGTGCCATGCGATAGGGTGCCTTCGAAATAGGAGCCGCGCCCGGCTCTAACTCTATAGCAAACTCGACCTCACGATCCGGTGGCAATCCCGGTAACTCGTCAGGAAATACATCAGGAAACTCACTAACGATTGGAATCGACGAAAGCTCGACTCCACCACTCTCCGCCTTCAAGGCGTAGCACCAATAGCCAGTACATCCCTTTCGCAGGAGTCTTATCGCCTTCAAGGCGTTAATAACAAACTTCTGGTTCCCCCTCTTTTACCCGGCGAAAGAGTGCTCGGTGCCGTCTTCGGCTAGCATGGTGATGATCCTCGTGCGGTAGTTCATGATTGCACCATGCCGCTCAAGCCAATCATCCCCGAGAATTAAGTCCTCACCCTCGATACCCACAACAATAAGATTAGAGGGCCAAGCCCTCTCACAAATAAGTACAGAACAGTCTCGAACTTCCTGATCACCGACGATCCTATCACCGCTAGGAAGCTTAATGATGAAGGGCTCACAAGGCGTTAAACAGTCGAGACTCAAATGGCGCACACAATCCAGAGATATGAACGAATGCGTAGCACCAGAATCGAAAAGCACACTGACAGGATGAGAAAGAATATGAACGCAGTACACGCCACGATGCTTGCCAGGTCATCGGCTCTCCGCATCTCATAGACACGCGGGTGGGCTGAGCCGACACTGGAAGCTCCCCCTTAGAAGGCTGACCCCGACCTCTCCCCTGACTAGCACTCGGCGGAGATTGAGGAGCAAACGATCCTTGATTCACGCTTGGTTCCCTAGGCGCTGGAATGGATGTCCGAGCACCCACGATTCTCTCCCTCTCAGCACAGAAAGCCGCCTTGTGGCCTGGCTGGCCACACTGATTACACGTCAGCAAAGGACTCGGACAATTACGACTGATGTGGCCTGGCTGGCCACAGTTAAAACACTTCACCTCCCGAGAAGGGGCAGCGACCTGTGGGAAACCCAGTAGATCGAGCTGGGCCACCACCGGCGGAAAAGTTAGCAGACTGGAATTTCTGCTGACCCCCACCTTTGTGGCCCGAGAAATTCCCGGCGGACTTTTGCTTCTTGCTCTCGCGGGCCGCCTCGCTAGCCGTCACCGACATATCGTAAGCAAGGGCCCTACTCTGGTAATCCTTCAAGGTAGTACATACGAGCCCCGACATATAGTCCCGAATAGACAATTTCATCCGCCTGGAAAAATGAAAAATTTTGTCGCTCTACTCGACAACTTGGGTCCTCACATAACCCAACTCCTTGTTAAAATCGGCAATAGCCTGAGATACGGGGATATTCCGTGGTTGAGCATCATAGAAAGCATATACTCGAGCCTGTCTGACCGGCCACGGGCAATATTCAGTCTCCATCAATTCTTGGAATTCGGTCCACGAAGCAACATGGTCTTTGGGCCCAACGGCCTCCCACCAATCCGTAGCGTCCCCAGTGAGAAAGTACTGGGAAATAGGGACCTTACGGTCCTCGGGACATTTGGTAACAGTGAAGACTTTAGATATCTCCTTGATCCACCCCTCCCAGCCGATCGGGTCCGAAGCCCCCGAAAACTGAGGAGGATGCATCTTGATGACATCTTGAAGCCAGCGATCCGCTCCGCCCCGATTAGCGTGGGCCGGATCTGGGTTCTGAACCCCCTGAGCTATCGCCGCCGTTTGGTTCACCATTTGCTGCATAACTACTGTTGGGATAAATGATGTTTTGATAATTGCCAAAAACAACAAAGCTTGATACAACAAGCCCTGTATCGAAAGCCAGTTGAAGTTGTCAATCCTGTATCGAAGACCTTCCCATAGCGCCAGCATACAGCAAGCTCTCGCTCTACCAAGATACAGCAAGAAGTCTCAGTTAAAAGCCAATTATGGAAGCTGTCTCGAAACCTCAATACAGCGCCCTTCCATACAGCGCCTGACTATTCCAATATAGCTACAGCTCTAGTGGATACCGCATTCACATCGAAACAGGACTGAAGACCATTTGAAAAGGAATCTCTAGTATTCACTAAAGTCAAGTCCCGTTCGATAAAGAAGTATTTAAATACTGAAAGGATAAAGTATTTAAATACTGAAGCTGTCAGAGATCTTCAAATCCCGTAATATCCGGATCCTGGTCTATTCAAGTCAACTATCAAATCTTGCCCAACGGATCTATATCAACGGATATATCCAAAGAATGCTATATATATCCCCAGAATTTGAAGATCAACTAGTAGAAGAAGCATTCAAGAGAAGCAATCAACATACGAAAATCAGTCACCAAGTGAAGAAGCTATTATTATATACATCAGAGCAAAACATATCTCCAGAAACTTTCTGCAAATCAGATCAAGAGAGATATACAGTGCTCAACATAAAGGACAGCCATCATCAGCTCAAGAACTTCATATTCAAAGCTGCTGTTCTTACCTGGTTACCTAACCTTTTACCTTGTGTAAAAACCGAGCTCTGTGTGAACTCAACAAGTTATTCTGACCTGTGTGGGACGAATAAGAGGACGAAGCTTTGGAACTGTGTGTGAAGAAGCTAGTCAAGAAGGAAGCTTTAACCAATCTGTGTGAACGGTTGAAAGCGACATTCTTTGTATCAATCTGTGTGAACGATACAAGGATAGGTTTGATTATAGATACATAGTTGTGTACGCAGTATTTATAACAAACGCTTTACTCCTGTGTGGAGGACCAGTGGACGTAGAGGGGTTTACCTCGAACCACTTAAATACTGTGTTATTTACCTTTCGCCGTTACTGTTTTCATAACTGTGATTTATTCAAGTATACACTGCAAAACCCTGTACGCACCAAGCTAACAGGAGATCAAACCGAGTTGCTGTATCGACGGCAACTTACTGTATTAGAGACTTCCGCTACGCACTCAGATTTAGATTCCGTACAGTTTGTTGTTCAAACTATTTCCCAAACTGTATCCAGTATACTTGAGACAGAAAGGGGACCAACAATTGGTATCGGAGCGGTTGATTCTAAAAAGAATCAGTCGCATTTTTAACTGAATCAGATCCTCAAAAATACTTATTTTCGAAAACAGTCCTTGCAATTCCCATCTTCTAAATATGGATACCTTTATCTCAAATAAGATAACTATGTTTCACATTAACGAGCTTGATGACTGGAGAAACAGGATGAAGAACAAACTCAAAGCCTTCACTGGAGAATCAAAAGCTCCGCCCGCATCAACAAAGACCGAAGAATGTCTTCAGGTGGTCACTGACAGTGACTCGTCAGATGATGAGCTAGAAGATAGAACCTATGTGTGCTCTATGGCCGAAGTTAAAGAAGAAAATGAAGACGGCGACGATGATGAGGTAAGCTCCACCTCAACTATTCCTATAAATGCATCTCATACCTTTGAAAATATGCTGAATGAATTCAATAACATTCAAACGGCCCATGAGATATTGAAAGGAGAAAACATACAGCTTGAAATTTCTAACTTAGAGCTGAAAGAAGAAAATGATTTGCTGAAGAATAATTACGAAAATATGTCAGTTGATTGCGAAAACAGCAAAGTCAATTTAGAAAAACTCATGGAGAGCAATCATCAACTTGCTCATAATCTAAATGAGACTAAGTCTCATCTTGAAAGCAAGACAAATGATTTGGCTCTACTCAAAGCCAAAGTAAAATCTCTCGAGAAACGTGAAGGAGAATTAGAGACAATCTTGAAATCTTTCGAGAAATCCTCTAAAAGAATGGAAGAGATCCTAAGCACTGGGCAACATGCTCATGATAAACGTGGCTTAGGGTACAACTCATTCTCCAACAAAGAAAAATCTAGTACGGTATTCGTCAAGAGTGAGGAATCCATTCCTGTATCGAAAGAAGTTCCGAGTCCTGAGAAGGAACCCTTTGCACCGCGAACAGCAAAAGCTGCTATTCCGCCCCCGCAACTTTACTATTCGAGACAGTGGAACCAACAGCCACTCAGAAGGCGTACTCAACAGCATGCTCCACAAGCATATTATAAGCACCAGCAGTCATTCAGGAGGAAGGCTGTATCCAACCACCAAAAACCAGTACAACAGTACCCTCAGTACAGTGCGCCTAGATATTGGATAAAGGAGCCCCGTTATCCATCAAGACAGCAAGTGCCCGTTCAGTATCAACAACATCGTTGGGAATCCAACTGGAGACCCAGGAGGCAAGCTGTTAGGCCAAAGAAAATGGCTCCACCTCCGAGACGACAATCGTACTGGAATAACAACTATAATTCTCGATTTTTCATGCATTATAATTATCATGATTACAACGACTACGTGCCTGACCCACGTAGATATTGATATAATGGACCAAAAGTAGCCTAGAACAAACAAATTGTTGCCCGGCAAATTTGGGTACCAAAAGGCACCATCGGGAAACACCACAGCCAGAAATCCCTGTAAGTTTTCCATACTTTTACTCATTAAGTGAGGGGGAATGCTGTAAGACCCAAGAATACAGTATCCAACGTTAATTATTTGTACACTCAGAATCGTCAATACAGCACTGTAGCGAACAAAGAACTAAGAATCCTACAACTGACGTGTGCAATAATTAAGGGGGAATACAGTACGACCCATGAATACAGCGTTAATCCGAACATAAATTGAATCCTGTATGTACCTCTTAAGGAAGAACACTATACTATTTTCACAACAGGACATCAATTATGATTGATAAATTTATTTTATTGTGTATTACTGTAAAGAACTCGTCTGCGAACAGTTCATAGGATCAGTTGTATTCAACTAGATCACAATGTAAGATTGTGCCTGCGCGCCAATCATAAACTTAAAATGTAATACACTTCCCTATTAGATGCTATCATTTTAGAACTTGCCTGCGAGCAGTTCACATTTCTTTTAGATTAAGTGCTGAAGACCAGATCATTTGACAGAAGATCAAGAAGTCTGCTCAAGAAACTATCAAAGAGAGAGAAACTGACGGGATTAAATATTTCCTGTACCATCAAGTGGTTATCGAAAAAGAAGGGGAAATTGTTTTTAGAAGCTTTGGCATGATCAAGGAATTTTGGAAAGAAGGTTTGGAAATTATCAAAAAGGGGGAAATTGTTGGGATAAATGATGTTTTGATAATTGCCAAAAACAACAAAGCTTGATACAACAAGCCCTGTATCGAAAGCCAGTTGAAGTTGTCAATCCTGTATCGAAGACCTTCCCATAGCGCCAGCATACAGCAAGCTCTCGCTCTACCAAGATACAGCAAGAAGTCTCAGTTAAAAGCCAATTATGGAAGCTGTCTCGAAACCTCAATACAGCGCCCTTCCATACAGCGCCTGACTATTCCAATATAGCTACAGCTCTAGTGGATACCGCATTCACATCGAAACAGGACTGAAGACCATTTGAAAAGGAATCTCTAGTATTCACTAAAGTCAAGTCCCGTTCGATAAAGAAGTATTTAAATACTGAAAGGATAAAGTATTTAAATACTGAAGCTGTCAGAGATCTTCAAATCCCGTAATATCCGGATCCTGGTCTATTCAAGTCAACTATCAAATCTTGCCCAACGGATCTATATCAACGGATATATCCAAAGAATGCTATATATATCCCCAGAATTTGAAGATCAACTAGTAGAAGAAGCATTCAAGAGAAGCAATCAACATACGAAAATCAGTCACCAAGTGAAGAAGCTATTATTATATACATCAGAGCAAAACATATCTCCAGAAACTTTCTGCAAATCAGATCAAGAGAGATATACAGTGCTCAACATAAAGAATGACCATCATCACCAAGAACTTCATATTCAAAGTCTGCTGTTCTTACACAGTTACCTAACCTTTTACCTTGTGTAAAAACCGAGCTCTGTGTGAACTCAACAAGTTATTCTGACCTGTGTGGGACGAATAAGAGGACGAAGCTTTGGAACTGTGTGTGAAGAAGCTAGTCAAGAAGGAAGCTTTAACCAATCTGTGTGAACGGTTGAAAGCGACATTCTTTGTATCAATCTGTGTGAACGATACAAGGATAGGTTTGATTATAGATACATAGTTGTGTACGCAGTATTTATAACAAACGCTTTACTCCTGTGTGGAGGACCAGTGGACGTAGAGGGGTTTACCTCGAACCACTTAAATACTGTGTTATTTACCTTTCGCCGTTACTGTTTTCATAACTGTGATTTATTCAAGTATACACTGCAAAACCCTGTACGCACCAAGCTAACAGGAGATCAAACCGAGTTGCTGTATCGACGGCAACTTACTGTATTAGAGACTTCCGCTACGCACTCAGATTTAGATTCCGTACAGTTTGTTGTTCAAACTATTTCCCAAACTGTATCCAGTATACTTGAGACAGAAAGGGGACCAACAACTACCGCAATACCAAGGTCGGCGCGCTCCTGAGAAGAAGCATGACTGTGACGGTCACCAGTACTGCCAGCTCCCGAAGACTGTGACGTGGCCGCCCCACCGGCTGCCCCACGTCCCCGGCCGCATCCACAACCACGACCACGGCCTCTTCCAGCATCCATACTGGTATTTAAGAAGTAGCAAAGGCCATACGATGGTAAGTACAAGAAGAAAACAATCACAACCGAGGATCAAAGGTGCGATGCAAGGAAACAAGAAACAGAGTAAGGAAAAACTTACGGACGCTGGTAATACCGGAATCATGGCAGCGTGACGATGATGTGCAAAACGAAACATAACAAGACCCAATAAACCGACAAACCTAGGTATTCATAAACCTAGAGCTCTGATACCATTTTATGCAACACCCCCAAGATATTCGAGGTATATTACAGCGCCGTGAATCCCTATATGGGACCCACCAGGCTGAACAAACATCATACTCATCGGCTCACAGAAACAATAGAATAACTCCTTGTCATAAAGACGCCCAACAAAATAATCCACCCGGTTCAACCGGTTAAACATAACATCATCATCCAACACAAACATAATAGGCAACAATACAATCCGGACGAACAAGAACTCTTAAGTACTCGAGTACTTCTACTAGTTTAAAGACCACAAAAGGTAAAAAGATAGAAGGCAATAAGACATCACTCGTGCACAATCATCACGCACGGACATCATCCGCATACTGGTCCAGCGCCTGCTCGTCTCGATGAACCTGACCTGAAATTCATAAAACGAATTTCCCCAAAACGGGTCCCCAGAGGGGTTAGCAATTACGCTAGTACAAGTAACCAAATGAACAACTTACATCTTGCACATATAGTAAATGCATGCAATCAAGAAATCATAGTTCCAAAACACTCATTTCCGGAAATGCCAATATCAAATCACATTTGTAAAATGCACCACAATTAACCGTGGATCCACCCCTCCGTGGACCCCTACCGAGACCCCGTCGGATCTAACCCATAGTGGTTAAAAGCAAGCTCGCGGATCCACCCCTCCGTGGACCCCTACCGAGACCCCGTCGGATATAACCCATAGTGAGCATACACACACACACACAATTCTCATGCAATACTACTACGTTAAGATTGTAAGTTCATAAGGGTACTTGCCTCGGTTAATAAACGGTGATACGAATGGAAAGGAAGAATCGAACACGACCGCGAGGAACCGGCGGAAATGAACCTAACGATTCGAATAACACAATCACAACCACTTCTAAAAGATTACGGAAATGGAATACACCCGGAAACCCACCTACGGTTCATGTACATTCGTATAAAAATAACAACGAGGGCGGATCACAATCAAACCCTCCCTATTTCGCAAAACTATGAAAATATACCATGAATCTGTAGGAAAACTAATGATATCAACAAGATTAATCATATTCATCATGAATCCACCAACAAAACGAAATGAATCGGACGAAAATCCCAAAACCCCCAAATTATCTAAAAGTAGGGTTCTAAGAGATATCACCTTTGAAGATCCAAGTACTATGATCCGTAGAACACGCGTTAGATCGATTATCCGGGCTTCACAACCGAATGAAAATGATGAAAATCAACCCTCAAGTGATGAATGATGAGAAGTTCTCCCTCTCTCTCTCTCTCTCTCTCTCTCTCTCTCTCTCTCTCTCTCTCTCGTATGCAGGTGAAGGAAAGGAAAAAGAATGATCTGATCTCGCTCAACACACGCAATTATAGGGTTAACCGCATTGTGTGCCGCGGCCCAGCTGAAGTGTGCCACGGCACAGGCCCGAAAACTGCTCCCAAGGCACGGCAGTTAGACCTGGCAAACGGGCGGGCCCGGCCCAAACGGGCCGGGCATAAAACGGGCGGGCCTTTTTTGGGCCGGGCCAAAAAGGCCCGGTTTTTCCTGGGCCAAAATTATTAGGCCCGTGGCCCGCGGGCCTCGACTTTTTTTTTTTTTGAAATATTAATTCTGAAATAAATATACAAATATTTTTCGATCCTTAATTATTATATTATTCACTATACTATCACAATCAGATAAATAAATATACAATTATTTTTATTTGATAATTACATTATTTACTACACTACCATAATCAAAAGACAAATATACAAATATTTTTATTTGATCATCATATCATTTATCACTACTAATTTCTTATAAAATCATAAAATAATATTATTATTGATATGAGATACTACAAATAATCACAAAGTCCCAAAAAAATAAAATTACATCAATAATTAACATATAGATGTATTATAATCTAACAAACAAGGAAAAAAATTAAATATTATAATTACACAAAACATAAATTAAAAAAAAAAAAAAAAACTGGGCCGGGCGGGCATATGTGCCGGCCTCTATGGGCGGGCCAAATGCAGGCCGGGCCAAAAGGCCAGGTTTTTTGGGCTAATAATATGCGGCCAATGCCCAAAAGCAGGCGGTCGGCTCCATGCGGGCACAGGCCTATTTTGCCAGGTCTAAGCAAAGGTGTCTGCCCGGCCGGCATGTGCCGGCACAAGGTACAAGCAGGTTTGGCGAAGATGCCACAAGAGTGTGCAGCGGCCGTCTGGGTGTCTTTGCGGCTGACTCAGCTTGATGTCTGCAGCCCGTCGGCATGTGCTGCAAGACACGCAGCCGCTCGGCCAAAAACTGGAAAATGTGTGTGCCGCGGCCCACACCCCCCTTGGGTCCTAAAATGATGAAAAATGATCCGGGAAGAGAATAAAAGCAATAGGAATCAATATTTGGGAAACAATACCACGAAATGGATCCACGGCAACCCCGAAATGGCGGTTCCGCACAACAATAACGAGAATCAGATCAATAGATGACACGAAAGATACACTAAAAGATACACGAGGGTCACTACAATCGAAAAATACACCGGAAATGAAAATACAAGGGAAAGAAAAATGCGGATATTACAGTTGAGGTGTATAATTCTCGACACAACACGGCTGCAGGGGATGGTCGAGTACATAGGCCTTGAAGGTTTCCATCATAGGGCCGACCTCGATCCCTACCTTCTTTGCTGCACGAATAGCGTCGGCGTAAGCCATATAATATGCGAACTCTCCGATGTACTCCACATTAAGGTAGGGATCGGTCTCGATCACCTTTAACTGCTCCTTCAGCCCTGCGGCTGTCTTGTCCGCTTCCGCGAGCTCGGCCACCTTGGCAGCCAGTTCTCCCTTCGCCTTCTCCAGCTCGCCGTTGAGCCGATCCACTGTCGCCTTCAGCCCAATCACCTCCTCCTGCGAGGCCGCATGCAACCGGCGAGCATCTGTCATCTGGTTGCGGAACCGATCGGCCACCTCCCTGGACCGGCCAAGCTCTTGCTTCATCCGGTCGAGGTCTTGTTTGGCTCGCTTGGCCGTCTCCAGATACTCCTTCTCCATGGCCACGATCCGGTTAGCGAACTCGGCATTCTGGTTCCGAGCAGCCTCAAGATCCTGATGGAGGCGAGCGGTAGAGGGTCGCCCCTCATAATCCTTAGTAGCCTGGACGGCCATCGTCGTCGCCTTGAGAGTCAGTGCGAGAGTCGCCTGCATGGCATCACCAGACCGCCGACGCGCGATCGCGTCCAGGTCAGTCGTCCAAGCCTTTGGAAGAGAGGTGATGGCCCGGGAGACGTAAGAAGGAATGTCGACAGCCTCGCGCGGGGATTTGCTCTCCAAGAAATCCAGAATCATCGGCGAGACGTCCGGATCGGAAAGACGGACCCTGCAACACAAACGAAAAGAAACAAAGGAGTTAGTATACTCCTACACAAATAGCCTAACTCAGAAAGATCAAACCAATCTTACCTGGCGACCAACTCGGGGTCGCGGCCGAAATAGGGCTTGCCCCGAGGAGTTTCGACTTCAGCGATCGCCGCGGCCTTCAGGAAGGCGGCTGAGGGCCTGGAGCTGGACCCCTCCGCCATTGTAACAGCATAGATAGGTGGCGCGGCAACCGGCGGCTCCAAAATGGATACCTCCACGTCAGCAGTCGGCAGGGACTCCTCCGGCCTCCGCCTCTTGCTGTTGCGCTGGAGTTGTTCTTCCTCCCGAGCTTCCGGCTCGACGACCTGCACCGTAGCAGGCCTCACCACAGGGACAGGACGGGACGTCGATGCAGGGGCACGACCCGTCTTCTTTCCCTGGTGAAGACGACCCAACAGACCGGGGTTAGACATTGAGATCTCTCTCGGAGGCTCGGAATATCGGGGAAAATGGATCTCTGTCAAAGAAAAATGCGGCCAAGTTAGACATCTACTTCAATCAGACGGTCGTCATACAGGAATGAGGAGGTAAAAAAGTTTTATACCTGGAACCTTCAGATGGCGAGGGAAGCGAAACAATCGAGCTTCCAACGAATGAGGTTCGTGGTTGACTGTGCGAACGTCGATGTAGGAGTCCGGCAGACCGCTAATTTGCTCCCAGACAATCAAGAAGTCGAAAGGAAGGTCGTCGATTGCTGGAACGAGGAAACCTGCAAAAAGGAAACCAAATTAGATCAGTCCAAGATGTATCCGATCAAAGGGAGAGTTAAAACCCTTACTCGGATTCCTCTCCCGAAAACCGGTGGGGATGTCCAACTCTTCCTCTGGCTGATCGCTCGACGCCGACCTCCACGCTCCGCCGACCCAAAACCATTTCGTCAGGTCGCCCCGAGTCTTGTTCGGCACCCCGAGGACCACTCTGCCTATTCGACCTTGAATGTGATAACCGCCGACCGATCCCTTCTGCGCAGTCAGTTTGAAGAGATAGTTCATTTCCAGTGCAGAAGGAAGACGGAACAACCGATGATCGCCAAAAATCGTCAAGGTGCTAATGATCTGCAGCCAGGCGTTCGGCGTCGGCTGGAGCGGCACCAAATTCCAGGCGATCAGCAAATATGACACGGCGAACGGCAAGGGGAACCACAAGGCGGCCTCCAGAATCATTTCGTTGACGGCAACCAGACCCTCGGGAGGTTGGTCGGCATGCTCGTTCTCCGAGGGCACGTGCAGCGAGACGTCAGAAGGGATATGGAATTTCGCCCTCCAGCGACTCAAGTCTTTCCTGGTCGCCGAGCTCCGAATCTGACCCAGGGTCCACAGGGAGGGGTCTGCGGCCCGAAACGCCGTCCGCTTCACAAGTTCATAGGGGTGGGCGGCGGAGTATGCTTCGAAGTCAAACCCGAGACTCGGTCCGGCAATCCCCTCCATAAGTTCGGCGAAGTCCAAAAAGGCCCGGCCGAAAATGCTGTTCTGCTCCCAGTACAGCCTCACCGCTTCATCCTCATCCACCGGCGGGCCCCTCTGTCCCGCCGCCGCCGCCGATCTCACCGCGTCGGCCTCTTTTGAAAAGTTCTTCAATCTCCACGGGTGCAATTCCTGCATGAATGGCCTCGATGGTCGTTTCCATATGAAGAGCCATGGGGGTTTCTTCCCGGTCAGGCGAAGCCGCGGCGGCAGAGGAGCTACCAGCCTCATGCAAATTCAATCCTCCTCCAGACATGTTTCGAATCGAAGAGAAAAAGGGGAGAGAAAAATTTTTGTTCTTACCTAGAAGGAAAGTCGGTCGGCACAAGAATCTTCAAAGAAATTCGGCAAAGTCTCGTCTGAAAAGCAAGGGCGCATAAAGAGTTGAACTGAAGTGGCCCTAGCCATTTTATAGGCGAGTGCAGGGACCTCTGTGCAAATAGGCGGAATCCCAGGGGCTGGAATGCAACCGTCGGGGGGGACACATTAAATGCAGCCCTCGAAACCCACGTACGCGTCGTTTCGAGGGCACGCCAGGTGGCAAGTCTGACAAAACCGTCGGACTCACCCAACGGTAGCGCGACGCATGTCCCTGCAATGTTTCGAGAGCCCGCCTTCATTTCCCGCTATACCAGTGCATAAGGAGATCGTCCGGATTCGAAATCAGATCGTCCAGGCAACGATCGTCCTTGTCATAAGCAGACGATCCAATCGTCTAAAGCAGGCGATCGCCAACAGTGCCATATCACCCCATGTTTTCAATGTCGGAGCGAGCTGGGGGACAATTGTTGTGCGGCGATTTATACGCCTCGATGACGATCGGCATAATGGTCAGGAGCCATCTAAAGAAGACAGGCGTTGGGCAAGCACCTAGCGATCGACGTCCAAGGCGATCGTCTATAGTCATCTGGCGATCGCCAATGATATCTGATTGTAGACGATCGTCCCATACCGCATGTGAATTCGACACCCGTCAGAGTCTTCGAAGACCGAATCTTGGACGAAGACCCACGTGCAGAGCCACAAAAGGCGCCGCAAGATAAGGCCTTTGACCCCAGCCTGTCACCAACCTCACACCTACCGACAGGCCCGCCGAAAGGTACAAAGTGGGTCCTCCCCTGACTCGCTCTCAGGACGCGTGCGGACTCCTCATTGGCCCGCACATCCGGCTGTCAGCTGCAGCCTCAGACTTTAAGGAAACAGTCCCACGTGATGGGACGATCGCCCTCATTATTCTAATATAGAATACGGCGGTCGCTCGCGATCGCCGGGGAGGACCTAGCAACCTCTTCTACTATAAGTAGTAGGCCTCCAACAGTGGCCAAGCGACAGTGAAAAAACGTACAGTGAGGACAGTGAACTTACTGGACGAAGACATACACAAACATAGTATACATAAATAAGCAAGAACTCACAGAGATCAGATCTGGTTCTTCCAGCAATCTTCACGCTCTATAGCTAAGATAACTAGAATCTTTACACTCATTGTAATAGTATTCTAACATTAATATTTGTACTCCAAAGTATTTATATTAATAACATCTCGCGAGAGCATTCAAGCCCGGGACTAACAACCCCAGCAAATCTTGTGTTATTTATTATCCCATGGAAGTGTTCTCGCATTTGTTTGTTACTCGACCATTCCAGCAATATCATCTCCGGATAATATTTTGGGTAACAACAGACTGCATTGTATAAATATCAAAATATTTAAAAAATTACAATCATGAATTTGGAATTTATCAATCCACGATCCCGTTTTAAGGATTTATATACATGTAGCCATTCCAAACCCGAATAAAAAGTAATTTGACTATTCATTCACATTCCAAACTCATATTCTTATATCCGCTAATCACCTAAACTCATTTAAATATATATATATATATATATATAGGGACTTTATTTTTAGAACTCTCTTAAGTGCGAGAACTCCTCTAAACCAATGAGATTTATTTAAATATTAGCAAATATTATTAATTCAAAAGAGTATTATAGTAAAATACAATTTTTATTAAATCCCGATTTTAAATATTCCTAAATTTTGGGGTTGTATAACCCCTACTGATGATAACCCCTGCTATATATATAACCCCTACTATATAGTAGGGGTTATGATCAGTAGGGGTTGTATGCATTGACATGATGTACATTATGTATTATTAGGAGTACAAAAGGTGGTTCTCGCAGTTCTCGCACTTAACAGGGTTCTGAAAATAAAGTTACACTATATATATATATAGATTGATTATGGTGGAAACACCCTTAATGGTGAAATCTAGAACCCAATTGCATTATTAAGTAATTTCATTGCATATTTGTTATGATTTGTTGCATCAAGATGGTCGCTAGTTTATGCAACAAATAATGCAATAAAAAAAATACATAAATGCATATAATTCTACTCATCCACAGCCGTTAGATCACTAATATCAATGGCCTACAAAAGTTTCTAGATTTCACAAGGTAATTAGTTTTCATATGATCTATTTCCTATATTTATATATATATATATATATAATAAAATAAATAGAAGTTATTAGAATAATTGGCTATCCGTCCTAATAAACACTCGAACATTACAAAATGAACATTACGAATAAATAGTAATAAATAACAAAATGATTAACAATTGATTTTTATTATAATTTTGAACTCAGACAATTTATTAAATTTATTTAAATTTTATTAGACATGCACTCGTTCAAATCCGAGTAAAAGATAATTTTACCACTCGCTCTCACCCCAAACTCATATAGTAATACTCACTAAGTATTTGAACTTGTTTCCATTTATAAAATATATAAATAATTAAATTTGAGTTATATAATAATTTGGTTGACATTTATCCATTTTATTAAAGATCTGAATATTATAAAGTAAAGGTTAATAATAAATAATATAAAATATTTAATTTTTAATAATTATCACTTTTGATATTCTTATATAAGTATTTTATTTATACGTATCCTTGTTTTTTTTTCAAAATTAATACAATATTAGAATACTATAAATAATACGAGTTGAATTTAATTTACATGAATAACGAAATATTTAGCCAAAATTAAATTGGCATTTGAAAGTTTAAAAATACATGCTATTTGTTTTTAATTTTATACTATGTGGTTAATTAATGAAATCAAAATAAGGGGGAAAAATTAAGTTATAAATTAATGAAATTAATATCTCAATATAATATCTCCAATAAAAATCAAAATTTACATAAATTACATTTATGTTATGAATATTTGACATTATGTCTATTCCATAGCAAAATTAAATTTGGTCAAAATCAATTATATGAAAAAAAACTATTTATTTGCCCATAATTAATTAATATAGCCAAAATTTTAAAATAAAAACTATTTTAATCGGAATATTAACAATATAGCTTATCCTTTATACAACGTACCAATTGGCGATGACTATTAAAAATTCAATGTGAGATTCAAAAGTCTAGAAAAATAAGAATAAATATATGAGGTGCTGGCTATTCTGGACATTTCGACATATAACTGACCACGAGCGAAGGCATGTTGGGGAAGATAGAAACCTGCGTGAGAAAGAGACTGCCATTTACTATTATTTATAATTATGGCAAAGCAAACAACTAATAAGAACTGTCTACATTGTAAGATGATGGAGATTTTTGTGAAATCTGATGGGCTCATGATCACCCGGGAAATAAACACAATATTGCCTCTATCTTTGGGAAAACCTGGTGATGCCTTGATTATTTACTTCTCGAGCCTAGTAACCACCATCCTCGTTCGATTGCATATACCTCGCGCCTGATCAATACTCATAAATCATAATGTAGAATCATATCAAGTACTTGGAGCCGAATGTTCTTATTAATTTAAGCACAGGACACTCATCCCACAACTTAGAAGCGTTTAAGATAGCATAATATCATGTCTGCTATATTTGCGAACGATGGTTAAGATCCGCGAGAATCACCTCCAAGAACTACAACCAAACCCCCAAATGACATAGCTTTATAGGCGACAGTTCCCCACCAGGCATTCTCATAACTTCCATCAAGTTCCTATCAAGAGCTTCAAAGCAGTGCATGTGCACCACTAGCTCCTCATACAAAATAATAAGTTTTTTTTTCTTGCAGAGTTCCACCAATTACGTGTCGGGCTTAATCTTGATACATGAAGATTTCCCATCAAACAGTAATGGTATGTCGAATCTAGAATTTGCAATTCTACTTTTAGGAAGGAGGAGCGAAGCGATACCACCCGGAGCTACGGGAATCCTTGCCTCTTAAGGCCAAACATAAGGTTCTCCATATAAAGTTCTTCTCGTTCCGCCATAACTATACAAAAAAAGACTATGTCCAATCTCCCATCCACTGTAGCTATTTATCTTATGATATATCATCTTCTGCTCATTAATCAATAATGGATATAATTTGGCATGCTAACATCTCATCTAGGTTGTAAGACGTCTCTTTCAGTATCATCATATTACCAGCATCAGCAATGAAAAATTCGTTAGATAAAGAAATGTATTCAAAGTTATGCAAATTACTGGAATTATGTGCAAATAACTTTCCGATTTCAACAGAAATTTTGCAGCTATTCATCTGTGAAGAACAAATATACAACATTCTTTATTATCTTTACTCTTATGAAATCACAATTAATATTTCTTTTAAGTGAATAATATAAAACAACATAAGATTAATATCAAAAATCTCATACAAAATCAAGGCCATGAACTCGTGTGACCTTCTCAAAGATTTTGGTGTGGCCTTCTCCGAACCACCAAGATGATTAATTACGTCCACAAATCTTTGATGCAATTCATGAGCCCACTTCAATTTGAGCTTTACATCACTTGATAAAACCAAGCTCATCTCTATATTATTAACACCGGGTGCCATATTCTCCGTGTAGGAAGATGATGTTTTCTTCTTTTTGGGAAATATGTGCAATTAAATGGCAAAACACGAACAAAACAAGAAATCGGAAAAGAACAGACCGGATGCGAGAGACAGCTATTTGCTTTTCGACATTTTTTTCCCTACAAGTGCTCTCGGTTTTAATAGCAATCGTCTCCTAATATGCAATCACTCACAATTCCTGAATAACAGCACAACCAATTTTGAGAGCTTACGAACTGGGAATGCTGCAATATGTGATTTCGAAGTGTGTAATCTCATAAACCAAATAAGTATTTATAATACATAAAAAATGTGTATGAATTGTTGCAACTTTCTGCATTAAACAAGTTCATCTCCCTCATATGAAACTTCTGGAAACTCGAGGACATGACACAAATTGAAAATTTGTGTCATGGGTAAAGCTCGAGGGACCTTTTTGAGAATACTGAAAATTCATGTCCGTACATGAGATTAATTTAAAGAGATATTTAAATTGAAAATTAATAACTAATACTATGAGGCTCGACAATTGGTTGAATCCAAGCCTTAATCCAACGCGGCACGACCGACCGGCGACGACTTCGCTGGATCTACACATGTACTTTGAGGTCCAAACTCAATACTCGATTCTAACATTAATAAACTCGTGAAACCCTTGATTTCCTTCTAATGTGGGATGACCTTAATTCTCAACCTTTTCAACTTCAAACCCTAAACCCTAATTTTTTTCAAGTAGCTATTTTTTAGTATTAATATTTCATGCATTCGAAATTGGATTTTGAGAAATTGAAAATGTCAAATTCATCTACTCATTTAGCATATTCCAAATATAATATTATTATATTTTTTACATCAAAGAATCCTAATTAATTTTAAACACCAATTTTCTAACATTCTTTTACTTATCACTAGTCATTCAGACTCGTGCGTTGCACACGGGTTCTATCTAATTGGTCATAGTGTAATGTGTGGTATTTATTTTCGTCATTAGGTTTGTAAGTTGTGATGGTATCACAACTTTTGTAAGCATCGCATGAGTTTAAGATGAATGAGTTTAATTAGTTGTTTGGTGACTTTTATATTTAGACCGAGTCATTCAGACCCGTGCGATGCACACGGGCTTAATCTAAATGTTCATAGTGTATTATTCAACACTAATTTTTGTCATTACATGGGCTGTATATAAGTGTTCATAGCGTAATCTTTGGCACTTATTTTCGTCATTATATATCTAAGTTGTGATGGTATCACACCTTTTCTAAGCATGACACACATTTAAAATAGTTTATTGACATTAAAAGAGTATATGTGAAGAGACTTTTTCAAGATGCTACATTTAAAAGAGTCTCTTCACATGTAACTTTTTAATATGTATAAGTTACATACTAAATGTCAAAGGGAGATTAAACGCATACGGTTCTTCAAAATAAATGTAACCCTTATATAAAATCGTAACAAAGTGGATATTCGCTATATTCGTAACAATTAATTATCCTTTTGATTTATCATATCAAATACGGTAGTTCCACATTACTACGCTTAATTAATCGAACTTTATTTTATGCACAAAAACCATTTAAGTTTCAATATTTTTTTATTGTTGTGAAATCGGTCTAATATTGGTAGTATATTAAATTTGTACCAGGTTGCATATATAAATATATTTGAAGACATCAATCTCAACATATAATTTTTCTACTCTTAATAACTAATATAACAATTTCATTTTGCCAAATTTGTTTGTCATTCTACAAATGAAACTAAAATTATATTAAGATAATCAATTAATCTCCATAATGATATTTCTTATTGAGTAAGATTTAAATTTAATTTATAATAGATTATATAAATGGTATATCTATATTGTTTAAACTACATAAATCGTCAAAATGATATTATTTATTATGTAAGATTTAAACTACAGTAGAATTATATAAATGATAAATTCTCAAAATAACATAATCGATTAATTGCCGATACTAATTGTGGATATGATTACCCGAATCATTATTGTTTTATCTATAGTCTATTGCTTTGCACCATTTATGGATAAAGATGATAGTGTGAAGATATTTTTATTATATACTACCATTTTCAATATGTAACATCGACATAACTTACACAATCATATCAAGTATCAAAGTCACGCAATATTTCAAGACGTTTAATTAAGAAAGTGACATTAACACACCGCAAGACAAAAAACTACATTAAGAGCAAAAATATTAAAATGCACCAACAAAGTGTAGTAATAATTATTGACTAAAAATTGAACTCGTCACATTATTTTCAATAAACTTCCTTGCTAACGAATCAATAGTATTAGCCCATTTATCGGTATTACATGAAGCAAAATATTGCATGTTTAATTTGTAACATATATTAATATGAATGCTAAGTATTCATCCCACCGATGGCCATGGCGTCGTTCTTGTTTTTGTTGTTGTTCTTGTTGTTGTTGTTGTCTTTGTCGTTGTTCATTGGCCTTTTTTATGTTTTATTCTTGATACAATTTTTGTGACTTCTTGACGCGCTACAAAAAACAATTAGATATAGTTGATCGTTAGTAACTTAAATACAGTTAATCAATATATTGCATTTTCGATCAAAGTAAAAATATTCGTGCATGTACCACATAATTGATAAGACAACGATGTGTAGGATCTCTTAAACCATTAGAGAAGATGATGTTACTACCAAACCTCCTAAGCACCATCTTTATGTCCTACATTGTTACACACACAAAACACACGTGAAATTTACATAAAACAATATAAATCAATATGCTAAATAAGCTAGACGATATGATGCTTACTTTACCACCATAATAAGTTGTAGCCCAATGTGCACGCGGTGTGGAGGAAGTTGTGTTTTATTGTGTGGGATTTTTGACACATTATATAGTTGATAAAATACTTGTAACTCATGGACGGGAAGGTAAAAAGACTAACACTAATTGGTGTGTTTAATTTATGCATTCATGACACCAAACACTTCATCTCCACATTTCACTTTCAATTCGTGAGCCATTTATTATAACCACTTTACATTTATAAGGCTACTTAAGCTTTTAGTATATGCTTCATATACTTAACATATAAATGGCCATTATGTGAATATTCATTGTACACTTAACGAAAGTTGCTTGACATGCCTGGAAATCAATGTGGAATAACAAATATGATACAATAAATTCATCAAGCATTAATCATGATCACTTACATTTATAAGGCTTCTTAAGCTTTATATATATAAGATATGTTGTGACACATGCTTTACGTTTCTTTGTCTCGTAATTATGAAGAGGGAGGGGAGATTATCCATTATTTGTGTGTTTGTAATAATTTGAATAATGATACAAGAACCGTTTGTCGGAAATACATCCTCGTCATATTATTCAAATGATTAGAAATTCGTGCTTATAGCATACTACAAAACTGCATATAGAATATAAAGAGAAGTGAGAATGTACTTTTCGGTACATTTTTTTTTTATTAATGACGAAGTTCTATATATAAGAAAATTCAAATGACAGAATCGTAATTATATAATTATATCAGGAGCATAACCGTCCTTCATTTATAATATAACATGTCGCTTTTAGGAGAATAGTGAATCGCTTGTGAACACTATAAAAAATAGGTATTAATAGTAAGTTTGTGTGGCAATTTTTTTTTTTTTTTGAAAGCATTGTCTGTACAATTTAAATTAAGAAAATTCGACAACCGCAAGTACGTATTTATGTATATTATACTTTCATCCATTAATTTTTAATTGTAATATTTTATTATTTGATACTATTCACATGCTAACTTTCGAATCACACATTTTTTCTGTTCTAAAATTAAATGTATTATAGTATATTAATATACTTCCTCCGTCCGGAAATCAAACATTTGGGCTCCGACACGAAGAATAAAAATGATAAAGTTGGTTTGTGAGATATTGATGGATTTTAAAATTATAGATCGAAGTGAGTAGTATTTCTTGGGCAAAATGACTAAAATGGGACTTCAAGTTTGCTCATTTTAGCAGTTAAGGACCTTCTTTTTAAAAGGTATCATATAAGGCCTTGTAATTTGGTCCGTCATACCAAGTTAAGACATCCGTCCAATCTGGTCCGTTAAGTGTTAAAAATCGTCCTACAAGACAGTTAAGTTACACATCATTAATTCCACATCATCCGATTTTAAATATTAAACCGGTTATTCATCTTAATTCCACATCGTCTTCACTTTCAGTCATCTTCTTCACATCGCACATCGCGCTGGTTCTTCTTCACATCGCGCTGGACAGTAATCTTTGACATCTTCAGTCTGTGATTCAACATTGACATCTTCAGTCTGTGAATCCTTGACAGTACGACTTCCGATAGCTACCATCGATCTGATACGAGTACGAACAGTAGGGAAGACACCGCGTCGAGCTTGGTTAGGGTTTCAAAAATATATTTTGGGGCTTTTACTGCTAAGAGGTTAGATTCTCTGACATAATATCTCTCGTGTCTTCTGAATACAAGATTTGTACTTTGGTGAATTATTATGTGATATTTGTTTCGACAGGAAGCATATAAATGACATCTGGTAGCTGTGCATCAACGAACTCACGAGTTACATGCTTTTGCAAGAAAGAGTCTCCCTTACGAACTGCAAAAACAGATTCTAATCGAGGGCAGAAATTCTATGGATGTGGCAATTATGGTGTTAAGGATAAGTCACCTTGTTCCTTCTTTCAATGGGCTGTGAATGATATAGGAACATCGAAAGCAGAGTACAAGAGTTATCGAGAAGCATGGTTTGCAGAAAGGAACACTGAATTGAAGAGTGAATTGGCTGAGTTGAAAAAGGAACTTGAAATTGAAAAGAAGAGTAACTCAGAGTTGAAGATGAAATTGTTGGTTTTGAAGATCAAATTTTTTATGTTTACTGCTTGTTTGATTTGTATTTTATTTGCTATGTTAAGTTGATGAAACTATGGTTCTTGGAGACTTTTAGTGTAATGAAGGATTTGTGTGATTTGTGTTTACAATTGTACTCTTTTCTTAAGTTGATTCAATTGTACTCTTTTTCTATTAATACCATTCAATTGTACTCTTTTACTTAATACCATTCAATTGTACTCTTTTTTCGTTAATACCATTCTATGTTCAGGCGCCTTGATGTGACGAGGCATAGGCCTTTTTAAACATTGATATAGTTTTCTTACTTTTCATTTTTAGAAAATCTTCAAATTGAACAAGGGACCCAAATTGTTTACACATATATGAAATATCAGTAATGTAAAACGCAGAAGAGGTGATTTCATAGCAAAATTAGTGATTTAGCCACTGATAAGCGATTTACTAATAAAATGTATGAGGGACAATTGAGGTTATGTTTTCTTTTCCCTAAAAATAATGATATGATAGATAAAACTTACAGAGCCTCCTGATGATAGATAAAACAAGGGACTTCATTGTTTACACATATATGAAATATCAGTAATGTAAAACGCAAAAGAGGTGATTTCATAGCAAAATTAGTGATTTAGCCACTGATAAGCGATTTACTAATAAAATGTATGAGGGACAATTGAGGTTATGAAATAGGATAAGAAATAAACTGACAATGTATTCAACTACAACATTGACAATGTATCCAAAACAACAATGTATCAACCGTACCACATACTTAATATATTGACAAAAAGTATCCAACAAAACAGAATATATCCAACTACAACATTGACAAAAAACAACAATGTATCCAACTATGTATCCAACCGTACCATCAAAACAACAATGTATCCAACTTCAACATTGACAAAAAAGAAACCGTACCACATGCTTAATACATCAACCAAAAAGTACCCAACAACCAACAAGAAAACAAAATAGAACACCCTGACTTCATTTCTTCTGAAATTTCCTTTTCATTGTGTCAATGTTGTTTTTTCTTGAACCCTCAACTTGTCTTTTGTTCCTTGTGTTGTGTGCTGGTGAGGACATGTCCCTTGTATTGTGAGCTGGTGTTGAAGCCTCATTTGAGGTTTGTGTTGGTTGTATTTCTTGATCCACATATGAGATTTGTGTAGATTCATCAAGTTGATTCATTTCAAAAGCTTGACCCTTGCCAGATTCTTTCTACTAACATTCTTTGCACTTTTGGTTTGTTCTTCTTTGGCACTGATTTCATGAGAGCAAAATGATTAAACTTTGGTTATAATGTAAATGGAATAGGCTACAACAAATCATAATTAACATATTTACCTTTGCTCACATCGTGCCACCTTACAAGTCCTTTTGTTATGACCTTTACAAGACAGATTTTGCAAGTAACATCCCTTCCAAATTGACTCTGGACTTCTTTACACTATGCTTAGATTCTTCATGTGCACCTTTCCTTCTAGCCTTTTTAGGCCTACCAGGCATTCTTCTTTGTGGAGGTGTAAGTATAGGGTCTGTGTCATCCTTGGGCCACAAGTTTTTACCATTCATTGTGCTCATGAACTCAGCATAGGCCAATTTGCATCTTTCTACCCTCAACATAGGATCAATATAGTTTCTAGGCTCATCATTCAAATAGTAAATTGCACTAATGGCATGACTACAAGGGATGCCACTCAACTCCCACATCCTACAACTACAGGATTTAGCTTTGGTGTCTACAACATAGCCATTTAACCCCATCCTAACCTCAAACTTGTAGTTGCCATTGTATGAAGTACAAAAACCTATGATCGGCAATATTTCTTTGTAACTGTCTATGATCCTAGGCGAATTCCCCATCCCATTTATCCATAATCAGTCTTCTCCTTTCCATTCTCTCCTTTATACCACATCTTATTTCCTCTAACATGTCTATTATAGGCTATACCTAGCATCTATGATAGTGCCATTAAAACATTCACACATGTTATTGTCTCTGAGTCACATTTAGAGAAGAATGAGAAGAAACCTCTACACCATAACACAGGATTGTGCCTTTTGATCCAATTAAAAGCATCCAAGTTGATGTCCTTTATCTCCTTCATAACATCATCAAATTCTTACGGAGTTGTACTCTTAGCGACCCTCCAGAATAGATTCTTCAATTCAGAGCCTACAACATGTGTTTCATTTCAAAATCTATACATGCTCAGAACACTTAAAACAGTGTAATTTTACCAGTGTAATTGTACCAGTGTACTTTTACCAGTGTTTCAAAATCAAAAAACTTAAAACTTTACCAGTGTAAATTTTCCTCAAGTTGGAGTATATATGCCTTGCACAACATCTATGCTCAGAATGTGGTAACAATTCAGCAATGGCATTCTCTAGCCCTTTCTGTTGGTCTACAACATCATGCATAAGTTAAGAAACACATATACAACATAACAATGACAAATAATGCATGTAAAAAACACAAGTAAATAAAACAAGAATACCTGTAATTAAAGTGAGACCAATTACTTGGTCCAAACATAGGTCATCCTTCAATATTTCTAAAAACCACTTCCATGAATCGATTGATTCCACTTCTACAATGACCCATGCCACGGGGAACATCGGTTGTTGGCATCTCTACCAACAAGTCAAGATTTCACCACAACAATAGGACTTCAAAAATGACCCATCCAATCCTAGCACTGGTCTACAACCATCAATCCAACCCTTTTTCAAAGCATAAAAACATATATACATTCTCTTAAAAACAGCAACTCCATTAGGTCCATCTCTTTGCACACTTATTCGACGGTGTTTCTTTTATCGATTTGAATTTCTCTCCCATAACTCCTAATATAAGAGTAATGCTGTTTAAGACCATTCTCAACTTCCCTAAAGCTTTCTTTTTAGCTCTGTAACACTGTAATTTTGTCACAGTCATCTTGTAATTTTCATTCACTTCCCTCTTAAAGTCCTTTGTCTTCCAGCTAGGGTTATTTCTAATCTTATCACCATATATTTTTGCCAACCAAGAAGAGGTGGCCATCTTAACCTTATCCTCCCTGCAACACTTGTGGTAATCAACTAAGGTCTTTACTTGAAAAGATTTTTCTTTGTTCATCCAACTACAATACAACTTCCAAGGGCACCCCTGTTTGCAGCCAACTTGAACCAAATTGGGTTTGTTCTTTAAAAACTTCAGAGCATAACCATTCACTACTGCATAATTTCTAACAGCTTCTTTTAGTTGCTTAGGGTTGGAAAACCTCAATCCCACTTCAAACTTTATTTTTTGGATGTCAATTTTTGGGTTGAAAACTGGGTAAGAAATATTAGTTGCTTTAGAATCAGCATCAGCATCATCATCACTTTCAGTTGCAGTGTGATAATCACTAGACTGCAGTGGTTCTGACTCATAACCCTCATTATGTGCACTAGATTCAACATGGTCCATTAGCAATGGAGCAGTTGATTGTTTTGGATCAACCCCCAATGATGCAAGTTTATCTTTTCCATTCTTAACTTATCCATTTCTTTTCTCATTTCTAATAACTTCTTCCTAATGGAATGCAATTCCTCATCATCATCATCTGAACAATGTTCCATGCTGTTTATGTCACTTAGGTCATCAAATTCTATGTCTTCATCAAATTCTTGCACATCTTCAAATATAGTATCATCCCTAGCACTACCTGTGACACATTCATTATTTACTGTAGCTTCAACATTGACATCTTCATTTTGAACTCCATCAGACAAATGTTCTACATAAACCATGACCCTATTGGTTTCCTTTCCAGCTTCTAAGAACATAGGGATTTGGTCATCATTGTACATCATTTTCAACCCAGATTCATTTGACTCTAAAGGGGATTTGAAATAAAGTTTGCACAAGTCAGAGTACCCCAAGTCCTTAACATGTCCTAAGATCTCAAAGTAAGAAATTAAGTCCACATCAATGTTCCTTAAAGTTTTGATCTGCCCCCCGATATACATCTTGGTTATACTATGGAGAAATAACCCCTGTGTTTCTACAAATTCCCCGCCATGATGTATTACAATGGTTAACTTGTCACCCATAATGTATTCAGAAAAAACGAGAGATATTATGTCAGATACTCTAACCTCTCAGCAGTAAAAGCCCCAAAATATCTTCTTGAAACCCTAACCAAGCTCGACACAGTCGCCTTCCTACTCGTACCGCCTTCCTTCGTACTCGTATCGCCTTCCTGGGAGCTATCGAATGTCGTACTGTGCAAGATTCATAGACTGAAGTCTAAATCGCCAAATAAGAACCAGCGCGATGTGCGATGTGAAGAAGATGACTGAAAGTGAAGACGATGTGGAATTAAGATGAATAACCGGTTTAATATTTAAAATCGGATGATGTGGAATTAATGATGTGTAACTTAACTGTCTTGTAGGACGATTTTTAACACTTAACGGACCAGATTGGACGGATGTCTTAACTTGGTATGACGGACCAAATTACAAGGCCTTATATGATACCTTTTAAAAAGAAGGTCCTTAACTGCTAAAATGAGCAAACTTGAAGTCCCATTTTAGTCATTTTGCCTATTTCTTGCCTAGGTTGTATGTTGTGTCCAGGAGTAGACCGTTTGATTCATTAATGTTAAAAGATTTATATGGAAGATGTTTCTCAGAGGACTTTCAACAAACACAGTCAGGTACACTTCCATACTGAACTATTATTATCGCTCTTCATTCTTCGCAATTGCTTTTTCAACCCTAGAATCTGGCATTAATTCCACACACAAGAATCACTCCAGCATCGATGAGTCCCGTATCCTGAACCTGCTCTCCGATATTTTGCCCATATCGATTCATCACGCCAACAAAACTGTAGATAAGCAATTGGAAATCAGGGCCGTGGACGGTTTTTTGCCGCCTGAAGATAAACTGCGTGGAGTTTTCCTGCAAAAACTCCGCGGGAGAGCTGCAACTCACCGCGCATTAGATGGGGTCGCCGTAGAACTAAACGACGACGTATTCGCTAAAGTGGTGAATAGAGGTAACTTATGTGGTAAATCAATGGTTGCATTCTTCAATTGGGCGATTGAGCAGCCGAATATGTCCCGGGATATTGATGCTTACCATACATTACTTAAGGCATTGGGTAGGAGAAAGTTCTTTCTGCATATGATGGAGATTCTGAAAGATTTAAGGGATGAAGGACTGAGCCCTAATTCAGAGACCCTTTTCATTTTCTTGGATAGTTATCTTCGAGCTCGCCAGGTTTCAAAAGCTACTAAATTTTTCGGAGAATTGGAGAAGTATGGTTTTGAATGTAATGAGGAAACATTGAGTGTCGCCTTGAAATGTTTGTGTCAGCGCTCACATGTGCGAATTGCGTGTAAGGTGTTCGATAAAATGAGAGACAAGGTACAATGCGATTGTGCGATGTATAATATTATCATAGGCGGGTGGTCGAAGTGCGGTAGAGTTGCAGAAGTTGAGAAATACTTGAAGGTGATGGTGGATGATGTCGAGCCCAATTGTGTCACTTACAGTCACGTTATTGAAAGCTTCGGGCAAGTTGGTAGAGTTGATGATGCAGTTAAGATATTCAAGTATTTGGAGGAGAAAGAGAGTGAGCTAAGTGTTGAAGTTTACAATGCCATGATTTTTAATTTTATCGCTAACGGTAATGTTGACGAGGCCTTGAAATACTATGAACGGATGTTGAGCGGTCATTTTGAGCCAAACGTGGATACTTACGTTAGAATCATTTTGTCGTTTCTGAAAAGTAGAAGAGTTGCGGATGCTATCGAAATATTTGATGAAATGCTTGGTCGGGGAATAATTCCTTCTACAAGAATCGTGACTCAATTTATCGAGCCCTTGTGTGGTTATGGTCCGCCTCACGCCGCATTGATGATCTATAAGAATGCAAGAAAAGCGGGATGTAAAATATCTCTCACCGCCTATAAGTTGTTGTTGATGAGGTTGTCTAGGTTAGGCAAGTGTGGGATGTTGTTGAGTGTGTGGGATGAGATGCAAGAAAGTGGTTATTCTTCTGATATGAAGGTTTACGAGTATATAATCAATGGTCTGTGTAACACGGGGAGGCTTGAAACCGCTACTCTTGTTATGGAGGAATGTATAAGTAAGGGATTTTTCCCCGGCAAGATTATTTGTAGCAAACTGAAGAACAAGCTGATGGGGTCGAATAGAGTTGAGATGGCTTATAAGCTTTTTCTTAAGTTGAGGAAGGCTAGGGTTAATGAAAATGCACAGAGATATTGGAGAGCCAAAGGATGGCATTTTTAGCTTTTTTTGGTTTTATCAGTTGATGATGGGCACTGGTGTTTTGTATTAACGTTCGTTCTTATCAAGATTCATGGTTCGATGGAAACAGACTAAACCATGCTGCGAGTATCAAGAGATCATAGTTGGACAGAACTTCAAGAATCTTGATGAACTGAGATTGAAAGCATGCCGCTAGCATGAGGGCAGCCATGATTTCAGGCAAGTGCGTTTTCATGAAATGCGGCCGGCAGTTGTCATGGAGAACTTTAGAGGGAGGAGAGCAAAAACAGGAGTTTGTTTTACAATAAAAGAATGGCCTAATGGGAGACCCTTGCCAAAAAAAACAATCCAAACTTCCTCCAGAGGGAAAAATTGCTTCTCTCAAGTACAACCTTACCAAAGTACCCTTGAATCCAATGTAATTGGAAGTTACTATAAAAAAAATAAATATGGTCGGAAATTATTCTCTCCTCTCGACTACCTTAAATTTACTTTGATTTTTGGTTGCAAATTGTAGTGGGAATAGCTTGTTTTGCCCTTTTATATATAGTATTATTCTTTTTTGTCCCAAGTTTAGTACAAACTCTTGATACCTTAAATTGTCGGAATTGACCCTTACTCGAATGAATTCGAGTCATATATTGTAATTTCGAGTCATATATTTTACAAACTCATTTGTGTGATGATGTTTTTTATTTCTTGAGGTCTTAAATAATTGTGTGATGATGTTTTTTTTTTTTTTTTTGGATTCGTGTGATGGTGTTTCATGTGGTGAAGTCTCCTTTTGACTTTATGTGGAGCAAAAGTGTGTTGCTTTCCCCAGCATCCATGTGCACTCACATGCGAAGTGTTACTCGAATTCTGATTCGGGTAACACGAATCAGATTCGGGTAAGACAAATTTTGTTTCGGGTAACACGAATTTTTCGGGCAATAAAATTCGTGTGACACGAATTGTATTCGGGCAATCATTTTCGTGTCACACGAAATAAACTATTGTTTTCAACCTGATTCGAAATACGCAAATAAAATTCGGGTTTCGTGTGGCCCGATGGCGTGTGACTCGAATCATATTCGGGTCACCCGATTTGATTCGTGTAACCCGAATCTTCGGACTCGTGTAACCCATATTTTCAACCTTCTTCAATATTGTATTTTTTTTTAAGTTGACTCGAAATTATGTTACTCGAAATTACAATATATGTCTCGAATTTATTCGAGTAAAGGTCAATTTCAACAATTTGGGTATCAAAAGAGTTGTTACTAAACTTGGGACAAAAAGGAATAATGTGTAAAAGGTTAAAACAAGTTTTCACTCCAAATTGTAAATGGAAAAAATATTCCTGACACCAAAGCTAAAAGATTTTTTTTTTTTTTTGGTCGGATCCAAAGCTAAAAGATTGTACCTTAACGAATTACCTTCTTTAAGTGGGACGAAGAGTAGGTTTTTGGAAGTTGTAGAAATATTAGTACGTGATGATCTGCATCTTAACATTCAAAAAGTCGAGGGTCGTTCGAACTTTTGTACTATGGTGCAGTTCAATTGTAAACCAGCCTTTTTTTTTCTTCCAACTGCACCACATGTATATCGATATTTTTTCCGACTGCACCGTTTGTAAATCAACCATTTTCAGCTGCATCATTGTATATTTTATGTCCAACTGCATCATATTAAACACATCATATTGCCCACTAAAATTATAAACAAATTTCCAAGCCGCATCGTATTCAAATATTATCGATACAATAACATCAATTTTATATAAAAAAAATTCATTAAATATAATCAATATGGATCTCAAGAAGACTCGATCGCCGAGATGAATTTAATGTGTTTGGACTTTTTTGGTACAGGAATCATGGAAGCTCTTATTTACCACCATACAACTACACATGCAATACATATGTCTATCAAATATGGTTTGCACTAGAATACACATATTTTCACATTGCTGTCACCATCACCACCACCGCCACCTCCACCTGACAATTGATTTCCCTACCAACTCACACAGCTCACAACCCCAACCCGACCCAAAAAACAAAGTAACAGACGCAGAAAAAAAAAAATCCTGGAACAAAGGTGAAAAAATTATATGAAACTCTCTTCTGCCCAAAATAAGGTGGCCTTTCTTTTTACCAGATTCTTCAGTAGTAAGGATACACTTGAATGTGCGCCAATATAGAAACTCATTGACCTTTACTGCACTCATGTCCGTATGATCAAACCCGTCTAGAAAAGCATTCCATTTTTCAGAACTTGTCTCTTGGTGGCGTTTCTGATGACGAGACCTTAAACGGACCACTAGAACCAAACGGGTCATTGTCATCAAATGAAAAGTTGCTGCTATGATCAAAGCCCCTTGTGCTGTTCATAGAATCGAACCTAGTGAAATTCTCCCGCCGATCATGCGTATTGAAGGAATCATATCTTGAAAAATTGTCCGCAAATGGATCCCTCGACTCGACACTGTATCTTGGAGAATTGTCTGCCATGGAACGTGGGGACCCAGGAACCGAGTCCTCAAAGTTAAATGGGCTATTCTTCTGGAATGCACTGTCCGAATGAGGTGACGCGGTTCTTTCTGGACTTGCACCAAGGTCATTAGACCCAAAGAAGTATTTCTCCTCGTTCTTCTCATGATCTGGGTCCTGAAAAGATCCACGTGATTTAGTATAATTAAAAGCAAAAAAAAAAAAATAGTCATATTTTAAAATTTACAAAGATCAACTTAAAAGTGTCAGAAGCACCTCCCTTGAAATTTGTATATATACTTGACAAAACCCCTCTCCTGGGGTGCAATTTGTGAAATAGAAACAAATGTCAAGGGGGGTATGTGTAATTTTAAAAGATAGCGATGATTCTTTCATTCTTTGTTACTAGGCTACACCTCTCACCCATTTTTGTAACCGATCCTTTAAATTAATTTAGTAAAAAAAAAAGGAGCAACAACATAGATGCCCAATGTCAACTTTTCAGAACATAACAGTGATTGTCACTGTGAAACGTAAGAACGCGTTGTTCTCTTCAACTTAAAAAGATAATATCCAGTAAAAATAAGTTTTAATCAGTAAAAATCAGTTTTGATCAGTAAAAATCAGTACCAATGGCAATCAGTAAAATTCAGTTCTAATCAATAAAAGCAGTAACTTCATTAAAATACACTAGTAAAAATCAGTTTCAATCAGTAAAAACACTTTTAATCAGTTAAAGTTTTATGCAGTAAAATCAGTTTCAGTTCAACAAAAAAATCAGGTGAAGAGAACAGAGCCTCAACTCTACGAACATTTTATCCTAGCATGTGCAAAGTTCCCTCTTGGGCAAACTAACATTCATGTGCAGACTCAACATGGATGTGTAGTATATTTGACAACACGACCCGACAACTTCGATAAACATGATGATCTCATAGTAAGAGCACGTATACCCCAGAACCACTTACATTAGCATTGAAGCCCCAGACGGAATCAATGTCATCATTGTTGTCAAAATTGCCCCAAGTAGGTTGATCGGGGCTTCTATGAAACAAAAGAAAGATAAAAAAAGATGAGAAAGCATTCAAGAATCTCACAATAAAATTCAGCAATCTTATATATGAAAACGAAACACTCAAACCTGTGACTTTCTACAGCATCTTCACCAGAACTTTTCCTGAAATGATTCTCGGAGTATTCTTGTGATGGACTCTCATTTGTTGTTTGCCTCCCTGGACTACCTCGTGGGCTCTTTGATTCATCGGCACTATACACCGACTCTGCATCAAAAGCACTAGCAAAGAGTGTTTCAGATGCGGCAGCATTTGATGCAGAATCCGGGGACATGCTAAGGGTTGGGGAGGAATTTTCCCTCTGCTCCGACACTGACTTTGAAGTTTCAGGAACAGTAACATCAAAAGAAAATCCTGTAAAGATTAAAAATTCCAGGCATGCCAACACATGTATGCAGTAAGTGCCCTTTTCTTTTGGAAACCAGTGAGCGGCAACGTTAAATATCTACTTATCCCATTCCTTAGCCGGAAAGATATGTGATAATGATGGAGGATTCAAGGAGGGGTAAATATAAAGTCCATAAATAGGAGAAGACAAACCTTCATCTTTAAACTTGTCCCAGTCTTCATCCCATATCGCTGCTATCTCTGGAATCCCAGGTTGCCAACCTTAGGAATTACAAAGTAAAATTACATGCATACTTTGATGAGCATCCAAGCACAATACACGCGTCGGCAGAGGTATTAACAATGCACCTACTTCAAGTTAATTTAATCATAACTACGCAAAAACGAGAAAACGACCCATACAGACCCCTGTATACAAGTGGTTTCTTCTCTTTTGTCCTTGCTGGAGCTACCTAGATGCAGAACTTCATTCAATCGCCCATTTATCTAATTAACAAAGTATGTCACTGTATCTCTTCAAGATAGACAGTGGTATTTATTCCGAACTCCAGAAAATAACACCAAAAAAGTGCATCATCATCATCATCATCAACAGCACCTTAATCCCAACTATGTTGGGGTCGGTGGCATGAAGATTATAGTGTCGTTTAATTGTCTAAAATTAGTTAACACCATACGTCATGTTCCATGATGTATGTGTTGATTTTACAATATCAATCACGTATTGTGACATGACAATAGCAATTATCTCAAACTCATCGCCGTCTCATGATATTTTCCATATAAATGGAAAAACCTATGATGTTGACGGTTTTGGAATTTCGTTCTCTTTCTCCTTCATATGAAGGTTGCGACAGGAAGGGCATCCGGCGTAAAACACCAAAAAAGTGCAACAGAAAAAATTAATGAAGAGTAAAAACCAAAGCATATCCAGTTAAAAACGAAACTGGAACACACAAGAGCAAATTGGCTGATGGGTATAAAACACCAAAATAAACTGCCTAAAGATCCATGATTACCAGGGGGAAGCTCAATCAATGCGGATGACTTGATCTCTAAGGCATGTTTCTTGCAACGATCAGTCAATGCCTTTGTTAGTTCCTCGAGATCTGATTGTATACGGTCAGCACGCACCTATAGGAACCAGGAAATGGAATATGATAAAATTGCAAAGTTCGAGCGGATACAAGGCTTTTAAAACACCAATATGTTTCCGCAATACTGACCTGAAGAATACCATCAGCGCTTCCACCTTGTTCCATTTTAACAATTGCTTGTTGCAACTCCGATTTCCTCGCCTAGAAACACAATAAATTGCATTCTGAATCATGAAATGGTGATAGGAGTGCAGGAGTGGATTTACAAGGATGTACTTAAGAACAGAATGAACATGGGAATGCAAAGAAATCAACACCCAGTATCACATGTTTGGTTGACGAATTCAAAAATGGCCATGAAAGCAAAACCGTTATGCTCTCTCCTTCCCCAAGAAATACCGGAATGTACCCACAGATTAAAGGTAACTGACTACTGATACCTTTGTCACCAATATACAATCTAAAATGGTAAAAATGCAAAAGAATCACCAAGCTAAAGTAATAAACCATCTTCGGTTTGAATAATTGTACTCCAGATTCAATCTTGTGAGACCGAGTGACGGGATAGGAAGAAGACAAGTATACTGTAATTTTTCTAACTAGTATACTGTAGTTTCTGTAATCCAAAAACACAGTTCATCTCAAAGAGATTGGGCCAGACATAAATTTGGAAACAAATTCCAAAGTCAACCCAATTTATTGTACCAAACTCCACTTCAATAAAAATGTAAATATTCTTAGTGAAATCAACCAAGCAAATAAGTTAATATCAAGAAGGGTGTGGGTGCATGAGAAGTTACCTGGATTTCACGAAATGCAGCCTCTTCAATAGTTAATTTAGAATGAATTTCTGCAACTTGCTTATATTTCTCATGGTATTTCTTCTCTAGTAACTCGGCCTGGAATTAAGTGTATTTTTCTTAAAAAAAAATGGGAAACCGCACCCTCTAAAGGTAATGGAGTTAGATGCAAAAACATGCATATTTTAAGCATACCTCATTTTTGTCTGCTTTAGCCCTTTCAGTAATTTCGTTGAGTCGATTGTCACATCTACTTTTATACAAAACCTGAGAGGTAGTTCTAATAAAGAAGGATATAGAAGTTTGAAAGAGAAAATATGCAAGATCAATCGAGTTCTATATATCTAACTCAAGAGGACAAAATGTAAAGGAGATGACTCACAGGATTAAAATAAATACACCTAAAAGAAAAGCATCATCGTCGTGGACGATGCACAACTCGCTATGACGGGAAATAAGGAAAAGAGTAAACTCACAAGGTCTTGCATTTTTGTTCGATAGAATTCAAGCTTCTCTCTCGAATCCAAAATCACCTTCTCCTTGTTGTCAACCTAGCATTGATCAAAAGAAACGTGTCCAGAAGAATCTTACAAAGTTGCTACTTACCAAAAAAAAGCATAAGAAAGTTTTATCTTATCCCTAGCAGAAGTCCACTCAGAACAAGAGCAAACCCACATTAGCTTCAATGGGATTAAATTCTCAAAAATTTCATTCTCATTCAACCTACTTAGGTTTTTGCCAGTTTTCAAAAGAATATTACAGAAGAAAACCTTTTTGTAGGAAACATTTTTCTGTTAGAAAATTAATTTCGAGGTGGAAGTTACAAATATGCAAGGATGTGATAGTTTCATTTCATATTTACGAGTAAATTATGTGATATAATTAAATAAACAAAACAAGACAAGATAAATAATGAACTATAGTGTAAAGCTTTGCCATTTTGTTTTTGCATGAATTGTAGTGTTAACTATTTTTGAACAATTAATTGGTACTACAATCTTCATGCCACCGACCCCAACCTAGTTGAGATTAAGGTGCAGTTAATGATGATGACAAGATAAATGGTGATCGTTCAATGCGTAAGCACTAGAAGCAGCATCAGTCTCCTAAATGAGAACTCGATAGTGAAACAGAAAGAAAATATTTAAAGGGAAGGCAATACCCCTTTAGTGGTTTCAGTTGCCTCCTGTTCCTTAATACTCGGGGAATTTGCCTCCCCATTACTGAGTTGATTAGCATGAAAATTATTTATTGTAGGGACTCCGGCGCGTCTCTGACTGAATTGCATTGATCCATCAGGCTGAGAAATCATTGGCTGCATTGGAGGCCTTAAACCACCAACGGGCATAACAGGTTGGGCACTGTGGAAGCCTTGCTGCGGTCTTACGCCTAAATGTCAAAAAGGATGATAATAAGTAATGTAAACCTACTTACAAAAGAGAGAAATATAATTAGTTGAGGAACAAGTCAATCGTTACCAGTAGGGGGCGCCCACCCCATACTTCCATAAGCTGTAGGTGGACCTGCCAAAGACAATAAAGTCTCATCGAGCATGATACTATTTGGCAGCGCCGATGGAAGAGGGCGTCCTTCCCTGTACCGTTCCATTAAGTAGAGGGCGACGCAGAACTCCCTCAGCGAAAGCATGCTATCATTGTCTTGATCCGATAAATCCCAAACCTGCTTTAAGACCTCTGGGATGTCACAGAAAAAATGACATTAAGCATGATGTTATACCAGAATCAAAAAGATATTCAATGCAAGGTTGCCTAAATCGTGGAACGCTATAATATGCGGAACGAAAACGGGAACATGATACAGCCAGATTCTTGGAACGCAGTACTGTAGGGATAGGCTTCTTTGGATCGCTAAGTTGGAACGAAATTCGTTGATCCCGAATATTTCATAAGTTTAATATATTTAATATAATACAAAAATATATAATACATTTAATTTACATATTTAATATATCACAATAGTGTACAATGATATAATGTACAATATGCAACTGGAAGCCTGGAAGGTCTACAAACACAAAATGTTAATGTACAATTATATAATAAGGTTAGAAGGTACATATAAATTAATATAATAATAATTTACATTTAACCCCACTATCTCTCACCCTCGCCAGCTTTCCCTTTCAACACACTATCGGCTCCCTCCCTCCCTCCCCCCTCCCCCCCTCCCTCCCTTCCTCCCTCTCTCTCCCCCCCTCTATTCTGTCTCCATTCTCTGCATAATGAAAAAGTAAAAAAAAAAAAAAAAAAAAACTTTTCTCTGTATCGTCTCTCTCTCTCTCTCTCTCTCTCTCTCTCTCTATATATATATATATATATATATATATATATCTTTTGCACCTCTCAACGGTCAATTACCTTTCTCAAACTCGAAGATCATTCGCTGCATCAACTCGATTCACAACAGTTATGTATCTTTTCCCCTGTCATTTTTTTCTTTTTTAGATATCTTTCCATCAATTAGGACCGCTCTTTTGGGTGTTTCGGATTGAAGACGAACTCCGATTTGCATCGGAGTTCACCTAGGCCTTAGGGTTTGGCGAATCCTGGGGGGCGTTTGGTTCGTCGGATTCCGACGGAATTGGGCGGAATTGGAACGGTCAATTCCATTGACCGAATTCCATTGTGATGTTTGGTTACCTAAGGAATGGAATTGAAATCTCAACATTCCTTCAAATAAGGATTTGATCATTCCTTCTCAAAATGGATGGAAATGAAATCCATTCCATCCCAAAATTTGCAAATGACAAATATACCCTCATTAAACATAAAACCCTAGATGCATCCAACATTTCTCACATACTGCTTCTATCGACAATTCCCTGCTTTCAATCCTTCACCATCGATTTCTTCTTCTCGAACTCCTTCACGATCGACTGAGCAAGTATTTTTTTTCTCCACCGATTCCTTCATTTTTGCTATTGTTTTTACATAGATGGTCTAATTTTTCTATTGTTTCAATCGATTTTGGTCTGATCGGCTTTTTCCTCTGCTTTCTTTGGACTCTCCTTCACGATGGTCTCCTTCTCCATTTACGTTTTTAGATCAACCCGGTTATGCGGGTAACACTTTTAGTTACTTACGATGGGGAAGACGAAAGAAAAAAAGGGGTGCTGCGATGGAGAAATGGTCGTAAGAAGAAAAACGATTGGAAGAAGAAAAAACGGTGATGTGATCGTTGCCGGAAAAAATGGAAGGAGGGCTACTGCAATGGAACCATTTTAATTTCTTTTCATTATATTTCAATCACCAAAGTTAAACATTATCTTTTTCAGATTAAATATTAATTTTATTATAATTTATACGTAAAAAATAAATAAAATATTTATCAAAGAAAGGGCATTTTTGTCAATCTTCATTATTTCATTTCAATTCCTTAATTAACCAAACAGACAGATTCCGATTACATTCCGTTTCTTGTCAACCAAACGCTTGGTCAAACCTTATAACATTCCATTCCAATTCCTTCCACATTCCAATTCCTTTGAGAGATTCCATTCCTTCAGAAATCATTCTGCGAACCAAACGCCCCCCTAGTATCATTGATTCAATGAATGGGAAACAGAAAGTGGTCATACTAATGCACATATCACACAATACTTCCACCTCTTTAATTGGACAAAAACAAATCTACAAAAATTCTTTAAATATTTGTATAGGAGCAATGCATGTGGACAAAAGAATTTTTCTGAAGGATATCATAAATGAGGTGATTATAGAGAAGGTAAGAGTTGCGTCTATAGAAGACAAGATGATGGAGGATCGATTACGATGGTTTGGTCATGTGAGAAGAAGACATGTTGATGCCCCAGTGAGGAGGCTAGAAAGTTGGGGAACAAGTAATATTGTGTAAGGTAGAGGAAGACCCAAGAAAACTTGGATAAAGATGATTTAAAATGATATGCGGTTTCTTGGAATTGGAGAAAGTATGGCGATGGAGAGGCATATGTGGCGGGAAAGAATACGGATGGTGGATGGAATCTGATTCCTTTTTTTTTTTAATTCCTATTTTCTTTTATTTCATGTTATCTTTTAATTTATTTTTCAGGATTTTTCATTTTTTTTGTTAACATTCATTCTCCTTTTTTTTTGCTTTTTTCTCTACTTTTTTCCCTCTCTTTTTTTCCTTTTACGATCATTGACGGTTTCAAAGTTTGATTCATGTTAGCCGACCCCAAATCATTTTGGGACTAAAGCTTAGATGTTGTTGTTGTTGTTGTTGTATATCATCACAACTTGGACTTATTAAATATAATAATTTGATAATGACTTCTACAGGAACAGGAAGTCAAGAACCACTCTTCAAGCAGTGAAGGCACACATATAACTAAACAATCAGCAGCAGTAGTAGTGTAGATAATAATGCCATGAAAGTGCTACATGAAATTGAAAATTGTGTCAGGGGTTGGAATAAGGGGAAATGCACAAAAATGACACGGAAAAGAAGTGGCAACTTACATGTGCCCTCCGGCAATATTCAGTTGATCTTAAAAAAAAAGATACATTCGTCATGGAATGAGACCTCTCAGACTGAGTAGAATCAAACTTATCCCCAGTCAAAAGTCAATCCAAACAGCTTGAGAAGGCTTGGTTACAGATAATGCAAAGGTAAACAAGTAGCATCAGAAAAGATTCTGTGCAAGCTTGCTCGAACTCCCAAAATAAAATGTCAACAAACCTAGTTCAACATTATCCAAAGAACAGAAAGCATACATGGTGCCAAGTGTCCATGCATGAAGGTTTAGAAGTAGATTTGGAGCTTCTTACCTCTCGGTAGCCTCCAACTCAAAAATAGGTTGCGTGCCTGCTCACCAGTGATCTTCCCATCTCTATCAGTGTCTACTTCCATAAAAACTTTTGCATACTTTTGAATGCCAGCACGTGTCATTTTAGGCCACGGAGCCTGAGGCTGCTCTAATGCTGGATTCCCAGCACCAGCTTGGATTCCAGTAGACAACACTGAGGAAGTAACTTGAGTTGGAGCCTGCTGATTAGACTTCGGTAAAGATGGTGCCTGAGTAGCCTGGGTCGCGCTGGATGGTTTCATAAGAGTGCTCTGCAAAACCTCAAATGGATCAGGCTTCGCTTGAGGTTGGGAACTTGAAGTGACAGGAACAACGGATGAAGAGGTAGGCAAGCTAACTGCAGGTTGTTGTGGGGCAGAAGTAACTTTCCAGGATGAAGATGACGATTGGTTGGCAGAAAGCACATCCAAAGTAGGCCCATTTCCTGAACTAGCTGGTCCTTTAAGATCCTTGGCCGCTGGTGCTGAAAATGATGAAAGTAGATCTCGGGCGTTCAAAGTAACCGTGGAGACCGAGGAATCGGGTCCTTTAACCAAGTTGTTTTGTGTTTTTGGTCCAGTAGAAGCAGGGCCACTTTTCCCACCGTGCCAATCTTTATACGTGTTTGGATAAGCAGGACCAGCCATGGCCCCAGAAACATTTGGACTACTTGTAACCTGAGACGGATGTGAAGCAGTACTAGACATTGATAGAGGCAGTCTTATCTGGTTACCTTGAGTGGGGAAAATTTTCTGGTTCATATTCGTATTTGAAGATGCCGGTCCAAACTGCTGGTTTGTGCCTGCAGTCATAGGTTGTAACTGTCCGAACGGCCGGTTTATATTCGTGTTTGTAGGTTGAACCTGCCCAGTCTGCTGGTTCATTGTAGTTGCAGGTTGTAACTGTGGAAACTGCTGGTTCATGCCTGAAGATGGAGGCATGGGTCTAAATTGTTGGGTCATGCCTATATTTGGCTGCACTGTTCCGAAATGTTGGTTCGCGGTACTTGTTAAAGGAGTCGTCCCTTTGAACCCGAAATTTTGCGGAGATGGCTGTGTAGTTGCACTCATCTGTTGTGGTAAAGGTGAAGCAGACACCGAATTCGGCTGTGGCAAAGGTGCGGCAGCCGTATTTATTTGTGGAGGTGGGATTCTAGAAGCAGCAGCACCATACAAGGCTGCCTTGACAATATCCGGTGTCAATTCTCGCTTGCTTTGAGCCACTGTAACAAGCTTAAGAGCATTATAAAATTCAGGACGACTCAGGAAGCCAGTGTGATTCTGGTCAGCATGTGCCCATATCTGCAACAAACGAGGCAATTGGATGATTGATAACATAAACACAAATGTTTCAGCAACAAAATAAGGATCCCCAAGCTAAGTTTCGCCAATGAAAATTAAAAGAACAGAAGAAGAATAAGAAATTGAAGGGACAAGGCCGCGTTTTATCCATGAAGGAAATGAAGTACACAAGACTTCCTTTTACTTGGTTATCTGAGCAAGAAATTATGGTACATTAATTAAAACTGCTAGTAAGACCATGGTCATACTAATTGAGTGCATTCTGTCCCTCAAGAAAATCTGTCTCTAACATGGGCGAGTATAAATCACAGATTTCTTAAAACAGATTATAAAGGATAACTAAAGAAGGCCCTCCAGTTCCACCATATGAACTTCTACTATCCTGGGCACAATAGCATTATCAAAAAAAGGGTGCATATTAACAATTTAAAGAGTTGCATTTTGCAACTATCATGGACACTACATCATTGTCCAAATAAATGGGTGCATTAACAATTTAATGGAATTGCAGGTTTGAAAAACACCAATGATATGCGCGGTTTTATTGATTATGATGAATCCTTAACAATTCTCATGTACTCTCCTCCAATACAAAATTCCAGACAAGAAGCAGGCTACACAGCTAACATGTCAATCACTTTATTCAAGTATTAGAACATGATCAATTACTAAAACCCCTCAAAGATTTACTTAATGCTGAATAATTACATTTTCATTTATAGTAACAACACATCTCCACATCTGAACAGTTCAAAATCGAATACTCAGATTCAACCAAGTCCACTGACCCCACGAACAGATAGGTGAGGTTATTATAATAAATAATATTACACACACACACACACATATCCACATAACGAAGAATTTGACCTGCGCAAGAACTTGTCTGGGCAAATTAGATCCCTGCAAGAAAGACACGGCTTCAGCTCCACTGATCCTTCCGTCCCGATCCAAATCCGCCCTTTGGAAATACTCCTCGAATTTCTCCATAGATACCCCTCCTGCACCCGCCATTTTTTTTTACACTCCTAAAAACCCAAATCACCGCATTACTCAGTTAAAATCACACCGCCAACTCCAACAACCTAACCGTTTCTAATACAATCAACACAACAACTGAAATTCTAGGGTTTTCTTCACAGAACAAAGGGGTAAATACGTGGTAGAATTCCAATCCTGGATCCAGATAACTAAAAATTAAAATAAAAAGGAGGAGATGTGAAGATGGAATAATTGGGGAAATGCAAGTACCCAAACAAATTTTACGTTCTCCTTTTTTTTTTTTTTTTTTTTGATCCCAACCTCTTTTCTGTTACAAGGAAATTTATTTTATGATATTCGCTGGTTTTTAATTTGAGAACACCCTCTCACCACACTGCACACACCATATTTTAGGAGAGTTGTACCGCCTATTTTACAAATAAAATAATCATAATATTGTTACGATCATTTTATCTATAAAGCTTGTGGTGTGTTTGGAGTGTGGTTGGGGGATGCTCTATCGTTCCTTTTTAATTTTCCCCAATTGTGAAGTAGAACAGATAAATGCTAACGTAGCAACGAAGGGTATGATTTCGCAATTTGGGTCGTCTTTGCGACAAATACTCTATCTTTCACTTATGATTTTATCTAAAAATTGTTTCTTTAAAAGATTGATATTTAATAAACGCATACATTTTTAATTAAATTATGACAATCACACCCCGTTGTGCATAAGATTAGGGAAAGTTGCAGGCTTCTTCTTCATGCTTGGTATCTTGATGATGGGACAGTCATTGGAGATGTAGAGGAGGTAGCTAGAGCGTTGGACATCATTAGGGTGACCGGTCCAGGTTTGGGTCTTCAACTGAATATCAAGAAAACAGAGTTGTTTTGGCCTTTATGCGATGGTAGGAAGCTTCGCGAGGGTTTATTCCATGTAGGCATTGGGAGGCCGCTATTAGGGGTGAAGCTTCTTGGGGGGGCTGTTAGCATGGATGCGGGTTTTATTCGTGGGTTGGCTATGGAGAGAGCTGCCAACGTTGTTGATTTGATGCGTCTTCTTCCACAGTTATGTGACCTGCAAAGTGAGCTTCTTTTGCTTTGGTCATGCATGGGTATTGCGAAACTTTTCTTTGGCTTGAGGACATGCCAACCCATACATATGCAGAAGGCGGCATTGTTTTTTGATGGAGGATTATGGGGGTCGATTGAGGACATTGTTGTTTGTGGAGGTCCTTTTTTTGGAGATATCCAGTGGTGACTTTCCACTCTACCCATTAGGTTTGGTGGTTTGGGCTTGTACTCGTCTGTATAGGCTTCATCATATACCTTTGTCGCATCCAGGGCCCAATCTTGGGTGTTATAAGACCACATCTTACGGGACAGTGGTATATATAGTATGGATGTTGATTATGATTGTGCTTTGGCTTGTCTTCGTGATACGATTCCAAGCTTTGATTTTGGCGATTTCACTAATAAGGACACCGCCCATAGAAAACCCAACATGCATTGGCGAGTGCCCTTTTTAGCAAAATTGTCCAGGATATGGACGTACACTTCGACATGATTGTTCGACAGAAAGCCATTTTTTAGTGTCTACAAGCACCACATGCTAAGGATTTTCTTTTGGCGTCTTGGCCAACACATGTCACCCTTGGAGTATCGTACTATCATTAAGTATCGCCTCATGATTCCCATATTCCCGGTTGATGAGACATGTCCAGTCTGTCGGAAGGCATGTTTGGACTCTTTGGGGGAGCATGCAGTACATTATATAGAGCTCCCAGGTTTCAAGTATCGACACGATATGGTGAGGGACGTTCTCTTTGATGTTTTTAAGCGTGCCGGAGTTTCCGCCAAGAAAGAAGCACTTGTGAACTTCTTGACGGACCTATTGGAAGGAAGATCAACACTAAGATCGGCTGATGTTTTGATTTTTGGATGGGAGGGAGGGAAGCACGCTTGTGTGGATCTTACAGGGGTTTCTCCTCTAGCGGGCCTGAGAAATGGGGGTTTCACGGTGGGGCAAGCTGCTTTAAAAGTTGTTTCATGCAAGGTAGACAAACACGAGAAAACGTGTATGGAAAATCAACATGTGTTTATACCATTCGCGTTTGATACATTTGGTTTTCTTGCACCAGAGGTCGTGGAGCTCCCAAAAAGAATCCAAAAGGTCATGTATAGTAATGTTACGACCCCAAGATCGGTTGAGTTGTTTCTAAAAGAATTAGTTTTGCCATTCAGAAAGGCCTAGCGGCGCAACTTGTTGCCCGTTTGACTTCAAACTCGATGTAATATAATTATAATAATTATTTTATTTTGATCTTTTTTTTACCCATTCGACAAATTGATCCAAATACAATCGGTGAGAGTCAACCAATACTAATAGAATTGTAGAGCAACACATCAAGACAGGAAAAAAGAGAGGAAAAAAGAGGAGAAATTAAGAACTTCTCATTCTGGATTTTGAGAACTCAGTAGCAGATATCAGTCATTTTCCGGTGATTAAATGGTCTGATCGTCTTGATTTTTAGCTAGTAGCTACTAGGGTGGTATACCGTACCGTACCGAACTCATTTTCTAATACCGTATACCGTACCAAAAATTTCGGTACGCCAAAATTCATACTGAAATCGTACCAAAAGTTTCGGTATACAGAAATCTCGGTATGGCGTTCGGTCCATACCGATACCGTACCGAAATTTCGGTATACCGAATTTTATTTCAGTATCGGTATATACCGAACTTATCGAAATACCGAATTACCAAAATATCGAAAAAATCTTGATATACCGAAATACCGAACAAATAAAATACCGAAAAGATCGATATACTGATATATATTGAAATACCGATTTTTTTTGGTATTTTGGTATATACCGAAATACCGAAAATAAAAAAACTTCATACCATTACCATACCGAAAATTTTCGGTACGGTACCATACCGTACCGAAAAATCGGTATACCGAAATTTTCGACAATTTTGGTAATTTTTTGGTACGGTAAATTCGGTATTTCGGTATATTTTGCCACCCCTAGTAGCTACATAGCATCTGTTCCAATATTTTTGATAGTGGAGATCGGTTTTGTAGGTCCACCGATCAGGTTTTTGGGGCTATACATTAGCAGCTTTTAAGTAATATTTTTTCTCATTTTTGCTTGATTTGGATTTTCATATGTCTTAATGTGTTTCGTTTCGGGTATATGGTGGTTGTTGTATGGCTCTAGTATATCCAGAGAAGACTTCGTATTGCTATTCTATTGTTGGTCGTGGATTTAAGCGGCGTAAGAGGTGCTGTAGTTTTTACACTTGTCTTGAGGGGTTTCCCATTCAAAAGTTCATTTGTTTTGTGAATGTTTTGTGATCATTATTTTTGTATTTTTGGGGTTGGTTTAAGTTGCAATTTGAATACTCTATTTATCTGCATCCTCAAAGGTTCATTTGAGTAGGGAAAGTTTTGCTAAACAAAGGTTTATTCCACATTTGATGTTTACTGTTGTGGCATACTTCCCATCAGAGTGGCAGATGTCTTACTCATAGAAGACGAGGAGAAGTCATAATAGAGGTCTGAGTAATAGTGGTAATCAACGAGGTAAATCGAAACGAAACTATGTGGATTTTGAGTGTCATATTGTGGTAAAAAGGGGCACAATAAAAGGGACAATCGGTACGTTTTTGTAGCGGACCCACGAGCTATTTTTATATTTATTGTGTGATTGTACTGTAATTGTAAAAGATTGATCAAATAAGGAGAGAGAGAGAGAGAGAGACGAGAGAAGAAAGTTTGAGGAAGAAGCTAGAGAATTCTTTTTGTCTATACCGTTTCCTGCGTGAACAGTCCCCTTATAAGTGTTGTGGTCCCCCCCATCATAACAACCTATACTCACAACAGGGAATAAAAAGTTGCTACACAAACATGATATAAATGATATAGCGTTTTTTTAATAATAAGAAATGCGGCTCTTCCTTAAGTTCTCACGCGCTACCCTTCTCCCTTCCATTCACCAATATCCTCATCACGTGTCACCTCAATATTCTTGTCCCTTGACAACTGTGTCACAAAAATACCCCCCGCCTGAGATAATCCTTGCCCACAAGGATCGAACGAAGGAAAACGACGGTGAATGTAGGCGATATATTCCCAAGTGTCCAGATCTGGTGGCTACCCCTTTTCGGTTTTTGACTCGACAATCCAGCACGACAATTGGAGCAACAGAGAACTACCCATCGTCATCAACCTCAGGCAAATCAGCGACAGGTATGATCTCCTTACTTAGGCATCTCTTAAGCAGTGAAACATGAAAAACGGGATGAATGAGGGAAGTATCGGGTAGATCGAGCTTGTAGGCAACAGTTCCCACCTTTTGAAGCACCATAAATGGACCATAGTAGCGAGCAGAGAGCTTAAGATTCCGGCGTAGAGATACCGAATTCTTCCGATAGGGTTGGAGCTTGAGGTAAACTCGATCTCCGACCTCAAAGCTCTGATCTTGGCGATGCTGGTCGGCATAAAGCTTCATCCGGCTTTGTGCCTCCACCAAATTCTCCTTCAATTGCTGAGTGAATTTCTTTCTTTATTCAAAAACATCCTTAGCTTCCACATTGAGTGTATCCACATAAGATCCCATACCCAATTGATTTGGAGGAAAACCATATAAAGCCTGGAATGGTGTACACTTTAAGCCAGTGTGGAAATTGGTATTATACCAATATTCTGCTAGGGACAACCATCTATACCATTGTTTAGGGTTAGAGCTCACTATACAACGAAGGTAGTTCTCCACACACTGATTCGAACGCTTTGTTTGACCATCAGTTTAGGGTGATAGGCTGTAGAAAGAGCTAACTTGGTGCCCATCAAACGAAATAGCTCCTTCCAAAAATGACTAGTGAAAACCTTATCTCGGTCTGAAATAATGACCTCAGGTGGTCCATGTAATTTATAGACAGTGTCCAGGAATTGTTTAGCAACAGATTGTGCTGTAAATGGATGAGAAAGACCCACAAAGTGGCCATATTTAGTGAATCTGTCAATAATTACCAAGATCACATCTTTGCCGCAAGATTTTGGCAATCCCTCAACAAAATCCATAGAAATTTCAGTCCAAGCTTTCTTAGGAATATGCAATGGTTGTAGTAAGCCCGGATAAGCTCCCACATCAAACTTGTGTCTCTGACAAATATCACAAGTTTTCACCCAGGCAGATACATCCTCTTCATCTTTGCCCAGTAAAAATATCATTTAAGCCGCATATAAGTGCCCGAAATTCCAGAGTGTCATCCACAAGCTGTGTTATGCATCTCAGAAATGAGGGTATTTCTGAGAACAGAGTCAGAACCCACCACTATCCTGCCTTTGTACCTGAGTAGGCTATCATGGAGTGTATATTTGTCAAAAGTTGTGGACTCAGTAGCTTTAGTACTTAAGATATGAGCAATATGAGTATCCTCCTTATAACTCTGAATAATTTGCTGAATCCACAGGGGTGTAACAGTGGAGATTGCAGCACAAGTCTCTTCATCATGTAAACATCTAGATAAGGCGTCAGCCACTTTGTTATCAATCCCTTTAGTGTATTGTATCTCATAGGTAAACCCCAACAACTTGGTGAGCCATTTCTGTTGTACAGGGTTAATAGCTTTTTGATCCAACAAGTGTTTTAAGGCTTGCTGATATGTTTTAATAATAAACTTCTGCCCTTGCAAGTAAGTCTTCCACTTCTGCACCGCCATCACCACAGCCAAGAATTCCCTCTCATATATTGACAGAGCCTGATTTTTTGGACACAAAACCTTGCTCATATAAGCTATAGGTTTATGGTTCTGCATCAAGACTGCACCAACTCCAAATCCACTTGCATCAGTCTCAATAACAAAAGGTTGGGTAAAGTCCGGAAGAGCTAGGACTGGGTCAGTAGTCATGGCTTCCTTCAATCTTTGAAAAGCCTCATCAGCCTCAGTACTCCATTTGAAACGATCATTTTGGAGCAGTGTAGTCAGAGGTTTACTGAGCTGACCATAGCCTTTGACAAATTTCCTGTAGTATCCTGTAAGTGTTAGGAATACTTGTTAGATTTTGATGATGTCATCATTGTATTTGTTTATTCAAATGTATGTTTATTACTTGGCAAAATGTAAGGAAGAACCAGATGAGTATCTTCCATATGCCAAATTGTGTTAAGTTAGATACTTGGAAAAATTTAAAGAAGAACAAAATGAGTATCTTCTATAGGCCATATAAGTTAGGCTTTAAAAATTGGCTAAGTACAAATCACAGATAAGTAACTATCAGCCGAGTCTTGGTCAACTCAACTGTTCGGATAAGGTTGACCACAGACGAGCTTTATCAGGCAACCCTTATTAGAGAAGTTCTAGTCAACAATTTAATCAGCAAAGTTGGACCAGACTGCAGTCAAGGAGAAAAGTCAAGTCGTCTGAAGTTTGACCATCAGATCATTCAAGTTCAATCAGGTCAGAAGACTTCAGATAAGTCGGCACATCAGAGAAGTCGACATCAGAGAAGGTTGACTGCACATCAGATAGTTAGACCACAGAGAGGTCAGTTAAGTGATCAGCCAAGTACTCCAGTCCACGTCAGCATGCATTGAATAGTCAATATTTACGGAGAGTCACATGCGGATGATAAAAGACAGATTGGAGAGATTCTGGGAAAGGAAATGAATTAAATAATTCATCCAGACCACCACTGGAGACTTTAATCTTATTATATTCAAAAGATTCAACGCCATCACATGGAAGTCTCCACAACGGTCGAAAATAGATTAAAATATGGAATCCAGTCTTGCAACGTTCAGAAAGAAAAACAAAGAAGTCTATTTTTCCAACGGGCGAATTTGTTACAGATCTGCAACGGCTATGAAGAAAAAGCTCTAAGGATTGACAAGCTATATATATCTGAAGATTTGAAAGAGCAAACAACGGTGCGAACTATACTTTCAAGCGATCAAAGCAATCTAAGCAATCAGAAATCTATAGCATCGTGAAGAGCAGTATTCTCATTCATATACGAAGAAAGCTCTTAGTTGGAGAGACAAAACACTCTTGTCTTAAAACCTGAGTTCGGGGTACTTCACTGGTTGAAGTTATGCGACTAATAGGCATCCAAGGATTTGAAGAATCGAGTGGTGCTAGGCAGTCAGAAAGGAGTTGCAATGATGGGATTTCCACTGGTTGGAAGTTGTTGTAGCTAAGTTGTAGAATCACTGTAATAGTTATCACTGGTTGAGAATTATAGTGGATTCATCTCCAACTGGTTTGGAGAAAGTGGATTAGTAGAGGATTACCCCACCTCTGAGACCACTATAAATTGCCTGCGTACTTTACTGTTTTTAGCATCATACTTAACTGCTGCATTCATACTTAAGTGTTCCATTGATTATTTCTGTATTCGTCATCAGCTGACTTCCGTACTTACATTGACTACAGACGACTCTAAGTCATCTGTACCATCAGCTGAAAAACTCATCCTTTGTGGAAAAGAGTTTCAATAAGTCTATTCATCCCCCCTCTAGACTTATTCCTGGACGACTTGTGACCTACAAGTGGTATCGGAGCGGTTGGTTCAATATTTCAAGAACCAGATCCATATATCGAGGATATATATTTTTTAATCTCTCATTTAAGATGGAACACATGCAACACATGCACTCTAGATTACCTGTGTTTTCAGTTGACGAGTATGATCTTTGTAAGATAAGGATGCAGGCACATTTATCTTCCATCCATGACGACATGTGGTGCATTATCGAAGATGGTCCTTTCATATTCGAGAAGGACAACATTCCTGAGGAGATTGCAGCCAGGAAGCCAGAAAAGATTCCTAAGAAGAGGACAGAGCTGACCATTGAAGAAAGAAAGTTGGCCAACCTTGACAACCGGACCAGAGATGTGCTGTATCAAACTCTTGATAAATCAACAATGGTCAAGATCAAGAATTGCAAGAATTCCAAGGAGATTTGGGACACCCTTGCGGTGATGTGTGAAGGTACAGAGCTGATCAAAGAAAACAAGTTGTCAGTTGCTACCCAGAAATTTGACAACTTCAAGATGAAGACCGGAGAATCTATAGACCAGGTGGACACAAGGTTCATAGAGATCCTCAATGAAATCAACTCCCTTGGTAAAAATTATGGCAACATGGAGATGACCTTGAAGGTGCTAAGATCCCTTAGTCCCGAATGGAACATGAAGACGGTGGCCATGAGGGAATCCAAAGACCTCAATAAAATAAAGATCCAGGAGCTATTCTCCGATCTAAAGGCTTATGAATTCGAACTCCCAAGTTCATCATCAACCGAGCCTGCAGAGAAGGGAATAGCCTTTGCAGCCGAGTCCCCCGCCAAGAACCTATCTGATGTCAAACCTCCGAATCTACTCGATTTCGAGGAAGAAATGGCATTCATAATGCAAAGGTTCAGTAACTTTAGAAAGAATTACTCCAAATATAAAAAGAACTATAAGGAGAATCCAAGAAGAAATCAAAAAGCTGGAAGCTGGAAGGTGGAGTGTTATAACTATCATAAGACAGGACATATTCAAATTGATTGCCCTGATCTTAAGAAGGATGGGAGCAAGAAGGAGGTGAGCAGAAAATAAGACCGAAGGAAAGCCCTCATTGGAGAAGACCAAGAGAAAGTAGAATCAAGCAGTGGATTCTTCTCTAATGACGATGAGGAATATGACAGTCTGATGGCCAACCTAGCTGATGAAGAGGTAACATCTAAAACCTCTAATTCAAATAATAGCTCAGACATGTCACAAGACATGGACTTGCACGAGTCTGTAAATCAGCTCCTCAAAGACTTTGAGAAATTAAAATCTGCACACCTATCTGTATCAGCCGAGAAGACTCAGCTGCAAGATGAGAATAGGCAGCTGAAAAATGATTTTGAAAAACTCAGCCTAGAATTGAATAAAACCAAATCTGATCTTGAAAAACAAGCTGCAGATAACTTGAAAAACCAGGTTGATAATACTACAGCTAAGATAAAACGATTAACTGTTTTGAACAGTGAAAAATCAGCTGCACTTGCTCATGTCAAAGCCGAGTTTACTAAACTGACTCAGGTAAGTAAAACCCAGGTGAAGGAAATAACCTTCCTGAAGGCGTCTCTAACTCTGGATGAATTGTGTATGAATAAAAGGCCACTATATTCCAGATCAGGCCTTTGATATGACCCGAATACTCCCTCTAGTTCTAAAACCACTTTCATCAAGGGAGAAACAATTGTCTCGTCTGCTGAGCCTAATTACAAACCTGTGTTTCAAAATAGGCAGCAGCCAAGTCACAGGTCTAGGCTGCAGCCAAGGTATACAAGGCAGCCACCTAGACATGAGACTAGGCAATGGCCAAGGCAGAAGCAGCAGCCCAGACAACATGCCCATTATTATCAAAGACTCCCCAAAAACAGATTTCAAAATGGGAGGGGCAAATGGAAACCTCAAGGTTATCCTAATTTTCAAAACGAACAGGTGTGGAGACCTCAAAGATTTAATAAATGGTCTCAACCAAGATTTAGGCATGGCCCACACCATCAGTTTTGTGAGGCATACCCAATACACAATCCTAACAGAGGATACAGGCCCAGACCTTACACACTTTTTAGGGGCAATCAATATAACTTTCATAATCCAAGGAGAAACCAATTCTCCAGGAAACCATCTAACCCAGAGGACCCACATAGATTTGGGTACCTAAATCTTTGCTTGTCTGATTGCAGAAGAGGTGGAAGGACTACTACCACATCTCCACAAATTCAAATATTGGAGGTGAAGAATGGTTTGTAGATTCCGGATGCTCAAGGCACATGACCGGGAACAAGAATGTGCTGACAAATTATATCAAAGAAAAAGGTCCAGACGTAACCTTTGGAGATAGCTATAGAGGTCAGACTAAAGGCTTTGGAGAGTTGCACAGAGGAAACATCCTATATCAAAAGTTCATTATGTCAAAGGGCTCAAAAAAAACCTTTTGAGCATAAGCCAATTTTGTGATGAGAAGAATCTAGTAGTCTTCACCATTTGGAAATGCATGGTGATAGATATCCTTTCTGGAGATGTGAAGCTACAAGGGTTCAGAAGAAGAGATGTCTATATGATAGATCGGAACACAGGAACTCCTAATACCTGTTTTCTATCCAAGACAAGAGCTGAGAATGGATATGTCACCTAAATTTCATAGCCATCAACAAGATTAGTTCTCAGAAGCTGGTCAGAGGACTTCCAGAAGAAGTATTCAAGAAGGAAGCTCTCTCTGATGCGTGTCAGAAAAGGAAGCAGACCAGAGCATCATTCAAGCCAGTCCAGCCTACCACTCTCACAACAAGGATCTTAGATCTACTTCACATGGATCTATTTGGTCCCATAAAGCCAAGGATCATAAGTGGTAGAAAGCATGCTCTAGTAGTAGTGGATGACTACTCAAGGTACACATGGGTTATTTTTCTCTACAAAAAGAGTGAAACACTGACCAAGTTGCCTGAGCTGCTGAGAAGGGTCCAAAATGAGAAATCCCTCTCAATTATCAAGATCAGATCAGATAGAGGAGGAGAATTTCTCAACAAAGTAATCACTGATTACAGTTATCAGAATGGGATCCTGCATGAAGTCTCTGCAGCCAGGGCTCCACAGCAGAATGGTGTTGCCGAATGAAGAAACAGAACCTTGAAGGAAGCAGCCAGGTCCATGATTGCAGAAGCAGACCTGCCCAAGAGGTTCTGGGCTGAAGCTGTCAACACAGCATGCCACACTCAAAACAGGAGTATGATAATAGGGAGACATGGTAAAACACTCTATGAGGTTTGGAATGGCAGAACACCTACAGTTGCTTATTTTCATATTTTTGGTTGTAAGTGTTTCATCCACAACAACGGTAAAACCCAACTAAATGCATTTGATGCTAAAACTGATGATGGTCTCTTTATGGGATATTCACAAAGAAGCAAGGCATATAGAGTATTTAACAAAAGAACCTTTGTGGAGGAAACACCTCATGTTGTATTTGATGAATCACCGGTTGAGTATAGGAAAAAGGTGGAATTAATTGAGAATAAACTCAAATCTTCCACCCTAGAATAAGTTATCATCCATGATATAGGAATGGTGGACTCACCTGCATACCAGCCTGAAGACCCATCTGTAGCTGATAAAGACCTAACTGCAGATCAGATAGGACCTCAGAACCTACCTGATCCGATTCTTTGCCAAGACCCATCTCAGAGGCGATAAAGACCCATCTGCAGACCAGACAGGACTTCCACCTGCAGATGACAATACCGTAGCTGATCCAGTTGCAGATCAAGGAAGCCAGAATCAAGCTGATGCTGAGAGAGAAAATATCCAACAAAGCAAATCTACAGGGGGAACAGACCCTGAAGAAGAAGACATTCCTAAGTAGCTTAAAGATCATCCCATCTAACAAATCATTGGGAAGCTAACTGATGGAGTCAAGACCAGACAGTCCACTCTACCCGTAGGAATGGCAATGTTCTCATGCTTTATGTCTCAAATTGAACCCAAGACTACAGACAAGCTTTGGAAGACTACTCATGGATCAATGCAATGCAAGAAGAGCTTAATCAGATGGAAAGGAACAATGTTTGGGAACTAACAGACACACCAGATCACAAGAAGGTTATTGGCACCAAATGGGTGTACAAGAACAAATGCGATGAAGATGGAGCTGTTGTTAGGAATAAGGCCATACTTGTTGCTAAAGGCTATGCACAATATGAAGGAATAGATTTTGATGAAATTTATGCACCTGTTTCAAGATTAGAAGCTATCAGACTATTCCTTGCATATGCAGCATTCAAAGATTTTGAAGTCTACCAAATGGATGTGAAGAGTGCCTTTCTTAATGGAATTCTAGAAGAAGAAGTCTATGTGGAGCAACCCCTGGATTTGTCAAAGGAGACAAAGTCTACAAGCTTCTAAAGGCTCTATATAGACTCAAGCAGGCACCAAGAGCATGGTATGAAACATTATCTGTGTTTCTAGAAAAGAACAGTTTCAGCAAAGGAAAAGTGGACATAACCCTATTCAGATTGGAGCATGAAGACCACATATTATTAGTTCAAATATATGTGGATGATATCATATTTGGCTCAACCAATCCAGAGCTGTGTGAGAAATTCTCAAATCTCATGCAAGGAGGGTTTGAGATGAGCATGATGGGAAAGCTAAATTTCTTCCTAGGATTGTAAGTCAAGTAGATGGAAAATGGAATTTTCATCAACCAAGCCAAATATACCAGAGATTTAATCAAGAGATTTGGAATGGAATCGGCCAAATCAACAAAAATTCCTATGAGCACAAGCACACACCTAGATGCAGATGGAGAAGGCATATCAGTGGATTCAACCCACTATAGAGGACTCATTGGATCACTTCTTTATCTGACTGCAAGCAGGCCAGACATTTCATATGCTGTAGGAGTATGTGCACGATTTCAGTCCAAACCCAAGCAGTCACACCTGGAAGCAGCTAAGAAGATCATTAAATATCTTAAGTCTACCATTAATGTTGGATTATGGTATCCTAAAGATAACAACTTTGAGCTGTCAGGATATTCAGATGCAGATTTTGCAGGATGTAAGATTAATAGGAAAAGCACTAGTGGAACGTGACAATTCCTAGGAACCAGACTGATATCCTGGTTTAGCAAGAAGCAGGTATCTAACTCTATCTCAACAACAGAGTCAGAATACCTAGCTGCAGGTAGCTGTTGTGCCCAGATTTTAGGGATCAGACAACATTTAAGGGACTACAACATCATTGCAAATGAAGTTCCAATATGGTGCGACAACAACAGTGCAATTGCAATCACCAATAACCCAGTATTGCACTCAAGGACGAAGCATATTGATGCCAAACATCATTTCATAAGAGATCATGTGCTTAATAAGAGAGTAAGAGTAGAAAGAGCCAGCACAGAATACCAGATTGCTGACATATTCACCAAACCATTGCCAGAAGAAAGATTTTTGGAGCTGAGCAGGGAACTTGGATTACTAGATTGGGAATCTAGTACAGACGAGAAAGCTGACTGAAGCAGATCAGATGAAGTACGGACTAAGATGACCACAGGCATCAGATTCTACCTGAAGCAGACAAGAAGAGATACCTGATACAGAACAGTCAAACAGTCAAACGGTCAACAAGCTAAGTTTTCTAATCTTGACTGACTCCTGAATATTTTATTATTATTTATTTACATGTGGCAATCAAAGTTCACATGTTTACACCATGACAAGCTCGCACGCTTACACGTTCACACGACCCCACTAATTCAAATTAAAAATTCCAAATGTCATACATTTTTAAAATTTGAACCGACTCAAAATTAATTTAATATTAAAATCCGAACATCGTTTCAATTTTTCTTTTAAAAGATGGAAAAGTCATTTTCACTTTACCTTCTTCAAGCTTACGAACCCTAGTTTTCGAGAGCAAAAATCCTTTCGGACTTTCAGTACACTCAGAAAATTTCTCTTGCGCAGAAATGGAATCCTACTTCAACGGCGTAAACCTGAAGGCGGTAAAAGACCAGATCATTTTCTCTCTGGTGGTCGATTTCGAGGGACTACTCGAAACCAATATGGGCAACGACATACGTCATCTTATCAGATCGATGAAGTCGAATGGGATTTGCCCATTTTTGGTCAGCCCTAAATATCTCTTCAAAGAGGTTGTTATCGCATTCTACAAAGAAGCCAGAGTTCTCGATTCGGGCATTAGGAGCTCAATTTTTGGAGTTCAAGTGGATATCACTCCGCAATCGGTCGTAAAAGTTTTCGAGATGAAATCTCATGGAATGGCCGTCGAAGCCCTGAAGCAAAACGCAGCCGACACATGGCTGAAGATCAAGGCTCACGAGCAACCGTCAAAGTTGAAGCTGGCCGCCAAGAGAAGCGAACTGAGGAAAGAGTATCACTATGCGTTGGATATTACCAACAAAATAGTGATGGGGATGGCGGGCAGCTACGACCAGTTGTCGTCAGCCAAGTTTATGGTGCTGGGAGCACTAATTCAGGATGAACCAATTGACTGGGCTAACTACATTTTCAGGCAACTGATGCGCGAAGTCAACAAAGTCCAATGGCTAGATGACGAGAAGAGATTCAAATCGAAGCTGGCCTTTGGGACTCAAATAAGTTAGATTTTGGAGCAGTTAGGTGTGGCGAAGGGAAATCCTGACCCCTTCCACATCAACAAGAGACTTGGTCACTTGGACCAAGAGACTCAAAGGAGATTGGGCGGAGAGAGGAAAACAGCTCAATTATTAAGGGAAATGTCTGTAGAGCCAACTCCCTACAGATAACCATTGAGCTCAGGCGAGTTTGATGGAGATCAAACTGCAGCCCACGACCAACCTGCAGACCAGTCTGATTCAGAGTCAGACAACACCGCAATTGCCCTCCATTTCAAGAGAAGGGGACCAGCCCCTGGAGAGCCATCGGTGATTCATTCTTCACCAGAACCATCCCCCAAGAGGCCCAGGCGATTAGAGTTTGAAGAGGAAGAGCAGACAGATCACTACTCTACCCCTGCACCCACTCACATAGAGGATCAGCCTGCTCCCTCCAGCCTAGAAACTCAAATGGTTCCTATTCTAACCCCTCATTTCATGTCTGAAGAAGAAAAAGCAGGATTGATTATCCATATTGCCGGAGTAGACTACACTTTCAACCTACTCGAGAACAACTTCCTCAATCTGTCTATAGAGCAACTTCTTATGGTAAAACATCATGTCCTGAAAGTTTCTTATAAAAATGTTTTTGAGGAATGGAAAACTTTGAAATCTGTTCCATTCACTCAACTGCAAATGTTTGTTGAAAAGAGTAGCTGGGACTATCCCCAGGCTACGGAGCAAGTGCTCATGGCCTTCTGTCATGAGACAGATGCAATTTTATTGCTCCAGGAGAACTGGTTCATGTCCCATTTTAAAACTAACATGGACCAATTCATCCATCTTGCTATGGAAGGTGTTTTAGAGGGGATTGATGAAGAAGTTGAAGGAAATGAAATTAGAATTGAAGAGATAGTGGAAGAAGAAGAAGTAGGAGTTGAAAAATAAGAAAAAGAAGAAAACATCATAGTTGAAGAAAGAGAAGAAGAAAAGGAAAAACAAGATGAAGTTGAAAAACAATATGGAGAAGAAGAACATGAAAAGACAGAGGAATTGGAAGAAGAAGAAGAAGATGACGAAGGAGAAGAAGTCGAGCAGGAAGAAAAAGAAGATGATGATGATGATGATGATGATGATAATGATGAAGATGAGGATAAGAAAGGTGATGAGGATAAGAAAGATGATGAGGATGAAAATAAGGAAGAGAAAGAAGAAGAGAAGGAAGAAGATAAAAAGGAAGAAGAGAAGGAAAAAGAGGCAGAAGAAGAAAAAGAGGGCAAATATAAAGCCAGAGCAGATGAGGCTGGGGCACCTGCCCGCTACACCAGCCTAGATGAAGAAGAAGAAGATAGATCGGGAACCCATATGATCAGCCGCCTGCAGACAGGAGTCTGCAGGCAGGTAGGCCAACTGCACACCTACCTACAGGCGCAGAAAGCTTAGGTGAGCACTCTCCTCAGACATCACCCATCTCCCCTGTGATGACTGAGCTGATCCGCAACATTGTCAAAGAATCTGTTGAAGAGTTGCTTGCCATAAAAATCTCACCTGACATGCAGACCATAAATGCCAAAATTGACAACCTACTTAAGAGGAATGTTCCTCAACCTTCTCCTCCTACAAACTCCAGAATGCCCCTTGGCATGTCTGACTGGATGCATAGAGTAGAGCAGCAATTGACTATACTGGTTTATGCTGGCAAAAAGGGGGAAGGAAGTAAGCAGGGGGAAGTAAGAGAAGTATCAGGTCAAGTACAGGTTCAGGAGCTCAGGTCGAAGAAGAGGCAAGATATGCCCTTAATTGAAGCTGGGACATCAAGCCAAAAGAGGAAGGAAGTAGCTGATCCTGAGCAGACTGAAGATCAGCCCCCAGAGAATAAGAGGAGAACAAGGCAAGGAGAAGAGCCAAGGTTCGATTGGGAAGGCAAACAAATGTGGTATGTTGAAGAAATTCTGCCTTCAGAATTTATGACTAGTTGGATAGAGGCCAGGAAGGAGTTCACAGAGAAGTATTATCTCTGGGAAATACTCCAGGACAGAGAAAGCTCCCCTCAACAGTCATTCATCAACTATATGGAGACCAGATGGCCTACTCTTTGGAAGATCACGCTTAAATATGCAGCCAAATGGAATGTTTATCCTAGGATCCCTTCATTTAGAGCAGAAGAAGCGCCTACCCATTTGGACAATGAATTGAATGAGCTAATCTTGCAGAAAGAAATCAGAGCTCTCTCCGAGAAAAATAAATTCTCAACCACAGACAAGCAAGAGTTCGCCTCCCAGATCACCAAAAGGAAATATGGTCTGGCACCTGTCTGTAAGAGGCCTATTGGAGCTAAGTTATTTAGACCTCCTAAGCAAACTATCCGAAGAGGCAGAGGCAGATAGGATTTTCTTTGTAATTTTTGCTTTTGAAGTACTTGTAATTTTTTCTGTATTTGTTTGTTCATTCGAAGCTGATGTACTTGTAAACAAACTCACGAAAATTATATAAACAGTCATTTGAATGACAACCTCTAGTTGTCTCAAAACAAGACTGATTTTAGTTTGTGTCTTGCACTTATGTGCAGACCTGTTATTCATTTGAATAATTGCTTAAATTTTGCCATCATCAAAATAGGGGGAATTTGTTAAGAATACTTGTTAGATTGATGATGTCATCATTGTATTTGTTTATTCAAATGTATGTTTATTACTTGGCAAAATGTAAGGAAGAACCAGATGAGTATCTTCCATAGGCCAAATTATGTTAAGTTAGATACTTGGCAAAATGTAAAGAAGAACAAACTGAGTATAATCTATAGGCCATATAAGTTAGGCTTTAAAAATCGGCTAAGTACAAATCATAGACAAGTATCTATCAGCCGAGTCTTGGTCAACTCAACTTTTCGGATAAGGTTGACCACATACGAGCTTTATCAGGCAACCCTTATCAGAGAAGTTCTAGTCAACAATTTAATCAGTGGAGTTGGACCAGACTGCAGTCAAGGAGAAAAGTCAAGTCATCTGAAGTTTGACCATCAGATCAGTCAAGTTCAATCAGGTCAGAAGACTTCAGACAAGTCGGCACATCAGAGAAGTCGACATCAGAGAAGGTTGACTGCACATCAGATAGTTTGACCACAGAGAGGTCAGTTAAGTGATCAGCCAAGTACTCCAGTCCACATCAGCATGCATTGAATAGTCAATATTTACGAAAAGTCACATGCGGACGATAAAAGACAGATTGGAGAGATTCCCGGAAAGAAAATGAATTTAATAATTCATCCAGACCCACCACTGGAGATTTTAATCTTATTATATTTAAAAGATTCGACGCCATCACATGAAAGTCTCCACAACGATGGAAAATAGATTAAAATATGGAATCCAGCCTTGCAACGTTCAGAAAGAAAAACAAAGAAGTCTATTTCTCTAACGGACAAATTTGTTACAGATCAGCAATGGCTATGAAGAAAAGCTCTAAGGATTGACAAGCTATATATATATCTGAAGATTTTAAAGAGCAAACAACGGTGCGAACTATACTTTCAAGCGATCAAAGCAATCTAAGCAATCAGAAATCTATAGCATCGTGAAGAGCAGTATTCTCATTCATATACGAAGAAAGCTCTTAGTTGGAGAAGAAAAAACACTCTTGTCTTAAAACCTGAGTTCGGGGTACTTCACTGGTTGAAGTTACGCGACTGATAGGCATCCAAGGATTTGAAGAATCGAGTGGTACTAGGCAGTCAGAAAGGAGTTGCAACGATGGAATTTCCACTGGTTGGAAGTTGTTGTAGCTAAGTTGTAGAATCACTGTAATATTTATCACTGGTTGGGAATTATAGTGGATTCATCTCCAACTAGTTTGGAGAAAGTGGATTAGTAGAGGATTACCCCACCTCTGAGACCACTATAAATTGCTTGCGTACTTTACTGTTTTTAGCATCATACTTAACTGCTGCATTTATACTTAAGTGTTCCATTGATTATTTCTGTATTCGTCATCAGCTGACTTCCGCACTTACATTGACTACAGACGACTCCAAGTCATCTGTACCATCAGCTGAGAAACTCATCCTTTGTGGAAAAGAGTTTCAATAAGTCTATTCACCCCCCCTCTAGACTTATTCCTGGACGACTTGTGACCTACAGTAAGGCCCAAGAAACCTCTCAGCTGCCTAACATTCTTAGGTACTGGCCAATTTGTCATACAAGCAATTTTACTAGGGTCAGTGGATACCCCTTCTCCACTAATCACATGACCCAAGTATTTTATACTCTGCTGGCCAAATTGTCATTTGCTTCTCTTAGCATATAAAGTATGCTTCCTTCGCATTTCTAGAACCTCTCTCAAATGCATCAAATGTTGAGTCCATGTCTTGCTATATACCAAGATGTCATCAAAAAATACCAACACTGTCTTTCTTAAATACTCACTGAATACTCTATTCATTAAGGATTGGAAGGTGGCTGGGGCATTACATAATCCAAAAGGCATGACTAGGAATTCATAATGACCCTAATGTGTATTAAAGGCTATTAAAAACCCATCAGCAGGGTTCATCAAAATCTGGAAGTAACCTGACCTGAGATCCAGCTTAGAGAAGAATTTGGCACCATGTAACTCATCCAAAAGATCATCAATGACAGGAATAGGGTAATCATTCTTGATAGTGAGTGAGTTAAGGTATCTATAGTCAATACACATCCTCCATGTACTATCTTTCTTTCTCACCAAAATGGCAGGAACTGCAAAAGGACTCCTGCTGTGTTGAATAACACCATTCCTAAGTAATTCACCAATTATTTTTTCAATTTCCCCTTTATAATGATGAGAAGATCTCTAGGGGTGCTGCTGTTTGGGAACACTATTTGGATTGAGAGTAATGTGGTGCTCCACTCCCCTTGCAGGTGGCAGTCCCTGAGCCTATGAGAAAACATCCCCATACTCTCCAAAATGGCATCCAACTCTTTATCTGATGAGGACAAATCAGCAGCTAGAACTGCATCCACTACTGAGGGAGTGATGAGGTACATTTCTTCAATTTCTTCTGGGGTTTTATGCGTCAGTGAGTGTAAGGCATGGCTGGAAATAATTTGACACTCAGTGGTCTTGTTAATAGCTTGCATCTTAATCCTTTTCCCTCCAATATGAACTGTGCAGGTGACTCTCTTGTAATCTAGTAAGCTAGGAGTACAGAATTCCAGCCAATCACTACCCAATATAATATCATACCCCTCATGCTCCAACAGCCTTATAGAGTAGGTAAACTCATGTCCTTGCACCTTCGACTCAAAATTTTGAACTATCTGGTTACTGATAAGTTGTTGACCATTAGCTACTTTAACCAGTAAGGGTGAGTCTCTATCCACCTTACATTTCAACAACTCAGTTGTGCTCTTCCTGATGAAACTCAGAGAACTCCCAGTATCAATCAGAATATTCACCCTATGCACATTGACTTCACCAATAATCCTCATAGTTTTATTCCCAACAGTACCAGTGATAGCACTGACTGATACTACAGATTCTGGCATAGGTTCATTGTCTGGTAACAACAAATCAACATACTCTGGATCATGTCGAATGTGTTCTAACTCCTGTTCTTCAGACATTTCTGCATAAAATACTTTGGGCTTGCATTTGTGACCAAAAACATAAGGGTCATCACAATTATAGCATAAACCTTTCTCTCTTATAGCAGCCATTTCTGTACTTGTCAGTAGCTTAATAGGAACCTTTGTGCTATTTGGTGTATTTGGCTTGTGTACAGCAGCTCCCTCAGGCCTCTTATAGTTGTTAGTGGGTGTAAAAGCTCTAGGACTTGGCTTAGCCACTCTCTTAGTCAAAGCATCCAGAGTCAGCATCTCACTATGCCTAATTTCAATAGCATCTTGTAGAGTCTGGGGCTTAAATAGCATCAGAAAGCTTTGCATCTCTTCCACCAATCCACTGATAAAGCAAGCTATAAAGTAGTTCTCAGAGTAGTTCATGTGACTCCTCAACATCAAGCAAGACCTTAACTCCTCAAATTTTTCAACATATGGGGCATAAGTTCCAGTCTGTTTCAAGTTTTTAAACTCCATAATAACCTTAGCATCACTAATATCATCAAATATAGCCGCTATCACCTCCAAAAATTGTTCCCAAGTTATGTTCAAAATATTTTCATAGCCAGAATTTTGAAACCACTGCAGGGCTTTTCCTTCAAAATGATGTATAGCTAACTGAACCATTTGCTTATCACTAATAGCAGAAGTGAGTTGAAAATAGGTATTGCACTTGATAATCCAAGATCTAGGTTTAAAACAATCAAACCTAGGAAAATCTACTATATGATGTGAATTTCCTTGTCCACTTTTGCCAATTTCAGGACCAAACTTGGATGTATAAGCACCAACAGCAGATCCGGGAGTTCTAGTACAACGAGGGGATTTAGGAGACTTACCCAATATAGGTCCCTTATCAGATTTGTTCAAATTCAGCAGCTGTAGTTGAATATCAGCCATGAGTTTTGTTAGCTGATCACACTTAGCATCGACGCCCGATATCTTCTCCTCCACCTTCTGATCTATATATTGCATCTGTTCATGAATTTTTCCTCTGTTGCAGATCTCTTCATCGCCTCAGTTTGTAAGATCTGATCAAATTTCTTTTGTGTTTCCAGGAGCTCCTTTAGACGGGTGTTGTTAGCCATGATTTCACCCAGACTTTTGCTAAAGTTGAAACAGAACCTGCTCTGATGCCAATTGTAGCGGACCCATGGGCTATTTTTATATTTATTGTGTGATTATACTGTAATTGTAAAAGATTGATCAAATAAGGAGAGAGGGAGAGAGAGACGAGAGAAGAAAGTTTGAGGAAGAAGCTAGAGAATTCTTTTTCCCTATACCGTTTCTTACGTAAACAGTCCCCTTATAAGTGTTGTGGTCCCCCCACCATAACAACCTATACTCACAACAGGGAATAAAAAGTTGCTACACAAACATGATATAAATTATATTGCGTTTTTCTAATAATAAGAAATGCGGCTCTTCCTTAAGTTCTCACGCGCTACCCTTCTCCCTTCCATTCACCAACATCCTCATCATGTGTCACCTCAATATTCTTCTCCCTTGACAATTGTGTCACAACATTTTTTGCATAATGTTATAGAAAGAGAACAAAAGGGGCATTCACAACAATCAAAAGCACAATCATAAGAAATATGATGGTGGTAATGGCAATAGTGAAGTTAATAAAACCACCAAAGAGTTATTTGGCGATTATGATATGGTCAACCTTGCACATGATGATTGGAGTTGGGTTGTTAATAGTGTTGCTACATGTTATGTTACATCACAAAGAGACTTTATTCATCTTACACTCCACGTTACTTTGGTATTGTTAAGATGGATAATGATGGTTTATCAAAAATTGTTGGAGTTGGAGATGTATGTTTAAAATTTGATAGTGGGATGGAATTAATTTTGTGGAATGTAAGACATGTCCAAATATAAGACTTAATGTTATTTCCACAGGCTTATTGGTCATGATGGTTACAATGGATTTGGTAATGGATTATAGAAACTCGTTCGTGGTTCATTGATTATGGGAAGAGGCACATCATATGTGACACATCCGAAGATCTCCTACAACATTGTTAATGTAGTGGAGAATATAGACGTGGCTGATTGTCATAAGAGACTTGGTAATGGGAGTGAAAAAGATATATATTGTTAAAGAAATGTGTTATCTGATGTGCATAAGGTTCATTTGTAGAAGTCTCCTCACTGTTTGTAAGGGATCAAACTAGAGTTACTTTTGAGATTCGTACTCCTTCATATAAGGAGAATATACTTGATTTGGTGCATTCAGATGTTTGTGGTCCTATAAATACTAGGAGAGCGGCTCATATTTTATCATATTCACAGATGATCATATTGGCCACAGGGTATACACTACACAACTTAGAAAGGGGGGTTGAATAAGTTGTATCTTTTTCGAAGTTATTTGCGTAGCAGAAGACTCATATTAAGTTGTTGTAAATACAACAACAAGGTAATCTCCTATTTTCTTGGTGCATACAGGGTTTTTGCAATATTATACTTTAAATCACAGGCCGATATGAAAATTGTAAATGACAGAATGTAAATGCAAACAGATATAAGTGGTTCGAGGTAAACCTCTCTACGTTCACTGGTCCTCCACACAGGAGTAAGATGTTTATTAAAATCACTGCGTACACAACTACGTGACTTTAACTAAACCTGTCGTTGTATCGTTCACACAGATTGATACAACCGATAATAGCTTGGGCCGTCCATACATATTAGCTTGGATCTTTCGACTTGCTTCTTCTCACACAGATCGAAGCTTCATCTTCAATGCTATTCTTCCCACACAAGTCGGAACTAGCAAGGGCTTAGTCCACACATGGCTAAATTGATCTCAACGTAAGTTTTGGGTAGAATAGGTTTATGCAGCAGCTCTATGCTTTGATGAGCGTTTGTTGTGCGGTATGCTATTTGCCTTTAGGACTGTACATTTCTTTCCTTTGATAATGTTGTATGCTCAAGAAATATACTGCTCTTTGTTAGCTTGATATTCAGATTGTCAGAGCTAATGCGTCAGATGTATTTCGCAAAGTAATATCTCTAACGAGCAATGTCATCTTGCTTGGGGCTATTTCTAACCTTGTAAATAGATCCTTTATAAGCCATTGGCCGGTTTGGTGAGATTGAGACAGTTCTAATTGGCGGCTGCAGAATGTTTGAATTAAAGGCGATTCGCATTTAATGCTTCAGACATTCTCTTTGACTTAGCATTAAATGCTCTTCAGCGTGTTCAGACTGTAGCCTCTTTCGGCCGCATTAAATGTTGTCATATCAGTATAAAATGCTATTTTAACCGTGAATACTTTATGAATAAACAATTTTTATTTCACAACGGCTTAAAGATTTTCTTCCATCCTGTTGGATATGTGTTTTACTTTTCCTAAGTAAAACACCTACAACAAGATTGTTGTATCCAACTTTCTTCATATCTGTTGTATAATAATGTAAGTGCTATAGGAACGGACTATACAAGAAGATCTCTCATTGTATGAATAGGCTGTATGAAGTTTCCTAACAGTTTCCATACTTAGAGTGAAATGCTGACTTTGAAGACCTTATGATGTATGGTGGCAATTATCAAAATAAGGATGTATTCTTCCTAACAATTTCCCCCTTTTTGATAAAACCAAAACTTCCTTGATACGGCGAGGCTGTCTTCAAGTCTTCTATCAAAAGATCTGATCTTCATGACTTAGTTTAAAGATTTGAACTGCTCGCAGGCAAGTCCTAAAATAAAAGATCTTATAGTACGAAGTGTATTACAATTTAACCTATGATTGGCGCACACGCACAATCTCACAGAATGTAATCTTAATTGAATACATCTTATTCTATGAACTGTTCCCAGACAAGTTCTTACAACTTAAAGATTATCAAGTTTTTATAATTAATGAATATATCAATATTTAATCATAATCAAAACAGTAAAATAGTAAGATTAGATTACAATATGTAATCTTTCAAGATAATGAAGTTTTATTTATACTTGAAATTACAGTGCTTGAAAAATGAAAATACTGCATCGAAGAGCACAAAGTAGGATAAAATACAAAGTACAACTAACAGAAGCCAGTCCCTATAATGCTGATGCTTCCAAGTCTTGCGAGAGGGATCATGTTCGGTTCCTCTCCACCAATTGATCAGGGAATCTCTACCTCGGTCCCTATCGTAGGCGAGAATCTAATCTTCCAGATGAGTTATCTGATCACCCTTATGATGCTTAAACTTCATTTTGAGTTGCGAGGGTAGCTTTCTATATGCTAAAAGCCTCGATAACTCATTTACGGCATCCTCAAGTGTTTTGAATTTGTTGAACATGGTGGATTCCCTGATGAGAATACATAAGTATCTCATCAGTTCATTATTTTTCCATGCTTTCAACTCCTATGTTGTAGGATGTCGATCCGTTAGGAGCAATAACTCGGCTGACTTGCGTACTGTATTTTTCCACGGAAAATTAGGATCCCAGAACTCAGGTCGAGAACTAGTTACCCTGTATCCTTTCACTCCTTGACCCATCCCGGGTCCGGCCAGTCTTTCGATGGCATTTGCAACACTTTCCTTCAGAGCAGCCTCCATTTCTCTCTCTCTCTCTCTCTCTCTCTCTCTCTCTCGAGTCTCCACTTTCTAGCAGCCTCTCTCGAGTCTTCCTCCTTTTTAACAGTATCAATATCTGAGACTTTGTTGTGAATATCCCGAAGGAGTTTCATAGATTCAGCCTGTTTGTCTTTCAAATCAGTGACACTTTCAACCAGTCTCGCAGCCACTGCTGTCAAGTCGCTGATCTTGTGATCATGGTCAGTGAGCTTTGAGCCTGTGAATTCTAGGGTAGCAATAGTCTTGGCTTCAGCGACACGTAGCTTCTCTTGTTCTTCCTTCAGGATTCGCTCCTGATGCTGCTTCGTTTGATTCAGGACTTGCCATAGTACATTGGGCATGAGGCGGAAAACCTCTTCCACATCTGTAATGGCCCTTTGCAGCTTCGGGAGCTCATCTTGAGCTGTTTCCCTCATCCAATCCAGTTCCTTCCCGACGTCATACAGGGCCTTGAAGGCATCCTACAGGAACACGGTTTGGCGACTGATGGCTTCAAGTTGCTCGATATGTGCCTCTATGCACGGAGAGTGTGGGTGCGCTATGTTGGAGTCAGATGGTTCTCCAAGCTGTTTGATAACCATATTGTGACGAGGCTTGCATGGCTCGTCATCAGCAATAAAACCGTCATCTAATCCAGATGGGGATCATGTAGAGATGGAAATTTCAACCTCTTCGGAAGTTGGTGCTTCTATAGGTTGTGCTGCATGTTCTATTTGGGAGAGAGAAGGGACTGATTCCTCATGCCTCTGTTGTGTCATGGTAGTCGGAGGTACAAGAGGGACTGATTCCTCTTGCCGACTCTCAGCTTCTGCCTGTTCCTAAAGAGGGACTAATTCCTCTTGTCGGACGGCGCGGGTGGCATCTTCCTCCGTCGTCTGGACAGATTCTTTTTGAACAGGAGATGCTTCCTATCAGGAGGAAGTAGCGATTTCTTCATTGGTGACAGGAGGGACTGGTTCCTCCTGTTTATTTTCTTCGTGGGCTACTTCTTCTTCTTATAGGGTCAGAGACTGATGTTTGTCATTGGATGTCCCCTGGCCCTATTGAGCCTAAATGTTGGCAAATTTTCCTTCCCGAGCCTCTTAACGGATCATCCGAAGTCGGTCTAAAGGGCCTCAATTCATCGTCATCGTCGTAGTCGGGGTCGGAGTGATGACTTGGTGACGGAGCTTTGTCACATGACTGTGATTTCCCTTTAAGTCAAGACTTTTCTTTTTTCCATGAAGTAGGATGTTATAAGTTCTAGGCAAAGTGATCTTCCCACGTTGATCAAGACCTCAACATTCTGTGTGTCCATGATCTCCAGAGCAAACAGTTCCTCGTCTCACATTTATTCCCGGTTATACAGGGTGTCGTAAGGAGCGACCCTGTATGATTTCCATATTTTGAAGCTCTCGAAGGCTTCATCAATTTGTACTTGGGGGATTGTTTGATTGATTATAGTTGTTGGGGAGGGACTCCGAACAACAGATGGCTCTATTGTCTGGTGGGGATCCTCAACAGGTGTGGGAGCCTGTTGGGGAGAGGGATCCCTGGAAGGGTGGTGTGCCTTGTTGGGAGAGGGACTCCATATAGGGGTGGGTGTGTTGTTTGGCGTTGTGGCTATCGGCTCTGAAGGGGCAGCCGATTCGCCAGAACCTTCAAGTTTGGCAAACAATTGTTCTTCCGTCATAGCCGCCACAGGCTCAGGAACTGCTATAGGAGCAGCAACTATTTCTTCCATAGGGGTTGCGCCCCGTGGGATATTTTCAGTAGTTGGTGCGGTAGATTGTACTTCTATAGTGATCGATGTAGTCACTGTAGGAACATCTTTTGAGGACTTCTTCTTTCTCCTCTTCTCGACAACATTGGGGGAGCTGCTATCGGGAAACGCTCTTTTATTCTTCTTCTTGCCATCATCAAAACTCTTGAGAGTAACATCCCGAGGATCACTCGAGGTAGGCATGCTGTAAGGGTTGGGCCTGTCAGCAAGAATGGTCTCTTTGTTGTAGACAATGGGTTTGAATCCACCGATGAACTTTCCGGTCAGAATCTTCTTGGCCTCTGCGGACTGCTGTACTCCGCAACGAGTAAAAATGTGATTCAGAATCAGGCCAAAATATTTCTTCGTAGTATCTGGATTGGATGCCTCCTCCTGAATGCGCTTCAGAACAATTTGGCACCAGTTTACTTTCTCACCAGACACGATCGCAACTATCATTCTGTATCTCAAATTTGTGCACATCTCAAAGGCACCAGTGCGGTTTTCAATCACCCTGCAACAAAAAACGTGAAGATAAACGTAGGGGAGGGTGAAGTTCTTCTTGTGGCAATAAGGATGGACATTAGTGGCCATGGTAGTGCAAGTAAAAAGCTTCCAGTAGGCCAACAACAAACATTCAGACCCGAAAGTCTCCAGTCCTTCCATTTTCATCCCGTCAGAAGGCAACTTGTAGATCTTCTCCAAGAGTTTCTTGTTCACGGGGATCTCAATTCCTTGCATGGTTCCAATGATGTCAATGATCTACGAGCCTTTCATTTACGATTCATATTTGAACATTACATCCAAATAAAATTCTTCAACGATGTATTCGTCGTAGTTATCAGAGTGATGACTACCCAGACGGTACAGACCCTATGGCTTCACACGAGCAACCACCAAGTTCATCCCGATGTCATCTTTATATTTAGAAGCAATCTTCTCCAAGAGCATGGATTTAGCAAAAATACATCCATTTTCTTCAAAGAGATCTATGAAGTTTTGGAAGACATTTTCGAATGAAAGATGTGGAGAACAAGAAATCGAGTAAGTGCTAAGAAAGTATGTAGACAGATTGCTGTAGACTTTTTAATTTGCAAAAAGCATAAAGAGTCTGTGAGAGCAATGTGCTGTCCTTTTATATGGTGCATGGAAGATTAGGTATACAATGAACGGTCAGATTTAAGGGATGGAAACCATCTTTAAATGAACGTACATGATGGACTCAGATATAACTTTTACGTCTAACTCACTAGTTTTGAAATTAATGAGCGGTCCCATTTCTGACATAGTTCGTCTTCCACTATTGCACGAAGCGGCTGTTTGAATTTTGAAATCGCGGTATTTGAGGCAACAAAGTCCAGATGTCTTAACAGTTTTGAAAGATAAATCATTTAAATTCAGACAGTGCACGTGGACTAAAAATAATTTGCTGTGAGAAAATGTATGAATTGGATATGATTAAAATGTTAATTGATATCCTAAAGTGTATGTGCTGTATCCGCGAAAATATAGTGTTCCCCCTTAAAAGGTACATATAGGATTCAATTCTTACAGCATATTGGATTAATACTATATGTTAGGAATACTTGTTAGACTTTGATGATGTCATTATTGTAATTCAAATGTTTATTACTTGGCAAAAATGTAATGAAGAACCAGATGAGTATCTTTCATAGGCCAAATTATGTTAAGTTAAATACTTGGCAAAATGAAAAGAAGAACCAAATGAGTATCTTTTATAGGCTATTTAAGTTAGGCTCAAAATCGGCTAAGTACAAAAGTACAGATAAGTACTTCAGAGAAGTGTAAACCAAACGTTGCAGTAAAGCCGAAGTCACAGTCAAATCCAAATCACATAAACAAAAATTCATCAGTGATGGTTGACCAGACTGCAGTCGAGTGATCAGCAGACCAAGACATCTGAAGTCTGACCAACATATAAGTCAAAATTCATCAAGACAGAAGACTTCAGACAAGTCATCTGATCAGGCAAGTCTCAACAGGACATCAGAGAAGTTCAAACTGCAGAGAAGTTGACTGGACATCAGACAGCTTGACTTATAAGAGATCAGCCAAGTACTCCAAGTCCACGTCAGCATGCGTTGAATAGTCAATACTTACGAAAAGTCACATGCAAGCATGAAGGGACAAATTGGAGAGATTCCCGCAAAGGATATGAATTAAATAATTCATCCAGACCTACCACTGAAGACTTTAATCTTATTATATTCAAAAGATTCGGCGCCTCACATGCAAAGTCTTCACAACGGTCGAAAGATGGATTAAAATATGGGAATCCAGCCTTGCAACGTTCAAAAAAATAAACAAAGAAGTTTATTTCTCCAACGGATGGATTTCTTGCAAGATTTGCAACGGCTATGAAGTATGCTCAAGGATCGACACTTATATATATCCGAAGATTTGAAGTTGAGCAGCATGATGTGAACAAAACTCTCAAGCGATCAAAGTTATCAAAGCAATCAAAGCAATCATGTAGCATCGTGAAAAGAGCAGTACTCGAAGTTCTTATTTGAAGAAAGCTCTTAGTTGGAGAAGACAAACACTCTTGTCTTAAAACCTAAGTTCGGGGTACTTCACTGGTTGAAGTTTCGAGACTGATAGGCATCCGAGTATTTGAAGAATCAAGTGGTGCTAGGCAGTCAAAGAGGAGTTGCAACGACGGGATTTCCACTGGTTGGAAGTTGTTGTAGCTAAGTAAAAGAATCACTGTAATATTTATCACTGGTTGAGAATTATAGTGGATTCATCTCCAACTGGTTTGGAGAAAGTGGATTAGTAGAGGATTACCCCACCTCTGAGACCACTATAACTGCCTGCGTGTTTTACTGTTTTCAGCATCATACTTAACTGTTGCATTCATACTTTACTGTTCCATTGCTTAGTTTTGTTTTCGTCATCAGCTGATTTCCGCATATCTATCAGCTGAGAAACTCACTCTTCGAAGAAAAGAGTTTAAGAGTTTCAATAAGTCTATTCACCCCCCCTCTAGACTTATTCCTGGACGACTTGTGACCTACAAGTGGTATCGGAGCGGTTGGTTCAATATTTCAAGAACTAGATCCATATATCGAGGATATATTTTAAGCTCATTTTAGAAATGGAACACATGCATTCTAGATTACCTGTTTTTTCAGTTGACAGTATGATCTTTGGAAGATAAGGATGCAGGCACACCTATCTTCAATCCATGACGACATGTGGTGCATCATAGAAGACGGTCCCTTCATCTTCGAGAAGGACAACACTCCTGAGGAGATTGCATCCGGAAAGCCAGAGAAGATCCCAAAGAAGAGGACAGAGATGACCAATGAAGAAATAAAGCTGGCCAACCTTGACAACCGGTCCATAGACGTGTTGTACCAAACTCTTGACTAATCAACAATGGTCAAGATCAAGAACTGCAAAAACGCCAAAGAAATATGGGACACATTAGCCTTAATGTGTGAGGGAACAGAGCTGATAAAAGAAAACAAGTTGTCAATTGCTATCCAAAAATTTGACAACTTCAAAATGAAGAATGGCAAATCCATAGACCAAGTGGACACAAGGTTCACTGAAATCATCAATGAGATTAACTCCCTAGGAAAATCATATGGGAACAGGGAAATGGCGCTGAAGGTCTTAAGATCTCTCAACCCTGAATGGAGTATGAAGGCAGTGGCCATGAGAGAATCCAAGGATCTTAACAAAATAAAGATCCAAGAGCTGTTCTCTGATCTAAAGGCTAATGAGTTTGAGCTTCCAAGTTCATCATCAACCGAGCCTGCAGAGAAAGGAATAGCCTTTGCAGCCGAGTCCCCCGCCAAGAGCCTATCTGATGTAAAACCTCCAAATCCACTTGATTTTGAGGAAGCAATGGCGTTCATAATGCAAAGGTTCATCAACTTCAGAAAGAATTACTCCAAATACAAAAAGAATTATAAGGAGAACCCCAGGAGAAATCAAAAAGCTGGAAGCTGGAAAGTGGAATGTTATAATTGCCACAAGACAGGACACATTCAAATTGACTGTCCTGATCTCAAGAAGGACGAGAGCAAGAAGGAGGTGAGCATAAAAGACGACTGAAGGAAGGCCCTCATCGGAGAAGATCAAGAGCGAGTAGAATCAAGCAGTGGATTCTTCTCTGATGATGATGAAGAATATGATTGTCTGATGGCCAACCTAGCTGATGAAGAGGTAACATCTAAACCCTCAGTTTCAAATAATAACAGCTCAGACATGTCACAAGACATGGACTTACACGAGTCTGTAAATCAGCTTCTCAAAGATTTTGAGAGATTAAAAACTGCACACCAAACTGTATCAGCCGAGAGGACCCAGCTGCAAGATGAGAATGGGCAGCTGAAAAATGACTTTGAAAAACTCAGCCTAGAATTTAATAAAACCAAAGCTGATCTTGAAAAACAGGCTGCAGATAACTCCACAAACCAGGCTGATAATACCACAGCTGAGATAAAACGATTAACTATTTTAAATAGTGAATAATCAGTTGCACTTGCTCATGTAAAAGCTGAGTTTGCAAAACTGACTCAGCTAAGTAAAAATCAGGCGAAGGAAATAATCTCCCTGAAGGCATCTCTAACCCTGGATGAATTGTGTACAAATAAAAGGCCATTGTATTCCAGATCAGGCCTTGGATATGACCCACACACTCTCTCTAGTTCCAAAACCACTTTCATCAAGGGAGAAACAATTATCTCGACTGCTGAGCCAATATACAAACCTGTATTGCAAAATAGGCAATAGCCAAGTCACAGGTCTAGGCTGCAGCCAAGGTATACAAGGCAGCCACCTAGACATGAGACTAGGCAATGGCCAAGGTAGAAGCAGCAGCCCAGACAACATGCCCACTATTATCAAAAACTCCCCAAAAACAGATTTCAAAATAGGAGGGGCAAATGGAAACCTCAAGGTTATCGTAATTTTCAAAACGAACAGGTGTGGAGACCTCAAAGATTTAACAAATGGTCTCAGCCAAGATCTAGGCATGGCCCACACCACCAGTTTTATGAGGCATATCCGGTACACAATCCTAACAGAGGATATAGGCCCAGACCTTACACACCTTATAGGGGCAATCAATCTAGTTTTCACAATCCAAGGAGAGATCAATTCTCCAGAAAACCATCTAACCCCAGAGGATCCACACAGATTTGGGCACCTAAATCTCTGCTTGTCTGATTGCAGAAAAGGTGGATGGACTACTACCACATCTCCACAAATTCAAACATTGGAGGTGAAGAATGGTTTGTAGATTCCGGATGTTCAAGGCACATGACCGGGAACAAGAAGGTGCTGACAAAATATACCAAAGAAAGAGGTCCAGACGTAACATTTGGAGATAGCTCTAGAGGACAAACAAAAGGCTTTGGAGAGCTGCACCGAGGAAATATCACTATATCCAAAGTTCATTATGTCAAAGGGCTCAAGTATAATCTCCTGAGCATAAGCTAGTTTTGTGATGAAAAGAATCTAGTAGTCTTCACCATTTGGAAATGTATGGTGATAGATATCCTATCTGGAGAGGTGAAGCTACAAGGATTCAGAAGGAGAGACGTCTACATGATAGATTGGAACACAGGAACCCCTAATACATGTTTTCTATCTAAGACAATAGCTGAGAATGGATGGATGTGGCACAAAAGATTATGTCATCTAAATTTCAAAGCCATCAACAAGATTAGTTCTCAGAAGTTGGTCAGAGGACTTCTAGAAGAAGCATTCAAGAAGGAAGCTCTCTGTGATGCATGTCAGAAAGGAAAGCAGACCAGAGCATCATTCAAGCCAGTCCAGCATACAACTCTCACATCAAGGATCTTAGATATACTTCATATGGATCTATTTGGCCCTATCAAGCCAAGGACTCTAAGTGGCAGAAAGCATGCTCTAGTAGTAGTGGATGACTACTCAAGGTTCACATGGATTATCTTTTTGTATAAGAAGAGTGGAACCTTAACCATGTTACCTGAGCTGCTGAGAAGGATCCAAAATGAGAAATCCCTCTCAATCATCAAGATCAAATCAGATAGAGGAGGTGAATTTCTCAACAAGGCGATCACTGATTACAGCGATCAGAATGGAATCCAGCATGAGCTCTCTACAGTCAGGACCCCCCAGCAGAATGGTGTTGCCGAAAGAAGAAACAGAACCTTAAAGGAAGCAGCCAGGTCTATGATTGCAGAAGCAGACCTGTCCAAGAGGTTCTGGGCTGAAGCTGTCAACACAGCATGCCACACTCAGAATATGAGTATGATAGTAGGGAGACATGGCAAAACTCCCTATGAGGTTTGGAAGGGCAGAACACCTACAGTTGCTTATTTTCATATTTTTGGTTGTAAGTATTTCATCCACAACAATGGTAAAACCCGACTAAATGCCTTTGATGCTAAAACTGATGACGGTCTCTTTATGGGATATTCACAAAGAAGCAAGGCATATAGAGTTTTTAACAAAAGAACCTTAGTTGTGGAGGAAATACCTCATATTGTATTTGATGAATCTACCGCTGAGTACAGGAAACAAGTGGAACTAATTGAGGATAAGCTTAAATCCGCAACCCTAGAAGAAGTCATTGTTCATGACACAGGAATGGTGGACTCACCTGCAGACCAGCCTGAAGACCCATCTGTAGCTGATGAAGACCCAACTGCAGATCAGACAGGACCACCAAACCTACCTGATCCAGCTGCTGCTGATAAAGACCAAACTGTAGCTGATAAAGGAGTCTGTAGACCAGACCAGACCCCAACCTACAGATGACAAGACGGTAGCTGATCCAGTTGCAGACCAAGGAGATCAGAACCAAGCTGATGCAGACAGAAAGGAAATCTACCAACGCAAATCTACAGGGGGAACAGACCCTGAAGAAGAAGACATTCCTAAGTGTCTCAAAGATCACCCTATCCAACAGATCATTGGGAAGCTGACTGATGGAGTCAAGACAAGACAGTCTACCCTACCCGTAGGAATGGCAATGTTTTCATGCTTTATGTCTCAAATAGAACCCAAGACAACAGAGCAAGCCCTGGAAGACTACTGATGGATCAATGCAATGCAAGAAGAGCTGAATCAGATGGAAAGGAACAATGTTTGGGAACTAACAGACAGACCAGATCATAAGAAAATTATTGGCACCAAATGGGTGTACAAGAACAAATGCGACGAAGATGGATCTGTCGTTAGGAATAAAGCCAGACTTGTTGCTAAAGGCTATGCACAATGCGAAGGGATAGATTTTGATGAAACTTATGCACCTGTTGCACGATTAGAAGCCATTAGACTATTCCTTGCATATGCAGCATTCAAAGATTTCATAGTCTACCAGATGGATGTAAAGAGTGCCTTTCTTAATGGAATTCTAGAAGAAGAAGTCTATGTGGAGCAACCCCCTAGTTTTGTCAATGGAGACAAAGTCTACAAGCTTTTGAAAGCTCTATATGGACTCAAGCAGGCACCAAGAGCATGGTATGAAACCTTATCTGTATTTCTTGAGAAGAACGGTTTCTGCAAAGGGAAAGTGGACAAGACCCTATTCATAGTGGAACACGAAGGCCACATATTACTAGTTCAGATATATGTAGATGACATCATATTTGGCTCAACCAACCCAGAGATGTGTGAGAAATTCTCAAATCTCATGCAAGGAGAATTTGAGATGAGTATGATGGGAAAGCTTAACTTCTTTCTTGGATTACAAGTCAAGCAGATGGAAAATGGAATTTTCATCAATCAAGCCAAATATACCCGAGATCTAATCAAGAGATTTGGAATGGAATCAGCCAAACCAGCAAGAATTCCTATGAGCACAAGTACTCATCTAGATGCAGATGAGGGAGGCATATCAGTGGACTCAACCCACTACAGAGGACTCATTGAATCATTGCTATACCTCACTGCAAGCAGACCAGATATATCTTATGCCGTAGGAGTATGCGCACGATTTCAATCCAAGCCAAAGCAGTCTCACCAAGATGCAGCCAAGAGAATAATCAAATACCTTAAGTCTACAATCAATGTTGGACTATAGTACCCTAAGGATGATAACTTCGAGCTATCAGGATACTGAGATGCAGATTTCGCAGGATGCAAAATAAATAGGAAAAGCACTAGTAGAATGTGCCAATTCCTAGGAACAAAACTGATATCCTGGTTTAGCAAGAAGCAGGTTTCTAACTCTATCTCCACAACAGAGTTAGAATACCTAGCTGCAGGTAGTTGTTGTGCCCATATCTTATGGGTCAGACAACAGCTAAGGGACGACAACATTATTGCCAATGAAGTTCCAATTTGGTGTGACAACAATAGTGCTATTGCAATAACCAACAACCCGGTATTGCATTCAAGGACAAAGCACATTGATGTTAAGCATCACTTCATAAGAGATCACGTGCTTAACAAGAGAGTCAGAGTTGAAAGAGTCAGTACAGACTACCAAATTGCTGACATTTTCACCAAACCTTTGCCAGAAGAAAGGTTTTTGGAGTTGAGCAGGGAACTTGAATTACTAGATTGGGAATCTAGTACAGATGAAAAAGCTAGCTGAAGCAGATCAGACATAGGACAGACTAAGCTGATCACAGGAATCAGCCCCTACCTGATGCAGACAAGAATACGAAGGACAGACGGAGGAACTTAGCTGATCAAACCACAGGCGAGAAGTCAAAGGAGTCAACTCACCTGATGCAGAGCAGTCAAGAGTCAAACAGTCAACCAACTAAGTTTTCTATACCTGACCGACATCTGAATGCTATTTGTATAATATCATATTACTATTTGGATCACAAGTGGCATAATACTATATGTTTAAAATACACGTGGCAACTACGAGTTCAATCGACCTCCACTGTGACCAATTAAAATCCAACCGTCCATTTTCAAATTTTCAAAACCTCGACCACCGATTACTAATTTGAATTTTAAAAGCCTCAAAAGGTGGACCACCGTTTAAAATAAATGAATATTTAATTGCAAACATCGTTTCATTTTCTTTTTAAAGACGGGAAAAGCCTTTTCACTTTACCTTCTTCAATCTCGCAAAACCCTAATTCTTTAGAGCAGAAATTCGTACGAACTCTACATACACTCAGAAATCTCTTACTGTGTAGAAATGGAATCTTACTTTGACGGAGTGAACCTCAAGGCGGTGAAGGACCAGATCATCTTTTCACTGGTCGTCGATTTCGAAGGACTCCTAGAGACAAATCTGGACAACAACGACGTGCTACACCTTATCCAATCGATGAAGACGAATGGGATCTACCCATTCCTGGATATCATCCCCCAACATCTCTACAAGGAGGCTGTTATCGCTTTCTATAGGGAAGCCATAGTTCTCGAACCGGGCATTCGGAGCACAATCTTTGGAAGTCAAGTGGATATCACGCCGGGGACAATCGGAAAAATCTTCGGGATGAAATCCCGCGGCATGGCTGTCGAAGCCTTGAAACATAACGTAGCCGACACGTGGCTGAGAATCAAAACCATCGAACAACCCTCTAAATTGAAGCTGACTGCCAAAAGGAACGAATTGAAAAAGGAATATCGATATGCGTTGGACATCACCAACAAAATAGTGATGGGAATGGCAGGTAGCTACGATCAATTATCATCAGCCAAGTTCATGGTGCTGGGAGCACTAATTCAAGATGAGCCAATTGACTAGGCTGACTACATTTTCTGTCAATTGGTGCGGGAAGTGAATAAGGCCGAGTGGATAGTCGAGGAGAAGAACCATTTCCACATCAATAAGAGACTTGGTCATTTGGACCAAGAAACCCTAAGGCGATTGGGTGGAGAGCGGAAAGCGGCTCAACTATTAAGATAAATGTCTGAGAATCCGTATACCTACAGATACCCTGTGAGCTCAGACGAGTCGGAGGATCACCAAGCTGCACTGCTTCAGTCACCAGCTCCGCAACTCACCGGCACCGCAACTCACCTACTGACCCGATCAATCGAGTCGACAACACCCCTATCGCCCTCCGTTTCAAAAGAAGGGGACCTGCCCCTGGAGAACCATCAATCATTCACTCTTCACCAGAACCCTCTCCCAAGAGGCCCAGGCGATTGGAATTTGATGAAGAAGAGCAGCCTGAGTTCTTATCCACTCATGAACCGATTCATATGGAAGACCAGCCTGCTCCTGCCAGCCTGGAGACCCAGATTGTCCCTCTTCTCACTCCCCAGTACATGTTAGAAGAAGAAGAAGTAGGGTTTATAATTCACATACCTGAAGCAAACTACACCTTCAACCTGCTTGACAACAATATTTCAATCTGTCTATAGAGCAGCTCAAATTGGTAAAACTCCTTGCTCTAAAACATTCCTTTGTTCATATTTATGAGGAATGGAAAATTTTAAAATCATTTTCATTCACTCAACTGCAATCTTACGTTGAGGTGAGTAGCTGGGAGTATCCCCAGGCTACTGAAGAAGGGCTGATGCACTTTTGCAACGAGTCAGACACGATTTTGTTACTTCAGGAAAATTAGTTCATGTCCAATTTTAAAACCCCACATGACCAATTTATCCATACTATTATGTATAGTATTTTTCATGGATCTATTGATGAAGAAGGAGAAGTTGAAGAGAAAGAGATAAGGATAGAAGAGTTAGTAGAGGAAGAAGTTCAAAAAGAAGAATTTATTATTGTTGAGGATGAAGAGGAGAGACAGGAAAAAAGAGAAGAAGAAAATATCTTAGTTGAACAACAATCTGGAGAAGAAGGATTCAAAAAAACTGTGGAGTTGGTGGTTGAAGAAGAAGAAGAAGAAGAAGAAGTTGATCAGGAGGATGAAGAAGAGGAAAAAGAAGATGATGATAAAAATAATGATAAAAAGGATAATGATAAAGAGGATGATGATGATGAAGACAAAAATGATGATGATGATTATGGTAAGGATGACGGTGGAGATAAGGAGGCTGAGAAAGAAAAGGAGAATGATGAAGAGGAAGAAAGGAGGAAGGAGAAAAAGAGGAGGAAAAAGAGAAAGAGGTAGAAAAAGTAGTCAGAGCTGAATCAGACAAGGCTGGGGCACCTGCCCGCTATACCAGCCTAGACACAGATCTAGCTGAGGATGACAGATTGGGGACCCCAGAGCAGACTCCATCTGGCAAGCCACCTGCAGACAGGAGTCTGCAGGCAGGTGGGTCATCCGCACACCTACCTGCAGGCGTCGAAGGCTCAGGTGAGCACTCTCCGCAGACATCACACATTTCACCTGTGATGACTGAGCTGATACGACAAATTGTGAAAGACACTGTTGGAGAGCTGCTTGCCACACAAATCACTCCTAACCTGCAGTCCATTAATGCCAAGATAGATACCTTGCTGCAGCGGAATATCCCTCAACTACCTCCTCCTACAAACAACAGAATGCTCCTTGGCATGTCTGACTGGATGCACAGAATGGAGCAGCAGTTAACTTTATTAGTTGATGGTGGCAAAAAGGGGGAAGAGATGTTATAGGGGGAAGAAAGAAGGCAGGGGGGAGTAAGAGGAGTTCAGGAGCTGAGGACGAAGAGGAAGCAAGATGTCCAATTAATTACAGCTGGGACATCATCTGCAAAGAGGAAGGAAGAAGCTGACCAAGAGCAGACTGATGATCAGCATGCAGCCAAAAGAAGGAGGACCAGAATTGGGGATGAGCCTACACTAAAATGGGAAGGCAAAGAGTTGTGGTTTGTTGAAGATTTCCTTCCTGTCGAAGCTGCACCTATGTGGGGATCTGCAAAGAAAAAGTTCATCAGAGATTTTTATATCTGGGAGTTACTCCAGGATAAAAATTGCTCCCCACAGCAGACTTTATTAACTTCATGGAAACAGCACATTCAAATCTCTGGGCTGTTCTACTAAAACATGCAAAAGGATATAACGCATACCCCATGATTCCTCCCTTCAGGCCTAAAGATCCTCCCACCTTACCAAATAATGAATTGGATGAGTTAACACTGCAGAGGAAGATAAAGAAGATGTGTGACGAGCATAAGTTCTCTTCACAAGAAGAATAAGACTTTGCTGCCCTCGTTGTCAGGAGAAAATACGGCCTAGCCCCCATCAAGAGAAGGCCAATTGGAGCTAAGCCTCTCAGACCTGCCAAGCAGCCTATCCGCAGAGGCAGAGGCAGAGGCAGATGATTTGTTTGTACTCATATTTTTGATGTAAATTTTGTACTTGTAATGTTCCTGTATTTGTTTTGATCATTGAAAGTCATGTACTTGTAAAACAATACAGAAAAATTAATATAACAGTCTTTTGAATGACAATCCCGAGTTGTCTCAAAACTAGACTGATTTTAGTTTGTGTCTAGCACTCAAGTGCAGATTTGTTCATTTGAATAATTTGCTTAAGTTTTGCCATCATCAAAATAGGGGGAATTTGTTAGGAATACTTGTTAGATTTTAATGATGTCATTATTGTAATTCAAATGTTTATTACTTGGCAAAAATGTAAGGAAGAACTAGATGAATATCTTCCATAGGCCAAATTATGTCAAGTTAAATACTTGGCAAAATGTAAAGAAGAACCAAATGAGTATCTTCTCTAGGCCATTTAAGTTAGGCTCAAAATCGGCTAAGTACAAAAGTATAGATAAGTACTTAAGAGAAGTGTAAACCAAATGTTGCAGTAAAGTCGAAGTCACAGTCAAATCTAAATCACAGAAACAAAAATTCATCAGTGATGGTTGACCAGACTGCAGTCGAGTGATCAGCAGACCAAGACATCTGAAGTCTGACCAACAGATAAGTCAAAATTCATCAAGACATAAGACTTCAGACAAGTCATCTGGTCAGGCAAGTCTCAACAGGACATCAGAGAAGTCATCAGCAGAGAAGTCCAAACTGCATAGAAGTTGACTAGACATCAGACAGCTTGACTTATAAGAGATCAGCCAAGTACTCCAAGTCCACGTCAGCATGCGTTGAATAGTCAATACTTACGGAAAGTCACATGCAAGCATGAAGGGACAAATTGGAGAGATTCCCGCAAAGGATATGAATTAAATAATTCATCCAGACCTACCAATGAAGACTTCAATCTTATTATATTCAAAAGATTCGGCGCCTCACATGCAAAGTCTTCACAACGGTCGAAAGATGGATTAAAATATGGGAATCCAGCCTTGCAACGTTCAGAAAAATAAACAAAGAAGTCTGTTTCTCCAACGGACGGATTTGTTACAAGATTTGCAACGGCTATGAAGTATGCTCAAGGATCGACACTTATATATATCCGAAGATTTAAAGTTGAGCATCACGATGTGAACAAAACTCTCAAGCGATCAAAGTTATCAAAGCAATCAAAGCAATCATATAGCATCGTGAAAAGAGCAGTACTAGAAGTTCTTATTTGAAGAAAGCTCTTAGTTGGAGAAGACAAACACTCTTGTCTTAAAACCTGAGTTCGGGGTACTTCACTGGTTGAAGTTGCGAGACTGATAAGAATCTGAGTATTTGAAGAATCAAGTGGTGCTAAGCAGTCAAAGAGGAGTTGCAACGACGGGATTTCCACTGGTTGGAAGTTGTTGTAGCTAAGTAAAAGAATCACTGTAATATTTATCACTGGTTGGAAATTATAGTGGATTCATCTCCAACTGGTTTGGAGAAAGTGGATTAGTAGAGGATTACCCCACCTCTGATACCACTATAGCGCACTGCGTGTTTCTTGTTTTGACATCATACTTAACTGTTGCATTCATACTTTACTGTTCCATTGCTTAGTTTTGTTTTCGTCATCAGCTGATTTCCGCATATCTATCAGCTGAGAAACTCACTCTTCGAATAAAAGAGTTTAAGAGTTTTAATAAGTCTATTCACCCCCCCTCCTCTAGACTTATTCCTGGACGACTTGTGACCTAAACTATATTCGTGGGTCATACCGTATTCCTCCTTAATTAATGCACACATCATCTGCAGGAAAATTATATGCCTTCTTCTTCCTACAGTAAAGGTATGACTTGAAGCTCTGAGTGTACAGTTAATTAAAGTGGATACTGTATTCTTGGGTCTTACAACATTCCCAGTCAAGTGATGAGTAAACTGTAAAAACTTATAAAGAGTTTGGCTGTAACATTCCCAATTAGTGGCGAAGCATGCAGAATCTAGTTGTGCTGAGAGGTTTTGTAAGGATATCGGATAACTGGTTGTCTGTAGGAATCTTATCAATCTGAACATCTTTAATCTCAACATGATTCCCGATGAAGTGATGATTCATATCAATATTCTTAGTTCGTGAGTGCAATACAGGATTGTGCGTGATTGCAACTGCGCTCGTGCTATCGCACATGATTAGAGTCTCTCTGGCGCAGATTTCATAGTCTTGTAACTGTTGTTGCATCCAGAGAATCTGCGTATAGCAACTTCCAGCTGCATAATATTACGACTCATCTATAGAAAGCGAGTTGGCCAATTGCTTCCTACTTGAACCAAGACACAAGTCTAGGTCCAAGAAAGTGACAAATGTCGCTTATACTCTTCCTATCCAACTTACAGCCTCCGAGATCCGAGTCGCTGTAGCCTACCAAATCTAATCCTCCTTCTTTAGGATACCAAAATCCTAAATCGATTGTTCCTTTTATGTACTTAAGGATTCATTTGGCTGTGGTGAAGTGTGACTCCTTAGGTGCTATCTGATACCAAGCTCACACTCCTACAACAAATTGGATATCGGACCTGCTGGATGTTAAGTACAGGAGTGAGCCTATTAGCTTGATCAACCGGCTTTCCAGCTTCGTCATCACTTATCTGCGTGGAAGTGCTCATGGGGGTGGGTGAGGATTTGGAGTTGTTCATCCCGAATTTGTTGAGCAGCTCCTTGTTGTACTTCTCTTGGTTGATGAATATACCCATAGGCAATTGCTTAACCTGCAATCCTAGTAAATAACTAAGTTCTCCCATCATACTCATTTCAAATTTATTTTGCATGATATGCGAGAACCTTTGACATAAAGCAAGGCTAGTTGAACCAAATATAATATCATCGACATAAATTTGTACCATTAAAAGGTCGTCGTCTTCCTGTATCTTAAAGAGAGTCTTGTCAACTGCATATTTCTCAAATCCATTATTGATCAGATACAGTGACAGGGTTTCATTCCAGGATCGAGGCGCTTGATTAAGTCTATACAGTGCTTTCCTTAGCCTGTATACTAGGTCCCCGTCTTCTATGTTTACAAACCCTCGTGGTTGTTTAATTAGACTAGTTCAGCGAGGTCTCCGTTCATGAATGCACTCTTAACGTCCATTTGATAGGCTATAAAGTTCTTATGAGCGGCGAATGCTAGGAATATCCTGATGGATTCTAGTCTGGATACAGGGGCAAAAGTTTCATCATAGTCTATGCCTTCTTCCTGTCTGTAACCTTGAGCGACTAGCCGGGACTTGTTTCTTATAAAAAGTCTATTTTCATCCTTTTGTTTCTAAATACCCATTTGGTTCCAATTACATCTTGATGAGAAGGTATGGGTACTAGATACCATATATTATTTCTTTCGAAACCATTTAGCTCTTCTTCCATTGAAGTGATCCAGTGAGAGTTATTCGGAGCTTCATTGGTTGAAACAGGCCCGGACTGGGCTAAGAATACAGCTAGGGTACACATAACTAGTCTCCTAAGTTCGGCTTGAGATTTCCATACAGGAAATCGAGACTTCTCAGACTCTGTCTCTTTTTGTGCACAAAGTACAGTGTAACACCCCCGTGATATACAGAGATATTACAGTGCCGTAGATCCTTTTTGGAGGACCTATCAGGCTTAGACCGACATAAATTCACGTTGACAATTCGAAAAAAACAAGACATTCCTATACATTAACGATAATCAACTTTTAACCATATACATTACAACACTAAAAAATACACTGTCCCGTGGGACCACAACCATTACAATAACACTACCAGGACGACTGAACCACAAACAAAACATACTACCCAACAGTATTCGTGCGAGCACAAGGCAAAACAAAATTCCGTTCGCAACAGGATGACTACATACTCAAAATAGTACATGATATCAGTATTGCTCGTCATCCTCGTGCCCTTCCTACGCCTGCTCACCACTAAGACCTGTACCTGAATACACAACAAGTATATTCATCACCCCCGAAGGGGTCAGCGAACAACCGCTGCAAGTACAACGATTCATGAATATGTACCACAAGTGAATAAGATATCCAAAACATAACATCATCGCTCATATTCCGGAATATAGCACAACAACCAACATGAAATAACCTCCCAAGCTATACTGGCGATGTACCTCACACGAGATACACACCCCAGGAGTCCTCATCAGGCCCTCTCTGGTTGTATAGCCCAACCAAGTGATCCGTAGAAATCACACTCTAACCAATCCCAGGGGACCCTTGCTGGTTTTACTTGGCTCACACACACTCAGTGACCACATGTCACAAACCACATAAATTACCACTTTTCACAGAAAACACATTTTTCACATATTCATTCACACGAAGTACATCAAACGTAATCAAAGTACTTGCCTCAGTTGAAACAACACAGGACATGGTGAACGGAAGGATTTGCAGTCCGAACTTTCTTCAACGATTCATTTCTAGCACAACACAGCACTATATCAAACACAATACGATGGAAACGGAAGGATTTACCCTAAGCTATACTCTTAGGGATAATCAATCGAACACCACGGAGACAACGTGGATCATACTCGAACTATGGAAGAAAACTCGGAACTTAACCTGTAGACTTCGAGGAAAAACAAGGGTTTAGGATTACAACATCATAATCCAACACAAATCAAGGCTAAAAGTGGACTTAAAGAATGAAATCCCACAAAACTCTAAAATATGAAAAACTAGGGTTTTAAACAATCTTACCTCGATCCGGATGGTAGAAGCTGTTAAGATGATGTTAACTTTGTTTTAGGAACTCTAAAATGTTGTTGGGTAGTGAAATCCGGCCAAAATCCACACTTTCCCAACCCTGAAGTCGCTCTAGTCGCTGAAAGGAAAAAGAAGGGAGAAAGAAATGACGTAAACTGAACCATGTTGCCCTATTTATACTAGACGTGATTAGCGCATGCTACGGAAAGTGTAGCGTGCGCTATCGGGCCGAAAGGCGGTCCATTGCCTTTGAAAGGTGGTGCAGAGCCTTCTGCACTGACTGCGTTAGCGTGCGCTACCGTGGGGGTTAGTGCGCGCTACCTGTTCATCCCCAGAATCCAGAAACTTTCTTCATCTACTGATCGGTCATACTAGCGTGCACTACCATTGTCAATAACGTGCGCTACTCATGTATCATTAGCGCGCGCTAGCCCTCAATGTGCGTGCGCTAATTCACTTCTTCCAGCAACACAATATGAACACAGTGCGAATGGTACAAGACTCAATAGTTTGTAACAACTAACATACAGTTCCAACTCCAATATACACACGATTCCAAGTACCAAACAATATAAGATGGAAATTTCACAAACCAATTCTCAACAGAATACGACCAATTAAAATATATTAATAATAAAGTACACAATTATTACATACAATGCCTTGTATACTCTGTATTTTCCTATGAGTGGTTACCCCGGCATAGATATCTCCTATTATCAATTCCTGGGGTGATCTCTTAGCCACCTCCTGTCAAGTTCTAACTCGGCATCCCCTATTGTATCTTGTGGTGATGTAGCCTCAGCTTCAGCTTGTACAGCGTCAGCTTCGACTGCTTCTATTCTTACATCGGCGGATTGATTTCTAGGTCTACGACATGTTCTATTTTAGTTTGGGGATCGCCAATGGAGAGTGTGGATATTTTGGGTTACGTCTTCTACTCCTGTAGGATCACAATGGGGTTCATCGAATACTACATGGACGGAATCCTCTATTATCAGCTTTATTTTGTTAAATATTCTAAAAGTTTTGCTGGCATGAGAGTACTCTACGAAAATACCTTCATCCGACTTTTCGTCGAAGGTCTTGAGTTGATCCTTCCCATTGTTTAGAACATAATACCTGCAACAAAAAATGTGAAAGTATGCAACCATTGGAGTTCTATTATTATATACCTCATATGCTATTTTGTTGTGATGCTTGTTGATGATACAACAGTTTTCTATATAGCATGCTATATTTGTTGTTTCACCCCAGAACCGCTGCGGCAAACTGCTTGCAGCTAGCATAGTCCTTGTTGCTTCCTTGAGCATCCTTTTCTTTCGCTCGGCAATGCCATTTTGTTGAGGAGTTCAGGCTGTTGAGTATTCATGCTGTATTCCATTGTCCGCATGTATTGCTCTATGAAGCGATTTGTGAATTATGTGCCTCTATCAGAACGAATGGATACAATACTCAGCCCTTTCTCATTCTGTAGCTTATTCAGGTGCTCTGTCAACTTTGTTATGGTATTTTTCTTCTAGCTCAAAAAGATTGTCCAAGCATACCTGAAAAAATCATCAACAATAACAGGACAGTATTTCTTACCTCCCAAACTTCAGGTGCTCTGTCAACTTTGTTATGGTATTTTTCTTCTAGCTCAAAAAGATTGTCCAAGCATACCTGAAAAAATCGTCAACAATAACAGGACAGTATTTCTTACCTCCCAAACTTACAGGGTCTACAGGGCCGTGGAGCTCTATGTGTAGCGAATCCAGTACCCTGTGTGTGGATAGATATGACTTGCTTTTCAGGATGGTCTTAACTTGCTTGCCTTTTTGACATGGTCCACATACGTTGATTTTATGAAATGACACATGGGGCAAGCCTCTGACCATTCCCCGTCGAACAAGCTTGTTGATAGTCTTGAAGTTAATGTGTGACATCCTTTTGTGCCATAGCCAGCTTTGATCCGTAGTGCCTTTGGCAACAAAACATGCAATAGTGGAGCTCGTGGGCTTTCAGACAGTAATGTACATATTACCTGACCGGCTTCTTGTAAGGACGACTTGCTTGCTCTTGATGTCCTTCACCCTACAGTGATCTATATAGAATTTGATTGAGAACTGTTTGTCAAAGAACTGGATAATAATAAGTAGATTATACTGTAATCCTTCAACATAGGCTATGCCGGTGACTTTAAACTCTCCTACAAGCAGGGTTCCTTTCCCTCTCGTTCTTCCTTTTCACCGAATTGCACCTTTGGACCGCGACTTCTACATAATCTGACAGCTTGCTAATATCTCCTGTCATATGCTGAGAACATATGCTATCGAAGTACCAGATGTCCTTCTCCTTGATGTCATGTAAGCAAATAAATTAGGTACATTTAGGTCCCCTTTGATTTTTGGGTCCATGGATGTTAGTGCATTTTGGTACCCAAATTTTCCTGACAGCAATTGGTTTGCTGTAGGTTACTTTTGGTCCAGTTTTCCGATATTTACGTGGGGCATGCACGTATTCACTGGAATATTGAATGTTATGCATGTAAAATTTAGGGTTTTGGTTCCAGTACGATTGCCTTCTCGGAGGGGGGACCATTTTCTTTGGTCTTACAACTTGCCTTCTATGTTTCCAGTTGGATTCCCAGATCTGTTTGTGGTACTGCACGGCGGCCTGCTTCCTGGATGGATATCTAGGCTCCTGTATCCAGTATCTAGGCGCACTGTATTATTGGTAGAACAGCGGTGTGTGCCTCTGGTACTTAGATACATCATTCTTTCTGGATAGCTGCTGAAGATGTTGGTATGCTCGGGGAGCATACTGTTGATGATCATTGTGTCATACAGGTCTGGGAGGCTGAGATTTCCGCTGCTTATGATATCACATCCTTTGTTGTACGAGGTGGGGCAGCTGTAAACTTTCCAGAACTCAGGGTCTATTCGGGTTCAGGAATGGGTTCCACTCCCCTAACGAACACCGTAATAGACTTTCTCTTATGGGAGAACAAGTTATATCCTAAGTCACGTTTATCATGGGCAAGATGCCCAGTGCTTAGAATTTCTTCCATCCTTCTTGAAGATTTTTCAAATAATTTCATGATGGTTTCAAGTTCTTCTTCTCGTTTCTCGAGAGTTTGTACTTCAGCTTGGAGTAAAGCATAATCATTTGTCTTGCACTCATTATGAGACTTTGCCTCATTTAGATCTTTCGCAAGTTGATGATTGCTTTCCATGAGTTTTTCATGAGTGACTTTGCTATTTTTGCAATCCAACGACATGTTTTCATAGTTGTTTTTCAGCAAGTCATTTTCATCTTTCAGCTCTAGTTTGAAATGGCGAGCTGTATATTTTCTTGTTTGAGCATCTCATGGGGGTTTTGAATGGTTTTAAATTCATTCATCATATTTTCAAACGTATGCAATGCATTAATAGGAATAGTTGAGGTTGAGCTTACCTCATCATCGTTGTGATCATCATCCTCTATTTCTTTGGCCATAAAGCACATATATGCTTTTGTAACACCCCAAATACGATGGCTATTACAGTGTCGTCGACCCCACACTGGGATCCACCAGGCGATACCAATACATAAATTAATCATATCATAATTTGTGATACCGAACCATAAGACAATAATCATTACCCCGATTAGGAGTTTACAAATCGTACGGCTAATAGCCTCGTAATGCACAAGATCCAGTACCAGTATAAACCATATGAAGATGGAATATACTCAAAATAATAGTACAACCAACAACAGTTTATATAAAACCGAAAAGTGAAATTACACAGTTTTAAGCATAACCGAACAATAACGATTTGGGCTCCCCGAACTAGTATTCTTCAAACCCTTCGCCGTCACCGTGCTCTTCCCGTGCTTTGGCCTTGCCTCGACCTAAAATGCGACACAAGTACTTCGCCCAAACCACAGGGTCAGATATACATGATAATAATTCTCAAAACATTATACAATTCACATATACTGGATTTCAAGGAAACAACCCGACTGTTGAACATACCTCTCGAGCGTATGAACAACCAGTCGCAAACCGTTGGACATACCCAATCATACATAGAGTATGAACGACCAATCAATATGGCTCAAGACGGACATCACAGTTGCCCGATCCGAAAATGTGTTCGTGCACATGTCCATCCCGTATACGGAATCCAGGATATACGTGGGACAATGTACCTAATTAGCCTCACGAACTATGTCTCGTGTGGAGAGTCCAATACAGAAACATCAACGCATGACCATATGTGCCTGGTTAAAAATCCTACACATAACCAATCAGCACGCATATATGACTCCAGATATGTCACGATACAACATGACAACGAAACTCAATAAATCACACATCCAAACAAGAATCAATAAACTCATCGAAGTGATAATAATGATCAACGAGACCAACGATACAAAGGTGGTGAACTTGGGAATACAATCCCACAACGAAACGGTAACACGATCAAGAACAATACCACATTATGAATCATAGATTCATAAAGCATTACATATACACGAAATATATAACGTTCATAAGAATTCAATCATCATTATAACCAAGCAAGATAACTTGTCTCAATTCCGTAGACGAAAATAGCCCTTCTTCGAACGAACGAACGGACAGTTTCCCGACTTGCAACACTCACTCGAACAAGCAACCTTGAATGAAATGTAACTCATTCAACAACACATTCATACAATATTGATATCGAATTCATAGGAAACGACGCCCGCATTTTTACCCGAATAGTCCAAACTATCCCAATAGGCATTAAAGTCATAAATCATACCCTTCAATATCTCCAAATCCTTCCTATGATCAAATTACCATATTTAAGGCGATCTTCAATATTCTTATTATTACATTGAATAAGAATTCATCAAGAACAACTCCAATTAATCATCTCATTATGTTAACATCATCTTATATCGCCATAATCATCTTAATAACATTATCTACATTCGATCATGATGTTCTAAACAATCATACTTCCATCAATTCATCAAGTTCATCTCAGGTATATCAAAATCATAAGGGTTATTCCATAATTCATTATCTTTTTTCATTGAATTAGCTAAACCTTCCCAAAACATGGTTATAACATCTAGAAATGTCTAAGCATTAAGAGCATGCTTACTTATAATTTATAATCATCATGTTCTTATCACATCTTCCTAAGAATCAATAGTAATGACCAAGTTATCTTTCAACATTTCATCAATTCAAGAAGTAATAATCATGTTCTTCACCAATTGTTCATAATCTTAACAATCAACATGTTATACTTGATTAATCTAACATCATATGGCCAGCACCTCATATATTTATTCTTATTTTTCTAGACTTCTGAATCTCACATTGAATTTTAATAGTCATCACCAATTGGTAAGCTGTATAAAGGATAAGCTATACTGTTATTTTTCCGATCAAAATAGTTTTTATTTTAAAATTTTGGCCAAATATTAATTAATTATGGCCAAATAAATAATTTTTTTTCATATTAATGATTTTGACCAAATTTAATTTGCTACGGAATAGACATAATGTCAAATATTCATAACATAAATGTAATTTATGTAAATTTTGATTTTTATTGGAGATATTATATTGAGATATTAATTTCATTAATTTATAAATTGATTTTTTTCCCTTAATTTGATTTCATTAATTAATCACACAGTAGAAAATTGAAACAAATAGCATGTATTTTTAAACTTTCAAATGCCAATTTAATTTTGGCTAAATATTTTGTTAGTCATGTAAACTAAATTCAACTCGTATTATTTATAGTATTCTAATATTGTATTAATTTTGAAAAATAAAAAAGGATATGTATAAATAAAATACTTATATAAGAATATAAAAAGTGATAATTATTAAAAATTTAATATTTTATATTATTTATTATTAACCTTTACTTTATAATATTCGGGTCTTTAATAAAATGGATAAGTGTCCAACAATTATTATATAACTCAAATTTAATTATTTATATATTTTATAAATTGAAACAAGTTCAAATACTTAGTGAGTATTACTATATGAGTTTGGGGTGAGAGCGAGTGGTAAAATTATCTTTTACTCGGATTTGAACGATTACATGTCTGTAAAATTTAAATAAATTTAATAAATTGTATAACTTCAAAATTTATAATAGAAGAATAATTGTTAATCATTTTGTCATTTATTACTATTTATTCGTAATGTTTATTTTGTAATGTCCGAGTGTTTATTAGGACGGATAGCCAATTATTCTAATAACTTATATTTATTTTATTATATATATATATATATATATATATATAAATGAGTTTATGTGATTAGCGGATATGATTTAAGATCATTTGAGGACCAAACTTTTTTTACATACCAAGGGACTCATCTCCATCCTCCATCTTCCCTCCATCTTTATTTGATCTAATGGATGAGATTAATCCCAACAATTTAAAAAACCCACTTTCATCATTTTTTTTCAAATATCAATATCTTTCAAACCGTTAATCGTTAAGTCAAAAAAATATACCGTTACGACGAGCATTTAATTATCTTTCTATAGATAGGCACTTTGATATATTTTCGACAATTTTTTTTCGCTTTTTTCACATTTTTTTTCGTTGCCGAAAAAATCACATATGATATATCATATGTGATATATCACATATGATTTTTTCGGCCACGAAAAAAACGTGAAAAAAACGAAAAAAAAAAATTTGTCGAAAGTATATCAAAGTGCCCGTCTATGGAAAGATAATTAAATGCTCGTCGCGATGGTGTAATTATTTTCGCTTAACGATTAACGGTTTAAGAGATATTTAAATTATAAAAAATATGTGAAATATTAAATGCTTTTAATCTCAACCATTGATTTCTTTTTGGATGGATGTTGGGGATGAGTCCCTTGGTATGTAAGAAAAGTTTGGTATTTAATATAACTCTACTCGAGCGGATATAAGGATATGAGTTTGGAACGGGAACGAATAGTCAAATCACTTTTTATTCGGGTTTGGAATGGCTACATGTATATAAATCCTTAAAATGGGATCGCGGTTTGATAAATTCCAAAATCATGATTGTAATTTTTTAAATATTTTGATATTTATACTATGCAGTCATAATAGTTACTTTTTCATGTTCGATGTTTATTGAGATGGATAACTAATTGTAACAATATATATTTGATTATTAAAATTTATAAATTTATGTGGGTTTGAGTAATTAACTACTATAAATATATTTGTTCGGAAGGGAATGGTAGTAAAATGATATTTTAATTGAGTTTGGGACGGCTACGAGTATATAATTTTTAAATTGGTTTGGATGGCTGAACCCTAACCTCATTTCGGATATTATTATCTGCGTTTGGGATAGGAACGGGTAGTAAAACAACATTTCAATCGAATTTCATATGGGTACGGTTAAATAAATTATAATGGGTCCGGATGGCTGAATCCACGCCTTATCATTTGGTTCATCATACTCATCGTGTTATCCGTGGTGGATGACTCTGTATGGTTGAATCCTAGTCAAATATTAAATTATTTTGTAAGTTTTTACTTATAAATTATAACGTAAAGTAATTTTCCGTCGAAATTCGACGAGCTATACACTGATTTCTTTTATAGTGGAATCGCTCTTCTAGTCCATCGATATAGGCCTGTTCGCATTCAAACCATGTCAATTTCGTATTGTTGACGTGAATTTATATTATATTTTCGTTCCACTTAATATTCTCGAATTAAAAAATAAGGAGGAAATCACCATATCAGGTGAGTTGATATATTTCACAACAAGATGCACGATTCAGGATATACATCAGTCATGGTTACTAGTATAAATATAAATAGTATACAATATAATCATAATTAGTGTATCACATAATTACACCGAAAAAATGATGCATATGTATCACTAGTGTATCACATAATCACGTTAAAAATACAACATAATCACGAATGATATAACATCCACGGTACATCATATTACACAGTGTAATTTCCCATCGGGTTGACTCGACCACCTAATTGTTGTGAATTTTCACACTACTTGGCCATTAGGGTTGTAGATGAGACGAGTATCAATAGATCTAGCAGACGGGCGGGCCCGGCCCAATGGACTGGGCAAAAGACGGGCGGGCATTTTTTGGACCGGGCTGAGATGGACCGTTTTCTCTGGGCCTAAAAACCGAGGCCCATTTTTATTTTGTTCATTTTTATTTTATTTTTAAAAGTCTAAAATATAATATAAAAATACTGAATAATGTAGAAGTATTTTTAATTGAATATTATATTATACTACACTAGCATAATTAAAAAAATAAATATATAAATATTTCTATTTGATCGTTAGATCATCTATAAATACCACTATTTAAAGAAGTTATGAAATAATATTATATATTCATATGAGATGTAATATAATCTAATAAAATACATAAAGAAAAAGATTTAAATATTATAAGTACACATAATTTAAAAAAAAAAGTTGGGCCGGGTGGGTAGCCTGCGGGCCGGGCCTCCACGGGCGGGCAAAAATTAGGACGGCAAAAAAGGCCCATCTTTTGGGCCCAAAATTGGAGCCCAATGCCTGCCCAAAAAACGAACGGATTGGCCCGGCCCGCGGACCTGGGCATGTTTTGCCAGGTCTAAGTATCAACAAGTTTAAGATTGATTTGCACACTATTAAATCTGGTAGTTTTAGCAAACTCAATATTTGTTTATGAGTCTCAACTAGCTTAATTGAATATTTAAAAAAACTCAATTACTATAAGTTATAAATTATAATATTTACTTAATAATTAAGTAATAAGTTGACATAATAATAATATAATTTTAATTCGGTTGATTATTACAGGGGTGGAGGAATGGGGGTCCACGAACCCCTTAGGTTGATGAAAATTCCCCTATAAAATAGGAGAAGCTATGTATATAATTGTCCTATCTCCGTAATTTTCATAAGTCCCAGTTCCTCTTGAGTAAATATTCTGTTTCTACAGCTAATTTACTGATTTTACTTTTTAATTAATATAAGTAAAAAGAAAAATGTAAATATCATGTATTGATTTAATAATATTAATATATGTATCTACAGATTAGCACACAAGCTCAATCGAGTTGGTTCGCTATCTTGTATGCCGAGTAGCATTAAGATTGATGTCGACTCACATAGCCAAAAACGTTGAGTTTTATTGTGTTTGTTCCGGGAATTATTATTCCCGTGATGTGTCTTACCTAATACTGATTGTAGATACATAGATGAAAGGTTCCAGATCCTTCTAGAGGTAGTAGGATCCTATTAGATGTCTTACCTTATCTAGGAATCCTATGTATGGAAGGACTCTCATTGTAATGCCTATATAAAGGCCCCTCTATCATTGTTATGAATACAATTGATTTCTTTGTTTTACTTTCTCCTCAAACACGTTATCGGCCACGTAGCTCGAGCGAAAAAAAAAAAAATCGGCCAAGCCGATCACGCCGCGAGCACCGCGCCGCCTCGCCGCCGCCCTTGAATGCGCCAGAGCCGTGACCGCCGCCTCGCCGGGACCGCCGCGCCAGATTCGCCCAAAGCCGCCAAGACCGCTTGATTGCCGCTACCCAGAACCGCCGCCTCCGCCGTCGCCGCCGACCGCCGCCGACCAGCTCCAGTCCAGTCCGGTTGTGACCCGACCAGGTTGCCGACCCGATCTGCTCGACATTCCCGTTTTCATCCAAGCCAACTGTTGCCTAAGGCTGCGACCCGATCTGATCGAAGCATCGCCGGATCGTCAAAACGGTTTTATGCACGTGATATTTAATGCTTGAAAACTTAGTGCAATCGAGACAAAACCTATCAAAATCGAAAAAAAAAAAAAAAAGCCGAGAGACGAGAATTTCCGCGCGTGAATTTTCTGCACAGCGCAGTCGTACGAAAATCACGTTTCCCGTTTCGTTAACCGTCGGATCGGTGTGAAATTTTGGCAGCAACTTCCCAACACAAATATCTGTATATTCAACGGTGGAGATCGGATTCTGTGTAAAATTGGTTACTGAATCTACTGCCGAACAGAAGCAGATTTTTACGAAGAAATTTGGAGATCCGACCTCATCCATGTAATATCCGAGATTTTTATTTTGATTTATTCAAATTTTTCTTTTTCTTAGACCGGAAATTTCTCGGTTTCCGAGCGTCGGTATTATTTTTCTCGACAATCGATTTTGTGTTTATGGCCATAGGTGGTGATTTGTTGTATGTTAATTTCATTTCGGATCGATGTTGTTGTCCGCGAGCGTTTAAATCGTGTTCGTTCGTGCGTTTTAGGAATCGAGTCGTCGAGCCACGGCCGGACGGTTGTGGGAGGAACTGCGCACGGATGCCGGGCATCTGCCGGACAGGGACCGCCTAGCACGCTTCTGGCCAGGACGATTGCGCGCGCTAAACCGCGAGAGTAGCGCACGCCAGCCGGGAGGTAACGCACGCTAATCGGCCCAGCGATCTAGGCAGGGTCTGGACTTCGGCCGACAGCAGTAGCGCACGCTTCTGGACAGACAAGTGCGCTAACTTTCAGCAGCTAGCGCACGCTTCTGGCTCGGCCGGCGCCGCTACTGGCCGGACAGATTAGTCGATAGGTCTGGACGGGCGACATGCACGCTGCCGCTGATGACTTGCGCACGCTATCGGCGGGGCGGCCGATAAGACGCTACCCGGACAACCTAACGCACGCTAGTCGATTGCGATATATATTTGGCCGAGCACCTGTTTCAACACATTTTTTCATTTCATCCTTTTCCTTCCGCGGCGGAGGTTATGAGAGCGATAAGGCATGTTGTTGATCAACAAATTCACGAAGATCCTGAGTCCATATCATTGATAGATCAATCCATAACATCCTTCAATCGACCGAATCAAGGTTAGTTTTTCCTAAAATCGAACTTTGGGAAATTTGGGGATCTTGGTAGATTTCGTCCGTTTGAGCCTTATGAACTTAAATTCTTGATGGATAATTGTAGATTAAGTTGTATTCTATCATTTTCATCATCTTTCCACGGTTTTACCATTTCCGATTAAATCGATTATATGAACTTCCGTTTGACGCCTTCAAAGTGTCCGGGGAAATGCCGCATAGAGGAATTTGGTCGTTTTGTGATGTTTTTCCTCGTATGATTGATTGTTTATTCGATGATAGGATATTAGGGACGATTTCCCTACAAAAATCTGGTGTTGAGCCCTTCCGATCGTTGTTTTCGTTGGAGTTAGGATTTTGCCAACCGACCGTACTTTCGGAGTATCCGCGAGAGATTACCAAGGCAAGTACCTTGATATACGAATTGTAACTGCGTGAAATCATCGTTGTCGAAGTGCATGTATTTATACGGATATGTATATATATATATATATATATATATATATGTGTGTGTGTGTGTGTATATATATATATGTGTATATATATATAGATTTATATATATTTATATGTTAAATATATGTATGTATATACGTATATTGATATATATGCCTATGTCGGTGAACGACGAGTGGTGAATGCTAACACTAGTTGGCGTACTCAACTTGGATTGATGGATGAACTATAGTTATTCATATAATATAGTAAGGTTATATGTATATATACATATATATATATATATATATATATCTATATATCTATATATATATATATATTCGGTTGAGTCGCAATACAAGGATATATGTGCAGCGTTGGTTGGTTGTGCCGAAGGCTTATTGTGTTGGATCTTGATTGATAATGTACGTGTTATTGTTTATTGGGTGGTTATGGACTGTCGGATAAATTGTGTGAATTGGTGTATTGATTTGATAATTGTTGAATTGATTGATTGTGTACTTGATGTTTGTAATAATGTGAATACTTGTTGTGAGAGACGTCGTATCCGGAACCTCCGAGGGCGGGTGTGTACTCCGGCACAGTGTACGCTGCAATGTGCGGCTCCATATGTTTGGTGAACACGGTGTTACCTAATGCGCGTGCAAGGCGCTCTGTCGGGAGTGATCGCGGCGCGGTGACATGTTCAAGGGGCGGCCAACATAGTGGAGTGAACGCCGGTGCATAGGTGTGCAAGGGAGGCGCTGGCGGGCTTATTGGTAACGGATATTCGAGTGATAGCTAAGACCGTTCTAGAACAATCCTCGTATTTCAAAGTTCTTTCAACTCTTTTCAAATATTGGTCTCGATATAGACTGTAATTCGTGTTTTTGAAAGCTTGTTTTAAATTGTTTTTAAAACGTTGGTATCAGGGTTAATTAACCAAGGATGTTTGACGAAATCTCCGAGGGTTAATTAATCAAGGGTCTTGAGCAGGAATTGTCGAATGAGAGGTTGTGCCTTTGATTGTACTGTGATGATTATTCTACGCATTGGGTCGAGGACCCGAATAACGTTGTAATGGTTTTCTTGCAAATTGTTTTACACATGTTGGGTCGAGGATCCGAGAATTTTTGAAGTATTTTCTAAAAGTATTCCCATTTGATTTTCCAAAACCCCATGATGGTCTGAGTCAATAATAATGTTTTCAAACTTTCTTATCAAAATACTTTTCCTTTTTATAAAAAGGGATTTTTCTGACTCATTGGGCTCGTTTAAAGTTTCATTGGCGTTATGTTCCGTACAGAGAATATGACTATGTGATTATCTTTCACTCTGTGTATGTGATACTATTCTGTGTGGACTATGGGAATGTGTGGTTTATGTTAAGGCTTCACGACTGTTGAGATTTGTGTTGTTATTATTCGTATATCTTGTATATTATGTACTTGCACTAGCAAAATTCCGGTTGCTAACCCCGAGTTTTCGGGGTGGGTGCTGTTATGCGCTCGAGTTTTGGCGGCTCGGGAGCGATCACGGGATTGGCTTGGAAGGAGATGGAGGACCATGATACTAATCACACCAGAGTCAGAGTCTTTTCTTTTGTCTCATTCTGGTCGGTATTTTCTCTGTCGTTCGAGTATTCACCCTTGCATGGGTGTAGTTTTCATTTATTAAATTGAGTTGTCATTCTTTTTAGTGTTCAAGTTTATTATTGTCATTGCAATATGAATGTCGTTATTTTCTGAATTGGTTAATTGTAATATCCGCAATTTTCGATTTCCGGTAATTTCTTTTTTTTTCGGTCGGAGTCCGTTTTGACGACTTGCTCATGACCGTTTCGTCATTCTGAGAATGATTAATTCTACACTTTTTGACATCCGAGTTCGTTTCGGTGTCGTTTCGTTGAGTTCTGTGCTTTTTAGCGACTTTTCCGTACTTGAGTTCGATTCTTGCGAATCTCATCCGAAACTGTTATTTCGAGTTTCCCGCAAGTCCGTTTATCTTTGTTGGACGTGTTGTGAACTTCGGTTTGGTTATTCGATCACGTATCGTGATTTTCGGGCCTTTGGGCCATTTTCGTAATTTCCCAAAGTTTGGGGTAATTACCTTCCGTTGTCGAATTTCGAGCCTTCGGGTGGTCGGAATCGTGTGTCCTACTAGCTCTTAGATTCGTCTTTGTGAGTACTTCGTAACCGTATCTTCGGTTCGTATTCAGGTTCGGGTTTCGGTGTCGTTTTGTTGAATTCGGGATTTCTAAACGACTTTTCTATGTTTGAGTTCGTCTTTGTTAGATCTCCATTTATTTTTGGTAACTCCAAAAATTATAAATCTTGCAATATTATAGAACATCGAGTTAGCTTTCCAATGGTTCAAGCGGTGAGTCAATCGAGTCCGGACGAGAGAGTTATGGTCGTTTGATTTTGGCGAGCACTTCCAGAGCCTTTCGGCCGATAGGGGGCCGATAGACTCTCTGCCGGCATCCCGTATGGGTATCGGTTGGGCCTATCGGCCGATAGGCCGGCCGATGGGTTCTCATTGTTACACTATAAATGTGTTGTTTTGAGCGAATGACTCATTCCTTCCCCATTTTTTCAACTGCGCGAGAGAGAGAGATATAGAGGGGAGAGTTCTTCATCAGAAGTCGATTTTCATCATTTCTTTTCGGTTGTGAGGCTCGGATAATCAATCTAACGCGTGTTCTACGGATCTTAATACTTGAATCACTCAAGGTAATATCTCTTGAAACCCTACCTTTTTGGATAATTGGGGATTTTGGGGTTTTGTCCGATTCTTTCCGTTTCGTTGATGGATTCATGATGAATATGATTAATCTTGTTGATATCATTAGTTTCCCTACGGATTCATGGTATATTTTCATAGTTTTACGGAATCGAGAGGGTTTGGTTGTGGTCCGCCCTCGTTGTTATTTTTGTGCGAATATACATGAATCGTAGGCGGGTTTCCGGGTGTATTCCATTTCCGTAATCGTTTAGAAGTGGTTGTGATTGTGCTATTCGAATCGTTAGGTTCATTTTCGTCGGTTCCTCGCGGTCGTGCTTGACTCTTCCGTTCCGTTCGTGTCATCGTCTAATTATTCGAGGCAAGTACCTTGCCCATACTTTTCTCGTTTTATGTATATGATGATCGGTGGTCGTCTTAATGTGTTTGTTTGGTTGTTTGAAATGAAGTTTCAAAAGATTTCGGTTTGGCCTCGTTAAAGGCTTTCTTTCAAAACGCGTGTGTTTTGTGAATGGTGTTTTGAGAATTGATTATGATTCGATTATTTTGAACGTTGAAGGATTTTATGAGGATACTCCTCTTGTTTAAAGTTATGGAATCGTGTATTCCGTATTTAAGCTTGTTATTGTATTTTGAAGAGTTTGGTAATGGTGTCGAGTTAATGGCCATCTCTAGTGAGTATTCTTAATGAACTTACATTCTTAGCATGTTAGTATTGCATGAGTAACGTGTGTGTGTGTATGCTCACTACGGGTTAGATCCGACGGGGTCTCGGTAGGGCTCCACGAAGCTGTGGACCGCGAGCTTGCTTTTAACCATGTGGGTTAGATCCGACGGGGTCTCGGCAGGATCCACGAAGCTGTGGTCCGCGGTTAATTGTGGTGCATTTTTACAAATGTGATTCGATATTGGCATTTCCGAAATGAGTGCTTTTGACCGGTTTTCATGATTGCATGCATTGACTAAGTGTGTAAGAGGTAAATTGTTCGTTTGGCCTACTTGGCTAGGATGGCTCTAGAGTATTTTGTGGTTTATGTTTTAAATCCTTTATTTGTGGATTTTGATGTTGGGAGACGAACCTCGTGGTCGTTCTTGTGTACTGTGAGTTGATGAGATTTGGGGCTAAAATCCCAATGGTTTTGTAAAAGTCGTTTTACGGATTTGGGGCTAAAATCCCAACGGTTGGTTAATGTCATTTTTTTTCAGAAAGTAAACCTTTGGGGCGGTGACCCCTTTTGTCTTTTGGTTTTCGAAAAGTAGGATTTGATAATCCTAAATTGTTTTCTATTAAAACTCTCGATGGCATTCTAAACTGTTTTATAAATTACTTCCATTGATTTATGATATTTCGTTTTTGAAATGTTTTCTCAAACCCTTGCCTCGGGAAGTACTTTTCGTTTCGTTTGGATCTTTGAGGATCCTCGGTTATTGTTATTCGTGGAATGTGAATTGTATGGCTCGTATTTGCACTTTGTATTTGCACTAGCAAAACAGTGGAGTTTTGCTAACCCCCGAGTATTCGGGGTGGATGTCTGTTTTGCATTCGGGTTTTGGAGCATAACACGGGGTCGGCATGAAGGATGATGAAAGATGATCGATACTAATCACATGAGGAACCGTACATCGTGTGTTGGTTCGGTTGTACTTTATTTTCATTTCTTTGTATTGTTCCGTTATGCGGGTGTAGTTGTATTTTGTCCCCTGCGTGGGCATGAGTTGTATTTGAGTTGTATGTATTTGTGGAAAGACCAAATCGGTCTCGAGTCATTGTAGCCTCGAAGGCATTGTCGAGATGTTAAATGTCGTTACCAGCCTGGTAGATCCTTGAGGAAAGGTTCTACGGCGTGTAATATCCCTGAGCGGATTGGGGGTGTTACATAAATGGCATCGGAGCTTAGGTTGTGAAAACCTAGGCTGTCGGGTCAGTGGTGTCTATTGAGTTTTGTCTCGTCGGATTTAGTCTGACTGAGTCGTGTCGCGACGCGTCGTTTGAGTTTGTTGGTCGTGATTAGTATCGTGGGGCGATCATCATCTTCGTGCGACCTGTGGAAGTAAGTCTCCCTTCTTTGTGTTGTGCCTCGTGTGACACGAGCTATTTTTATGATTATTTGTTAAGTGGTGGAATTTTTATGTGAATTTTGATTTCACGACATGTATTTAGTCGACTTTCGTATTTGATTTATACGAGGAGTATTGTCGTTTGTGATGTCCTTTTATTGTTGTTTTTGTTCGTTGTCGATGATTTTCGAATCGATTTGCACGTTTTACAAGTTCTATTGTGGAAGCTTTGTGCTTATACGCGTTCGACTTGTTCACTAGCCAGTGCGGGAGAGTATTTTATCAGAGGTTTTGTTCTGAATGTGGTATTTTATCGTTTATTTCCGTTTAAGGACATATATTGTCTTGATTTTAAACGTTTTGGTGCGTGTGCTAGGAGTTGTTTTAGTGAACGTCGGTATGTGTGAGTTTTGGGCATTCTGGCCTATTGGATTTTTGAAAACCTTGAGTATCTTAGAAAAATAAACTTCGAGACATACTTTTCAAATGAGTTATTTTCTTGTGGTACATCCAAGGTGCCACAATATATTTCAAAAATTTTCTACCTCGAGGACCAAAATATTTTGAGATATTTTCAACAATTTTATTTAGACCCGAGGGTCGAATATTTTGAAAGTTTTCACTAAGAGAAAGTGTCTTCATTTTTATCAAATGCGAAATGGTTCTCCAATGTCTCGATAACGATGTTTCACGTTTGTACTTTTTTTTGAAAGATGATACTCAAGATCAATCGGTGTTCTTCTAAATTATTTTCAAAATGAGGTTTTCGTTTTTAAAACCTATCCATTCCCGTTTGAGGGCTGGGTATGTATGTGTGACGTTCGCGTTGTCATTTTGATACTTTCTCCCGAGTATGATCGAATTGGCGGTGTGAACATTGAGTCGCTTTCCACACATTGGTTGTGCTAGCCCCTGTGAGAGGCGGAATGTTGGTATTGAATGTTGTCGCCTCATGGCAATTTCTGCGTTGTCGCGCATGTGCGAGCTGTTAGAGCTTGATTTGGTATGACCGTGTGCATCGGTGATGGTTCCGTTATGCGTCGATTGTTTAATGTCTTGTTACCTTGCTCCCGTTTTTGTGAATTTCGTGGACGAGGTCGGAGGTAATGCCCGTACTATTTTGACTTCTGTGTTTTCTCTTCCCCAGTCTATCGATTCGCTCATGTTCGTTGGTACTTTATGAACTTGTTCGGTATTTCAGTTTCATCGTCCGAACGAGCTGTGATCTTGTTGTAGGCCGATCTGGTTATCGGTGTGATTTTTTTTCGAGTTCGGTTCGATTCTTGTGAACTTTGTTCGGGAGTAACATCCTTTGGTTCTACTAGTCCTTTTATTCGAAGGGATCGGATTTTGAACTTCTGTATTTTCTACTTTGTCGACTCATTTATGTTCGTTGACATTTCTGAGCTTGTCCTGCCCTTGTTTTTGTTTATCGAACGAGTGTGATATCATTTCGGAATAACTTATTTGTCGTTGTGACTTTTCAATCGCTATTCCCTTTCCTGTGGATCTTATGGGAATGCATGTCTTGTAGTTCTCACCAGATCATCCTGGGAGTTATTGTTGAACTTTATTGTTCTTCGTGATTCGAACATGATTCTTCGATTTTTGTTGTCTCGATCGTTTGTTTGTTCGGTTTTTGTTCTCGTTTCGTGATTGTTGAACGTTCAGGCTCCTTCGTAATTCCCTTTAGTTCGGGAAATTAGTTTCGTTTTCAATCTTCCATCCCTTAGGCGATGGGATTCCGTGTTTGTTCAGCGGTTGACTCGCGTTTTGATTGAGGTACCGTTGGGTTGGTCAATCATGTTGATTTTCGTTCGTTGTGTTTTGTGATTATCGGATAATTGACTTGACTATAGTATCCGTTTGATGACGCTTGTCACTTGTCGGTTTTATTATATCCCTAACGGCGACGTTGTGTTGGTCACCGTGGAGCGTGTTTACACGCCGTATATTCCTTTGCGTTGTTTGTAACATTTCGCCGTTGGGCATTAGTTACGCATTCTTGTGTGTCTCGTTGAGTTTTTCCTGGCGGAATATTTCTTCTCCCTACTTGTTTTAAGTTTCGGGACGAAACTTCTTTTAAGGAGGGTAGAATGTAATATCCGCAATTTTCGATTTTCGGTAATTTCTTTTTTTTCGGTCGGAGTCCGTTTTGACGACTTGCTCATGACCGTTTCGTCATTCTGAGAATGATTAATTCTACACTTTTTGACATCCGAGTTCGTTTCGGTGTCGTTTCGTTGAGTTCTGTGCTTTTTAGCGACTTTTCCGCACTTGAGTTCGATTCTTGCGAATCTCATCCGAAACTGTTGTTTCGAGTTTCCCGCAAGTCCGTTTATCTTTGTTGGACGTGTTGTGAACTTCGGTTTGGTTATTCGATCACGTATCGTGATTTTCGGGCCTTTGGGCCATTTTCGTAATTTCCCAAAGTTTGGGGTAATTACCTTCCGTTGTCGAATTTCGAGCCTTCGGGTGGTCGGAATCGTGTGTCCTACTAGCTCTTAGATTCGTCTTTGTGAGTACTTCGTAACCGTATCTTCGGTTCGTATTCAGGTTCGGGTTTCGGTGTCGTTTTGTTGAATTCCGGATTTCTAAACGACTTTTCTAAGTATGAGTTCGTCTTTGTTAGATCACCATTAATTTTTGGTAACTCCAAAAATTATAAATCTTGCAATATTATAGAACATCAAGTTAGCTTTCCAATGGTTCAAGCGGTGAGTCAATCTGAGTCCTGGACGAGAGAGTTATGGTCGTTTCGATTTTGGCGAGCACTTCCGGGAGCCTTTCGGCCGATAGGGGGGCCGATAGACTCTCTGCCGGCATCCCGTATGGGTATCGGTTGGGCCTATCGGCCGATAGGCCGGCCGATAGGTTCTGGCGTGTTACACTATAAATGTGTTGTTTTGAGCGAACGACTCATTCCTTCCCCATTTTTTCACTGCTGCGCGAGAGAGAGAGATATAGAGGAGAGTTCTTCATCCGGGTCGATTTTCATCATTTCTTTTCGGTTGTGAGGCTCGGATAATCAATCTAACGCGTGTTCTACGGATCTTAATACTTGAATCACTCAAGGTAATATCTCTTGAAACCCTACCTTTTTGGATAATTGGGGATTTTGGGGTTTTGTCCGATTCTTTCCGTTTCGTTGATGGATTCATGATGAATATGATTAATCTTGTTGATATCATTAGTTTCCCTACGGATTCATGGTATATTTTCATAGTTTTACGGAATCGAGAGGGTTTGGTTGTGGTCCGCCCTCGTTGTTATTTTTGTGCGAATATACATGAATCGTAGGCGGGTTTCCGGGTGTATTCCATTTCCGTAATCGTTTAGAAGTGGTTGTGATTGTGCTATTCGAATCGTTAGGTTCATTTTCGTCGGTTCCTCGCGGTCGTGCTTGACTCTTCCGTTCCGTTCGTGTCATCGTCTAATTATTCGAGGCAAGTACCTTGCCCATACTTTTCTCGTTTTATGTATATGATGATCGGTGGTCGTCTTAATGTGTTTGTTTGGTTGTTTGAAATGAAGTTTCAAAAGATTTCGGTTTGGCCTCGTTAAAGGCTTTCTTTCAAAACGCGTGTGTTTTGTGAATGGTGTTTTGAGAATTGATTATGATTCGATTATTTTGAACGTTGAAGGATTTTATGAGGATACTCCTCTTGTTTAAAGTTATGGAATCGTGTATTCCGTATTTAAGCTTGTTATTGTATTTTGAAGAGTTTGGTAATGGTGTCGAGTTAATGGCCATCTCTAGTGAGTATTCTTAATGAACTTACATTCTTAGCATGTTAGTATTGCATGAGTAACGTGTGTGTGTGTATGCTCACTACGGGTTAGATCCGACGGTCTCGGTAGGGCTCCACGAAGCCGTGGACCGCGAGCTTGCTTTTAACCACTTGTGGGTTAGATCCGACGGGGTCTCGCGGGGATCCACGAAGCCGTGGTCCGCGGTTAATTGTGGTGCATTTTTACAAATGTGATTCGATATTGGCATTTAGGAAATGAGTGCTTTTGAACGGTTTTCATGATTGCATGCATTGACTAAGTGTGTAAGAGGTAAATTGTTCGTTTGGCCTACTTGGCTAGGATGGCTCTAGAGTATTTTGTGGTTTATGTTTTAAATCCTTTATTTGTGGATTTTGATGTTGGGAGACGAACCTCGTGGTCGTTCTTGTGTCTTGTGAGTTGATGAGATTTGGGGCTAAAATCCCAATGGTTTTGTAAAAGTCGTTTTACGGATTTGGGGCTAAAATCCCAACGGTTGGTTAATGTCATTTTTTAGAAAGTAAACCTTTGGGGCGGTGACCCCTTTTGTCTTTTGGTTTTCGAAAAGTAGGATTTGATAATCCTAAATTGTTTTCTATTAAAACTCTCGATGGCATTCTAAACTGTTTTATCAATTACTTCCATGGATTTATGATATTGCGTATTTGTAATGATTTATCAAACACTTGACTCGGGAAGTACTGTTCGTTTCGTTCGGATCTTTGAGGATCCTCGGTTATTGATATACGGGGAATGTGAAATGTATGGAACGTATTTGAACTTTGTATTTGCACTAGCACAACAGTGGAGTTTTGCTAACCCCCGAGTATACGGGGTGGATGTCTGTTTGCATTCAGGTTTTGGAGCATAACACAGGGTCGGCATGAAGGATGATGAAAGATGATCGATACTAATCACATGAGGAACCGTACATCGTGTGTTGGTTCAGTTGTACTTTATTTTCCGCTGCTGTATTGTTCCCGTTGTACGGGTGTAGTTGTATTTTGTCCCCTGCGTGGTCATGAGTTGTATTTGAGTTGTATGTATTTGTGGAAAGACCAAATCGGTCTACTGAGTCATTGTAGCCTCGAAGGCATTGTCGAGATGTTAAATGTCGTTACCAGCCTGGTAGATCCTTGAGGAAAGGTTCTACGGCGTGTAATATCCCTGAGCGGATTGGGGGTGTTACATTAATGACCTTGTCGGTCTGCTTTGCATTTAATTTTGACCCCGGTCGGTCAATCATTGAGTAGTCTTTTGGAGCTTAGCCTGGTAGATCCTTGTGATAAGGGTCTACGGCGTGTGACATTCCCGGTCGTATTCTGGGGGTGTTACATTTATGGTATCAGAGCTTAGGTTTGCGAAAAACCTAGGCCGTTGGGTCAAGTCCATGTCTTGTGTAAGTCGCGCGCATCAGAGTTGTGATTAGTATCGTGGTCCCGACATCATCTTCCGGCAATCTGTGATGGCAAGCCTCCCGACCGTAAGTCCCCTTATATACATATTTGATTATATTGTGCTAACGTGTTTAATGTGAACTAAGGATTGGAACTTGTTGGTGATATTATTGTTTTAAGATATAACATGCGTATGCGGTCCGAGCAAAAATGGTTATGTAATATGCTTCGGAAGTCGAGCATATTTATCTGTTTCTGCACTTTATGAGAATAAATTTATGAGTGTTAATTTTATCCGCCGCGTGAGTATTTTGAAATAGCTTTTGGTATCTTGTAAGCCGAGTTTTGATATTTTGTTCTTGCACGTTTTGATAGTATTCTTATGACGGTATTTGATATTTTTATAAATGACTTAGTGAGTATTCGAGAATATTACCAACATCGGCCTTTTTGGCAATTTGAACAATTTTTTTTAAAAAATGATTTTTAGCTTCAGTGGGTTCCCAGACGGCCCACGACATTATAGTATCACGAATATTTTATAGTGGTGCTTTGAAATTTTCTAACATTGTGAAAAACCATGATTTAATGTCGTCATGTTAAATGGTCACGTATCTCGGTGGCAAAAAAAAATTCTTTCGAATAAACATTTTGGAAGAAGAGGAAAGATTTTCAAAATTGTGGTATTTGGGACTCAACACTTTTGAAATATTTCAAATTAGTTACAATTCAATTTCCGATTTATCTTTTATACATCACTCGAAAAAAATTTTTATATTCGTTATATAAACTTCCTCTTAGAAATAAAAGACGGTATTTATGAGTCTTGGGCGCAACGTGACTAGCCCTCTTTTCCAAAAATTTATTTTCATTAAGTGCATACATATAATGATCGTCATCGTCGGAGGACTCGAAATTGACTTCATAAAACTTAACGCTTTACGTTATTCTATAGATGTTAACTAAACCTTATGTTGATAATTGTGGTATACTTGTAACCGATTATTATTGATAACGCCGAACGGTACTATATCCGTATTAGTATGTCGGGCCTTGGCGGACGTAAGTGTGATGACGGAAGTGGAAGCGACAAGGTGGTTCGTCGACAACTATTCTTGCTACAGTGAAGGAGTATCAAGATCAAACGATATCCTATGAAATGTCCTTAATGGTCGAGCCCACGAGCGAAACGAAGAGACCGAGGACATCTGGGAAATTTTTGGGCGGTGAAGAGTCTAAGGCTCCCAAACCCCCACGTCGTTCGAACGCATCGTCTTCGCGATCGGGAGTGAGCGCTGGGGATCCCAAGCCAACATCGGTGATTCTCGGTAAGAAGAGAAGGTGCTTCAACTGCAATCGTCAGGGACATGATCGTGCAAATTGTCCCTTTCCACTCTTGACTTGTTACCGGTGTGGGTGTGAAGGTCATCGGGAGAAACATTGTGAGACAGTTTCCGAATTGGCAAAGAATGCCGCCCTAAGAGAACGCAGAACTAGGGACCGGGAAGTGTCCCGAAATCCTATGTTTCCTTCTGAAGATCCTAGCATGGGAGAATGAAGATTTTGTACTATGTCTTAATCGTTGCTGTTTCAAACAATCGTGACTTCGATCGTATTTCGTTTCATTGCTTTACGTTTCCAACTCTTGTTGTTCTAAGTTTCGGGATCATAATGTCCTCTTAGTATGGGGGAATGTATTACCCGTACTCTTCTTAGTATTTTCGGTATGGGACGACTTTCGTTGTTGGTAGTTCATCTGCGCACCTTTCGACCATTTTAAACTGCCTTGTACTTGCTAGGTCAGTTCATCGTATTTCTGGAACCGTGCACTCGCGCTTTGCTCGTGATGATTTGGGGGTGAGCAAGTAGTTATTTCCTTGATTGTTCCGCCGCTCTCTATTTTAAGTTTCGGGACGAAACTTATTTTAAGGGGGGTAGAATGTAATATCCGAGATTTTTATTTTGATTTATTCGAATTTTTCTTTTTCTTAGACCGGAAATTTCTCGGTTTAGAGCGTCGGTATTATTTTTCTCGACAATCGATTTTGTGTTTATGGCCATAGGTGGTGATTTGTTGTATGTTAATTTCATTTCGGATCGATGTTGTTGTCCGCGAGCGTTTCGTCGTGTTCGTTCCGTGCGTTTTTAGGAATCGAGTCATCAGGCCACTACAGTCGGGCGCTGGCCGTACGGTTGCGGGAGGAACCGGCACGGATGCTGGGCACTGCCGACGATTCTGGCGAGGACCGGCCTAGCGTACGCTTCTGGCCGACAGCTGCGCGCGCTAAACCGCAGAGTAAGCGCACGCCACCGCCGGAGGTAACGCACGCTAATCGTCCCAGTGCGCCTAGGGTAGGGTCTGGACTTCGCCGGACCCAGGGCGCACGCCACAACCGGACAAACAAGGCGCTAACTCGGCAAAGAAGCGCACGCTCTACTCGGCCGGGCGACGCTACTGGCCGGACAGATTAGTCGAGAGGTGCTGGACGGGCCGATTGCGCACGCTGCTGCCGATGACTTGCGCACGCTATCGGCCAGGGCCGGCCGATAGCGCACGCTACCCGGACAACCTAACGCACGCTAGTCAGTTGCCAGTATATATTTGACCGAGCAGCCCTGTTTCAACACATTTTTTTCATTTCATCCTTTTCCTTCCGCGGCCAGAGGTTATGAGAGCGATAAGGCATGTTGTTGATCAACAAATTCACGAAGATCCTGAGTCCATATCATTGATAGATCAATCCATAACATCCTTCAATCGACCGAATCAAGGTTAGTTTTTCCTAAAATCCAAACTTTGGGAAATTTGGGGATCTTGGTAGATTTCGTCCGTTTGAGCCTTATGAACTTAAATTCATGGATAATTGTAGATTAAGTTGTATTCTATCATTTTCATCATCTTTCCACGGTTTTACCATTTCCGATTAAATCGATTATATGAACTTCCGTTTGACGCCTTCAAAGTGTCCGGGGAAATGCCGCATAGAGGAATTTGGTCGTTTTGTGATGTTTTTCCTCGTATGATTGATTGTTTATTCGATGATAGGATATTAGGGACGATTTCCCTACAAAAATCTGGTGTTGAGCCCTTCCGATCGTTGTTTTCGTTGGAGTTCCGGATTTTGCCAACCGACCGTACTTTCAGAGTATCCGCGAGAGATTACCAAGGCAAATACCTTGATATACGAATTGTAACTGCGTGAAATCATCGTTGTCGAAGTGCATGTATTTATACGGATATGTATATATATATATATATATATGTGTGTGTGTGTATATATATATATATATGTATATATATAGATTTATATATATTTATATGTTAAATATATGTATGTATATACGTATATTGATATATATGCCTATGTCGGTGAACGACGAGTGGTGAATGCTAACACTAGTTGGCGTACTCAACTTGGATTGATGGATGAACTATAGTTATTCATATAATATAGTAAGGTTATATGTATATATACATATATATATATATATATCTATATATCTATATATATATATATATTCGGTTGAGTCGCAATACAAGGATATATGTGTAGCGTTGGTTGGTTGTGCCGAAGGCTTATTGTGTTGGATCTTGATTGATAATGTACGTGTTATTGTTTATTGGGTGGTTATGGGTATCGGATAAATTGTGTGAATTGGTGTATTGATTTGATAATTGTTGAATTGATTGATTGTGTACTTGATGTTTGTAATAATGTGAATACTTGTTGTGAGAGACGTCGTATCCGGGAACCTCTGAGGGCGGGGTGTGTACTCCGGCCTGGTGTACGCTGCAATGTGCGGCTCCATATGTTTGGTGAACACCGGTGTTACCTAATGCGCGTGCAAGGGGCGGCTCTGTCAGGAGTGATCGCCGGCGCGGTGACATGTTCAAGGGGCGGCCAACATAGTGGAGTGAACGCCGGTGCACAGGTGTGAAAGGGAGGCGCCTGGCAGGCTTATTGGTAACGGATATTCGAGTGATAGCTAAGACCCCGTTACCGAACAATCCTCGTATTTCAAAGTTCTTTCAACTCTTTTCAAATATTGGTCTCGATATAGACTGTGATTCGTGTTTTTGAAAGCTTGTTTCAAATTGTTTTTAAAACGTTGGTATCAGGGTTAATTAACCAAGGATGTTTGACGAAATCTCCGAGGGTTAATTAATCAAGGGTATTGAGCAGGAATTGTCGAATGAGAGGTTGTGCCTTTGATTGTACTGTGATGATTATTCTGCGCATTGGGTCGAGGACCCGAATAACGTTGTAATGGTTTTCTTGCAAATTGTTTTACACATGTTGGGTCGAGGATCCGAGAATTTTTGAAGTATTTTCTAAAAGTATTCCCATTTGATTTTCCAAAACCCCATGATGGTCTGAGTCAATAATAATGTTTTCAAACTTTCTTATCAAAATACTTTTCCTTTTTATAAAAAGGGATTTTTCTGACTCATTGGGCTCGTTTAAAGTTTCATTGGCGTTATGTTCCGTACAGAGAATATGACTATGTGATTATCTTTCACTCTGTGTATGTGATACTATTCTGTGTGGACTATGGGAATGTGTGGTTTATGTTAAGGCTTCACGACTGTTGAGATTTGTGTTGTTATTATTCGTATATCTTGTATATTATGTACTTGCACTAGCAAAATTCCAGTTTGCTAACCCCCGAGTTTTCGGGGGGTGGGTGCCTGTTATGCGCTCAGGTTTTGGCAGCTCGGGAGCAGTCACAGGATTGGCTTGGAAGGAGATGGAGGACCATGATACTAATCACACCAGAGTCAGAGTCTTTTCTTTTGTCTCATTCTGGTCGGTATTTTCTCTGTCGTTCGAGTATTCACCCTTGCATGGGTGTAGTTTTCATTTATTAAATTGAGTTGTCATTCTTTTTAGTGTTCAAGTTTATTATTGTCATTGTAATATGAATGTCGTTATTTTCTGAATTGGTTAATGACCTTGTCGGTCTGCTTTGCATTTAATTTTGACCCCGGTCGGTCAATCATTGAGTAGTCTTTTGGAGCTTAGCCTGGTAGATCCTTGTGATAAGGGTCTATGGCGTGTGACATTCCCGGTCGTATTCTGGGGGTGTTACAATCCAATACCGAGCTGCTGCATCGCCGCGCTCGAGTCCTTTTTTGGCCGAATTATTGAGCCCAGTAGCCCTATTCGGGCGTTTCTCAACTCTCCATTTTTTTTTCTACTCAATGATTCATTTGTTCATTAATTTGTACACTTATGGATCTTACATGTTTATGTTTTACGTGTATATAGGAAAATACGTCGCTCATGATGATGTGCACGCTATGGAGAAAAAGCCATATTTATCCCGTTCAAGGATCAAAGTAAATATAGAACGGAGTACCCACGAAAATATGTTGCTCATATGGAGAGAATCTCCCGTTCAAGGATCAAAGCATATATGAAACCAAGTACCCGTAAGACTTTATTAAAGTTCTCGTTTTTCAATTCCTCTCTTGTGGGATTTTTTTTTTTTTGGGGGAATTGGGTATTTGGGTTCTTTATCTCCCACGCTACTTTGCGGTGGATGAGACAATGAGAGGTGGTATCACTCTCGGATGTCGAAGTAAACTGTGTGACGGTCCTGGGGGAGTCACGGATAATTGTTGAAAGTCGATAGTTGTGGTTGTTGCATACACCACGTTTTGGGTGCGATTTGATGTCGCCGTTTTGTCGATTTCAAACCAACAATTAAATAAAACGAACATTGTCGGTAACGGTAAAGTTATGACTCGTTCATGATTAGTCACGGATTTGTGACATACAAATGGGACAAACATCGATTGCGACGGATATGTCGTGGTTAAAATCGATTTGTGACGAAATTGTCACGTTGAATTGAGCGACCACCACGTTGGTCTTGACCCAATCACATACTTGGAAAACTCCATCTTTCAGCTTATTAAAAATAAAATATTGCTTGTAGGTGTAGACATGTATCGTCTCCTTGCAATATGATATATGGAAGAATGTACGAGTAATTCTCATGAATTTTAACATGTAAGGCAATGGCATATTGCGGTAAATACATGAATTCGTTGACCTCGATTATAGTTCGTATGACTATAGGTCCGAATACTTTTCCGAGTATTTGTAAAGGCATGTGCCTTATACATTTGACTATGTTTAGTCGATCTTATTGGATGGTCAAGACGAGTTGGTTATGGTATATTCATTATGTCTCATGGTTCAAAATGCTTAATATTGATGCACCGCGTTGCATCCATATAACATGGCTATTATGACATATACTTGCAAATTGAGAATTAAAATATTTGGTTGATTTGATGAACTTTGGTGGATTTTGTCTACACTTTTGATCATGAGTAGGCGCATCCTCCTTGGTATTTGTTTATGCTTTGAAAGTTCAAACGGAATCAGTGGTTTTTAAACAGCCTTAGCTGTACCGACATTCCTACTTTCTCTGCAAGTCTACCAAGTTGGAGTTACCGAAAGGATCATTAGTCGAGATAAGAAATCGAACACCCTGCTGCGTTTAAACGCACATATGGCTGTCATTGCCATGTTTTTGCATCAACACTTATGCCATTGGATATGGTCTCAACCTTGTTTTCTCACTAAACTTGGGAAAAACTAAACAGCCAATTAAAACATGCACTGTGATCTGAGTTTAATGATCCTTGTGGTGCACAATATATGGATATAAAGATACGTAAGTCTAGTTTCCAGAACATCTGACCGTTCGTCCATAGCCTTCCTAACAAGGGAGTTATCGCTGTTTTAGTGAACAAAGGTCAAGCTGCGCGGAATTTTTTTTTCCAGCGATTGTGCTAACTTTTGTCCCAACCAACTTGGTTCCCATCTTAAATTTGCAAGTGGTCTTATGACACATATTTTTCAACCTCTTTTTGGCCGAATTTGCCATAGATGATGCAGTTTTTGGTATGCGTTATACGCTAAACTATCATCTTTCAAATGTTGAAAAACAGTTTTCTTGGGGAAGCCCAAAATACGCACCCTTATAAGAAGGTCGAGCGTGTGCATGGTAGTGTTACACCATGCTTGTGTCGTAATTTTGCCCTTTATGCATATAACCTTGCCATGTTATGCACTCAATATGATAGATCATTTTGATCATATCAAACATAAAATCTCTATGTTGTTAGAGTATTCGCTATGCTCATGATTATAAAATTTTGCAAGCGAAATTGAGTGCGTATTAAGCTATTTTCAAGGAACATGATATTTTTGGATTTCGGTTTATAAATCCATTGTGACTATGATGAGTAGGTCATCACAATCAATGAGCGGTATGATGCTCAAGTTGTTGAATGCCGAATGGCGTTTTCTAGTCACATATGTTCCGTAACAATTGAACCATGTTATGACTCGATGATATATATACCTGTAATATCCGAGATTTTTATTTTGATTTATTCGAATTTTTCTTTTTCTTAGACCGGAAATTTCTCGGTTTCCGAGCGTCGGTATTATTTTTCTCGACAATCGATTTTGTGTTTATGGCCATAGGTGGTGATTTGTTGTATGTTAATTTCATTTCGGATCGGTGTTGTTGTCCGCGAGCGTTTCGTCGTGTTCGTTCCGTGCGTTTTTAGGAATCGAGTCGTCGGGCCACGGCAATGGGCGCCGGACGGTTATGGAGGAACCGCACGGATGTTGGGCATCACGGACGATTCTGGCGAGGGACCGCCTAGCGTGCGCTTCTGGCCGGACAGTGCGCGCGCTAAACCGCAGGAGTAGCGCACGCCACTGCCGGGAGGTAACGCACGCTAATCGGCCCGGCGATCTAGGCGGTAGGGTCTGGACTTCGCCGGACCAGGTAGCGACGCTTCAATAGGACAGTGCCGCGCTAACTCGGCAAGCTAACGCACGCTATCGGGCTCGGCCGCGACGCTACTGGCCGGATGATTAGTCCGAGAGGTCTGGCGGCCGATTGCGCACGCCGCCGCCGATGACTTGCGCACGCTTATCGCCGGGGCGGCCGATAAGCGCACGCTACCCGACAACCTAGCGCCGCTAGTCAGTTGCCAGTATATATTTGACCGAGCAGCCCTGTTTCAACACATTTTTTCATTTCATTCTCTTCCTTCCGCGGCCAGAGGTTATGAGAGCGATAAGGCATGTTGTTGAACAACAAAACCACGAAGATCCTGAGTCCATATCATTGATCGATCAATCCATAACATCCTTCAATCGACCGAATCAAGGTTAGTTTTTCCTAAAATCCAAACTTTGGGAAATTTGGGGATCTTGGTAGATTTCGTCCGTTTGAGCCTTATGAACTTAAATTACTGGTGGATAATTGTAGATTAAGTTGTATTCTATCATTTTCATCATCTTTCCACGGTTTTACCATTTCCGATTAAATCGATTATATGAACTTCCGTTTGACGCCTTCAAAGTGTCCGGGGAAATGCCGCAGAGAGGAATTTGGTCGTTTTGTGATGTTTTTCCTCGTATGATTGATTGTTTATTCGATGATAGGATACTCGGGACGATTTCCCTACAAAAATCTGGTGTTGAGCCCTTCCGATCGTTGTTTTCGTTGGAGTTCCGGATTTTGCCAACCGACCGTACTTTCGGAGTATCCGCGAGAGATTACCAAGGCAAGTACCTTGATATACGAATTGTAACTGCGTGAAATCATCGTTGTCGAAGTGTATGAATTTATACGGATATGTATATATATATATATATGTGTGTATATATATATATGTGTATATATATATATAGATTTATATATATTTATATGTTAAATATATGTATGTATATACGTATATTGATATATATGCCTATGTCGGTGAACGACGAGTGGTGAATGCTAACACTAGTTGGCGTACTCAACTTGGATTGATGGATGAACTATAGTTATTCATATAATATAGTAAGGTTATATATATATATATATATATATATATTCGGTTGAGTCGCGATACAAGGATATATGTATAGCGTTGGTTGGTTGTGCCGAAGGATTATTGTGTTGGATCTTGATTGATAATGTACGTGTTATTGTTTATTATGTGGCTATGGACTGTCGGATAAATTGTGTGAATTGGTGTATTGATTTGATAATTGTTGAATTGATTGATTGTGTACTTGATGTTTGTAATAATGTGAATACTTGTTGTGAGAGACGTCGTATCCGGGAACCTCTGAGGGCGGGGTGTGTACTCCGGCCTGGTGTACGCTGCAATGTGCGGCTCTATATGTTTGGTGAACACCGGTGTTACCTAATGCGCGTGCAAGGGGCGGCTCTGTCAGGAGTGATCGCCGGCGCGGTGACATGTTCAAGGGGCGGCCAACATAGTGGAGTGAACGCCGGTGCACAGGTGTGCAAGGGAGGCGCCTGGCAGGCTTATTGGTAACGGATACTCGAGTGATAGCTACGACCCCGTTACCGAACAATCCTCGTATTTCAAAGTTCTTTCAACTCTTTTAAAATACTGGTCTCGATATAGACTGTGATTCGTGTTCTTGAAAGCTTGTTTCAAATTGTTTTTAAGACGTTGGTATCAGGGTTAATTAACCAAGGATGTTTGACGAAATCTCCGAGGGTTAATTAATCAAGGGTCTTGAGCAGGAATTGTCGAATGAGAGGCTGCGCCTGTGATTGTCTTGTGATGATTATTCGTGCATTGGGTCGAGGACCCCGAATAACGTTGTAATGGTTTTCTTGTAAATTGTTTTCCACATGCTGGGTCGAGGATCCGAGAGTTTTTGAAGTATTTTCTAAAAGTATTCCCGTTTGATTTTCAAAATCCCATGATGGCATGAGTCAATAATGATGTTTTCAAACTTTCTTATCAAAATACTTTTCCTTGTATAAAAAGGGATTTTTCTGACTCATTGGGCTCGTTTAAAGTTTCATTGGCGTTATGTTCCGTACAGAGAATATGACTATGTGATTATCTTTCACCTTGTGTATGTGATACTATTCTGTGGACTATGGGAATGTGTGGTTTATGTTAAGGCTTCACATTGTTGAGATTTGTGTTGTTATTATTCGTATATCTTGTATATTATGTACTTGCACTAGCAAAATTCCGGTTGCTAACCCCGAGTTTTCGGGGTGGGTGCATTATGCGCTCGTGTTTTGGCGGCTCGGGAGCAGCCACATGATTGGCTTGGAAGGAGATGGAGGACAATGATACTAATCACACCGAGTCGAGTCTTTTCTTTTGTCTCATTCTCGTCTGTATTTTCTGTCGTTCGAGTATTCACCCTTGCATGGGTGTAGTTTTCATTTATTAAATTGAGTTGTCATTCTTTTCGGTGTTCAAGTTTATTATTGTCATTGTAATGTGAATGTCGTTATTTTCTGAATTGGTTAATGACCTTGTCGGTCTGCTTTGCATTTAATTTTGACCCGGTCGGTCAACCATTGAGTAGTCTTTTGGAGCTTAGCCTGGTAGATCCTTGTGATAAGGGTCTACGGCGTGTGACATTCCCGGTCGTATTCTGGGGGTGCTACAATACCAAAGTGTATCACTCATAGCATCTCATTGTGATTTGTGAGAAATAAAATCTTATGCATCACTTGTATTGGATATGTGAAAAGGAAGAATATTCATGAGTCAATATGGTCCGGCTTGCATCGGTTTTTGTAACCAGAAGATGTATTGGGACATTGACACATTTAGGCTTTAATAGTCCGGAGTTTGGACAGTTTGATGATCCATATACCACGGTATTGTCATGGACATCATTGAACAAAGAAACTAGTTGGATCAAAGACACCAAAGTACATTGGTGGAGTCGTGAGCAGGGCTCATGATCGATGATGATATTTATGTCATCCGCGTCTTGCTTTCATAAGCATGTGTGACGCCAAAGACCCCCTGATGATCCTTCTTAGCCATGTTCATTTATTTAAGCCTATTCTTTGGCACGATTAGGAGATGACACCCTCCTATGCTAAGGAGAATAATGTAGCGACTCGCATAAGCATGGTGCTGAGTCCTCCCTTTTCACCGAGTCCTTATACATACATGATCATAAGTATTAGCCTGGGTGGCTTATGATGCTATGATGGTGTTCACAAATGGTCGTACTCAAGTAATAACATTTATATGTTATGTGGTTCCTTTGACAATGATTGATAAGTTGATGAAACCTGAGTTATGGTTGTCCAACTTGCGGACCAGTCATTGTAAAGGTCGGTTCACCCACTTTTTAGACCAAGTCTTAAAGTGAAATTTTAACGAGTACTTCCTAACATCCAAGGCTACCTTCTCACAAATTTTGATGCCATTTGGAGACTTGGAAGGAGGTGAACCACTTAAATGAAGTTTTCACATACCACCAGCCGTCCTATCAACTAGTTCGATGTCATTTCGACCGATTTTTGACCACAAGGTTGATGGTTTTGGAATCCTAAACACCCGTTTATACATGCTCACGAAAATTTTGAGGTGTTTGGGGCTGGTGAAGGGAGTGAACTCTTCAAGAAAGCACTAGAGGTTCGATAAAACCAACGGCCTATCATCGGTTCAATCGTTTCTTCATGTTCGATCCCGGTGGTGCATGGTGGCGGTTTTGTTGAATTCTTAAGACCAGTAGCTACGGCTATGTAGCATAGGTCAACATGTCATATTCACCTATACCTATCATCATTCAAATGCTTAGTTACGAGTGTAACAGTATGCATTTTGTTAACTGGATATTGTTAACAATGAAAACCTTTATCGTCCACATGTTCATGTGCCAAAGTGCGTCACCACAACGCATTATGACGGGTTATAAATGATGAATATGACATGCGCTTTCACTCACAGTCCACTTAAAATGTACCTTGGCAGACGATCTCGTAAGTCACTTTGATGAGCCAGTCTTCCCGTCGTTAGGGGGAGATGCGAACGATCATGTTCGAGTAGAACGACTTGGAATTGTCGTAGTTTGTCCCTACTGTGCCTCACCAAGTTCCCTAAAGTGACGAGATTAAATACATGCTGCAAACATGTCTGCAAGGATTGTGTCCGGTCATGGACGTTCGTCACCTATAAATAGTGATATGGTAACACCACAAATTGTGGTAGATGGTGTTACTAGGCCGTGGATCTCATAGAGTATTGGGATGCCACTTGGTTCGATAAATACTCTCGCTAAGAATGTATGCGAGCTTGGTACATGAAACTTGATCATATGATCAAATGAACTCATCCGTCTCATGTGATTCTGGATTATAGTCATTATTGGGGGACGCCTCAATGAATGCCAATCCATAAAGAGTACTCTATGAATAAAGCCGGTTCATGAGGACGTGGAATGTGAGTTTAATCGAACCATACTTCGTTGAAAATCTACAACGTTGTAGCCTTGACCTAAAATGGAAACATATGCGACTCTAGTATAAACAAAGTGATAGCCCTTTGTTGAAGTGGTACTGACACTCCAAAGATAAGATCTATCCGTAAACTTTGTTAAAGCGAGTGAGAGAAGGAGTTAAACTCACCTCATGGCGCGAGGTTTCTCATGAACGCATCGAGTCGACTACGATGACACGAAACTTAGTTGTGCTATCGTAATGGATGTTATAGCATCCACTATCTTTTCAGCTAGATAGTTTCCCAAAAGCGACGAGCGACTTATGGTTAAATCTTATCTTAGTGGGGAACTAAGTTAAGTGATTAAAGGATCTCGTGGTGGATCAGACTCAAATCAAGTGGCTCCTGACCACGGAGCGCGTCGACAAGTGATTGTCGGGAACGCATACTAAGTATATACTTGATTTGGAAGAGATATGAAGCTTTTGCGTGTAAAACTAAGGGTTTATAGTGATGTACTCTTATGAGACTAAGAGATTCCGCTAAATCCAAAGTTAAGAATGAAAGGATCTTGGGACACTTGATGATGCGTATTCATCAATCGGTTTAAGGCAATCTAAGGGACGGTTTCCCTAAGAGACGATAAAGTAATGCCTATATGATTCCCAATGACTAGTCGAAGTCATCATAAGACTTGGCTCACTTAAGTGATGATGCAGTCTTAAGAGAAAAGTACGGTATTATGTACTCATGTTTGACTCGATGTACTCATTCGTAATAATCCGGTAAAGCCACTGTGATGATGGCCTAGGATGCGCTTACGCAATGTCTGTGATTGACAAGAAGCTTGAAGCTCGCTCTATCTCGATAAAAAGGACACTTGAAAACTGATACCCGAATCTGCCCAGAATGTGTTGGTCTATCTCCCATATGACCTACAGGGCAGCTCACTTGATGGAAAATGGTGAAATTGGTGCTATTGGAAAGGTTTGTGTCTACTTTCCAAGGAAACCAACCATTTGATCACATCCATCATGTTGAGTGACATATGGCTATTGTTGCAAAGTAGGACAGGATATGTCCGGTAATTTGCTGAGTCAACTTCGATAGAGCTTTGTGATCTGCTCAGGTCGATCTAGGTTACGTACTGTATGTGAATGAAAAGCTATGAGTGTCTAGTTTTCATAAGTTCTTACAGTTTCGTTGATACCTATTGAATCGAAGAAGTAATGACTGATTTAGTGCATGGAGGTCAAGACTTTGGAAAACTTGATAAGTCTTTAGCGACTCTGCACTTTGGATGTGTCGCGCTCTTTTTGTCCTTAGACCAAGGTTTGTTTTTTCCCATTGGGTTTTCACTTGGTAAGGTTTTTAACGAGGCGACCTATGAGAACATCCATACAAATGATGCGTTGTACTTGCTCAACTTAAACCAAGAGGTATTTTTCCCACTGGGTTTTTCCTTGGTATAGTTGTGAGGGCAACTTGGCATCCGACTCCTATGATTTGAGGTACTCATCAGGGGGAGTCATTATGTATACATCAGGGGGAGTATACATGACATGTTATGTTGGTGCGTTGCAATCTTTTCTTCATCAAGCCTTTGTTTTTCCCATGGGGTTTTATTTTGGCTTGGAATAGGTTTTTACGAAGGCAACATCTTCTGCACCATTGTTGTATTAGTGCTCGACACAGGGGGAGTGTTCCGGGAATTATTATTCCCGTGATGTGTCTTACCTAATACTGATTGTAGATACATAGATGGAAGGTTCCAGATCCTTCTAGAGGTAGTAGGATCCTATTAGATGTCTTACCTTATCTAGGAATCCTATGTATGGAAGGACTCTCATTGTAATGCCTATATAAAGGCCCCTCTATCATTGTTATGAATACAATTGATTTGCTGTCTTTTACTTTCTCCTCAAACAGTGTTTTATTTTACTGAGTTTTTATTTACTTTCCGATGCGAGTTTCAAGTCTCTCACGAATCGACCGATATTTATATTTTTAATTTTCTTTTAGACAAGCACTACTACTATTTTGTTTTACAATGTTATAGGTGTCGTAAATAAGTCATGTATTAGTGAATAATTAATATGCCCCTGAACCCCTATATGTATGTGTACTTTTAAATAGAGGCTTATGACATTTATATTGATATACACAATTTCATTGGTGTCTCTCGTCTTCTCTCATATTTTTCTCTTTCTCTCAATATTTGTAACACGTTATCAGCACGATACTCTACCAGTAAATTTTTTATTTCTCTCCGATTTTCGAAATTCACAAAAAAAACACAAGCAAAATGTTTGCACCGCAAGACTGCGCTAAAATCGAGATTCTCGCTTTGTTAACTGTCGGATCAGCATGAAATTTTTACAATTCCTTTCTGACAAACATATCTACACCTTCAAATGTGGAGATCGGATTCTAAAACATATTGCATACATAACAAAAGGGTCCGAACAGAAATAGTCTTTTTTTACATTGCTGAATGATATTAATTCTATTTACTCCTTCAAAAATTTTCTTGCAAATGATGATTTTGAGGAAAAATATATATTCTTTAGTTATTAAATTTATATTTCTGTTTGCATCATATATAAATAGTATATATGATGACCTATAAATCTATTATCAAATCATATTCTTCTTTGTTTTCAGAATAAACACGATTCAACAATACTTAATAATCCACATGATTATTAAGATAAAAAATTCGTGTAGTTCTTGAAGAAGTACAATGTTATGTCTTCACAATCTAGTTGAATATCATGTGTTCATGAAGGACACTATGAGATCTAAGAATTTGTATAAATTCCTAATGAAAACACACAAAATGATATTTCTGAAAAATATTATAAGTGCTCTTGAAGAAGTAATTATGTTAAGATTTTATCTACTATAATTATAATTATAGTTTTAGTTATTTTTAGCCTTGCTTAATTTTTGTACTATTTTACTTCCCTTTTGTATATCGAATTATATCTCTTAAAATTATTACTCCCGAAGTAGCACAATTAATTATAATATTCTTGAAGAATATTACTATACTAGATGAATAATTCTTATTTATACATAACTTATGTGATAATATAATATTGAATATTGATTTATTACTTACAGATATATATCAGCATTTTTCTTTTTTCCGGTATTTTTATTTTTGGTGTATTTTTTCATTTTTAGTGAATCGCTTGTAATCGTATGAATATTTCGAGAATATTTAATACTGAAATTTCATCATCCGAGCTTGTTTCGGACTCGTTTTACTCAATTCCACGTTTATTGTCGTTTCCCTCGCTATTTGGTTCGATTCTCATAATCGTTGTTCGAAACCGCCGTTTCGGGGTTGCCGTAAATTCGTCTTATGTTATTATGCATGTTGTGAGCTTTCGTTTGGCGTTCGATCATATATCGTGTATTTCGGATGTTTTGAGCCGTTTTGTAAATTTTCAAAATTATGGGGCAATTACTACCGTTGTCGTTTTCGAACTTTTGGGTAGTTGTAATCGTGTTTTCTTTTAAGTGCTTCAGTTTTGACTCGAACTCGTCGTTCGTGTGTCTTCTTCAGTACGTTGTTTGATGTCGGGTGCGCGTTGTTTTCATCTAGGGAAGAATTCGTCGTTTTCCATCTTTGAGTGTTGTCTGTACTACTGTTTGTACTCGTTAGCGCGCGCTAATTTTGCTGTGTGGCGCACGCTAACGTCATTGTGTAGCGCACGCTAAATTCGCCCAGTAGCGCGCGCTAATGATTCGAGTACAGCAGTGGCATTAGGTTGTTTCTGCTCTCCGGACGAGCAGTTTAGCGCACGCTAAGTCTGTGGGTTAGCGCACGCTATAGTCGGGGCTTAGCGCATACTAGGTGTGTGACAGCACGCGTTAGTGCGGTATTCCAGTTGTGGCAGAATGATTCTGGACTATGGATGACGAACAGGTAGCGCACGCTATAGCTCGATAGCGCGCGGCGCCGCGCGCTATCGGGGGACTGTTAGCGCACGCTATTTTCTAGTAGTGCACGCTAACGGGTCAGAACCGCAGGTTCTGGACCAGTTTTGGCTGCTTAGCGCGTGCTAACCATGAGCCATTAGCACACGCTAAACCATCTGGTTATATATACCCGAGAGTTGACCCAGATTCGTCCATTTTTACTCACTTCTCTTCCTCCTCCACCGCTGGGGCGATTTAGGCGACTCTTGGGCGAATTTCGGGCGATCGAAGTCTTGTAACTCCAAGCCATCATCTTTCTTGAGTTCTTGGTGTATCTTAACAACACCAACACTTGTTTTCCATCTTCAATCCGAGGTAAGCTCTTAGAACCCTACCTTTGGGTAATTTGGGGGTTTTCGAGTTTTGTACGATTCATTCTGTATTGTTGATTAATCCACAATGTATGTGGTTAACCTTAGTGGTATTCATGTTTTCCCTACGAGTTCATGGTAAATTTCGTGGTATTTGTGATAATCGAGAGGGTTCGGTCGCGACCCGCCCTTGTTGTTGTTTTGTACGAATTTGCATGAATCGTAGGTGGATTTTTGGCAGTATTCCATTTTCGTACTCGTGTAGAAATGATTGTGATTGTATTGATTGAATCGTTAGGTTCGGGATTGTCGGTTCCTAGCGATCGTGGTTGATTTTTCGTTCCATCCGTTTCGTCGTTAATTACTCAAGGCAAGTATTCTCGTGAAACTTTTATGCTTAACATGACATGGTAATGTATATGTGTGTGCTTTGCTCACTCCGGGAGGGTCTGACGGGGCCTCGGGGAAATTTGTGATTTCGCTCCTTATTCACGAGCTTGTTGGCTAGCCAGTCCGGGAGGGTCCATAGAGGCCTCAGATGAGACCAGTGGTTTCGCCCCGGTCCTAGGCGATGCAAGTGCGTGATTTTGATTTATAGCTATGGCCAGTCCGGGAGGGTCCTTAGAGGTCTCAGATGGGATCAGTGGTTTCGCCCCATTCCTAGGCAAAATTGAACTGCAATATTTGACTTTTGTTTTCCGGAAAAGGCATGTCCTGATTTTGATTTCGAACGATCTGGTGCATGTACTATGAAATGTGTAAGCGAATGGTTTGCCTTGATTACTTGTACTAGCGTAATCGTTAACCCCTTTGGGGACCCGTTTTGGGGAAATTCGTGTTATGAATTTCAGATTGCGTTCAGCCGGTCGATCGAGCACTGGGGCAGTACGAGGATGTTGGCTAAGTGGTCGACGTGTCTAAATGAGTCCTTTGTTTTAGTTGCCCATTTTAAATGTTTGTTTTCAACTTGTAAACTGATAGACCGTACTCGCGAGTACTTAGGTATTTTGATTTGAAAAATGGTTTGTTCTAATACCCGGTTGTGAAGTCATTTATTATCATTCAGTAATTGGCACTCAGTAATTTATTTTCTCACTTTGTAATAATCATTCATCATTTATGCTCAATCATTTGTGTCCATCGTTCGGCATATCTTTGAGCCGTGTATCAGTTATCATTCATTGTCCAACCCTGTTTGGGATTCGAGACGAGAGTATTATCATAATCATTGTAATTGGTAGCCTTGTGTTGGAAGTATCATTATTACGTGTTATTGGACTTAATTATATGTGTGTCGGATCATTCATCATTCGTATCGAGAAGGCGGAGTTTTCACATTTCTTTTTCCAGCTGAGAGTTACGGTCGTAACCTATTATGCATTACGGCCGTAATATGCATTCGTTGGTTCAGTGTCATTTTGCCGAAGGCAACTTACGGCCGTAAGATTTTGCAGGATATGGCCGTAAGTGAGGAGCTTTGTGTTCAGGGGTGTCTCGATAAGGTCTAGTTACGACCGTAAGGGAGTCCTTGTTACGACCGTAAGTCGAGAAGTTTGGTCGGTATGGGTTTTCGACGTAGTGTAGTTACGCCCGTAAGTATGGGGGGTTACGGCCGTAAGGTCGTTGACCTTGGTTTGTTACGGCCGTAAGTGGCAGAGTTACGGCCGTAAGGTGGCAGAGTTACGGCCGTAACTCTGCGCAGTATATAACGAGCGAGACGGGGTTTTCAGCCTCATTTCTTCATTCCTACACTTTTGGCCGAGAGAGAGTCTTGGGAGAGATTTTTCATCATCATAACACTTGTGTATTCATGTTATAATCACCTATCTTCGGTTGTGGAGCTTGGATAGTCTATTAACTCGAGTTTCGACGGATTGAAGGGTTTGGATCTTCAAAATCTTAGATTTCGATTTTGAGTTGGAGTATGATGTTTTGGATGTTGTAAGCATGATATGTGAAGGGATATACATATTATTATGAGTTTCTATGATTTATCATTGAATTGTTGGGGGATTATTCAAGAACACTTTGAATGTTGATTTTGGAATTTGGGGTTTCGATTAGATGTTGCCGTAATCTCGAATTGTGTATTCCTAAGGGAGTATTGATTGTATTGAGGATGTTTTGTTGGATTGGATTATTCATTGGAGGCTTGGTATTGATATAATTGGGATTAGTTGTAAACAATTGAAGATTGTTTACAATGTGTTTGTTAAATTGCCCCAATGAATTGGGTAGTGTTGTATCGACCTCTTGCGTTGATTATGACTATACGTGGATATGTATATTAAGCGAATTGTTGGTATTTATGTTATTCAAGATTGTTCGAGCGACCAATAATCCCATTAAGGACATTGATCGTGGAAGGACTTTCTCACCGTCAGTTTGAGGCAAGTTTTATACTTGTACTAGTCAATGAGATTAATGTTATCATATATATGTATGAATGTGTTGTATCATTTCGAGACGTAGTCTCTTCATGATTTCCGTTGATATAGAGGGGTCATTTGATACGATACTCTTCGGCAATTATGCCAAATGATTATTGTTGTTCGTTAATGGCCGGTTCAAGGCTGAGATACTTGTTATTACTGTTATTGTCGATAGCCAGTTCGCGGTATCGATGTATCGATTGTTGTTGTTGATATTGATGTCGGTTTAAGACATTGTGGTAATCATTGTTATTGATGTTGGTGTTTTGCTATTGATGTTGTATTGGCCGATTGAAGGCATTGACGTATTCGTTTCTCATCTTCGTCGTCGGTAACCGGTTAAAGGTTTCGAGACATTCGTTGTATCATTTTTATCGATTGACCATTCTAAGGCAATCGAGGTATTGAATTGGGATTATCGCGGATAGTTCCCATCCTTCATGTCATTGTTACCAATTAGCCATTCTAAGGTAATCGAGGTATTGAATTGGGACCGCCGAGGATGGTGCCCATCCGTGAGTCATTGTTGTCGTGTTGGCCGACTCAAGGCAGCAGCCTATCATTCTTGTGAATTCGGTAAATATTGGGATCGTTGCCGTTTGTGATTAATTGTGTTTTGGAGGCTAGTCTCGGCTAGTGCTCGATGGGTAAGTTTGGGGCTTCAACCTTCACGGTTGGTTTCCCAACACCTATAGTTCAGTAGGTCACGGTCATTGGGTGATCTCATTATGGGTAAGTTTGGGGCTTGAACCTTCGCGGTTGCTTTCCCAACACCTACAGTTCAGTAGGCCACGGCCATTGGATGGTCTTATTGTGATACGGCTTCATGTCGTGGCTTCGGCCCTCATTGTGATACGGCTTCGTGCCGTGGCTTCGGCTCTCATTGTGATACGGCTTCGTGCCGTGGCTTCGCCCCTCATTGTGATACGGCTTCGTGCCGTGGCTTCGGCCCTCATTGTGATACGGCTTCGTGCTGTGGCTTCGGCCCTCATTGTGATACGACTTCGTGTCGTGTCTTCGGCCCTCATTGTGATACGGCTTCGTGTCGTGGCTTCGGCCATCATTGTTATACGGCTTCGTGCCGTGGCTTCGGCTCTCATTGTGATATGGCTTCGTGTCGTGGCTTCAGCCCTCATTTTGATACGACTTCGTGCCATGGCTTCGGACCTCATTGTGATACGGCTTCGTGTCGTGGCTTCGGCCCTCATTGGTACAACTTCGGGTTGTTTTAGCTTCGGGCCATTGTGGCGATTAATAGATTCAGTTGAGTAACTTTTAGGTGATTATGATATTCGGCAGCTTCGGCTGAGCGGCTTTCAGGCCTTTGTGATGTCTTGGTATTTTCGTTGGAGCCTTCGGGCACTGTGATTCATATTTAATTCAATTCTGGTTTGGTTCATCTTCGTGTAATTCATTGTGGTGTTCTATATCGATGATTCGTCGTTGGGCACTTATGTTCTAACCTGTTGAACAGGTATTGATCATATGCTGTAATACCCGGTTGTAATTCATTCATTATCATTCAGTAATTATCAGTCAGTAATTATCACTCAGTAATTTTTCACTCATTAATAATCACTCATCATTCATGATTCATTCATTTGTATTCATCGTTGGCATATTGTAACCGTGTATCAGTTACCGATCGTCATTCATCTCCGATTGAGGAGCGAGACGAGAGTATTATCTTAATCATCGTGAATGGTAGTCTTGTGTTGGAAGTATTATCTATCGCGTGTTATTGGACTTAATTACATTCATACAAGTATTGTATGTCAGATCATTCACCGGTTGTAGCGAGTAGACGGAGTGGTCAGATTTTCGTCACTTCCAGCAAGGAGTTACGGCCGTAACTAATCATGCATTACGGCCGTAACATGCATTCGTTGGTTTAAGGTTGATTTGGCCGAAGGTGAGATACGGACGTAAGGATAGGTAGGCTACGGCCGTAACATGCATTCGTGGTTTTCAGGTCATGTCAGACGAAGAGGGCTTATGGTCATAAGGGTTGCGACATACAGCCGTAAGATGAGGCAGGTACGGCCGTAAGGCTTGGCCGGTTACGGCCGTACGATTCGAGCAGGGTGCCCGGTCAGTTTCGACGAAGGTTTCATACGCCCGTAAGCCTTGCCGAGTACGGCCGTAACAGTCTAGTTACGCCCGTAAGGCATGTGCGGTACGGCTGTATGTCTGTCGGCAGATGTTTGGACGAGGGCGAGTTACGCCCGTATGAGATGGCTGGTTACAGCCGTAAGGCCGTTGACTTGGGGATGTTACGGCCGTAAGTAGGCCGAGTTACGGCCGTAACCATGGCAGTACTTAAGGACTTGCACGGGACTTTGAGCTCATTTTTATCATTTCTTCACCTTGTTTCCGAGAGAGAGAGCTTGAGGGAGAGATTTTTCATTATCAATCACTTGGGTGTTCGGTTTTCATCATCTTCATTCATTTGTGAAGCTTGGATAGTCGATTTAACACGTGTTCATCGGATCAAAGTATTTGGATCTTCAAGAGGTAAATTCTTCAACATCTTGGATTTCGATTTTGTGTTGAGATATGATGTTTTGGACGTTATAATCATGTTGTATGAAGAGATATACATACGATTATGAGTGTGTATGAATAATCATTGGATTACTGAAAGATTATTCAAGAACACTTTGAATATTGAGTTGGATTTGGGGGTTTTCGATTAGTTGTTGATTGAAATCACGAATTGGATATTCATATTGGATTGATTATATTGAAGATGTTTTGTTGGTTTGAAACACTCCTTGGGGATTTGATATGGGTATAATTAAGGAATGGTTGTAAACAATTGAATATTGGTTACAACGTGTTTGATATAATGCCCCAATGAACTTGGTTTAGTCGTATCGACGTTTTGAGTTAGTTATAATCGTATTTGATTTGTATGTTGAACGGATTGTTGGTAATTGTATTATTCAAGGTTGTTCGAGCATCTGACACCTTATTTAGGACATTTGTTCGTGGAAGGACATTTCAACACCGGTATTGTGTAAGTAAATTCTTACTCGGTTAAAAGGATATTCATTCCTTACGTTGTTGTTCATTCATACATGTAATTCACTCATCATATATCGTTCATGTCGAGACTTGTATTTATCAACTCATCATGTAACTCACGAGGAACGACGGTTCCAAAATCATTTCATCGAAGCTATCACTCGTTGTATCATTATTTCATCTCAGTGAGTCGTTCTTGATCCTCATCGGATTCTATTCATTACTCCTCACCTTGGTCATTTTTGTTCTGGTGATCTTCTGGAATTATATTGCATGGCCAGTTGGCGTATGTGTGAAATTGTAGTCGGGCACACTATGGTCATGTGTATATGCGGGACTCCGGACACATTGGACTGTGCGCACGGTAATGTGTATACGCGGGACTCCGGACACATTGGACTATGAGACTAATTAGGCCAATAGCGGGTGTATATGTGGGGCTCCGGACACTCGACTATTTGTGCTCTCACGCTTTTCATTCGGGCATACATTGATGCTCATCATTCAACTTAATTCATCGATTCATTTGTGTGATTGTTGTATATTGTTCAACTTTTGAGGATTGTTGTTCTGTGTAACTGACCCCGTTGGGGGATGTTGTTTTGAGGTCATGGCAAGGCTAAAGCACGGGAAGAGAACGTTGATGGCGAGGAGTCCCAGTGATACTAGGGGTGTTCAAAAATACCCGACCCGAACTACCCGGCCCAACTACCCGATGACCCGAACTAAATATTCCGGGTATTTTTAAAAAATTTAAATTTTTTTCGGGCCGGGTACCCGACCCGGAAAAAAGTCATATAATCGGGCCGGGTCATGGGTCGACTTGTTGCGTAAATTCGGGTACCCGAAAACCCGATTATTTTTTAATAATTAGTTTTTTTTTAAAATTTAATTATTTAATTTGTAATTATATGAAATTTTATCTTTCAACTAATATGAAATATATTTAATATGAGAATCCATGTTAATGTATTTTAACTCATGGTATTTATTCTCACTAGTTTGGAAATTTATAAAATCTTTAAATAAAAAATAATATATTATTTCATATATATAATTAAATATTGAATTAAGCATAATTATATAATAAAAATATGATATATTAAAAAAAATTAGTTAGTTTTGAAATTTACTTATTGTACAGAAAATATTTATAATGTATTTAGTACTGGGAATTAATTTATATAATAAATTTTAAAATAAATTTATATTAAAATTACAAATTATTTATAAAAATTTAAATTTAGTGGTATTAAATTTTGGGCGGGTACCTATGACCCGAAAAAAAATAGGGTACCCGCTGCAGACTTTTCGGGTCGGGTCACGGGCCGAATTTTTCATTACTCAAAACCGGTACGTAAATTGGTATTCAAAACCGGTACCTTATGAACACCCCTAGATACTAGTAGGGGGCCCCAGTCCTTTTCAGTCATTCGTGTTCTTCATTTTATTTCCGTTGCAGACTTCCATTTGAATACTCATTTTATTCTCTAGATAAAATATACATGTATTCTGTATTATCCTGGGTGTGTTGTAATGAAACTCCTCATTGGAGTAATTTAATGATATAATGTGGTTCGGTACTATAATTATATATTTAAGTCATTAATTTTCATTCGCCTGGTGGGTCCCAGTCGGGGGTCCACGACACTGTAATATCCGCCTAGATTGGAGTGTTACAGAGTTGGTATCGGAGAGTGGTTTTGAATACTACCTTCCGAGTCATGTCTCATTGAAATCATCGTTCATCAGACTAGTATCATTGGACTTTCGCGTCACGTGTGACCTGTGCAAGAGCCGAGCCCCTCAGACCAAAGAACAGTAAGATTTCTGACGCCATGGTATAATTTTTGGCAATATGAATCACTCATTCATCATTCAACAGTCAACAATCACTCATTTGTGATCATGTCGATCATGTTAACTCATTAATCACTCAGTTCATTTCACTGTTCAGTTGTTGATCTTGAGGATCGTATCATTAATCTTGTTAACTTGTTCAAGATAATCATTTCAAGAATTTCATCAGATAATCTCGTCATTTCGGTTGATCATTCATGTGATCATTGTGTTTGAGCGCATGTGCTCATTTTCCTCATTTCATAACGTAATCATAATGTGATATTCATGCGAGATATATAATCATCTTGTGACTTTCCCACTTCAGTATGGAAAGAGCTTGCAGAGGACGCGTGGGAAGAGGCCGCAGTGCGGGCCGAACCCCGAGAACTCGTGTGAATACACGTGCGAATGCGAGGAATAATGCTAATTCATCGAGCAGTGCCGCCGCCACTCATTCTCCTGGAAATGATCATTCACTGTCAGGGAGTCGTACCCGGTACACATCTCATTCAGAGGGTGTTCGGGTTGACCCACTCGCATTTATGCAGGGCATGATGGCCCAGATGACTCAAATGGCACGCCTCATGGAGACGATGCAGAACTCAGCTACTCAGAATCAACAGGCTCCTCCGCCGCCACCTCAGGGGCATGAGAGGGGTGTGAGCAGTATTATTGGCGACATCTCTCGCCAAAGACCACCTACCTTTGAGGGCTCGTCTGAGCCGGCGGATATTGTTCATTGGCTTGAGCATTTCGAGAAGTTATTTGCTATGGTGGATTGCCCCGAAGGGCATAAAGTTTCAGTTTCGGCTTACTATCTGGGTAAGAGTCCTCATTCATGGTGGTTATCGTTGAAGCCCACCGACGGATCATGTACTTGGGACCAATTCAAGACTCTCATGATGGAGAGGTATTATTCGGCCCCACTCAGAGAGGCCAAGTTATCGGAATTACTCACTCCCGACCTCTCAGCGGACGATGATGTTCTCACCATCGCTGAGAAATTTCAGGAGCTTCTTCCATTTGCCTCATCTATTATTCACTCCGAGGCGGACAAGATCAAGTATTTCAGCAAGAGGTTGAAACCTCATATGCGGATGCAGTTGCTTAATCACAATTGCACCACTCTGGCCGAATTCATCGAGAAAGCTCTTACTTATGAGCTTACTGCTAAGGAGATTGCTAAGAATCAAACTCCATCATCTGGCAAGAAGTCAAAGAATCGAAATCAACCTGAAGGCAGTCAAGCAACTTTCAAGAAGCCTCGAACGGGATCTACTTTCATTGAGCAACCTCCTATGGCGCCCAAACCCGCGGAATCTCAGTCACGATTGGCCTGTTCGGCCATTACCTGTTTCAACTGTGGAGAACAGGGTCATTACAGCACGAAGTGTTTGAGGCAAACCGTCACGTGCAATAACTTGGGAATTGCGGGACATAGGGCCCGTTTTTGCCGAAAGGACTCCAAACCTACTCCAGCGTCATCTCAGGCCCCGAAACAGTCAGCGTTCCGAATCAGGCTACTCAGTCCACGTCGTTTAAGACGACGTGAGCTAACAAAGGCAGAGCCCACAGCTATCAGACGGGAGCATCCGGTTCCGGGGCTGGCAAGCCCCGAATTTATGAGATGAGCTGATGATCCGGAAGCCCGAATGATCTCAGGTGCACTCGAAATTTTATCTCAACCTGTGTGTACCCTTTTTGATACTGGTGCATCGCATTCATTCATTTCCGAATCATGTTTGAGTAGACTACGTCTGGGTAGTACTACTAGTTGTGAGCCGTATATCATTGGTCTACCTGATGGTAGACGAATTATCAGAAATCATAAGATTAAGAATTGTCCGATTCAACTTCATGGCCGTGATTGGTTAGCAGATCTAATCGTGGTGGATTTACCGAGAGACAACGTCATCTTGGGTATTGATTGGATGGATCGTCACGATGCCATCATTAGTGTCCGTAAGCATATGGTCACTATCTATTCGGATGATGGGGTCGAATGTGTTTTTCAGGGAGGTAATCCCAGTTGTTCCGGGAGAGTCATCAACTTGATGAAAGTAGTGAAATTACTTAGTCAGGGGTGTGTTGGTTATTGGTGCTATATGGCCAAGACCGAGAAACCATCAGTAATGTTGATGGATATTCCTGTAGTGAGAGAATATGCCAATGTATTTCCAGACGAGTTACCTTGTTTGCCTCCACAGAGAGATGTGGAATTCACAATTGAGTTGGAGCCTGGTACGTCCCCAATATCGAAAGCACCGTACCGGATGGCCCCGACCGAAATGCAGGAGTTGAAGAATCAATTAGAGGATCTAACCGAGAAGGGTTATATCCGGCCGAGTGCGTCCCCGTGGGGAGCACCTGTATTATTTGTCAAGAAGAAGGATGGTTCGTTTCGCTTGTGTATTGATTAACGGGAATTGAACCGAGTGACGATCAAGAATAAATATCCGCTACCCCATATCGATGATCTTTTGGATCAACTTCAGGGAGCTTCAGTATTTTCCAAGATCGACTTAAGCTCTGGATATCATCAGTTGCGAATTCGAGAGTCGGATCGCAAGGACAGCGTTTCGAACACGCTATGGTCATTATGAGTTCGTGGTAATGCCATTTGGGTTAACTAATGCACCTGCGGTATTCATGGAATTAATGAATCGGGTTTTCATCGACTATTTGGATCAGTTTGTGGTTGTCTTTATTGATGACATTCTAATTTATTCTCGTGACCGGGAGGAACACGAGTTTCACCTTCATCAAGTGCTCGACGTGTTGAGACGTGAGCAACTGTATGGAAAGTTTTCCAAATGTGAGTTCTGGATGTCCGAGGTTATGTTTCTCGGACATGTAATTTCATCATACGGAGTTCGTGTTGACCCTCAGAAGACGGAGGCTATCCGAAATTGGCAACCTCCGAAGAATGTTAAGGAAATCCGAAGCTTTCTCGGATTAGCTGGATATTACCGGAGATTTGTGGAGGGATTTTCTAAAATTGCTCAACTCATGACGAACCTTTTACGGAAGGATAAGAAATACACGTGGTCCGACGCGTGTCAGTAGAGTTTTGAGGAACTCAAGAGCCGATTAATTTCAGCACCTGTCCTTTCTTTACCGCAAGGGACGGAAGGATTTGTGGTTTATATTGATGCGTCCGGACAGGGTCTCGGATGTGTACTAATGCGGAACAGGAAAGTTATTGCTTATGCTTCACGGCAATTGAGGCCTTACGAAGTTAATTATCCGACCCACGACCTGGAGCTAGCAGCCGTGGTGTTCACATTGAAGATTTGGCGTCATTATCTTTATGGTGTTACCTGTCAGATATTCACCGATCATAAGAGTTTGAAGTATATATTTACTCAGAAGGAGTTAAATATGCGGCAGAGGCGGTGGTTAGAACTAATCAAAGATTATGATATTGAGATACTATACCACCCGGGCAAGGCGAACGTTGTCGCCGACGCCTTGAGTCGCAAGTCCGTTCAGGAGCAGATGCTTGCTCGACAATTCGAAGGAACTTCAAGAGAATTTTGAGACCTGAGATCGAGGTCTGGTTACAGCAAGTACAAGGGCAACTTTGTACGTTAGAGATTTCATCGCCACTTGAGGAGGCGATCAGGGATAATCAAGGTTCGGACCCATCTTTGTTATGCATTAGAGATGATGTGACTCAGGGGAAAGCCCCTGGATTTGTGGTCCACGAGGATGGACTTTTGCGTTTTAAGAATCGGTTATGCATACTGGCGAACGACGAGTTGAAAAACTCGATTTTGATAGAAGCTCATGCTACCCCTTATTCTATTCATCCGGGGTCTAGCAAGATGTACAAAGACTTGAAACAAAATTACTGGTGGAGTAATATGAAGCGAGAAGTCACGGAATTTGTTTCGAGATGTTTAACCTGTCAGCAAGTCAAGATAGAACATCAGCGACCGGCGGGTATGCTGAAACCTCTCCCTATTCCAGAGTGGAAGTGGGAAGATATTTCGATGGACTTCATCACGAGCTTGCCGACGACTAGTCGTGGCATGAATACAATTTGGGTAATTGTGGATCGTCTAACTAAGTCAGCCCATTTCCTTGAGATTAAGGATATGTGGGGTCCCGAGAGACTTGCCCAGTTGTTCATCAAAGAGATAGTGAGACTGTAAGGTACTCCTAAGAGTATCGTTTCTGATCGTGACGGGCGATTCATGTCACATTTTTGGAAATCAGTTCATCGTGCTATGGGAACTCAGCTTAATCTCAGCACAGCTTTTCATCCTCAGTCTGATGGACAATCAGAGAGGACTATTCAGACATTGGAGGACATGTTGAGAGCATGTGTCCTCGATTAGAAAGATGATTGGGAAGCCCAACTACCGTTGATCGAGTTCACGTATAATAATAGTTGGCATGCTTCGATCAAGATGGCACCTTACGAGGCCTTGTACGGTCGTCGTTATCGATCTCCTTTGTGTTGGGATGACTTATCAGAATCAATCGGCACCGAGGCCGATATGCTTATAGCCACCCGTGAGAAGGTAGCTTTGATCAGGAGTCGTTTGTTGACCGCTCAGAGTCGACAAAAATCATACGCAGATAACCGTCGTCGGCCATCAGAGTTCGAGACGGGTAACCATGTTTTGGTCAAGGTATCCCCGAGTAGAGGTATTTTCCGTTTTGGGAAGAGAGGAAAGTTGAGTCCGAGATTCATTGGACCGTTTGAGATTTTGGATCGAGTAGGCGAGCTAGCTTATCGATTGGCCTTACCTCTGGTGTAGAGCCGAATTCATAATGTGTTTCACATCTCTCAGTTGCGGAAGCATGTTTCCGACCCGAGTCACATACTTCAGTTCGACGAAATCGAGATCACGGATGATCATTCGTATGAGGAGCGTCATATACGAGTTTTAAAGCGGCGAATCAAACAGTTGAGGAACAAGACGATTCCTTTGGTCAAGATTCAGTGGTCTAGACACGGAGTCGAAGAGGCTACTTGGGAAACCAAGGATAATATGCGGGAGAGTTATCCCGAGTTGTTTGACCCTTAGTTTCGAGGACGAAACTCCTTTTAAGGGGGGAGTATGTAATACCCGGTTGTAATTCATTCATTATCATTCAGTAATTATCAGTCAGTAATTGTCACTCAGTAATTATTCACGCATTAATAATCACTCATCATTCATGATTCATTCATTTGTATTCATCGTTGGCATATTGTAACCGTGTATCAGTTACCGATCATCATTCATCTCCGTTTGAGGATCGAGACGAGAGTATTATCATAATCATCGTGAATGGTAGTCTTGTGTTGGAAGTATTATCTATCGCGTGTTATTGGACTTAATTACATTCATACAAGTATTGTATGTCGGATCATTCACCGGTTGTAGCGAGTAGACGGAGTGGTCGGATTTTCGTCACTTCCAGCAAGGAGTTACGGCCGTAACTAATCATGCATTATGGCCGTAACAAGCATTCGTTGGTTTAAGGTTGATTTGGCTGAAGGTGATATATGGCCGTAAGGATAGGTAGGCTACGACTGTAACATGCGTTCGTGGTTTTCAGGTCGTGTCGGACGAAGAGGGCTTACGGCCGTAAGGGTTGCGACATACGGCCGTAAGATGAGGCAGGTATGGCCGTAAGGCTTGGCCGGTTACGGCCGTACGATTCGAGCAGGGTGCCCGGTCAGTTTCGACGAAGGTTTCATACGCCCGTAAGCCTTGCCGAGTACGGCCGTAACAGTCTAGTTACGCCCGTAAGGCATGTGCGGTACGACCGTATGTCTGTCGGCAGATGTTTGGACAAGGGCGAGTTACGCCCGTATGAGATGGCTGGTTACGGACGTAAGGCCGATGACTTGGGTATGTTACGGCTGTAAGTAGGCCGAGTTACGGCCGTAACCATGGCAGTACTTAAGGACTTGCATGGGACTTTGAGCTCATTTTTATCATTTCTTCTTGTTTCCAAGACAGAGAGCTTGAGGGAGAGATTTTTCATCATCAATCACTTGGGTGTTCGGTTTTCATCATCTTCATTCATTTGTGAAGCTTGGATAGTCGATTTAACACGTGTTCATCGGATCAAAGTATTTGGATCTTCAAGAGGTAAATTCTTCAACATCTTGGATTTCGATTTTGTGTTGAGATATGATGTTTTGGACGTTATAATCATGTTGTATGAAGATATATACATACGATTATGAGTTTGTATGAATAATCATTGGATTATTGAAAGATTATTTAAGAACACTTTGAATATTGAGTTGGATTTGGGGGTTTTCGATTAGTCGTTGATTGAAATCACGAATTGGATATTCATATTGGATTATTGATTGTATTGAAGATGTTTTGTTGGTTTGAAACACTCCTTGGGGATTTGATATGGGTATAATTAAGGATTGGTTGTAAACAATTGAAGATTGGTTACAACGTGTTTGATATAATGCCCCAATGAACTCGGTTTAGTCGTATCGACGTTTTGAGTTAGTTATAATCGTGTTTAATTTGTATGTTGAACTGATTGTTGGCAATTGTGTTATTCAAGGTTGTTCGAGCGTCCGAAACCTTATTTAGGACGTTTGTTCGTGGAAGGACATTTCAACACCGGTATTGTGTAAGTAAATTCTTACTCGGTAAAAGGATATTCATTCCTTACGTTGTTGTTCATTCATACATGTAATTCACTCATCATATATCTTTCATGTCGAGACTTGTATTTATCAACTCATCATGTAACTCACGAGGAACGACGGTTCCAAAATCATTTCATCGAAGCTATAACTCGTTGTATCATTATTTCATCTCGGTGAGTCGTTCTTGATCCTTATCAGATTCTATTCATTACTCCTCACCTTGGTCATTTTTGTTCTGGTGATCTTCCGGGATTATAATGCATTGCCAGTTGGCGCATGTGTGAAATTGTAGTCGGGCACACTATGGTCATGTGTATATGCGGGACTCCGGACACATTGGATTGTACGCACGGTAATGTGTATACGCGGGACTCCGGACACATTGGACCGTGAGACTAATTAGGCCAATAGCGGGTGTATATGCGGGGCTCCGGACACTTGGCTATTTGTGCTCTCACGCTTTTCATTTGGGCGTACATTGATGCTCATCATTCAACTTAATTCATCAATTCATTTATGTGATTGTTGTATATTGTTCAACTTTTGAGGATTGTTGTTCTGTGTAACTGACCCCGTCGGGGGATGTTGTTTTCAGGTCATGGCAAGGCTAAAGCACAGGAAGAGAACGTTGATGGCGAGGAGTCCCAGTGATACTAGTAGGGGGCAGTCCTTTTCAATCATTCGTGTTCTTCATTTTATTTCCGTTGCAGACTTCCGTTTGAATACTCATTTTATTCAGTGTTGTATATTTTATCTTCATATAAAATATACATGTATTCTGTATTATCCTGGGTGTGTTGTAATGAAACTCCTCATCGGAGTAATTTGATGATATAATGTGGTTCGGTACTACAATTATATTATTTAAGTCATTAATTTTCATTCGCCTGGTGGGTCCTAGTTAGGGGTCCACGGCACTGTAATATCCGCCTAGATTGGGGTGTTACATATGCCGTGGGCATAGTGTTTCACGAATGCTCGGTTATTACCTTGGTTTGTGAGCATCTCGTATTACCATTGTCGTACTGTTCATTCCGCCTTTGGGTGCATATCATGTTGTACATGTATTTGATATTCATTATCTAGATGATTGACCCCATGGGGGCGGAACATGTTTTCATGTTTTAGGTGCTTGCGAGGAGAGAGTTGAGACACAGGGGCATGACGATGGCGACGAGGCATTCGAGCGATACTAGTCCGACATTTTGGAGTACTCCAGTTTTGTCAGTTGTTGTCGTTTTGTATTACCCGAGCAAGGCTCGTGGATGTCGTGTATTTTCATTTTTGGTCATGTAGGCCCATCATTGTCGTTGAAATTCCTTATCGGAGTATTGTGTCGGTTATCATAGTAAGGACTGTGGTTTCCCTTGTTGGTTAATTTGATGTAATTTTAGTCATATTCGCCTGGTGGATCTCCTGTTGTGGGGTCCACAGCACTGTAATGACCCAATTGGATTTGGGGGTGTTAGAGAAGATGGTATCAGAGATTTGGGTTGTGAGATACCCTGATATGTGAGTTATGTGGCTCTACCGACGCAGTAGTAGTGGACTGTTAGGTTATGACAATCTGGACAGTCGGGTTTTGTGAGTCGTGATAGTTGGACGACTGTATGAGTCATTCTTTCATCGAGTCATCGTCAGTGAAGACTAGTATCGCAAGACCTCGAAGCTTCGTATGACCTGTGTAAAGACTCGATTCTCTTTATGTTCATACATTCATTATGCCATTGGTTATACATATTTTGTTGAAACCTATATATGACATTGGTGTTACAATTTATTCATGATTAATTGTTTTGGAGCACGTGTGACCTGTGCAAGACGAAAAGAACGGTATGATTTCTAACACCATGGTATAATTTCTGGCAATAAAGATCAACTCATTCATCAGGCAACAATCCTCAATCATCATTTTTTTATCGTGTCGATCATGTTAATTCATTAATCACTCAGTCAATCTCATTGCTCAGTTGTTGATCTTTTGGATCGAATTATCAATCCTGTTAACTTGTTCAAGATAGTCATTTCAGGAATTTCATCAGATAATCATGTCACCTCACTTGATCTTTCATGTGATCTTATCATATTCCGGCGTAATGTCGACGATCATTTTATTGCATTATTTATGCGTTCATTGTGTTAGAGCGTGTATGCTCATTATTATCATTCCGTAACGTAATCATAATGCGATATTCATGCGGGATCCATCACGTGACTTTCCTGCTTCAGTATGGATAGAGCTGTCAGAGGACGCGGGAGAAGAGGCCGCGGTGCGGGCCGAAACCTGGGATCTCGTGTGAATACCTGCGCGAACGCGAGGGATAACATTAGTTCAACAGGTAGCAATGCTGCCAACTCAACTGACGATGCTATTCATTCACCGGCAGATAATCATTCACTGTCAAGGAGTCGTACCCGGGATGCAGCGTAATCGGAAGGTGTTCGGGTTGACCCATTCACATTTATACAGGGCATGATGGCCCAGATGACTCAGATGGCACGTCTGATGGAGACCATGTAGACCTCGATGGTTCATGGTTCATCGCATCAAAGGTTTCTAGGTGCCGATTCTTGGGCAGACTGGAAGAGTGAACCAGATTGTTGGCGATATCTCTCGTCAGAGGCCGCCTACTTTTAAGGGTTTGTCGGAACCAGTTGATATTGTTCATTGGCTTAAACATTTTGATAAACTCTTCGACATGGTTCAGTGTCCGGGAGAGAGTAAGGTGGCAGTAGCGGCTTACTACTTGAGTAAGGGCACTTATTCTTGGTGGCTTTCTGTGAAACCCACCGATCATAATTATATTTGGGGTGAGTTCAAGGCTCTCATGTTAGAGAGGTATTATCCGTCTCCACTTCGTGAAGCCAAGTTTTCAGAGGTTTTGAACCCCAAATCTGTTAAGGACGAGGGTGTTGTTGTCATTGCTGAGAAGTTTCAAAGACTTCTTCAGTTTGCTTCATCTATTATCCGTACTAAGGCGGATAAGATCAAGTATTTTTAGCAAGAGGCTAAACCCGCGGTTGAGGATGCAATTGCTCAATCATAATTGTAATTCACTTGGTGAATTCATTGAGAAGGCTCTTGGAGCAGAGCTTTTGATCAAGGAGCTTGCTCGGAAGAACCCTTCAATTTCTTTTAGTGAGAGGACTAGGATGCCGGTTTGTTCAGAGGGACTTCAGGCTCCAACGTCCAAGAGGTCATTTTCCAGTCGTCTTCGTGCTGGGAAAGCATCTTCGTCTCAAACGACAAGTTCAACTGTTGTTTGTTTTAACTTTGATTCAGCGGGGCCCATTAGCACTCATTGTACGGTGCCAGCTTTTAATTGTCATTCATGTGGGAGGCAGGGACACCTTCAGTAATACTGCAGGAGCTCTAGTGCCGGTAGATCTCAAGAGGGCTCACAAACCTCGAGAGATTTTGTTACTCCAGCCCGTACGTCATCCAAGGGGTCCTATCAGGCTTCGAGAGCCAAAGGTAAGGACATTTCATCACCGGTATTGAAGCAAGTTAATCCTTGCTAGTTAAAAGGATAATGATTCCTTTCGTTGTTGTTCATTCATTCATATAATTCATTCATAATATATCAATCATGTTGAAGCTTATAATTATCAAACTAACCATTCAATTCACGAGGAACGACGGTTCCAATCATTTATTTGAGCCAACACCCATTCCGTTATTATTTCACCTCGGTGGGTCATTCTTGACCTTTGTCGGATTTTATTCATTGTTATTCTTAATGGTCCGTATTGAGGAGTATTCCTGGAGATGTTGTTTTTAGATCCCGATGGATAGTTCATATCCTGAGTTGTGTACCCTTAGTTTCGGGGACGAAACTCTTTTTAAGGGGGGGAGTATGTAATACCCGGCTGTGAAGTCATTTATTATCATTCAGTAATTGGCACTTAGTATTTTTTTTCCTCACTCTGTAATTATCATTCATCATTAATGTTCATTCATTTGTGTCCATTATTCGGTGTATCTTTGAGCCGTGTATCAGTTATCATTCGTTGTCCAACCCGGTTTGGGAATCGAGACGAGAGTATTATCATAATCATTGTAATTGGTAGCCTTGTGTTAGAAGTATCATTATTACGTGTTATTGGACTTAATTATATGTGTGTCGGATCATTCATCATTCGTATCGAGAAGGCGTAGTTTTCACATTTCTCTTTCCAGTTGAGAGTTACGGCCGTAACCTATCATGCATTACAGCCGTAACATGTGTTCATTGGTTCAGTGTCATTTTGCCGAAGGCAACTTACGGCCGTTAGATTTTGCAGGATACGGCCATAAGTGAGGAGCTTTGTGTTCAGGGGTGTCTCAATGAAGGCTACTTACGACCGTAAGGGAGTCCTTGTTACGGCCGTAAGTCGAGAAGTTTGGTCGGTATGTGTTTTCGACGTAGTGTAGTTACGCCCGTAAGTATAGGGGGTTACGGCCGTAAGGTCGTTGACCTTGGTTTGTTACGGCCGTAAGGTGGCAGAGTTACGGCCGTAACTCTGTGCAGTATATAATGAGCGGGATGGGTTTTTCAGCCTCATTTCTTCATTCCTCCACTTTTGGCCGAGAGAGAGAGTCTTGGGAGAGATTTTTCATCATCATGACACTTGTGTATTCATGTTCTAATCACCTTTCTTCGGTTGTGGAGCTTGGATAGTCGATTAACTCGAGTTTCGACGGATTGAAGGGTTTGGATCTTCAAAGGTAATTTCTTTAAAATCTTAGATTTCGATTTTGAGTTGGAGTATGATGTTTTGGATGTTGTAAGCTTGATGAAACGCAGCGGAAGCGAAGTTTGATAAAGTTGATAAAAGCGTTTTACGCATCTACGAGCATTAGATCTATTTAGGCATGCTAATTAATTAATTACTAAGACTAATAAGCAATTTAAATATTATTTATTATTTATTAATTAAATATGTTGATTAATTAAAATATCCTAATCTAGATCCAAGATCATAGGATATTACCTTTTGAAGCGTGTTGGTTACTTCCGTCTTGATCGCCTTGTATTTCTACCTTTAGATCTTCTAGAGTATGATCCGCCTTGAACCGGACGTTGTGTGGGCAACGAGCTACCGGATCTTGTTTGGACACCTATGGGATCGGCCGATTTCACCTTGATATGTGATCACTTTATTTTTCTTTGCTTTCTAGTATTTTATGAACACTCTTAGCAAATTGATTGTGTTATCTAAATTGTAGGATCAAAGACACAAGTCTAGATCTACAATTAAACACAAGAGGAAAAAATTGATCACACAAGCTCACCAAGCATGTACTAAAATCGGCCAACCTCCCCATTGTTCTATTTATAGGCTCTTGGACTACTACTAGGGATCTAAATGAGGATTATGGAAGAACTCCTAATAATTTCATCTTACCTTATTAGGACTCTTCCTAATATATGATGAATCTATTAATATCAACTTAGTCCACTAAAAAGTTGATATTGCACTTCCTACCAAAATCCCAAATTACGAAATTGGGCTCCTTATTAAATATATTATTTCCCGTGTTTAAGATATCGAATGTCCATTAATTAATTAATATCTTATCCAAGAGTAGTACCACTCGAACCTTATTATTATATCGGAATTAAATCCACCTGCAGGGTTTAATATAATAATCATTATCGAGCTCCTCAAGGGGACATCATCAACCCGTACAAGTCGGGACACGATTTCTAGTAATAATAATAACTGTCGTATAAACAATATTATTGCCCAAGATACGAGGCTTATTGAGTCGATCATTTTGACTCTCACCTATGGTAAATCAAAGCAATAAGTATTATAAATACACAATTAAATATTATATACTTAGAATTAAGAAATAATAATTATCCGAGATTTACGTTCTTCTTACAGTTAGTACAGAAGACACTATCTCACCTCGATCCAGTTCAACGTATGCAAATACGCTAATGTATGCTAATAGTCAAGACCAACTATTCTCAAGCATACACTACAACCCTTTATATAATTTGTCTAATAATTATATATAGGTTGTGAACTATTATATTATTTTATAAGGCACCGATAATGTGATCTTCCGTGTGACACCAACACACCACATTATCTACAATATAAAATAATTAGACATTTCATTTGCATAACCATAACGTGAATTAATATGCAAATCATGTGATTAAATTTAATTAATATTCTCATAGGTAGTAACAGGGAATTTAGGTAATACAAGCATAAAGTATGCTTTGCAGTATACAATCCTAACAATCTCCCACTTATACTCAAAGCATGCTTTTAATTATACTACTCTATTACATAGTCTCTCATTTCTCCCACTTATACTCAAAGCAATACTGCCATACACCGTAATCTCATTCCTTCCACATGCCTTTCAAAAACTTTTGAAGGTAGGCCTTTCGTGAAAGGGTCAGCAAGATTATCTTCCGATGCAACCCTGGCTACAACTACGTCTCCTTCCTTTACGAAGTGTCGTATGATGTGGTACTTGCGGTTGATATGTTTACTTGCCTGATGGGCTCGTGGTTCCCTCGAATTTGCGACTGCACCAGTATTATCACAATAAAGTGTAATACCCTCTGGCAAATTGGGAATCACATCTAAGTCCTGCAGGAAGTACTTGAGCCACACTGCCTCCTTGGCTGCCTCAGAGGCTGCCACGTACTCGACTTCCATGGTAGAGTCCGAGATGTATTTCTGCTTCACACTCCTCCAACTAATGGCTCCACCTCCCAGGCTAAACACATAACCCGAAGTAGACTTGGACTTTTCTTTGTCCGATGAAAAATATGAGTCAGTGTAACCCACCGGAAGCAGGTCGTCTGATTGATATACAAGCATGTACTCCCTAGTCCTTCTCAGGTAGTTGAGTATGTGCTTGACAGCAATCCCGTGTCCTGGTCCTGGGTTCGACTGATATCTAGCAGCCATACCCACGGCATGACAGATATCTGGTCTAGTGCAAAGCATAGCATACATGAGACTTCCCACAGTAGATGCATAAGGGACCATCTTCATGTCATCTATCTCCTTTTGTGTCTTAGGACACATGTTCTTAGATAGTTGAATTCCATGCCTGTAAGGTAGAAAACCTTTCTTGGAATTCTCCATGCTAAACCGCTCAAAGATCAGATCGATATAGGATGCCTGGGATAAGCACAACATCCTCTTCTTCCGATCATGAAAGATCCTGATTCCAAGGATGTGTCCTGCTTCTCCTAGATCCTTCATATCGAACTGCTCAGATAACCATACCCGTACTTCCGACAATTCCTTCACGTTGTTTCCAATCAGAAGAATATCGTCTACATACAGTACAAGAAACACCAACACGTTTCCATTGCATTTCTTATACACACAACTCTCACTCGGACATTGGACGAATCCATATGACTGGACTACTTCGTCAAAACGAGTGTTCCAAGATCTAGATGCTTGCTTAAGTCCATAAATGGATTTCTTAAGTTTGCACACCAAGTGCTCTTCTCCTTTAGCAATGAATCCCTCTGCTTGGCGCATATAGATTTCCTTGTCTAGACTCCCATTCAAGAATGCAGTCTTGACATCCATCTGCCAAATCTCCAGATCCAAATGCGCAGCTATAGCTAAAAGAATCCGGATTGACTTAAGCATGGCTACCGGTGAAAAGGTTTCATCATAATCGATACCCTCTTTCTGAGTGTAACCTTTTGCAACAAGCCTCGCTTTGAAGGTTTCAACCTTCCCGTCACGTCCTTTCTTTCGCTTGTAGACCCATTTACTCCCAATGGCTTGTACACCATCAGGTAGCTCTACTAGCTCCCACACTTGATTTGAATCCATAGATCCCATTCTGATTCCATTGCTACTTGCCAGGAGTCGGCATATTTATCTTGGATTGCCTCCTTATAGGTCCAGGGAACTGATTCATCTTCACCTGGGATTGAGTCCGAAGACTTTCCCACGCCTATGAATCGTTCGGGCTGACGAACAACCCTCCCACTACGACGAGGCAAATCCTGAGTTGGTGTAAAAATTTCAGAATCGATACGTGGTGCAGTGTTAGTTGGCGCTTGTACGATTGGTATGGATGGAGTCTCGCCCCTCAGCTCTTCCAGAATTATCTCGCTCATGGGCTTGTGACTAATCATATAATCCTCTTCCAGAAATCGGGCATTGGTGCTAACAATGACCTTCTGATCCTGGGGACTATAGAACAAGCCACCCTTCGTTCCCTTAGGGTATCCTACAAACACTCGCACTTCTGTACGAGATGCCAACTTATCAGCTTCCTTATTCAGCACATGTGCTGTAGTACCCCAAATCCGAACATGTCCTAGACTGGGCTTACGCCCACTCCACAGTTATGTGGGTGTTTTTGGAACTGATTTCGAAGGCACCAGGTTTTGAATGCACGCCGCTGTTTCTAAGGCGTATCCCCAAAACGAAATAGGTAAATCTGAATAACTCATCATTGATCTAACCATTTCTAAAAGAGTCCTATTCCTTCTTTCAGCCACACCATTTTGTTGTGGAGTTCCCGGCGCGGTGAGCTGGGACGAAATCCCCTCATTCGCCAAGAAATCCAAAAACTCTCCACTAAGGTATTCGCCACCACGATCAGATCGCAGTGACTTGATACTCTTCCCATGACGCTTCTCCGTTTCAGCCTTGAAGTCTCTGAACAGTCAAAAGCTTCAGACTTACGTCGCATCAAATAGATGTATTCATATCTCGAATAATCATCTATAAACGTGATGAAGTATTCGAAACCACCCCTAGCCTGGATATTCATTGGACCACATACATCCATATGAACCAATTCTAACACATTCTGAGCACGGTTTCCCTTGGCTTTAAAAACCTTTTTGGTCATCTTACCTTCCAGACAAGATTCGCAAATTGGAAATGACTCAACTTGGAGATCATCCAATGGACCATCATCTACCAATCTTTGAATCCTTCCAAGGTTTACATGTCCTAACCGTAAATGCCACAGATATGTTTGGTTTATGCTTGAAGGTTCTTTTCTCTTTTTAGGTTTAGACAAAGAGTTAAGTGATTTATGCATAGGAGTTTGTGCAGTATTGACGACATATAGTCCATCATTAAAAGTACCTTTACAAATATATTCACCGCTTCTTTTCTTAATAATGGCATCATCATCAAAAGAAACTGAATAACCATTGCTTTTTAATTTAGAAACCGAAATTAAATTCATTCTAAAATCCGGTACTAATAATACATTATTGAGAACTAATAATTTATCATTAATCTTCAACTGCACGACTCCCACCGCAATGACCATAAGCCTGGAATAATCGCCCCAGTTGATGGTAATCTCGCCCGCACTAAGCTGCTTGGTTACCTGAAAACCATGCGAGTCAAAGCAAACATGATCAGTGGAGCCTGAATCAACTATCCACGAAGTGGAAGAACAAGCTACCAAACATGTTTTGACTACTAGTGCACGAGACATACCTTTCTTAAGAGCAGGGCAGTTCGCTTTAAAATGTCCTTTCTGACCGCACTTGTAGCACTTTCCCTTTGGCTTTTTGTTCGCCTCGGGGTGAGGAGCCTTGCTTTTCACCTTGAGGGTTGCCACTTGCTTCGCCAACCTCGCTTCTTCTTTCCCCATTTGGGTTTGGAAGAAGTAGCATCGGCTGCCGCAAGAATCGATGATAACCTTGTTTGAAGAGACCTTCACAGATCAAGCTATGTCAAGTTCCGCCAAACTATATGTCCTACGGTTCATATTGTAGTTAAGGCGGAACTGCTCAAAGCTTCTAGGTAAGTCGCCTAAGATAATATCGACTGCGTTTCCGCATCGATAGTAGCCCCCAAGATGCTCGATTCGTTCAAATGAGACATCATTTTCAGAACATGATCCCTTACTGGAGTCCCTTCAGACATTTGGGTTGTCATCAATACCCTCATAGCATTTTGTCTAGCCGCCCGGTTCTGATGACCAAACATCTCGGTGAGACTTTTCATCATTTCCGCGGCCGAACCCATCGTCTGATGCTGATGCTGCAACACATTTGTCAGTGAAGCCAAAATGTAACAGCGAGCCATCTCATCGGACTTTTTCCACTTTCGGAATTCAGCCAACTCTTCGGGAGTGGCATCCAGTTCTAGTTCTAGAGGGCTCTCCTCGATTAAGACAAATTTATGACCCTCAGCAGTCAAGACAATGTCAAGATTTCTTTTCCAATCGGCAAAGTTAGTGCCATCTAGTTTATTTTCTTTGAGAATAACAGCTAGTGGATTGAAAGACATCTGAGAATAAAAAAATTAAAAAACATCCATCACATAATGCATAGCAAAATATATCGAAAAAACCTCAAAACAAAATATATATGCTAGCAACCAACACCTCGAAAAATCCGCACATGCAAGCCACGATCGTGTGGACATTTACACACACATTTTTCAAGTAGAGTTTTACGTCTTTAATTTTACTATCTAGTCAAATTACGTTATGACAAGTAAAATTAATAGTTGGTTCCTCTTGGCCATGTATTAATTAACATAGACTCCGATGGGGAGCTTATTAATTAATACATCTAAGTGAACACCATAATTTAACATCCTTAAAATATTATCTTATTAAATAATAGTCCTACAGATGGAGAGGTCCTATCATAAAAAGTAATATTTACCTTATGTTATCATTTTGAAATTTAAAACTAGTGAACCTATAATTAGCACATCCGATATGGAGGAAGACTCTAATGTCAACGCGCATGCTAATTACTTCACAATTTAAATTAATTATGGAGGCCAATTTGATTTTATTTTAAAAAAATAAATCAATTTAATCACTTAGTTATTTTAGCCTTAAGGTTTTTAATTTTCTCGTCCTAACATGCAAGGAAACATATCACGCATACATCCATACATGCCATACATCAAAACAATAAAAACCAAAATAAAGCATGGATAATTAAATTTATCCAATTATCATGGTCTTCTTCCTTGAGTTGAATCCGAGAAAATCTTCGACTCGATCTCTCCCACTGAATCAAGCATCTCGTCGCTCCTCCCCGGCCGGGCCGTGGATTTTCAAAATTAAAATTTCACTTTTATGCAAAATTAATTACATAAAAAAATTTAATTTTAAATCCCGACTTCAAATGGGACGAACGAACGGCATAAAACGACGGACTAAAATCGACGATTTACCAACCAAATAACTGCTCGGACAAGCCGGCCATGCATCGGGCACCGGCCGCCGCTGCCGGCACCGTCATTGGCCTTTACTTCGGCCGCTTGAAGAAATTTAGCCCTTGCTCGCTTATTTCTTCGTGATCCCGTCTTTTTCGAATTCGATTATAATTTTATACGAAATAAAATACATCGAAATTACTTCAAGATTACACGAAAATAAAACCACCTAAAACTACCCGCGGATTTTCTCACGGGAAAAACCATTACATGCCTCAAAAAACGGGCCAAACCAACAATTGCATAATTAATAAAAAATAAATAAATACACCATTCATATAAACCATGATAATTGGATCATATCACATGCAAGAACACATCTAGCAAAATATTCCAACATCAAAATATATGAATATTTAAATTGCTATCAATTAATCACTAAAATTAATTAAAATAGCAAAAGCCTAAAAATCCGTCTCCGATACCAATTGTTGGAAAGTAAAACGCAGCGGAAGCGAAGTTTGATGAAGTTGATAATCGCGTTTTACGCATCTACGAGCATTAGATCTATTTAGGCATGCTAATTAATTAATTACTAAGACTAATAAGCAATTTAAATATTATTTATTATTTATTAATTAAATATGTTGATTAATTAAAAAGATCCTAATCTAGATCCAAGATCATAGGATATTACCTTTTGAAGCGTGTTGGTTACTTCCGTCTTGATCGCATTGTATTTCTACCTTTAGATCTTCTAGAGTATGATCCGCCTTGAACCGGACGTTGTGTGGGCAACGAGCTACCAGATCTTGTTTGGACACCTATGGGATCGGCTGATTTCACCTTGATATGTGATCACTTTATTTTTCTTTGCTTTCTAGTATTTTATGAACACTCTTAGCAAATTGATTGTGTTATCTAAATTGTAGGATCAAAGACACAAGTCTAGATCTACAATTAACACAAGAGGAAAAAAATGATCACACAAGCTCACCAAGCATGTGTAAAATCGGCCAACCTCCCATGAGTCCTATTTATAGGCTCTTGGACTACTACTAGGGATCTAAAGGAGGATTATGGAAGAACTCCTAATAAATTCATCTTACCTTATTAGGACTCTTCCTAATATATGATGTGTAACACCCCAAACTAGGCGGATATTACAGTGCCGTGGACCCCCGACTGGGACCCACCAGGCGAGTGAAAATGAATGAAATACACAGGGTAAATGTAGTACCGAACCACATTACATCATTAATTACTCCGATGAGGAATTTCATACAACACACCCAAGATAATATAGGATACGTGTATATTTTATATGAAGATAAAACATACGACACTGAATAAAATGAGTATTCAAACGGAAGTCTGCAGCGGAAATAAAATAAAGAAAACACGAGTGAATGAAAAGGACTGGGCCCCCCTACTAGTATCACTGGGACTCCTCGCCGTCAACGTTCTCTTCCCGTGCATTAGCCTTGCCATGACCTGAAAACAAAATTCCCCAACGGGGTCAATTACACAGAATAATAATCCTCAAGAGTTGAACAATCACAATCCTGTTGAAAACATACGCAATCAAACATGCTATATGAATCAACTAATAGTACGGCTCAAAGAATGGCGCCACACTACGTCCGGGATGGAGATGTGTCCGTGTACAAGCCACCAACGAGTATCGATCGAATACACGTGTGGTCTTGTACCTAATCAGTCTCACGAAGCAATCGACTCGTGTGCACAATCCAATGTGAGGCCAACAACCAACACATGACTTAAATGTGCCCGACATGAAAATCCTACACATACCAACCGGCACGCCAGTATGACCCGGAATGCCACGATATAACAAAAGTGACATCGAAAATGAATAATGACTCACCAAGATAAAATGATGGTGAAATGAATAACATCTCAATGAAATGATTGGAACCGTCGTTCCTCGTGAATGAAATAATTAAGTGACAATTACAAATTTTAAAACGGTTAGTACCTTATGAATGAATTATGATTATGAATGAACAACAACGAAAGGAATGAATATCCTTTTAACTGAGTAAGAATTAACTTACCTTAACACCGGTGATGATACGATCTCTCTCGAATAACGTCCTAAGGAAACTACCGATCGCTCGAACAACCTTAGATCCAACGAACGCGATTCCCGATCACGGGATAGCTCACGAGCTCAATGGTCCCCAAATTACGTCCGATTATCATACCTTAATACACGATTTATAAATCAAGATACTATCATTAATTTATTTGATTCTGATAACTCGATTAATTATCACTGGATAATATTTTAATGACATCATACCTTGAATTGGGTCAAAATTGAAAGGTAGCTGAATTTACTCGAAATTTGACTGTCAATTTAGGAACACCAATGAACCGTCAACCGATCAAATCTCTAACCCAAATTAATCTCCGTTACCCAACTCTCCAAATTGATGAATCCGGCCTAACAATATTTTCCAACACAAACACATACACACATACAACACTCACAAACACACAATATATATATATATATATATATATATATACCCACTACACACCCACACTGTACACCCATCACACACATAACTTATATATATATATATATATATATATATATATATATATATATATATGCACACACCTAACTCACACAAAACACACACCATAGTCCGGCCAACTCACGCAGTGCAGAAAGACACAAATCGGCCAAATAATCAACCTTTCACATCTCCTCGCATCACCGGATTCTCGGGTCGCCGAAACCGACCTGGCCCAAACTCGTCCAGGCTCAACTCGTTCCGACCATGGCCGAACTTTGCCAACTCCAGCCCCGCCTGCAACTCTTGCCTAAGTCTCGCCGCGCCTCCGTTCATCTCGTCGTTCGCCGAAGCCATCTCCAATCGTCGGAAAACTCAACTCAGGTAGTTGACTTCTTGTCAAAAGATCTCTCTCCGATCGTCGGAAATCCATCTCACCGGAACACCATCTCCAGGTCAAAAACCCATTACATATCCGACTCCATCCGGACCTCCATTAACTCCGACCCGAGACTCAGAATCCGGCCTCTTTTGAGCTCTGCCGCCGTCGGAAGTCCGGTCCCAAGCCCCGCTACCTCACCCTCCTTCGCCGTCGCCTGAAACTCATCGAGAGGGACGGATAGAGAGAGATAGGGAGGAAAGAGAGATGAGAGAAATAGAGATGAAAGAGCTTGTGAGAGAGAGGAAAACGTGAGGGAGGGAGATGAAAGAAATAGAGATGAGAGAGTTGGTGAGAGAGAGAGAAACGTGAGGGATGGAAATGAAAGAAATAGAGATGAGAGAGTTGGTGAGAGAGAGAAAAACGTGAGGGAGAGAAATAAGAATAATAATGATGAGAGAGTTGGTGAGAGAGAATAATAATGATGTTTATTAATGATAATAATAATAAAATAAAATAATAATAGAATAATACTTAATGATTAAGTAAGTGGTGTATTAAAATGGTACATCTCATATCATAAATGGATCCAATGATCCATTAAATAAATTATTCAGTCGAATTGACATATTTTCGTCTGGTCTACGTTAATCGTTTTAATCATTTAATAAGAAAATAAATTTCTATTAATTCACGCCTAATGTCAAGAGAACTCGTCTGATTTTTAAATAGTCAGCTAATAAAATAAAGAGAAATAATTAAATAAAAATTATGTCATCAAAAATCGAATTTAAAATATTCCGGATATTACATACTATCCCCCTTAAAATAAGTTTCGTCCCGAAACTTAAGATAGAACGACTAGAGTACCAACCCCTAATATCAGACTCTGTTCACCATGTAATCTTTCTGCACTTTTACCATTACCACCTGACTCTCACAAGAGGTGTAACTTCGATCTGTAAGTTAATTAGTATTAAATCTTGATCCAACAGCTGACTCAATACAATAATAATAAGTCAATATGGATATCACTAGGTAATTATATCATCCAGATATGTAAAATTACTGAACATTTAGAATGACTCCGTCAAATCTGTATAGCTATTCTCAACGACCTAAGTAGTGAACTATCCATAATACAAGTAATATCCTTGTGACTTAGCCAATTATTTGCTCAATAAGCACGCTCTGATCATACGTCCAAACACGGCCCGGATAGTTCCTATAATCTTTGCCAAATAATTCATCGGGGGACTAGACGCTGGCCACCGCCATATCACACCAACAATTATCCAAAGACATCAGAGAATACCATCTGACATCTTACATTACATCGGCTTAATAATATAAATCAATAAATATCATATACATTCTAAAAACTTTTCAGTCAAAATATTTTTATTCTCAAATATTTATCATATACTAAATATCATCACGATATCACAGTAATCATCAATCATCTCAAACCATATTATCCAATATTGCCATGCTCGCATTAACTCGTAACTCAAACAACGCATATGTAGTATCTATATATACTTTTCTAGGTTTTTACTAGTACTCGTTAAATTATAAACTCTCAAATATCAAGTTTCTTAATCAATACGTATAAACGCCTCAAAAACAGAATAACCTGATTAAGATATCGATACATATGTTATAAAATATTTCTATGACTCAAAATAATAGGTCGTCCGCAAAGAAATTCGAAGATTAGTTCCACAAGAAAATATTCATTTAAATTTTTATTTTTCCCAGGTTTCAAAATTACACAATAAGAATTTTGATATCATTTATTTTTTTAATTGCACTGCCATCACCTTTCGGAAATAACTTCATTTAGAGATTATTATAAATACTTACTTCAAAAAAATAAAATGTTCAAAATATATTTTTCTTAAATATATTTCTGATCGTAATAGGATACAATAATTTTAAATACTTCAATTATTTGCTTTAACATAATATACTGCGGACTTTAACTTTCTCAAAATAAAAGTACTCGGTAAATATATATATATATATATATATATATATGTGTATATATATATACCTTTTTAATTCAAAATACAAAAATTCTCATTTCCGAACTTAAATTTGAACTAATATAATGATATTATATCGCACTATCTAAGTTCATATTCTCTCAACTTTGGACGTCGTGTACTCTGCATAAATAATTCATCCACTATGAATTGAATTTTTTTTTTTTTTAAGAACATAGAAGAAAGGCAGTTCGTCACCTATACTGTATCCCGCCAAAACTGATATATGTCACTGATAATGACGTTTTACTGTGACTACACGAGCAAGTGTCGTTCTATAGATTTTTAAAATCTTTTTTCTCGTAATTCGTAATTCCACTTGCCTTGATTCACGCTGCCTTTCCACTATAAATAGTTGCATCAGTGAGAAATTAATCGTATTCAACTCATTCAAGTTCCTTCTCTATTCTCATTCTCATTATCACATACCTCCCTTAAATATAACTTCCATCGAGAAATCAATGGCATCGTCACCTTTATATAACATCCAATCCGTCTGTGTCTTTGCCAGAGCTACTCTTGGAAAAGATGTCCGCTTCCAAAAAGCAGCTGACAATTTCGGAGAAGTGTTGGCCGCAAAAAAAAATCAGTTTAATATACGGAGGAGGAAATACAAGTTTAAGGGGTCGTGTGGCAGCCTCTGCTTCGATGGGCGATGTAAAAATCTTAGGGGTAATATTGAAACCCTTCGCAGATTCACCACTTGTTGGACCGACTTATGGGAATGAGTTTAGAGTGTTATCCATGCATGATCGAATCATGAGCATGGGTAATAATGCTGATGCGTTCGTCGTCCTTCCAGGAGGTTTCGATACGCTGGAGGATTTATTCCAGATGCTCTCATGGGCACAACTGAACATCCACCAAAAGCCGGTGGGAATACTCAACATCGACGGATTCTTTGATGGCCTCCTCATTTTCCTGGATTCTCTAGTGGAAAAAGGTTTTGCATCTCCACTGTCACGAAGACTCCTTCTTTGTGCAACAACACCTGAGGAATTGATCGATAAATTCCTCGCATATACACCTGAACCTGATCCAAGTGCAATTCGCATCGTACGCACTGATGCTAGCACGAGTCGGAAAAGTGCTTTGGATCTAGCACTCTCTCTGTGAGGTTCATTCGTGAATCTAACATTTTAAGTTTGTATCTTGATTGCAGTTTGTTTCCACAGTATTTCTATCATAATAAAGTCAATATGATTCAGAATTCTCAACACCATTTTATTGTCTTGTATCTTGACATAAAGTCCGAACGAAGCCAAAAATTTAATTTAGAGGATCAATAAACCGATAAACTTCAATAACAAGATCCGAGAATATCAAAAGATAAACTCTAATAAAATTCAAAAATATCAATAAATGATAACCTCCAAAAATAAAATCCGAGATTATCAAATAAATGATAAACTCCAATAAATATAAAAATACCAATAAAATGATAAACTCCAAAAATGAAATTCGAGAATATCAAAAAAATGATAAACTCCAATAAAATCAGTAGAGAATAGCATCACTATGATAACTCTAACAAAGTCAATCGAGAATATCAATACCACGATAAACTCCAACAAATCGATAGAAGGATCAACAAGTAATCAATTCATATTGCCAATAATTAAATTATGGCACAAAATCACATACCGTACACCGTAGGTGGGGTTTGGCACTGGCACAGGTCACACGTGACGCGAAAGTCCAATGATACTAGTCTGATGAATGATGATTTCAAATGAGACATGACTCGGAAGGTAGTATTCAAAACCACGCTCCGATACCGACTCTGTAACACCCCAAACTAGGCGGATATTACGGTCTTGTGGACCCCGATCGGGACCCACCAAAGTAGTGAAAATGAATGAAATACACAGGGTAAATGTAGTACCGAACCACATTACATCATTAATTACTCCGATGAGGAATTTCATACAACACACCCAAGATAATATAGAATACGTGTATATTTTATATGAAGATAAAACATACGACACTGAATAAAATGAGTATTCAAACGGAAGTCTGCAGCGGAAATAAAATAAAGAAAACACGAGTGAATAAAAAGGACTGGGGCCCCCTACTAGTATCGCTGGGACTCCTCACCGTCAACGTTCTCTTCCCGTGCCTTAGCCTTGCCATGACCTGAAAATAAAATTCCCCAACGGGGTCAATTACACAGAATAATAATCCTCAAGAGTTGAACAATCACAATCCTGTTGAAAACATACGCAATCAAACATGCTATATGAATCAACTAACAGTACGGCTCAAAGAATGGTGCCACACTACGTCCGGGATGGAGATGTGTCCGTGTACAAGCCACCAACGAGTATCGATCGAATACATGTGTGGTCTTGTACCTAATCAGTCTCACGAAGCAATCGACTCGTGTGCACAATCCAATGTGAGGCCAACAACCAACACACGACTTAAATGTGCCCGACATGAAAATCCTACACATACCAACCGGCACGCCAGTATGACCCGGAATGCCACGATATAACAAAAGTGACATCGAAAATGAATAATGACTCACCAAGATAAAATGATGGTGAAATGAATGACATCTCAATGAAATGATTGGAACCGTCGTTCCTCGTGAATGAAATAATTAAGTGACAATTACAAATTTTAAAACGGTTAGTACCTTATGAATGAATTATGATTATGAATGAACAACAACGAAAGGAATGAATATCCTTTTAACTGAGTAAGAATTAACTTACCTTAACACCGGTGATGATACGATCTCTCTCGAACAACGTCCTAAGGAAACTACCGATCGCTCGAACAACCTTAGATCCAACGAACGCGATTCCCGATCACGAGATAGCTCACGAGCTCAATGGTCCCCAAATTACGTCCGATTATCATACCTTAATACACGATTTATAAATCAAGATACTATCATTAATTTATTTGATTCTGATAACTCGATTAATTATCACTGGATAATATTTTAATGACATCATACCTTGAATTGGGTCAAAATTGAAAGGTAGCTGAATTTACTCGAAATTTGACTGTCAATTTAGGAACACCAATGTACCGTCAACCGATCAAATCTCTAACCCAAATTAATCTCCGTTTCCCAACTCTCCAAATTGATGAATCCGGCCTAACAATATTTTCCAACACCAACACATACACACATACAACACTCACAAACACACAATATATATATATATATATATATCTCTGCACACACCTAACTCACACAAAACACACACCACAGTCCGGCCAACTCACGCAGCCGGCAGCACACACAGTCCGGCCAAATAATCAACCTTTCTGTCATCTCCCTGCATCACCGGATTCTGGGTCGACGGAAAACCGACCCGTCCAAACTCGTCGGCTCCAACTCGCCTCCGACCATGGCCGAACTTTGCCAACTCACTTCGCCGCAACTCTTGCCTAAGTCTCGCCGCGCCTCCGTTCATCTCGTCCGTTCAGTTCAGAAGCCATCTCCAATCGTCGGAAAACTCAACTCAGGTAGTTGACTTCTTGTCAAAAGATCTCTATCCGATCGTCGGAAATCCATCTCACCGGAACACCATCTCCAGGTCAAGAACCCATTACATATCCGACTCCATCCGGACTGTTGGGGTATAAGGGTCTTGTGGAGATCCGGATTTTCCAATGGATCGTGTAAACACTTTCCGAACTGATATTTCTACCCTATGCCCGGGTTACAAGAAATTCAGCCTAGGATAATCCAATGGAACACTTACGAATCCAGGCACAGAAACGTAAGCCAAATTGCTAGAGAAATTCTGTGTTTATCAGAAAGATAAAGAGCTCAGAAAAGGGTTTATCTCAGACTCATGAGGAGAGCCCTATTTATAATGTCGGATTAGGGTTACAAGTAGGTCGATTTTAGGGTTTTGATGACGGCGCCGTCATTAGTGGTCCGAAATTAGGGTTGACGGGTGGTTAACGTAATTAATCAATTTTACCACAGTCTCCCTCTAAAATTCGGAAATATCACTAAATCCCCAGTCTAAATTTCCGAAGACCTTTTGGACCCCAGCCTCCATCTAAAATTCGGAAATATCACTAAATCCCTAGTCTAAATTCGGACCACTGGGCTCGCCCCATGGACCCAGCAGGGCGCCGCCCTAGACCGTCAGGGGCGCCGCCGGACCCCCGACATTAGTCTGTACCAGCTTATAATTCGATCTTATACATGTGTGCACTCCGCACATACCCGATCATATATTAGAATACGAATTATAAACCCCTTAGCTCACATATTAATTCTAATTACACAAAATGAATGGTGACACTAAAATCACCAACACGGACCTCCATTAACTCCGACCCGAGACTCAGAATCCGGCCTCTTTTGAGCTCTGCCGCCGTCAGAAGTCCGGTCCCAAGCCCCGCTACCTCACCCTCCTTCGCCGTCGCCTGAAACTCATCGAGAGGGACGGATAGAGAGAGATAGGGAGGAAAGAGAGATGAGAGAAATAGAGATGAAAGAGCTGGTGAGAGAGAGGAAAACGTGAGGGAGGGAGATGAAAGAAATAGAGATGAGAGAGTTGGTGAGAGAGAGAGAAACCTGAGGGAGGGAAATGAAAGAAATAGAGATGAGAGAGTTGGTGAGAGAGAGAAAAACGTGAGGAAGGGAAATAAGAATAATAATGATGAGAGAGTTGGTGAGAGAGAATAATAATGATGTTTATTAATGATAATAATAATAAAATAAAATAATAATAGAATAATACTTAATGATTAAGTAAGTGGTGTATTAAAATGGTACATCTCATATCATAAATGGATCCAATGATCCATTAAATAAATTATTCAGTCGAATTGACACATTTTTGTCTGGTCTACGTTAATCGTTTTCATCATTTAATAAGAAAATAAATCTCTACTTAATTCACGCCTAATGTCAAGAGAACTCGTCTGATTTTTAAATAGTCAGCTAATAAAATAAAGAGAAATAATTAAATAAAAATTATGTCATCAAAAATTGAATTTAAAATATTCCGGATATTACATGATGAATCTATTAATATCAAATTAGTACACTAAAAAGTTGATATTGCACTTCCTACCAAAATCCCAAATTACGAAATTGGGCTCCTTATTAAATATATTATTTCCCGTGTTTAAGATATCGAATGTCCATTAATTAATTATAAGCTACTGACAGCTTTAATTAATTAATATCTTATCCAAGAGTAGTACCACTCGAACCTTATTATTATATCGGAATTAAATCCACCTGCAGGGTTTAATATAATAATTATTATCGAGCTCCTCAAGGGGACATCATCAACCCGCACGAGTCGGGACACGATTTCTAGTAATAATAATAACTGTCGTATAAACAATATTATTGCCCAAGATACGAGGCTTATTGAGTCGATCATTTTGACTCTCACCTATGGTAAATCAAAGAAATAAGTATTATAAATACACAATTAAATATTATATATTTAGAATTAAGAAATAATAATTATCCGAGATTTACGTTCTTCTTACAGTCAGTACAGAAGACACTATCTCACCTCGATCCAGTTTAACGTATGCAAATACGCTAATGTATGCTAATAGTCAAGACCAACTATTCTCAAGCATACACTACAACCCTTTATATAATTTGTCTAATAATTATATAGGTTGTGAACTATTATATTATTTTACAAGGCACCGATAATGTGATCTTCCGTGTGACACCAACACACCACATTATCTACAATATAAAATAATTAGACATTTCATTTTGCATAACCATAACGTGAATTAATATGCAAAACATGTGCTTAAATGTAATTAATATTCTCATAGGTAGTAACAGGGAAATTAGGTAATACAAGCATAAAGTATGCTTTGCAGTATACAATCCTAACACTTGTTACGGCCGTAAGTCGAGAAGTTTGGTCGGTATGGGTTTTCGACGTAGTGTAGTTACGCCCGTAAGTATAGGGGGTTACGGACGTAAGGTCGTTGACCTTGGTTTGTTACGGCCGTAAGGTGGCAGAGTTACGGTCGTAACTCTGTGCAGTATATAATGAGCGGGATGGGTTTTTCAGCCTCATTTCTTCATTCCTCCACTTTTGGCCGAGAGAGAGAGTCTTGGGAGAGATTTTTCATCATCATGACACTTGTGTATTCATGTTCTAATCACCTTTCTTCGGTTGTGGGGCTTGGATAGTCGATTAACTCGAGTTTCGACGGATTGAAGGGTTTGGATCTTCAAAGGTAATTTCTTCAAAATCTTAGATTTCGATTTTGAGTTGGAGTATGATGTTTTGGATGTTGTAAGCTTGATATGTGAAGGGATATACATATGATTATGAGTTTATATGATTTATCATTGGATTTTTGGGGGATTATTCAAGAATACTTTGAATGTTGATTTTGGAATTGGGGGTTTCGATTAGATGTTGTCGTGATCTCGAATTGTGTATTCCTAATGGAGTATTGATTGTATTGAGTATGTTTTGTTGGATTGAATCATTCATTGGAGGCTTGGTATTGATATAATTGGGATTAGTTGTAAACAATTGAAGATTGATTACAACATGTTTGTTAAATTTCCCCAATGAATTGGGTAGTGTTGTATCGACCTTTTGAGTTGATTATGATTATACGTGGATATGTATATTAAGTGAATTGTTGGTATTTGTGTTATTAAAGGTTGTTCGAGCGACCAATAATCCCATTAAGGATATTGATCGTGGAAGGACTTTCTCAGTGTCGGTTTGAGGCAAGTTTTATACTTGTACTAGTCAATGAGATTAATGTTATCATATATATGTATGAATGTGTTGTATCATTCTGAGACGTAGTCTCTTCATGAATTTCGTTGATATTGAGGGGTCGTTTGATACGATACTCTTCGGCAATTATGCCAAATGATTATTGTTGTTTGTGAATGGCCGGTTCAAGGCATTGAGATACTTGTTATTAATGTCATTGTCGATAGCCAGTTTGCGGTCTCGATGTATCGATTGTTGTTGTTGATATTGATGTCGATTGAAGACATTGTGGTAATCATTGTTATTGATGTTGTTGTTTTGCTATTGATGTTGTATTGGCCGATTGAAGGCATTGACGCATTCGTTTCTCATCCCCGTCGTCGGTAACCGGTTAAAGGTGTCGAGACATTCGTTGTATCATTTTTATCGATTGACCATTCTAAGGCAATCGAGGTATTGAATTGGGATTATTGCGGATAGTTCCCATCCTTCATGTCATTGTTATCGATTGGCCATTTTAAGGTAATCGAGGTATTGAATTGGGACCGCCGAGGACGGTGCCCATCCGTGAGTCATTGTTGTCGTGTTGGCCGACTCAAGGCAGCAACCTATCATTCTTGTGAATTCGGTAAATCTTGGGATCGTTGCCGTTTGTGATTAATTGTGTTTTGGAGGCTAGTCTCGGCTAGTGCTCGATGGGTAAGTTTGGGGCTTCAACCTTCGCGGTTGGTTTCCCAACACCTATAGTTTAGTAGGTCACGGTCATTGGGTGATCTCATTATGGGTAAGTTTGGGGCTTGAACCTTCGTGGTTGCTTTCCCAACACTTACAGTTCAGTAGGCCACGATCATTGTATGGTCTTATTGTGATACAGCTTCATGCCGTGGCTTCGGCCCTCATTGTGATACGGCTTCGTGCCGTGGCTTCGGCCCTCATTGTGATACAGCTTCGTGTCGTGGCTTCGGCCCTCATTGTGATACGGCTTCGTGCCGTGGCTTCAGCCCTCATTGTGATACGGCTTCGAGTCGTGGCTTCGGCCCTCATTGTGATACGGCTTCGTGCCGTGACTTCGGCTCTCATTGTGATATGGCTTCGTGTTGTGGCTTCAGTCCTCATTGTGATACGACTTCGTGCCATGGCTTCGGACCTCATTGTGATACGGCTTTGTGTCGTGGCTTCGACCCTTATTGGTACAGCTTCGGGCTGTTTTGGCTTCGGGCTATTGTGGCGATTAACAGATTCAGTTGAGTAACTTTCAGGTGATTATGATATTCGGCAGCTTCAGCTGAGCGGCTTTCAGGCCTTTGTGATGTCTTGGTATTTTCGTTGGAGCCTTCGGGCATTGTGATTCATATTTAATTCAGTTCTGGTTTGGTTCATCTTCGTTTAATTCATTGTGGTGTTCTATATCAATGATTCGTCGTTGGGCACTTATGTCCTAACCTGTTGAGCAGGTATTGATCATATGCCGTGGGCATAGTGTTTCACGAATTCTCGGTTCTTACCTTGGTTTGTGAGCATCTCGTATTACCATTGTCGTACTGTTCATTCTGCCTCTGGGTGCATATCATGTTGTACATGTATTTGATATTCATTATCTGGATGACTGACCCTGTGGGGGCGGAATATGTTTTCATGTTTTAGGTGCTTGTGAGGAGAGACTTGAGACACATGGGCATGACGATGGCGACGAGGCATTCGAGCGATACTAGTCCGAGTTGTTCATGTATTTCAAACAGTTTGGAGTACTCCAGTTTTGTTACTTGTTGTCATTTTGTATTAATCGAGCTAGGCTCGTGGATGTCGTGTATTTTCATTTTTACCATGTAGGCCCATCATTGTCATTGAAATTCCTTATCGGAATATTGTGTCGGTTATCATAGTAAGGACTGTGGTTTCCCTTGTTGGTTAATTTGATGTAATTTTAGTCGTGTTCGCCTGGTGGATCTCCTGGTGTGGGGTCCACGGCACTGTAATGACTCAATGGGATTTGGGGGTGTTACATTTGTATGTCAAATGTCTTTGTAATTTTCTGTGCGGTTTGGTTTACCGGTTGTACCGGGCGATTTATTTAAATTTCATTGATGATGTGTGTGTTTTCTCATTAACCGAGATGGTTAGACGAGCGGTATTATTTGTTAGCCTGGTGGGTCCCATATAGGGGTCCACGGTGCTGTAATATACCCTAAATATCTTGGGAGTGTTGCAGAAAATGGTATCAGAGAGTACTAGGTTTATGTATACCTAGGCTTGTTGGTTAATTAGGTGTGATTGTGTTTTGTTTTGCACATCGTCATCACGCTGCCATCATCTCGGAAGTTTTCCTTACTCGATTATTTTGTTTTCCCGTATCGTACTTCCGATTCTTGAAATGTGATGGTTTTCCTCTCGTACTTATCATCGAGTTGCTTTTGCTACCTTTTATATCCTATATGGATGCTGGGAGAGGTCGAGGTAGAGGTCATGGTCGTGGACGCAGCCGGGGACGTGGGGCAGCCAGTGGGCTGGCCAGGTCACACTCTTCTGGAGTCGGCACTATTGATAGCCGTGAGAGCCGTACTACTACTCAAGATACCGCAGCCGGTAATGGCGCAGACTTTGGTGTTGCAGCTGTAATGCAACAGATGGTGACCCAAATGGTTGCGATAGCCCAGGTGGTTCAAAACCCGACTCCGGCTCATACTGCTCGGGTCGGGGCGGATCGTTGGCTTCAGGATGTCACCAAGATGCATCCTTCTCGGTTTTCTAGGGCTTCATACCCGATTGGCTGGGAGGGGTGGATCAAAGAGATGTCCAAGGTCTTTGTTGCCACAAGCTGTCCCGAGGATCGCAAGGTCCCAATCGCCCAATATTTTCTCACTGGGGATGCTGCTGATTAGTGGGAGGTTGTCGGACCTCAGGATCATGATGCTTCGTGGGCCGAGTTCAGAGACCTTATGGAAGCTGAGTAATGTCCGTGGCCAGTCCGTCAGGCACAGGTCCTTGCTTTTTATGATGCACAGCCTCGGGATATTCCAGTTTCTCAGGCCATTGCAGATTTCAACCAGGAATTGGGCTTCGTGAAGGCCCATGTTAAGGAGGAGAGTGGCAAGATCTGCCAATTTTCTAGGCTGGTGAAACTGCGGATTCGTGATTACATGTCTGGGCTCACCTGCACCACCTTAAATGACTATCAGAGTAGAGTTCTTGCTTATGATATGTCCTTGATGGCGAGTGAGGCAGCTCGAGAAAGTAAGAAACAGAAATTCGTCGGTAACTTTTCGGGTCACAAGGGCGGAGTTCAGCAGAAGTCTCAGTCTGCTAATTTTCCTACGAGCGATTCGGATCGTTTTTCTGGGGGCTTTCGAGGTACTTCTAGTGCCTCCACACGTGAGGTCAGATGTTTTAACTGTGGCAAGTCAGGCCATAGGAACCGGGAGTGCCCTCGTCCGCCGTTGACTTGTCATACTTGTGGTCAGTCGGGCCACAAGGATTCTTTTTGTGATCGTTTAGGGCAGACTCTTGGTGCCCATGCTTCTTTTCCAGCACCTAAAGAGACGAGTGTGAACCAGGGGTCGTTTATTCCATGGTCCTCGCAGAGTGTTGGCCGAGGGAAAGGTCGGGGCCAGCCTGCTAGAAGGGGGGCTTCCAATGTCAGCTCCACTCATCCGCGTGTTTATGAGATGAGGAGGGCCGATTATCCAGCGGCTACCATGGCTACAGGTACCGTTCATTTTCATCATGTCAGTGTGCTCTTCCATTCTGGTGCTACGCATTCGTTTATCTCTCTGGAGTGTGCGCGCCATTTGAGTCTTGACTGTTTGTCGTCTTATGAGCCTTTCATCGTTAAACTTCTGAGCGGTGATATGATCGTTGGTGATCGGGAGATCCGAGATTGTTCTGTGGTTATTTGTGAGAGGGCTTGGCTCTCTAATCTTATTGTTGTGGGTAGTAAGGGTGAGGATTTGATTCTCGGGGATGATTGGCTCGAGCGGCATGGTGCGATCATGAACTACCACACGAGGATCATCACCATATTAGTCGAGGACGGCACCGAGTACTCTTTCGCAGGGCGAAAGAGGGGAAACCAGATGTTCGTAATTAACGCCATGAAGGCGATGAGACTCCTGCGGAAGGGGTGTACTGGTTATTGGCGCTACGCCTTGAAGGCGGAGGATGGTGGAGTCGAGTTTTCATCGATTCCAGTCGTTAGGGAGTTCCCAGATGTCTTTCCTAACGAGTTGTCGGGGTTACTGTTGGAACATTTTGTTCCATATATGCTTTAATAGTATTTTGATGATTAAGTTGTTACACAAAACAAAACAACAAAAAGACGAAACAAAGCATAGAAGAAAACGAAGTCGTAAAAAGGTGTTCTGAACATGCATAACGTACGCAATGATATGAGCATAACGTATGTAATGTGAATGTCTTAACGTATGTAACAGATGAATATTAACGTACATAAACAAGTGTCTCTGAGTTCAAACGAGAATAATGTTGTAGATGACATCATGGCATAGGTCAGCAAGCAACGGACATATTGACTATATATAACGTACATAACGGTTGATTGATTAACGTACGTAATGATCAAAACGAATGCTACTGGACTGAAACTGGGGGATGTTAACGTACGTAACTGGGACGAGTTAACGTACGTTAAAATGCTAACGGCCGTAATATTGAAGTGCTAACGGCTGTAATGAAAGGTCATAAGGCTAACGGCTAATTAAGGCTTTGGAGCCTATAAATACCATTCCTATGGTATTGTTTCACCACAACAACTTCAAGCAAATGATACATTCATCAAAGATTGATATACATTATATTGTTGTGATATTGAGCTTATATTGTTAGTTTGAGTGTTTATACATTCAACATATACACGAGAGGTAAAAGAAAAGATACGATTAGATTTGGTGTTATTAGGATCAAGGATCCGACATTATTAGAATCGTAATTGATATCTTCGTGAGGTTTATCTAGTACCGATATAAAGCTAGAGTGGTTGATTCCTTGTCCAATAGAAAAGGAAAACGGTTTAACTTGGACCGACACAAAGACAAGTACGAGTGGTTTATCACGGACCAATAGAAGATGTGATTGTAACGGTTATCCCTCGACCGATAGAAGAGAGGTGTAGAGGTTTTTATCTTCAACCTATAGAAAAAGATACCGAGAGAGGACGTAGGCTCGATTATAGCCGAACCTCTATAAATCCTTGTGTCTGTAATACCCGGTTGTAATTCATTCATTTTCATTCAGTAATTATCAGTCTGTAATTGTCACTCAGTGTATTTTCACTCAATTATAATCATTCATCAATCATGTTCATTCACCGTGTTCACCGTTCGTAAAAACTTCGAGTTGAGTATCGTTATTGTTCATCGTTTCAACTTTCCTCATATGAGTTCGACTTTGTTAGATCACCATTAATTTTTGGTAACTCCAAAAATTCTAAATCTTTGCAATATTATAGAGCATCGAGTTAGCTTTCCAATGGTTCAAACGGTGAGTCAATCGGAGTCCGGACGAGAGAGTTATGGTCGCTTTAGCTCAACCGCTCATTTTTCGATTTTGGCGATCATCGCCGAACGAACTCGGCCGTGTCGTCCGACACGGCCCGTGCATTTCGTCCGGAAAGTGCCGGCGTCGCCTCAGACCCGACCGTGCGTCGCAGCACGGCCGAGTCGAGCTCTTCCGATTAGCTGCAGCGACGCCAGAGGCCCGACCGTGTTCGGGACACGGCCGAGTCATTGTCGAGCGCCGCGGACGGTCACCGCTTGTAGGCCCCTTCGCGCCTCGACCGTGTCAAGCAGGACACGGTCGAGTCCCTGCCGGCCATCTGCGCTCCACGACCGTGTCAGGCGGGCACGGTCGAGCCTGTTGGCCGAGTCAACCCCTATAAATTGTTTTTTTGAGCATTTCAGCTCATTTTTTCCATCTTCTTCACCTGCAACCGAGAGAGAATAACTTGAGGGAGAGATTTCTTCATCAATTATCATTTGAGTGTGTATTTTTCATCACCTTCAATCATCTGGGAAGCTTGGATAGTCGTTTTTACACGTTTTCATCGGATCGAATTGGTTGGATATTCAAGAGATAATTTCTTCGACACCTTGGACTTCGATTTTATGTTGAGATATGATGTTTTGGACGTTATAATCATGTTATATGAAGGGATATGTATATGATTATGAGTTTGTATAAGGATTCATTGGATTATTGAGGGATTATTCAAGAACACTTTGAATATCGAGTTGAAATTGGGGGTTTTCGATTAATTGTCGTTATAATCACGTTTTCGGATATTCATTTCGGATTATTGATCATTTGAAAGATGTTTTGTTGGTTTGAAACACTTCTTGGGGAATTTGATATAGGTATATTGAAGTTTGATTGTAAACAATCGGAGTTTGGACGCAACGTGTTTGATTTAATGCCGCAATGGACTTAGTTTTATCGTATCGACGTTTTGAGTTCGTTATATTCGTGTTTGATTCGTGTATTGAACAATTGTTGGTAATGATTGTTATTCAAGGTTGTTCGAGCGACCGGTATCTTGGTTAGGTCGTTGTTCGTGGACGGACATTCTTCATCGGTATTGAGTAAGTTAATTCTTACTCGGTTAAAAGGATACTCATTCCTTTTGTTGTTGATTGCTCATAATCATAATTCATTCATCATAATATTAATCATTTTGAGACTTGTAATTGTCGAATAATCATTTCATTCACGAGGAACAGCGGTTCCAAATCATTTCATCGGGTTATCAATCACGCTACTATTACTTTCATATCGGTGAGTCATCTTGGCCTAGTCTAATTATTATTCATTGATATTCATCATGGTCATTCTCGTTCATGTGACCTTAGGGTTCATATTGCGTGGCCGGGTGTGGTCGTGTGGAATTTTTAGTCGGGCACACGATGGTCATGTATTGGGTTCACCGATACATCGGACCGCACACAGTAACGCTTACCTCCGTGAGACTAATTAGGTACAAGGACGGGTGTGTCCGGTCATTCGTCTTGTACACTTGCACGTAACATTACGGGCGTACTATGATACTCCTCTTCAATGAAATTCATAATTAATAATAATTCATAACTTCAGTTAATATATGATTGTGTAATTTAAACTCTTGATGATTGTTGCTCAGGTAATCGACTCCCGCTTGGGGACTTTGTTTTTCGTGTCCAGGCAAGGCAAAGGCACGGAGAACACGCTGACGTCGAGGAGTCCCAGTGATACTAGAAAGGGGCCCCAGTCTGTCCAGTCTGTTCAGTCATTTATGTTTCCTTTATTCATTCCGCTGCAGACATTCCGTTTGAATACTCGTTTCATTCAGTGTTGTGTATTTTATCGTCACATAAGATACACATGTATTCTATTTTATCCTGGGTGTGTTGTATGAAACTCCTCATCGGAGTAATTAATGTTGTAATGTGGTTCGGTACTACATTCACCCTGTGTAATTCATTCATTTTCATCCGCCTGGTGGGTCCCAGTCGGGGGTCCACGGCACTGTAATATCCGCCTAGTTTGGGGTGTTACAGAGTTGGTATCGGAGCGTGGTTTTGGATACTACCTTCCGAGTCATGTCTCATTTGAAGTCATCGTCATCAGACTAGTATCATTGGACTTTCGTGTCACGTGTGACCTGTGCAAATGCCGAGCCAATCAGACCGAAAGAACTGTAAGATTTCTAACGCCATGGTATAATTTCTGGCAATAATCATTCATTCATCATTCATCAATTAACAATCCTCAAACATCATCATTCATTGTGATCAGGACGATCATATTAACTCATTAATCACTTAATTCATTTCAATACTCAGTTAATGATCAGGACGATCATATTAACTCATTAATCACTTAATTCCTTTTATTACTCAGTTGTCGATCCGATGGTCATATTATCAATCTTATTAAGTTATTCAAGATAATCACTTCAAGAATTTTATCAGATAATCATGTCACTTCAGTAAATCATTCATATAATCACTAAGTTAGAACATGTATACTCATTTTCGTCATCTCATGACATAATCATAACGTGATATTCATGCGGGATTATAATCATCATGTGACTTTCCTACTTCGGTATGGAGAGAGCAAGAAGAGGACGCGGAGGACGAGGCCGTGGTGCGGGCCGAATCCCGAGAACTCGTGCGAACACACGTGCGAACGCGAGGAATAATGTTAACTCATCTAGCAGTGACGCCGCCACTCATTCACCAGGCGTGATCATTCACTTTCGGGAGTCATACTGGGACACGGCTCGGTCGGAAGGTGTTCGGATCGATCCACTCGCCTTTATGCAGGCATGATGGCCCGGATGACTCGAGATGACACAACTAATGGAGACGATGCAAAATTCGGCTAATCAAAATCAACAGGCTCCTCCGCCGCCACCTCGCAGGCAAGAGAGGAATGTGAGCAATATCATCGGCGACATCTCTCGCCAAAGGCCACCTACTTTTGAGGGCCTGCCCGAGCCGGCGGATATTATTCATTGGCTCGAGCATTTCGAGAAGTTGTTTGCTATGGTAGAGTGTCCCAAGGACACAAAGTTTCGTTGCGGCTTACTACCAGGTAAGAGCGCACATTCTTGGTGGTTGTCGTTGAAGCCCACCGAAGGATCATGTACTTGGGAGCGATTCAAGACTCTCATGATGGAGAGATATTATCCGGCCCCACTTAGAGAGGCCAAGTCGCGTAATTACTCACCCCCGACCCTCAACAAACGAGGATGTTCTCGCCATTGCCGAGAAATTTGTAAACTTCTTCCGTTTGCCTCATCTATCATTCATTCCGAGGCGGATAAGATTAAGTATTTCAGCAAGAGGCTGAAACCCCGTATGAGACTTCAGTTACTTAATCATAATTGCACCACGTTGGCCGAATTCATTGAGAAAGCTCTCACCTACGAGCTTACTGCTAAGGAAATTGCTAAAAGAACCTTCGTCTGCTAGCAAGAAATCGAAGAATCGCAATCGGCCTAAGGCGGTCAGCAACTTTCAAGAAACCCCGTGGGCTCCGCTTTTATGAGCGACCTCCTATGTCGTCTAAACCCGCGGAATCACAGTCTCGAGCGGCCAGTTCGGCCATCACCTGTTATAACTGTGGGGAACTTGGTCACCTCAGTACCAAGTGTCCGAGACAGACGATCACGTGTCATAATTGTGGAATTGCTGGGCATAGGGCCCGTTTTGCCGTAGGGACTCCAAACCTACTCAGCGTCATCTCGAGCCCCAAACAGCGATTGCTCGTAATCAAAGGCCACTCAATCTGGGCTGCTTAAAACGACAGAGCGACTAAAGTTGGAGCATATAGTCAGCAGACGGGAGCGTCCGATGCCGGGACTAGCAAACCCCGGATTTATGAGATGAAGAAGACCGATGATCCCGAGGCCCAAATGATCTCAGGTACACTCGATATTCTATCTCAACCTGTGTGTACCCTTTTTGATACTGGTGCATCGCATTCATTCATTTCTGAATCATGTTTGAGTAGACTACGTTTGGGTAGTGCTACTAGTTCTGAGCCTTATGTCATTGGTCTACCTGATGGTAGACGAATCATCGGTAATCGTGAGATTCAGGATTGTCCTATTCGGGCCATGGTCGTGTATGGCCAGCGAACCTTATCGTGGTAGATTTGCCGAGAGACGACGTCATCTTGGGTATTGATTGGATGGATCGTCATGATGCCATCATTAGTGTCTGTAAGCGTATGATTACTATCATTTCAGACGATGGGGTTGAATGTGTATTTCAGGGAGGTAATCCCTACTGCTCGTAAGGTCATTAATTTGATGAAAGCAAAGGCGATTACTCGATCGAGGATGTGTCGGTTATTGGTGCTATATGACCAAAACCGAGGAATCATCAGTAATGTTGTCGGATATTCCAGTAGTAAGGGAATATGCCGATGTATTTCCAGACGAGTTACCTGGTTTGCCTCCACAGAGGGATGTGGAATTCACGATTGAGTTGGAGCCTGGTACGTCCCCGATATCGAAGGCACCATACCGAATGGCCCCGACCGAAATGCGAGAGTTGAAGAGTCAACTTGAGGAATTGTTCGGGAAAGGTTATATCCGACCGAGTGCGTCCCCGTGGGGAGCACCAGTGCTGTTCGTCAAAAAGAAGGATGGTTCTTTTCGCTTATGTATCGATTATCGGGAGTTGAATAAGATGACAATCAAGAATAAGTATCCTTTACCCCGTATCGATGACCTTTTGGATCAACTTCAGGGAGCTTCAGTATTTTCCAAGATCGACTTAAGATCTGGATATCATCAGTTGCGGATTCGAGAGTCGGATATCGCTAGGACGGCGTTTCGAACGCGTTATGGTCATTATGAGTTTGTGGTTATGCCGTTCGGATTGACTAATGCACCTGCGGTATTCATGGAGTTAATGAATCGGGTCTTCATCGACTTTTTGGATCGGTTTGTTGTTGTCTTCATCGATGACATTTTGATTTATTCTCGTGACCGGGAGGAACACGAGTTTCACCTTCATCAAGTGCTCGACGTGTTGAGACGAGAACAACTTTATGGGAAGTTTTCCAAATGTGAGTTCTGGATGTCCGGTGACGTTTCTCGGACATGTAATTTCATCCGATGGAGTGCGTGTTGATCCTCGGAAGACGGAGGCTATCCAGATTGGTTACCTCGAAGAATGTTAAGGAAATCCAAGCTTTCTGATTAGCCGGTTATTATCGGAGGTTTGTGGAAGGATTTTCCAAAATTGCTCAACCATTGACGAACCTTTTGCGGAAGGATAGGAAATACACGTGGTCCGACGCGTGTCGGCGGAGTTTTGAGGAACTCAAGAGCCGGTTAATGTCGGACTGTACTTTCCTTGCCGCAGGGACGGAGGGATTTGTGGTTTATAGTGATGCGTCCGGACAGGTCTCGGATGTGTACTCATGCGTAACGGGAAGGTTATTGCCTATGCTTCACGGCAGTTGAGACCTTACGAGGTTAATTATCCGACACACGACCTTGAGCTAGCAAAATGTGGTGTTCGCTTTGAAGATTTGGCGTCATTACCTTTATGGCGTCACTTGTCGATATTCACCGATCATAAAAGTTTAAAGTATATATTTACTCGAAGGAATTAAATATGCGACAGAGGCGGTGGTTAGAACTAATCAAGGATTATGATATTGAGATCCTTTACCACGGGCAAGGCGAACGTTGTCGCCGACGCCTTGAGTCGTAAGTCCATTCAGAGCAGATGCTTGCTCGTTTAACAATTCGAAGGAGCTCCAACAGAATTCCTTAGACCCGAGATCGAGGTCCGCTTCGAGTTCAGGACAACTTTGTATGTTAGAGATTTCATCATCTCTTGAGGATGCAATCGGGGAGAATCGTGGTTCGGACCCGGATTGTTGCGCATTCGTGAGGATGTGGCTCGGGAGAGCCCTGGATTCGTGGTCCACGAGGATGGACTTTTGAGGTTTAAGAACCGGTTGTGCGTGCGCGAATGACGAGTTGAAAAACTCGATTTTGAGAGAAGCTCATGCTACCCCTTATTCTGTTCATCCGGGGTCTAGCAAGATGTATAAGGACTTGAAACAAAATTACTGGTGGAGTAATATGAAGCGAGAAGTCGCGGAATTTGTTTCGAGATGCTTAACTTGCCAACAAGTCAAGATTGAACATCGGCCGTGGTATGTCAAACCTCTCCCTATTCCAGAGTGGAAGTGGGAAGACATTTCTATGGATTTCATCACGAGTTTGCCGATGAGTCGTCGTGGCATGAATACGATCTGGGTGATTGTGGACCGTTTAACTAAATCAGCTCATTTCCTTGAGATCAAGGATACGTGGGGTCCCGAGAGATCGCCCAGCTTATTCATCAAGGAGATAGTAAGACGCACGCAGTACTCTAAGAGTATCGTTTCCGATCGTGACGGACGATTTGTATCTCATTTTTGGAAATCGATTCACCGTGCTATGGGAACTCACTCAATCTCGCATCGCCTTTCATCCTCAAATCCGACGGACAATCGAGAGAGGACTATACAGACATTAGAGGACATGTTGAGGGCATGCGTCCTCGATGGAAGGACGATTGGGAAGCCCAACTACCATTGATCGAGTTCACGTATAATAATAGTTGGCATGCTTCCATTAAGATGGCACCTTACGAGGCCTTGTACGGTCGCCGTTGTCGATCTCCCTTGTATTGGGATGACTTGTCGAATCAATCGCACCGAACCCGATATGCTTATAGCCGCCCGGGAGAAGGTAGCTTTGATCAAGAGTCGTATGTCGATTTCGAGTCGGCGTAAATCATATGCGTATAATCGTCGCCGACCACTAGAGTTCGAGACGGGTGACCACGCCTTGGTCAAGGTATCCCCGAGTCGAGGTATTTTCCGCTTCGGAAAACGGGGAAGTTGAGTCCGAGATTCATGGACCGTTTGAAATTTTGGATCGAGTAGGCGAGTTAGCTTATCGATTGGCTTTACCTCCGCTCGAGCCGAATTCATAATGTGTTTCATGTCTCTCGCCATGAAAGTATGTTGCCGACCCGAGTCACATACTCAGCTTCGACGAAATCGAGATCGCCGACGATCATTCATATGAGGAGCCCTATACGAGTTTTAGAGCGGCGAATCAAACAGCTTGAGAAATAAGTCGATTCCTTTGGTCAAGATTCTGGTCCAGGACATGGAGTCGAATAGGCCACTTGGGAAACCGAGGAGATTATGCGGGAGAGTTATCCCGAGTTGTTTGACCCTTAGTTTCGGGACGAAACTCTTTTTAAGGGGGAGTATGTAATACCCGGTTGTAATTCATTCATTTTCATTCGAATTATCACCTGTAATTGTCACTCGGTATTTTCAATCAATTATAATCATTCATCAATCATGTTCATTCACCGTGTTCACCGCTCGTAAAAACTTCGAGTTGAGTATCGTTATTGTTCATCGCTTCAACTTTCCTCATATGAGTTCGACTTTGTTAGATCACCATTAATTTTTGGTAACTCCAAAATTCTAAATCTTTGCAATATTATAGAGCATCGAGTTAGCTTTCCAATGGTTCAAACGGTGAGTCAATCGGAGTCCTGACGAGAGAGTTATGGTCGCTTTAGCTCAACCGCTCATTTTTCGCTTTGGCCGATCATCGCCGAACGAACTCGGCCGTGTCGTCCGACACGCCCGTGCCGCACTCGCCCGGAAAGTGCCGGCGCTCGCCTCAGACTCCGACCGTGTCGCTCGCACGGCCGAGTCGAGCTCTTCCGGATTAGCTGCAGCGACGCTGCAGGCCCGACCGTGTTCCGACACGGCCGAGTCATTATCGAGCGCCGCGGACGGGTCACTGTCGGTAGGCCCTTCGCGCCTCGACCGTGTCAAGCGTGACACGGTCGAGTCCCTCGCTGCCACCGCGCGCCACGACCGTGTCGAGCGGGCACGGCGAGCTCGAGCCGAGTCAACCCCTATAAATTGTTTTTTGAGCATTTCACTCATTTTTTCCATCTTCTTCACCGCAACCGAGAGAGAATAACTTGAGGGAGAGATTTCTTCATCAATTATCATTTGAGTGTGTATTTTCATCACCTTCAATCATCCGGGAAGCTTGGATAGTCGCTTTTACACGCTTTCATCGGATCGAATTGGTTGGATATTCAAGAGATAATTTCTTCGACACCTTGGACTTCGATTTTATGTTGAGATATGATGTTTTGGACGTTATAATCATGTTATATGAAGGGATATGTATATGATTATGAGTTTGTATAAGGATTCATTGGATTATTGAGGGATTATTCAAGAACACTTTGAATATCGAGTTGAAATTGGGGGTTTTCGATTAATTGTCGTTATAATCACGTTTTCGGATATTCATTTCGGATTATTGATCATTTGAAAGATGTTTTGTTGGTTTGAAACACTTCTTGGGGAATTTGATATAGGTATATTGAAGTTTGATTGTAAACAATCGGAGTTTGGACGCAACGTGTTTGATTTAATGCCGCAATGGACTTAGTTTTATCGTATCGACGTTTTGAGTTCGTTATATTCGTGTTTGATTCGTGTATTGAACAATTGTTGGTAATGATTGTTATTCAAGGTTGTTCGAGCGACCGGTATCTTGGTTAGGACGTTGTTCGTGGACGGACATTCTTCATCGGTATTGAGTAAGTTAATTCTTACTCGGTTAAAAGGATACTCATTCCTTTTGTTGTTGATTGCTCATAATCATAATTCATTCATCATAATATTAATCATTTTGAGACTTGTAATTGTCGAATAATCATTTCATTCACGAGGAACAGCGGTTCCAAATCATTTCACCGGGTTATCAATCACGTCACTATTACTTTCATATCGGTGAGTCATCTTGGCCTAGTCTAATTATTATTCATTGATATTCATCATGGTCATTCTCGTTCATGTGACCTTCCGGTTCATATTGCGTGGCCGGGTGTGGTCATGTGGAATTTTTAGTCGGGCACACGATGGTCATGTATTGGGTTCACCGATACATCGGACTGCACACGGTAACGCTTACCTCCGTGAGACTAATTAGGTACAAGGACGGGTGTGTCCTGGTCATTCGTCTTGTACACTTGCAGTAACATTACGGGCGTACTATGATACTCCTCTTCAAATAAATTCATAATTAAGAATATTTCATAACTTCGCTAATTCATGATTGTGTAATTTCAACTCTTGAGATTGTTGCTCAGGTAATCGACCCGTTTGGGGACTTTGTTTTTCGTGTCCGGGCAAGGCAAAGGCACGGGAGAACACGCCGACGCCGAGGAGTCCTGTGATACTAGAAAGGGGCCCATCTGTCCAAATTGCTCACCATTTATGTTTCCTTTATTCATTCCGCCGCAGACATTCCGTTTGAATACTCGTTTCATTCGGTGTTGTGTATTTTATCGTCACATAAGATACACATGTATTCTATTTTATCCTCAGGTGTGTTGTATGAAACTCCTCATCGGAGTAATTAATGTTGTAATGTGGTTCGGTACTACATTCACCCCGTAATTCATTCATTTTCATCCGCCCGGTGGGTCCTACTGGGGTCCACAGACCGTAATATCCGCCTAGTTTGGGGTGTTACGAGTTGGTATCGGAGCGTGGTTTTGGATACTACCTTCCGAGTCATGTCTCATTTGAAGTCATCACATCGGACTAGTATCATTGGACTTTCGTGTCACGTGTGACTGTGCAAATGCCGAGCCAATCGCATCGAAAGAACGGTAAGATTTCTAACGCCATGGTATAATTTCTCGCAATAATCATTCATTCATCATTCATCAATTAACAATCCTCAAACATCATCATTCATTGTGATCGTGACGATCATATTAACTCATTAATCACTTAATTCATTTCAATACTCGCTAATGATCGTGACGATCATATTAACTCATTAATCACTTAATTCCTTTTATTACTCTTGTCGATCCGATGGTCATATTATCAATCTTATTAAGTTATTCAAGATAATCACTTCAAGAATTTTATCGATAATCATGTCACTTCAAGAAATCATTCATATAATCACTAAGTTAGAACATGTATACTCATTTTCGTCATCTCATGACATAATCATAACGTGATATTCATGCGGGATTATAATCATCATGTGACTTTCCTACTTCGGTATGGAGAGAGCAAGAAGAGGACGCGGAGGACGAGGCCGTGGTGCGGGCCGAATCCCGAGAACTCGTGCGAACACACGTGCGAACGCGAGGAATAATGTTAACTCATCTAGCGGTGACGCCGCCACTCATTCACCAGGGCGTGATCATTCACTTTCGGGAGTCATACTGGACACGGCTCGGTCGAAGGTGTTCGGATCGATCCACTCGCCTTTATGCAGGCATGATGGCCCAGATGACTCGGATGACACAACTAATGGAGACGATGCAAAATTCACTAATCAAAATCAACAGGCTCCTCCGCCGCCACCTCGGAGGCAAGAGAGGAATGTGAGCAATATCATCGGCGACATCTCTCGCCAAAGGCCACCTACTTTTGAGGGCTCTGCCCGAGCGGATATTATTCATTGGCTCGAGCATTTCGAGAAGTTGTTTGCTATGGTAGAGTGTCCCAAGGACACAAAGTTTCGTTGCGGCTTACTACTCAGGTAAGAGCGCACATTCTTGGTGGTTGTCGTTGAAGCCCACCGAAGGATCATGTACTTGGGAGCAGCTTCAAGACTCTCATGATGGAGAGATATTATCCGCCCCACTTAGAGAGGCCAAGCCGTCGAATTACTCACCCCGACCCTCAACAACGAGGATGTTCTCGCCATTGCCGAGAAATTTCGAAACTTCTTCCGTTTGCCTCATCTATCATTCATTCCGAGGCGGATAAGATTAAGTATTTCAAAGAAGAGGTCAAACCCCGTATGAGACTTCGGTTCCTTAATCATAATTGCACCACGTTGGCTGAATTCATTGAGAAAGCTCTCACCTACGAGCTATCGCTAAGGAAATTGCTAAGCAAGAACCTTCGTCTGCTAGCAAGAAATCGAAGAATCGCAATCGCCTAAGGCGGTCGTGCAACTTTCAAGAAACCCCGTGCGGGCTCCGCTTTTATGAGCGACCTCCGTGTCGCCTAAACCCGCGGAATCACAGCCCTCGAGCGCGCCCGCCATCACACCGTTATAATCGTGGGGAACTTGGTCACCTCAAGACCAAGTGTCCGAGACAGACGATCACGTGTCATAATTGTGGAATTGCCGGGCATAGGGCCCGTTTTTGCCGTAGGGACTCCAAACCTACTCCGGCCATCTCGTGCCCAAAACAAATTGCTCGTAATCAAAGGCCACTTCAATCGGCGCTGCTTAAAACGACAGGAGCGACTAAAGGTGGAGCCTATAGTCAGCAGACGGGAGCGTCCGATGCCGGGACTAGCAAACCCCGGATTTATGAGATGAAGAAGACCGATGATCCCGAGGCCCAAATGATCTCAGGTACACTCGATATTCTATCTCAACCTGTGTGTACCCTTTTTGATACTGGTGCATCGCATTCATTCATTTCTGAATCATGTTTGAGTAGACTACGTCTGGGTAGTGCTACTAGTTCTGAGCCTTATGTCATTGGTCTACCTGATGGTAGACGAATCATCGGTAATCGTGAGATTCAGGATTGTCCTATTCAGTTTCATGGTCGTGTATGGCCAGCGAACCTTATCGTGGTAGATTTGCCGAGAGACGACGTCATCTTGGGTATTGATTGGATGGATCGTCATGATGCCATCATTAGTGTCTGTAAGCGTATGATTACTATCATTTCGCATTTATGGGGTTGAATGTGTATTTCGTGAGGTAATCCTACTGCTCGTAAGGTCATTAATTTGATGAAAGCAGTGCGATTACTCAGTCAGGGATGTGTCGGTTATTGGTGCTATATGACCAAAACCGAGGAATCATCAGTAATGTTGTCGGATATTCCGGTAGTAAGGGAATATGCCGATGTATTTCCGCACGAGTTACCTGGTTTGCCTCCACAGAGGGATGTGGAATTCACGATTGAGTTGGAGCCTGGTACGTCCCCGATATCGAAGGCACCATACCGAATGGCCCCGACCGAAATGCGAGAGTTGAAGAGTCAACTTGAGGAATTGTTCGGGAAAGGTTATATCCGACCGAGTGCGTCCCCGTGGGAGCACCATCTGTTCGTCAAAAAGAAGGATGGTTCTTTTCGCTTATGTATCGATTATCGGAGTCAATAAGATGACAATCAAGAATAAGTATCCTTTACCCCGTATCGATGACCTTTTGGATCAACTTCGTGAGCTTCAGATTTTCCAAGATCGACTTAAGATCTGGATATCATCGCCATGGATTCGAGAGTCGGATATCGCTAGACGGCGCGTTTCAACGCGCGTTATGGTCATTATGAGTTTGTGGTTATGCCGTTCGGATTGACTAATGCACCTGCGGTATTCATGGAGTTAATGAATCGGGTCTTCATCGACTTTTTGGATCGGTTTGTTGTTGTCTTCATCGATGACATTTTGATTTATTCTCGTGACCGGGAGGAACACGAGTTTCACCTTCATCAAGTGCTCGACGTGTTGAGACGAGAACAACTTTATGGGAAGTTTTCCAAATGTGAGTTCTGGATGTCCGAAGTGACGTTTCTCGGACATGTAATTTCATCAGATGGAGTGCGTGTTGATCCTCAGAAGACGGAGGCTATCCAGAATTGGTTACCTCCGAAGAATGTTAAGGAAATCCGAAGCTTTCTCGGATTAGCCGGTTATTATCGGAGGTTTGTGGAAGGATTTTCCAAAATTGCTCAACCATTGACGAACCTTTTGCGGAAGGATAGGAAATACACGTGGTCCGACGCGTGTCAGCGGAGTTTTGAGGAACTCAAGAGCCGGTTAATGTCAGCACCTGTACTTTCCTTGCCGCAGGGGACGGAGGGATTTGTGGTTTATAGTGATGCGTCCGGACAGGGTCTCGGATGTGTACTCATGCATAACGGGAAGGTTATTGCCTATGCTTCACGGCAGTTGAGACCTTACGAGGTTAATTATCCGACACACGACCTTGAGCTAGCAAACGTGGTGTTCGCTTTGAAGATTTGGCGTCATTACCTTTATGGCGTCACTTGTCAGATATTCACCGATCATAAAAGTTTAAAGTATATATTTACTCAGAAGGAATTAAATATGCGACAGAGGCGGTGGTTAGAACTAATCAAGGATTATGATATTGAGATCCTTTACCACCCGGCAAGGCGAACGTTGTCGCCGACGCCTTGAGTCGTAAGTCCATTCAGAGCAGATGCTTGCTCGTTTAACAATTCGTAGGAGCTCCAACAGAATTCCTTAGACCCGAGATCGAGGTCCGGCTTCACGAGTTCAGTGGACAACTTTGTATGTTAGAGATTTCATCATCTCTTGAGGATGCAATCAGGAGAATCAGGTTCGACTCAAAGATTGTTGCGCATTCGTGAGGATGTGGCTCTGGGAGAGCCTCGATTCGTGGTCCACGAGGATGGACTTTTGAGGTTTAAGAACCGGTTGTGCGTGCCGCGAATGACGAGTTGAAAAACTCGATTTTGAGAGAAGCTCATGCTACCCCTTATTCTGTTCATCCGGTCTAGCAAGATGTATAAGGACTTGAAACAAAATTACCGGTGGAGTAATATGAAGCGAGAAGTCGCGGAATTTGTTTCGAGATGCTTAACTTGCCAACAAGTCAAGATTGAACATCGGCGACGGCGGGTATGCTGAAACCTCTCCCTATTCCAGAGTGGAAGTGGGAAGACATTTCTATGGATTTCATCACGAGTTTGCCGATGAGTCGTCGTGGCATGAATACGATCCGGGTGATTGTGGACCGTTTAACTAAATCAGCTCATTTCCTTGAGATCAAGGATACGTGGGGTCCCGAGAGATCGCCCGCTTATTCATCAAGGAGATAGTAAGACCGCACGGTACTCCTAAGAGTATCGCTTCCGATCGTGACGGACGATTTGTATCTCATTTTTGGAAATCACCACCGTGCTATGGGAACTCACTCAATCTCGCATCGCTTTTCATCCTCATCGACGGACAATCGAGAGGACTATACAGACATTAGAGGACATGTTGAGGGCATGCGTCCTCGATTGGAAGGACGATTGGGAAGCCCAACTACCATTGATCGAGTTCACGTATAATAATAGTTGGCATGCTTCCATTAAGATGGCACCTTACGAGGCCTTGTACGGTCGCCGTTGTCGATCTCCCTTGTATTGGGATGACTTGTCGAATCAATCGGCACCGAACCCGATATGCTTATAGCCGCCCGGGAGAAGGTAGCTTTGATCAAGAGTCGTATGTTGACAAACAGAGTCGGCTAAATCATATGCGTATAATCGTCGCCGACCACTAGAGTTCGAGACGGGTGACCACGCCTTGGTCAAGGTATCCCCGAGTCGAGGTATTTTCCGCTTCGGAAAACGGGGAAGTTGAGTCCGAGATTCATTGGACCGCTTGAAATTTTGGATCGAGTAGGCGAGTTAGCTTATCGATTGGCTTTACCTCCGGCTCGAGCCGAATTCATAATGTGTTTCATGTCTCTCGATGCGAAAGTATGTTGCCGACCCGAGTCACATATCGCAGCTTCGACGAAATCGAGATCGCCGACGATCATTCATATGAGGAGCGTCCTATACGAGTTTTAGAGCGCGAATCAAACAGCTTGAGAAATAAGTCGATTCCTTTGGTCAAGATTCATGGTCCAGACATGGAGTCGAATAGGCCACTTGGGAAACCGAGGAGATTATGCGAGAGTTATCCCGAGTTGTTTGACCCTTAGTTTCGGGGACGAAACTCTTTTTAAGGGGGAGTATGTAATACCCGTTGTAATTCATTCATTTTCATTCAAGAATTATCACCTGTAATTGTCACTCGGTGTATTTTCACTCAATTATAATCATTCATCAATCATGTTCATTCACCGTGTTCACCGCTCGTAAAAACTTCGAGTTGAGTATCGTTATTGTTCATCGCTTCAACTTTCCTCATATGAGTTCGACTTTGTTAGATCACCATTAATTTTTGGTAACTCCAAAAATTCTAAATCTTTGCAATATTATAGAGCATCGAGTTAGCTTTCCAATGGTTCAAACGGTGAGTCAATCGAGTCCTGACGAGAGAGTTATGGTCGCTTTAGCTCAACCGCTCATTTTTTTTGGGCGATCATCGCCGACGAACTCGGCCGTGTCGCCGTCCGACACGGCCCGTGCCGCACTCGTCCGGAAAGTGCCGGCGTCGCCTCAGACTCGACCGTGTCGCTCGCACGGCCGAGTCGAGCTCTTCCGGATTAGCGCAGCGATCGCTGCAGGCCCGACCGTGTTCGGGACACGGCCGAGTCATTATCGAGCGCCGCGACGGTCACTGTCGGTAGGCCTTCGCGCCTCGACCGTGTCAAGCAGACACGGCCGAGTCCTCGCCGCCACCGCGCGCCACGACCGTGTCAGCGGGCACGGCCGAGCCTGCTGCCGAGTCAACCCCTATAAATTGTTTTTTTGAGCATTTCACCATTTTTTCCATCTTCTTCACCGCAACCGAGAGAGAATAACTTGAGGGAGAGATTTCTTCATCAATTATCATTTGAGTGTGTATTTTTCATCACCTTCAATCATCCGGGAAGCTTGGATAGTCGCTTTTACACGTTTTCATCTGATCGAATTGGTGGATATTCAAGAGATAATTTCTTCGACACCTCGACTTCGATTTTATGTTGAGATATGATGTTATGGACGTTATAAACATGTTATATCAAGGCAAATGTATATGAATATGAGAATGTATAAGGATTCATTGGATTAATGAGGGATAAAACAAGAACACTTTGAAAATCGAGTTGAAATTGGGGTTTTCGATTAATTGTCGTTATAATCACGCTGGATATTCATTTCGGATTATTGATCATTTGAAAGATGTTTTGTTGGTTTGAAACACTTCTTGGGGAATTTGATATAGGTATATTGAAGTTTGATTGTAAACAATCGGAGTTTGGACGCAACGTGTTTGATTTAATGCCGCAATGGACTTAGTTTTATCGTATCGACGTTTTGAGTTCGTTATATTCGTGTTTGATTCTTGTATTGAACAATTGTTGTTAATGATTGTTATTCAAGGTTGTTCGAGCGACCGTATCTTGGTTAGACGTTGTTCGCGGACGGACATTCTTCATCGGTATTGAGTAAGTTAATTCTTACTCTGTTAAAAGGATACTCATTCCTTTTGTTGTTGATTGCTCATAATCATAATTCATTCATCATAATATTAATCATTTTGAGACTTGTAATTGTCGAATAATCATTTAATTCACGAGGAACGACTTCCAAATCATTTCACCGGGTTATCAATCACGCTACTATTACTTTCATATCGGTGAGTCATCTTGGCCTAGTCTAATTATTATTCATTGATATTCATCATGGTCATTCTCGCTCATGTGACCTTCCGGTTCATATTGCGTGGCCGGGTGTGGTCAGGTGGAATTTTTAGTCGGGCACTGTATGGTCATGTATTGGTTTCACCGATTCATCGGACCGTGCTCACTGTAACGCTTACCTCCTTGAGACTATTTAGGTACTAGGTCGGGTGTGTCCGTTCATTCGCCTTGTACACTTGCACGTAACATTACGGGCGTATTTATGATACTCCTCTTCAAATAAATTCATAATTAAGAATATTTCATAACTTCGCTAATTCATGATTGTGTAATTTCAACTCTTGAGGATTGTTGCTCAGGTAATCGACCCGCTTTGGGGACTTTGTTTTTCGTGTCCGGCAAGGCAAAGGCACGGGAGAACACGCCGACGCCGAGGAGTCCCAGTGATACTAGAAAGGGGCCCCATCTGGTCCAAATTGCTCACCATTTATGTTTCCTTTATTCATTCCGCCGCAGACATTCCGTTTGAATACTGCTTTCATTCAAAGGTTGTGTATTTTATCGTCACATAAGATACACATGTATTCTATTTTATCCTCGGGTGTGTTGTATGAAACTCCTCATCGGAGTAATTAATGTTGTAATGTGGTTCGGTACTACATTCACCCCGTAATTCATTCATTTTCATCCGCCCGGTGGGTCCCAATCGGGGTCCACGGCACCGTAATATCCGCCTAGTTTGGGGTGTTACAGAGTTGGTATCGGAGCGTGGTTTTGGATACTACCTTCCGAGTCATGTCTCATTTGAAGTCATCGTCATCGACTAGTATCATTGGACTTTCGTGTCACGTGTGACTCAGGCAAATGCCGAGCCAATCGACCGAAAGAACGGTAAGATTTCTAACGCCATGGTATAATTTCGCAATAATCATTCATTCATCATTCATCAATTAACAATCCTCAAACATCATCATTCATTGTGATCAGACGATCATATTAACTCATTAATCACTTAATTCATTTCAATACTCGCTAATGATCGTGACGATCATATTAACTCATTAATCACTTAATTCCTTTTATTACTCGGTTGTCGATCCGATGGTCATATTATCAATCTTATTAAGTTATTCAAGATAATCACTTCAAGAATTTTATCGATAATCATGTCACTTCAAGAAATCATTCATATAATCACTAAGTTAGAACATGTATACTCATTTTCGTCATCTCATGACATAATCATAACGTGATATTCATGCGGGATTATAATCATCATGTGACTTTCCTACTTCAAGATGGAGAGAGCAAGAAGAGGACGCGGAGGACGAGGCCGTGGTGCGGGCCGAATCCCGAGAACTCGTGCGAACACACGTGCGAACGCGAGGAATAATGTTAACTCATCTAGCAAAGGACGCCGCCACTCATTCACTGTGGCGTGATCATTCACTTTCGGGAGTCATACTGACACGGCTCGGTCAAGGTGTTCGGATCGATCCACTCGCTTTATGCAGGCATGATGGCCCAGATGACTCGGATGACACAACTAATGGAGACGATGCAAAATTCAGCTAATCAAAATCAACAGGCTCCTCCGCCGCCACCTCAGAGGCAAGAGAGGAATGTGAGCAATATCATCGGCGACATCTCTCGCCAAAGGCCACCTACTTTTGAGGGCTCGTCTGAGCCGGCGGATATTATTCATTGGCTCGAGCATTTCGAGAAGTTGTTTGCTATGGTAGAGTGTCCCGAAGGACACAAAGTTTCTGTTGCGGCTTACTACCTGGGTAAGAGCGCACATTCTTGGTGGTTGTCGTTGAAGCCCACCGAAGGATCATGTACTTGGGAGCAGTTCAAGACTCTCATGATGGAGAGATATTATCCGGCCCCACTTAGAGAGGCCAAGCTGTCAGAATTACTCACCCCCGACCCCTCAACAAACGAGGATGTTCTCGCCATTGCCGAGAAATTTCAGAAACTTCTTCCGTTTGCCTCATCTATCATTCATTCCGAGGCGGATAAGATTAAGTATTTCAGCAAGAGGCTGAAACCCCGTATGAGACTTCAGTTCCTTAATCATAATTGCACCACGTTGGCTGAATTCATTGAGAAAGCTCTCACCTACGAGCTTACTGCTAAGGAAATTGCTACAAAGAACCTTCGTCGCTAGCAAGAAATCGAAGAATCGCAATCACCTAAGGCGGTCGTGCAACTTTCAAGAAACCCCGTATGGCTCCGCTTTTTATGAGCGACCTCCGTGTCGCCTAAACCCGCTAATCACAGCCTCGAGCGCGCCTGCCATCACCGTTATAATCTGGGGAACTTGGTCACCTCAAGCACCAAGTGTCCGAGACAGACGATCACGTGTCATAATTGTGGAATTGCCGGGCATAGGGCCCGCTTTTGCCGTAGGGACTCCAAACCTACTCCAGCCATCTCAGCCCCAAACACAAATGCTCGTAATCAAAGGCCACTTCAATCGGGCTGCTTAAAACGACAGGAGCGACTAAAGGTGGAGCCTATAGTCACAGACGGAGCGTCCGATGCCGGACTAGCAAACCCCGGATTTATGAGATGAAGAAGACCGATGATCCCGAGGCCCAAATGATCTCGTGTACACTCGATATTCTATCTCAACCTGTGTGTACCCTTTTTGATACCGGTGCATCGCATTCATTCATTTCGAATCATGTTTGAGTAGACTACGCCCGGGTAGTGCTACTAGTTCCGAGCCTTATGTCATTGGTCTACCCGATGGTAGACGAATCATCTGTAATCGTGAGATTCAGGATTGTCCTATTCAGCCATGGTCGTGTATGGCCGCCGAACCTTATCGTGGTAGATTTGCCGAGAGACGACGCCATCTTGGGTATTGATTGGATGGATCGTCATGATGCCATCATTAGTGTCCGTAAGCGTATGATTACTATCATTTCGCATTTATGGGGTTGAATGTGTATTTCAGGAGGTAATCCTTACTGCTCGTAAGGTCATTAATTTGATGAAAGCAAAGGACATTACTCGAGGATGTGTCGTTATTGGTGCTATATGACCAAAACCGAGGAATCATCAAGAATGTTGTCGGATATTCCAAAGAGTAAGGGAATATGCCGATGTATTTCCGCACGAGTTACTCGGTTTGCCTCCACAGAGGGATGTGGAATTCACGATTGAGTTGGAGCCTGCACGCCCCCGATATCGAAGGCACCATACCGAATGGCCCCGACCGAAATGCGAGAGTTGAAGAGTCAACTTGAGGAATTGTTCGGGAAAGGTTATATCCGACCGAGTGCGCCCCCGTGGGGAGCACCAGGCCGTTCGTCAAAAAGAAGGATGGTTCTTTTCGCTTATGTATCGATTATCTGGAGTCAATAAGATGACAATCAAGAATAAGTATCCTTTACCCCGTATCGATGACCTTTTGGATCAACTTCGTGGAGCTTCAAGATTTTCCAAGATCGACTTAAGATCCGGATATCATCGGGCCATGGATTCGAGAGCCTGATATCGCTAGACGGCTTCGAACGCGTTATGGTCATTATGAGTTTGTGGTTATGCCGCTCGGATTGACTAATGCACCGCGTATTCATGGAGTTAATGAATCGGGTCTTCATCGACTTTTCGATCGGTTTGTTGTTGTCTTCATCGATGACATTTTGATTTATTCTCGTGACCGGAGGAACAAGAGTTTCACCTTCATCAAGAGCTCGACGTGTTGAGACGAGAACAACTTTATGGGAAGTTTTCCAAATGTGAGTTCGATGTCCGGCGACGCTTCTGACATGTAATTTCATAAGATGGAGTGCGTGTTGATCCTCGTAAGACGGAGGCTATCCGAACTGGTTACCTCCGAAGAATGTTAAGGAAATCCAAGCTTTCTGGATTAGCCGTTATTAGCGGAGGTTTGTTGAAGGATTTTCCAAAATTGCTCAACCATTGACGAACCTTTTGCGGAAGGATAGGAAATACACGTGGTCCGACGCGTGTCACGGAGTTTTGAGGAACTCAAGAGCCGTTAATGTCAAGACTGACTTTCCTTGCCGCAGGGACGGAGGGATTTGTGGTTTATAGTGATGCGTCCGGACAGGTCTCGGATGTGTACTCATGCGTAACTGGGAAGGTTATCGCCTATGCTTCACGGCAATGAGACCTTACGAGGTTAATTATCCGACACACGACCTTGAGCTAGCACCGTGGTGTTCGCTGAAGATTTGGCGTCATTACCTTTATGGCGTCACTTGTCGATATTCACCGATCATAAAAGTTTAAAGTATATATTTACTCGTAAGGAATTAAATATGCGACAGAGGCGGTGGTTAGAACTAATCAAGGATTATGATATTGAGATCCTTTACCACCCGGCAAGGCGAACGTTGTCGCCGACGCCTTGAGTCGTAAGTCCATTCAGAGCAGATGCTTGCTCGCTTAACAATTCGTAGGAGCTCCAACAGAATTCCTTAGACCCGAGATCGAGGTCCTGCTTCAGCGAGTTCGTGGACAAACTTTGTATGTTAGAGATTTCATCATCTCTTGAGGATGCAATCAGGAGAATCGTGGTTCGACTCAAAGATTGTTGCGCATTCGTGAGGATGTGGCCTGTGGAGAGCCCTCGATTCGTGGTCCACGAGGATGGACTTTTGAGGTTTAAGAACCGGTTGTGCGTGCGCGAATGACGAGTTGAAAAACTCGATTTTGAGAGAAGCTCATGCTACCCTTATTCTGCTCATCCTGGGTCTAGCAAGATGTATAAGGACTTGAAACAAAATTACCGGTGGAGTAATATGAAGCGAGAAGTCGCGAAATTTGTTTCGAGATGCTTAACTTGCCAACAAGTCAAGATTGAACATCGCCGATCAAGCGGTATGTCAAACCTCTCCCTATTCCAGAGTGGAAGTGGTAAGAGATTTCTATGGATTTCATCACGAGTTTGCGGATGAGTGGGCGTGGGAGGAATACGATCCGGGTGATTGTGGACCGCTTTACTTAATGTGCACTTGTCCTTGAGATTTAGGATACGTGGGGTCCCGAGAGATCGCCCAGCTTATTCATCAAGGAGATAGTAAGACCGCACGGTACTCCTAAGAGTATCGCTTCCGATCGTGACGGACGATTTGTATCTCATTTTGGAAATCACCACCGTGCTATGGGAACTCACCAATCTCGCATCGCTTTTCATCCTCAAATCCGACGGACAATCGAGAGGACTATACAGACATTAGAGGACATGTTGAGGGCATGCGTCCTCGATTGGAAGGACGATTGGGAAGCCCAACTACCATTGATCGAGTTCACGTATAATAATAGTTGGCATGCTTCCATTAAGATGGCACCTTACGAGGCCTTGTACGGTCGCCGTTGTCGATCTCCTTGTGTTGGGATGACTTGTCGAATCAATCGGCACCGAACCCGATATGCTTATAGCCGCCCGAGAAGGTAGCTTTGATCAAGAGTCGTATGTCGACACTTCGTAGTCGACAAAAATCATATGCGTATAATCGCCGCCGACCACTAGAGTTCGAGACGGTGACCACGCCTTGGTCAAGGTATCCCCGAAGTCGAGGTATTTTCCGCTTCGGAAAACGGGGAAGTTGAGTCCGAGATTCATCGACCGCTTGAAATTTTGGATCGAGTAGGCGAGTTAGCTTATCGATTGGCTTTACCTCCGGCTCGAGCCGAATTCATAATGTGTTTCATGTCTCTCGCCATGAAAGTATGTTGCCGACCCGAGTCACATACCGCAGCTCGACGAATCGAGATCGCCGACGATCATTCATATGAGGAGCGCCCTATACGAGTTTTAGAGCCGAATCAAACAGCTTGAGAAATAAGTCGATTCCTTTGGTCAAGATTCAAAGTGGTCCAGACATGGAGTCGAATAGGCCACTTGGGAAACCGAGAGATTATGCGAGAGTTATCCCGAGTTGTTTGACCCTTAGTTTCTGGGACGAAACTCTTTTAAGGGGGAGTATGTAATACCCGTTGTAATTCATTCATTTTCATTCAAGAATTATCACCGTAATTGTCACTCAGGTATTTTCACTCAATTATAATCATTCATCAATCATGTTCATTCACCGTGTTCACCGCTCGTAAAAACTTCGAGTTGAGTATCGTTATTGTTCATCGCTTCAACTTTCCTCATATGAGTTCGACTTTGTTAGATCACCATTAATTTTTGGTAACTCCAAAAATTCTAAATCTTTGCAATATTATAGAGCATCGAGTTAGCTTTCCAATGGTTCAAACGGTGAGTCAATCGGAGTCCTGACGAGAGAGTTATGGTCGCTTTAGCTCAACCGCTCATTTTTTGGCGATCATCGCCGAACGAACTCGGCCGTGTCGTCCGACACGGCCCGTGCTGCATTTCGCCCGAAAGTGCCGGCGCTCGCCTCAGACCCGACCGTCGCTCGGCACGGCCGAGTCGAGCTCTTCCGGACAGCGCAGCGATCGCCAGAGGCCCGACTGTTCCCGACACGGCCGAGTCATTATCGAGCGCCGCGGACGGGTCACCGCCGGTAGGCCCCTTCGCGCCTCGACCGTGTCGGGCAGACACGGCCGAGTCCTCGCCGGCTACCGCGCGCCACGACCGTGTCGCGGGCACGGCCGAGCCTCGCTGGCCGAGTCAACCCCTATAAATTGTTTTTGAGCATTTCACCATTTTTTCCATCTTCTTCACCGCAACCGAGAGAGAATAACTTGAGGGAGAGATTTCTTCATCAATTATCATTTGAGTGTGTATTTTTCATCACCTTCAATCATCCGGGAAGCTTGGATAGTCGCTTTTACACGCTTACGGATCGAATTGGTCGATATTCAAGAGGTAATTTCTTCGACACCTCGACTTCGATTTTATGTTGAGATATGATGTTTGGACGTTATAATCATGTTATATGAAGGGATATGTATATGATTATGAGTTTGTATAAGGATTCATGGATTATTGAGGGATTATTCAAGAACACTTTGAATATCGAGTTGAAATTGGGGTTTTCGATTAATTGTCGTTATAATCACGCTCGGATATTCATTTCGGATTATTGATCATTTGAAAGATGTTTTGTTGGTTTGAAACACTTCTTGGGGAATTTGATATAGGTATATTGAAGTTTGATTGTAAACAATCGGAGTTTGGACGCAACGTGTTTGATTTAATGCCGCAATGGACTTAGTTTTATCGTATCGACGTTTTGAGTTCGTTATATTCGTGTTTGATTCGTGTATTGAACAATTGTTGGTAATGATTGTTATTCAAGGTTGTTCGAGCGACCGGTATCTTGGTTAGGACGTTGTTCGTGGACGGACATTCTTCATCGGTATTGAGTAAGTTAATTCTTACTCGGTTAAAAGGATACTCATTCCTTTTGTTGTTGATTGCTCATAATCATAATTCATTCATCATAATATTAATCATTTTGAGACTTGTAATTGTCGAATAATCATTTCATTCACGAGGAACGACGGTTCCAAATCATTTCACCGGGTTATCAATCACGCCACTATTACTTTCATATCGGTGAGTCATCTTGGCCTAGTCTAATTATTATTCATTGATATTCATCATGGTCATTCTCGCTCATGTGACCTTCCGGTTCATATTGCGTGGCCGGGTGTGGTCGTGTGGAATTTTTAGTCGGGCACACGATGGTCATGTATCGGGTTCACCGATACATCGGACCGTGCACACGTAACGCTTACCTCCGTGAGACTAATTAGGTACAAGGACGGGTGTGTCCGGTCATTCGTCTTGTACACTTGCATGCAACATTACGGGCGTACTATGATACTCCTCTTCAAATAAATTCATAATTAAGAATATTTCATAACTTCGCTAATTCATGATTGTGTAATTTCAACTCTTGAGGATTGTTGCTCAGGTAATCGACCCCGCTTGGGGACTTTGTTTTTCGTGTCCGGGCAAGGCAAAGGCACGGGAGAACACGCCGACGCCGAGGAGTCCCAGTGATACTAGAAAGGGGCCCTCCTGTCCCAAATTGCTACCATTTATGTTTCCTTTATTCATTCCGCTGCAGACATTCCGTTTGAATACTCGTTTCATTCAGTGTTGTGTATTTTATCGTCACATAAGATACACATGTATTCTATTTTATCCTGGGAGTGTTGTATGAAACTCCTCATCGGAGTAATTAATGTTGTAATGTGGTTCGGTACTACATTCACCCTGTGTAATTCATTCATTTTCATCCGCCTGGTGGGTCCCAGTCGGGGGTCCACGGCACTGTAATATCCGCCTAGTTTGGGGTGTTACATCATTTAATTTCCGCACTTTATTTACACTTCCGCACAACGGTGCATATTCCGATCTTGCTCCAACAATTGTTATCGAAGCGGTACCTCAAATACATGGCTTAACATCCGAGTAGTCAATCCAAATGGCGTTTCAATATGCTCCAGTCAAAGGCCTTGCTCTTAACCGACCACCATTTTTTGATGGCTCAAACTTCATGACGTGGAAGAAAAAGATGTCAATATTCATCCGAGCGTATGACATCGAGCTTTGGAATGTGATATGCCTTGGTCCGAAAATTCCTCTCAAATCCGACGGTACGCTTAAATCTTTCGAAGAATATGATGACGCGGATTGGAAGAACGACCATCTAAACTGTAAGGCTACTCAATTTCTATTTTGTGCCTTAAATCCGGAAGAGGTCAATCATATCTCATCGTGTGAAAGTGCTAAAGAGATACGGAAAATTCTTGAAATCACACACGAAGGGACAACTCAAGTCAAGGAGACGAAGATCAATATGCTTCTCCATGACTACGAGTTATTCATGATGAAGGGTGACGAGTCCATCACCAACATGCTCGGCCGATTTTCGGTCATCACTAATGGACTTGCTTCGTCTGGAAAACCATTATCAAGTAGTGAAAAAGTCAAGAAAATTTTAAGATCACTACCTGTTGAATGGGACGGAACGGTGACGGCGATTATGGAATCGAAAGATCTCAATAATCTTGATTTTAGTGCCCTCGTTGGTTCACTAATAAATTACAAGGTTGTCCTTAAATCTCGAAATGCAAAGCCAAAACTAAAGGAAAGATCGATAGTCTTGAAGACTAAGATGTCAAAAAGAGAAGAAATCCCGGTTGATGATAGCGACGAAGAATCGACATATTATGCCAAAAATATTAATAAGTTCCAACACTTATTAAACCGGAGGAAGAAGGACATCCAAGCGAGCGAATCTAAGAAATTCGATAATAATTGTCGATTATGTGGTAAACCAGTCCACTTTGCCAAGAATTGTCGAGCTAAACCAATCGGAATATTTAAAAATTCGAAAAGAAAAAGAAAAGGAAATAAGGAGTCGAAAAAGAAATGGGAGAAGAAACTAACGAAACGGACAAAGTTGAAAACTTTGGTCTATACACATATACATATATTTGTATTTTTGCAGGTAAATCCCATTGACGAAGTGTTGTTTTGTAATCATCAAAAAGGGGGTGATTGTTGGAACATATTGTTCCATACATGCTTTAATAGTGTTTTGATGATTAAGTTGTTACACAAAACAAAACAACAAAAAGACGAAGCAAAGCATCGAAGAAAATGAAGTCGCAAAAAGGTGTTTAGAACATGCATAATTTGTGTTTTGATGATTAAAGTTGCTAAACAACAAAACAACATTGAGGCGAAGCAAAACGACGAAGTAGACGAAGACGCAAAAAGTTGAAATCTGGACTGAATTAGCGCACACAAGTCATCACACGTTAGCGCACGCTACCGGGAAGTCATCTGCATATCAGCCAAGTTCGAAGTTATCTGAAGTGAAGTTAGTTGACGAGGTAGCGCACGCTACACCTTATACCTAACGCACGCTATCGAGCCATGTTACCGTTGTGAATATATTCAAACACATAATGACGCATGCAATGAAGTCAGTACTAGCGCACGCAAGGAATGATATTTAGCACACGCTAAATATTAGTTTGAATTCTAGTCAATCAGAACGTTGGGAAAAGCATGTCAAAGTCAGCATATCAAACAGATACTTTGACAATTCATGCAACGGATATATTGCTTAGCGCATGCTATATTATATTATTAACACACGCTAAAAGCAAGAGTATAACGTACGTAAGGAAAAAGTCATAACATACGTAAAGGAAGAAACGAAGCCACTGGACTAAAACTGGGCACAGTCTAACGCACGCTACGCGCACGCTACAGGCACGCTAATGAAGCTAGCGCACGCTAAAAAGAAGAGCTAGCACACTCTAGCTAGTCAACTGGAAGCAACGGCTAGTTTGGTGGAGGAAGGCTATAAATACCACATCTTTGGTATTATTCCATACAACAACTCCAAGTATTCAAGACATTGATCTTATATTCATATACTTATATTGTTGTTGTAATATTGAGCTTATATTGTTTGTTTGAGTGTTTATACATTCAACATTATACACGAGAGGTAAAAGAAAAGATACGATTGGATTCGGTGTTATTAGGATCAAGGATCCGGCATTATTAGAATCGCAACCGATATCTAAGTGAGGTTTATCTAGTACCCATAGAAAGCTAGAGTGGTTGATTCCTTATCCAATAGAAAAGGAAAAACGGTTTTACTCGGACAGATAGAAGACGAGCTTGTAACGGTAATCTCTCGACCGATAGAAGAGAGGCGTAGAGGTTTTGATCTTAATCCTAAGAAAAAGATACATCGAGAGAGGACGTAGGCTTCATTAATAGCCGAACCTCTATCAATCCTTGTGTGATTTATTTTCCACAATTTATTTTCGCTTCCGCACAAACGGCGCAAATATCCAATTTTATACCAACAATTGGTATCAGAGCGGTACTCCAATACGTGGCTTAACATCCGAGGAGAAAAGATCCAAAAATGGCATTTCAATTCTCTCCAGTCGAAGGCCTTGCTCTCAACCGACCACCATTCTTCGATGGCTAAAATTATTTGACATGGAAGAAAAAGATGTCAATCTTTATTCGTGCCTACGATATAGAGATTTGGAAGATTATTTGTCTCGGCCCAAAAGTTCCTATCAAATCCGACGGTACGCTCAAGTCTTCTGAAGAATACGACGATGCCGACTGGAAAAATGACCATCTAAATTGTAAGGCCACCCAACTTTTATTTTGTGCCTTAAATCCCGAAGAGGTCAATCGAATCTCGTCGTGTGAAAGTGCGAAAGAAATATGGAAAATTCTTGAAATCACACACGAAAGGACAACTCAAGTCAAGGAGACGAAGATCAATATGCTTTTCCATGACTACGAGTTATTCATGATGAAGGGTGACGAGTCCATCACCAATATGCTCGACCGATTTTCGGTCATCACCAATGGACTTTCTTCGTTCGTAAAACCATTATCTAGTAGTGAAAAAGTTAAGAAAATTTTACGATCACTACCTAGCGAATGGCACGGCACCGTGACCGCGATTATGGAATCCAAAGATCTCAACACGCTCGATTTTAGTGCCCTTGTTGGTTCACTAATCAATTATGACATTGTATTAAAATCACGAAGTGTCAAGCCAAAGTCAAAGGAACGATCGTTAGCCTTGAAGGCTAAAATGTCTAAAAGAGAAGAAATCCCGGTGGAAAGCGACGAAGAACCGGCATATTATGCCAAGAATATTAATAAGTTCCAACACTTATTAAACCGGAGGAAGAAGGACATCCAAGCAGGCGAATCTAAGAAATTCGACAACACCTGTCGATTATGTGGTAAACCAGGCCACTTTGCTAAGAACTGTCGAGTAACAAAAGGAAGTCTTAGTTGAAACATGGAGTGACGAAGATCCTAATGATGATTTCATGAATCAAAATTGTAACATCCCCAAAACCATATGGGAATATTACACGCCGTAGACCCTTTCCACAAGGATCTACCAGGCTAAACATCCATAAACAACCAAATGCTTGATTCACTGTGGTCAAAAAATAAAATGATACGGACCTATATGATAAGCTACACTTGAATACACACCGATGAGGTCACACAACCCAATCGATAAACCGACTTAAATAACATTACCCACAGGGGTCGAAATACAATACAAATAAGACCGAAATCAACTCGACAACACAACAAAATCAAAATAACTCTCGACTCATGATTAGTATCGCACTCGTCATCCTCTTGTGCCAATCCTGGATCGCTCTCGAACTGCATGTACCGACGCAAAACAGACATCCACCCCCGATTACTGGGGTTAGTAAAACTCCACCGTTTTACTAGTGCAAGTATCAAATCATACGAAATGTAACAAGCAATTAATAATCGTGATCAAATATAATAATCAAGTATCGAATATTCCCGGGAGGTTTTCACAAGAGAAGATAAGCTATGAAGCATTCGAAAATAGGATTATCATCTCGGGAATTTTTAGAATTTCAAAACCTTAAGACCTCAAGTCCTGATTCACAAAACCTTTCGAAATAGTTAAGGGCCTTAAGCCAAAACTTGTTTCATAATTCAGCTTACAATACCTAAACATTTCCATAAATCTCGTGGGCTCGGCCCAACATTCTTTCTTAAAACTTTTCCTTTAAAAACTTTGATTTGAAAAGTATCATGCTCATGACACCGTGATCCACTGTCACGTGTTTCCGTAGGTTCAACAACCCGCACGGACTACATCACACACAATTAAACAAACATAATCAATTCCGACACCGTGATCCACTGTCACGTGTCTCCGTAGGTTCAACAACCCACACGGACTATTAACCAAACATAACCAATTCCGACACCGTGATCCACTGTCACGTGTCTCCGTAGGCATAACAACCCGCACGGACTATATCAATCACAACAATCACACACACAGTCCTGACACCGTAGTCCACGGCCACGTGTCACCGTAAGCTCCGTCGAGCTCACCCGGTTGGACGCACTGTGTCCGAAACTCATGGTCCACTGCCATGCGTTATCGTAGGCCTCGCTGATCAAAGACGATTGGACCTCGCACCTCACTAAGTTCTCGATCCCGTAGTCCATCGCCACGAATCCTCGTAGGTTCCGTCGAACCAACACGAGTGAACTTAGCGGTCACACACATATTCACATTCACTTTACATACAACAAGGAGCACAATTAATCAATCACCTTGATCACCTCAAAATCGTAAATTGCACGCACATAACACAACCTCGACACTCGCAACAACTATCATCAATCAACGACATTTAACCTACATAACACACATTCGTTACACAAAACATTGTACAACCAAGTCAACAACCATCCCATATGTACATCGCATTCCCGCACAAATGGCACAACGCCTAACACGTATACTGATATAACACTATTATCACAAAGCCTTCAAATTGCGTAAAACACAACCAACTCAAACGGAACATATTTACGAAGGCAAGCAAAGTCATCATACATCTCATACGTAATTACTAGTCGCAAGATACAAGTCGTATAGTAAGATACTTGCCTTAATAACCGCTACCGAACGCTCCGAAGAACACGGTTCGACCGGGTAGCTCGGACCACAAAGAAGGCAACGAACGGAATGGTTACGACTCGTGTTATTCAAAATAATTAGCTCCTAAGTCACAACGATATCAATTCATTCACAATTCTACGAAACATATGGAACTTCCCAAGTTCTACCCATTGAAGCATTTTATCGGACACTTTGAGGGCGTAGTCCAATTTAATCGATTATTCAAAGAAATACTCAAATCCGCTCCACAAAACTTCAAGGGTATTGAATGATTACGAGTTTACAATCAAGTTCTAACAATAATATGAATCAAAACGAAGCAAATCGGCCAAAACACCAAGAAACCTCAAGAACATCCAAAACCAAAAGTTTAGGTGTTCTTACCTTCGATCCGGTGGAAGATGATGTTAATCCATGATCCCAACTTCCAAAACATGTTTATATAAGTTGATTCTACTCAAAACCATCGATCTAGGGTGAAAAATCGCGGAAGGAATGAAGAAAAGATGAGAAATGGCCGGATGACTCGGTCCAGCCTATAAATAGCCGATTTTCGGCCGCTTACGCACGTAATCGCCAATGCCTACGCACGTAATCGGCCAATGCCTACGCACGAATCGCCAAGGCCGAACTCCCCGGATCGATCGCCGACGCTACGCACGAATCGGAAGGTCACATGCACGAATCGCATTACGGCCGCATCGCCTGCCATTACGGCCGTTACTGCCAGCCCGGCCAGCCAGGCCTCGGTTGATCCGACGGTCCGAAAAATCCCGAAACTCCGACCTGAACGTAAACCGAAAACACGATTATGAAGTACTCGTAAAGACGAATCCGAATACTAAGAGAACACCCGATTCCGACCACCCGAGGGCTCGAAATTCGACAACGAAAGTAATTACCCCAAACTTTGGGAAATTACGAAAATGGCCCAAAACGTCCGAAATACCTGATACACGATCGAAACACCAAACCGAAACTTACAACATGAATAATAACATTAAATGAACTTCCGAGAAACTCGAAACAACAGTTTCGGACGAGATTTGCGAGAATCGAACTCAAGTGCGGAAAAGTCATTTAAGAACACGAAACTCAACAAAACGATACCGAAACGAACTCGGATGACAAAAAGTGTAGAATTAAATATTCTCATAATGACGAAACGGTCGAAAGAGAGTCGTCGAAACGGACCTCCGCCTAAAAATGAAAATTACCGGAAATCCGAAATTGCGGATATTACATTCTACCCTCCTTAAAAGAAGTTTCGTCCCGAAACTTAAAACAAGTAGGGAGAAGCAATACCCTGACAGGAAAACTCAACAAGATACACAAGAAACGCGTAACTTTCATCCATTGGCGGAACGTTACAAGCAACGCGAAAGAATATACAAATGACAACACGCCACACGATTTACCATAACAATGCCACCGCAATGATTCAACCAATAACGATCAAATAACGACGCATCACATACCACATCATATGCACACATTTAATCAAAGAAACGACGCGACAATAAGTCGCACCCGACTAAAACGGCTATGCGACGTAAACAAATAGAGTATTACGATAGAAATCATTCCGATTCTCATCAACAAGAAAATGTCCGACGTCAAAACACAAACAATTCAAGATAACGGAAAACGAGAATACGGATATTACATTCTATCCGATTAAAATTAAGTTTCGTCCAAACTTAAAATAAAACATCATGATAGAATAGAAACAAAACCAAAAAGTTCACGCAACAAATATCAATCTCTACACGAATTACAGCACAAAGTACGATACACAACTACATCACTGGACACCACCGGGCCCTACCCGAGTAGGAACGAAAACCCGATTCCCGAACATCCTGGCAACGGTCTCACAATGCACCGCTTGGTGCCCCAGTTGGCCGCACTTAAAACAATTAACCGGTGGCGAACGACAATTCTGTCTCGCATGGCCTACACGACTGCAGTTAAAGCAGGTCTTCACACTGATCGTCTTACTCGCCTCTGGGGTAAGGTTCTTAGACTGGTCAACCGAACGAGGAGTGCTCCCAGAAGGAAACTGCGAAGCAACAGGCTCACGGATCTCACTCCTCTGGCCTCTTGAAAAATTTCTCGAGGTCTTCTGTCTCTTACTCTCTGAACCAGATTCCGTCACGTAAACGGCCATCTCAATGGCTAAAGCTCGGTCTGATATTCCTTCGTGGTGGTACACATGAGCGGAGCCATACTCTCACGGATATGGGGTTTCATGCGCATATTGAAGTATCGGACCTTGTCCGCTTCACTTCTCACTTGATCACGAACATAAGCCAACGCCGATTATAATCGACTATCGCTGGGATATCGACACATCCCGGGGCGTGGCCGAAAAACTCAACAATCCCGTTCACGAACAGTGCAACGGCAATACTCGCCTCCATGGCGGTCTTAAACTCAGCCCATGTAGGTGTACGATCTGCAGCACTACACCGCCACCACCGCAGCCTTCTTTGTCAAGCAAGTCTTGAGCAATGGGTACCCTCTTCTCATCCGGACAAGCTACGGCATCAAATGTTCTCCCAACCGGAAGAGCCACCTTCCCAACCTAACGAGTCGATGAACCCACAAAACGGGCGGCTGCATCTTCATCACATCTCGTAACCACTTACTAGCCCCGTTATCCCCATCTGGGTTCTCATCCCGATGTACGGCCCGATTCATCTGCACTAACTGATCAACCACCTGACGAAGGATGGTGGCAGCGCCAACGTCAACATTAACGCTAGTCGAATGTCCCTGATCTGTACTGAGCTGATCGGTACCCGGAAAGGAGGGAGTCGCCCTCTCATGCTCCTGATCACGACCACGACTACGACCACGTCCTCGGCCACGACCTCTCGGCATTCTGAACAGACGACCAAACAGAATAACGCAACCAAACAAACGTCACAACGTCAACATAGGACGATAATAGCAGCACGATAAAGCATCAACTCCAAGTCATCACACAAGGGCATGAACCAACACTGTAATTTAAGAACTTCATTCAAAAATAATTCACACAAATACATCAATGAGGTGTTTGGATTTTACCAAACCAAACACAGTCAAAACCACACACGTATCGTAGGGATCAAACACTCGCAAAAAAATAAAATATTTCCGGTATTATTCAAATGATAAAATTTTAAAATTTTCAAGTTTGAAAAATTTGGTGAAATGAAATTTTTGAAGACATTTTTAATACCTCGATCGTTTAATCAAAACCATGTATCTCAACATTTAGAAAACACTAAAACATTCTCCGGCGAGCACAACAACACTACAAACTTATCACAACCACTTAGCCCCAACACATGGACATAAGAAGTTCAAAATTCCGAAAACCAAAAATCGTTCTGCAAAATAAAGTTTTCCCAAAACCCTTTAGTTCATAAACAAAACGACGGTAATATTTTACAATGTCCGAAGTACTTCAAAACACATTTTTCAAATACCGTCTGATGGTGTCATTTGAAAATACACGGCCCATTTGTCAAAATTTACAAATTTTTAAAAATCCATATAAATCGTGGTTTGACCGAACCACCAAAATATTTTCCAAAAATCGATTTCTACAAAAATTTTCAAATCAGAAGTCCTTCGTAAAATATTCTTAAAGTTACCCATAGCGGACAAAATTACAACATCCCAAAAACAATAATTTAAAACCACATACTCAAATGGCAACCAGGGTCGCCAATTCAATCAAATGCATCTCGTGGTATCAAGTTTAAACACACAGCAAAATCATTTATCGGAGTTTCTCACAAACTCTACCGTTGAAATCTTCACAGAACCCATCAAGGTTTACATCTTTCACACCATACCACCCCACACGGTGGTTCAAAAATAAAACAACAATACGCCCAGAAATACTCATACCAATTACCACAAGTATAAAAAACAACTACATCAAACAATACAGTGGAAACAATAACAAGCACCCCAAATAACTCACTAAGATAAAATCGAGATACACAGTATTACGCATAAAGAAGGAGACTTACATCCACAGGTCGCACGGAGGTGACAGTCGCCCACGATACTAATCTCGTCCGACAACATAACTGACACGTTGTGACTACGCGCAACTCAATTTGTCACTGACGACTCGAACGACAAGACACACATTACTCGACAAATCACGACTTGACTCGACCCGACAGCCTAGGTTTCCGCAACCTAAGCTCCGATACCATAATTGTAACATCCCCAAAACCATATGGGAATATTACACGCCGTAGACCCTTTCCACAAGGATCTACCAGCTAAACATCCATAAACAACCAAATGCTTGATTCGACCAGTGGTCAAACAATAAAATGATACGGACCGATATGATCACCTACACGTGAATACACAGACCGATGAGGTCACACAACCCAATCGATAAAACCGACTTAAATAACATTACCCACACAGGGGTCGAAATACAATACACGGAAGACCGAAATCAACTCGACAACACAACAAAAATCAAAATAACTCTCGACTCATGATTAGTATCGCACTCGTCATCCTCTTGTGCCAATCCCGTGATCGCTCCCCAACTGCATGTACCGACGCAAAACAGACATCCACCCCGATTACTCGGGGTTAGTAAAACTCCACCGTTTTACTAGTGCAAGTATCAAATCATACGAAATGTAACAAGCAATTAATAATCGTGATCAAATATAATAATCAAGTATCGAATATTCCTGGAGGTTTTCACAAGAGAAGATAAGCTATGAAGCATTCGAAAATAGGATTATCATCTCGGAATTTTTAGAATTTCAAAACCTTAAGACCTCAAGTCCTGATTCACAAAACCTTTCGAAAAACTTAAGGGCCTTAACCCAAAACTTGTTTCATAATTCAACAGTTTACAATACCGGAAACATTTCCATAAATCTCGTGGGCTCGGCCCAACATTCTTTCTTAAAACTTTTCCTTTAAAAACTTTGATTTGAAAAGTATCATGCTCATGACACCGTGATCCACTGTCACGTGTCTCCGTAGGTTCAACAACCCGCACGGACTACATCACACACAATTAAACAAACATAATCAATTCCGACACCGTGATCCACTGTCACGTGTCTCCGTAGGTTCAACAACCCACACGGACTATTAACCAAACATAACCAATTCCGACACCGTGATCCACTGTCACGTGTCTCCGTAGGCATAACAACCGGCACGGACTATATCAATCACAACAATCACACACACAGTCCTGACACCGTAGTCCACTGCCACGTGTCACCGTAAGCCCCGTCGAGCTCACCCGGTTGGACGCACTGTGTCCGAAACTCATGGTCCACTGCCATGCGTTATCGTAGGCCTCGCTGCACCAAAGACGATTGGACCTCGCACTCACTAAGTTCTGATCCCGTAGTCCACTGCCACGAATCCTCGTAGGTTCCGTCGAACCAACACGAGTGAACTTAGCGGTCACACACATATTCACATTCACATTACATACAACAATGAGCACAATTAATCAATCACCTTGATCACCACAAAATCGTACATTGCACGCACATAACACAACCTCGACACTCGCAACAACTATCATCAATCAACGACATTTAACCAACATAACACACATTCGGTACACAATACATTGTACAACCAAGTGTACAACCATCCCATATGTACGTCGCATTCCTGCACAAATGGCACAACGTCTAACACGTATACTGATATAACACTATTATCATAAAGCCTTCAAATTGCGGAAAACACAACCAACTCAAACGGAACATATTTACGAAGGCAAGCAAAGTCATCATACATCTCATACGTAATTACTAGTCGCAAGATACAAGTCGTATAGTAAGATACTTGCCTTAATAACCGCTACCGAACGCTCCGAAGAACACGGTTCGACCGGGAAGCTCGGACCCCAAAGAAGGCAACGAACGGAAGGGTTCCGACTCGAGTTCTTCACAAAAATTCGCTCCTAAGTCACAACGATATCAATTCAATCACAATTCTACGAAAACATATGGAACTTCCCAAGTTCTACCCATTGAAGCATTTTATCGGACACTTTGAGGGCGTAGTCCAATTTAATCGATTATTCAAAGAAATACTCAAATCCTCCACAAAACTTCAAGGGTATTGAATGATTACGAGTTTACAATCAAGTTCTAACAATAATATGAATCAAAACGAAGCAAATCGGCCAAAACACCAAGAAACCTCAAGAACATCCAAAACCAAAAGTTTAGGTGTTCTTACCTTCGATCCGGTGGAAGATGATGTTAATCCATGATCCCAACTTCCAAAACATGTTTATATAAGTTGATTCTACTCAAAACCATCGATCTAGGGTGAAAAATCGGGAAGGAATGAAGAAAAGATGAGAAATGGCCGGATGACTCGGTCCGTGCCTATAAATAGCCGACCTTGGCGCCGCCACGCACGTAATCGGCCAATGCCTACGCACGTAATCGCCAAGGCCGAACTCCTGGATCGATTCGCCGGACGATTACGCACGTAATCGAAGGTCGTTACGCACGTAACCGCCAATACGGCCAGCATCGCTGCCATTACGGCCGTTACTCGCCAGCTCGGCGGCCAGCCTCGGTTGATCCGAAGGTCCGAAAAATCCCGAAACTCCGACCTGAACGTAAACCGAAAACATGATTATGAAGTACTCGCAAAGACGAATCCGAATACTAAGAGAACACCCGATTCCGACCACCCGAGGGCTCGAAATTCGACAACGAAAGTAATTACCCCAAACTTTGGGAAATTACGAAAATGGCCCAAAACGTCCGAAATACCTGATACATGATCGAAACACCAAACCGAAACTTACAACATGAATAATAACATTAAATGAACTTCCGAGAAACTCGAAACAATAGTTTCGGACGAGATTTGCGAGAATCGAACTCAAGTGCGGAAAAGTCATTTAAGAACACGAAACTCAACAAAACGATACCGAAACGAACTCGGATGACAAAAAGTGTAGAATTAAATATTCTCAGAATGACGAAACGGTCGAAAGAGAGTCGTCGAAACGGACCTCCGCCGAAAAATGAAAATTACTGGAAATCCGAAATTGCGGATATTACAAAAATAATCTCACTCTCATGGCCCGGAGTTCATTCGACGACAGCGACGTCGAAAGCCAAGTAAGTAATACTTACGATGAACTTTTTGAAGCATTCGAATTATTACATACCGATTATCAAAATGCTTTAAAAGAAATTAAATCCCTTCAAACTAAATATAAATCTTTGGAAATTGAAAATTCCAAAATTCTTGAAAAGGGAAAATTTGTCGAAATCGATCATTCTAAATGCGTTGAAAACGAGAATATTTTAAAGAATGATCTTGTTAAAATTCAAACCGAGCTCAAAAACTTAACGAAGAAATTTTCGTGTGGAAACGAAAAATTTGAACAAATGCTCTCAGTTCAGAAATTCACATTGAACAAACAGGGGTTAGGATTCAAACCACGTTTTAAAAATGAATCCGTAAATCTTAATATACCCCGGTGTGAAAAATGATTGAAAATCGGGCATCACATTTTAAATTGCAAAAGCCCAAGACGGACAATAAAAATCAAAAAGATTTGGACTCCAAAAGGAACTGTTATTCCTAACATTGTATTTCGAAATAAAAACCAACTATCGGTTGGGTTCCCAAAAATTAATTTTCAACAATTGATATTTTACAAAGGGGGAGATAATACTTTCAGGGGCAGTTTATACTCTTATTAATGCATATTCATTGGTATCATGCATATTTATATTTCATTGGTATCCTCTATATTTTTATACTTTTTGCTGAATACAAAAAAGGGGAGAAGAAGTTGAATCGGATAAAAGCGTCATGAAAGATATGACGAGAAAAACCTGAATTGATAAAAATGAGAAAAATCGAAGAAGTCGAAAAGAAAAAGAAAGCATACAAAAAGGGGGAGATAAAACGAAGGAGTTGAAAAATAAAGGAGATGTCGAAAAGAAAAGAGAATTGGAGAAAGTAACGAAATGATCAAAGCCGAAAACTTTGATTCGTATACATATACATATATTTTATTTTTACAGATTTTATCCAATTCAAGGGTTGTTTTGTAATCATCAAAAAGGGGGAGATTGTTGGAATATTTATTCCACATATTATTTAATTTGTGTTTTGATGATTAAAGTTGTTAAACAACAAAACAACATCGAGGTGAAGCAAAACGACGAAGCAGACGAAGACGCAAAAAGTTGAAATATGGACTGCATTAGCGCACGCAAGTCATCACACGTTAGCGCACGCTAACGAGAAGTCATCTGCATATCAGCCAAGTTCGAAGTTATCTGAAGTGAAGTTAGCTGATGAGGTAGCGCACGCTACACCTTATACCTAACACACACTATCGAGCCATGTTACCGTTGTGAAGATATTCAAACACAGAATGACGCATGCAATGAAGTCAGTACTAGCGCACGCAAGGAATGATATTTAGCTCACACTAAATATCAGTTTGAATTCTAGTCAATTAGAACGTTGGGAAAAGCAGGTCAAAGTCAGCATATCAAACGGATACTTTGAAAATTCATGCAACAGATATATTGTTTAGCGCACGCTATATTATACTATTAACGCACGCTAAAAGCAAGAGTATAACGTACGTAAGGAAGAAGTCATAACATACGTAAAGGAAGAAACGAAGCCACTGGACTGAAACTGGGCACAGTCTAGCGCACGCTACGTGCATGCTACAGCATGCTAATGAAGCTAGCACACGCTAAAAAGAAGATCTAGCGCACGCTAGCTAGTCAACTGGCAGCAAGGGCTAGTTTGGTGGAGGAAGGCTATAAATACCACATCTTTGGTATTATTCCATACAACAACTCCAAGCATTCAAGACATTGATCTTATATTCATATACTTATATTGTTGTTGTAATATTGAGATTATATTGTTAGTTTGAGTGTTTATACATTCAACATTATACACGAGAGGTAAAAGAAAAGATACGATTGGATTCGGTGTTATTAAGATCAAGGATCCGGCATTATTAGAATCGCAATCGATATCTAGGTGAGGTTTATCTAGTACCCATAGAAAGCTAGAGTGGTTGATTCCTTATCCAATAGAAAAGGAAAAACGGTTTTACTCGGACCGATAGAAGACGAGCTTGTAACGGTAATCCCTCGACCGATAGAAGAGAGGCGTATAGGTTTTGATCTTAATCCTAAGAAAAAGATACATCGAGAGAGGACGTAGGCTTCGTTAATATCCGAACCTCTATAAATCCTTGTGTGATTTATTTTCCGCAATTCATTTTCGCTTTCGCACAAATGGCGCAAATATCCGATTTTATACCAGCACAATGATATGAGCATAACGTACATAATGTGAATGTCTTAACGTACGTAACAGATGAATATTAACCTACGTAAACAAGTGTCTCTGAGATCAAACGAGAAGAACGTTGGAGATGACGTCATGGCATAGGTCAGCAAGCAACGGACATATTGACTATATAACGTATGTAACAGTTGATTGATGAACGTACGTAATGATCAAAATGAATGCTACTGGACTGAAACTGGGGGATGTTAACGTACGTAACTGAGATGAGTTAACATACGTTAAAGTGCTAATGGCCGTAATATTGAAGTACTAACGGCCGTAATGAAAGATCAGGAGGCTAACGGCTAGTTGAGGCTTTGGAGCCTATAAATACCATTCCTATGGTATTATTTCGCCACAACAACTTCAAGCAAATGATATATTCATCAGAGATTGATATACATTATATTGTTGTGATATTGAGCTTATATTGTTAGTTTGAGTGTTTATACATTCAACATATACACGAGAGGTAAAAGAAAAGATATGATTGGATTTGGTGTTATTAGGATCAAGGATTCGGCATTATTAGAATCGCAATCGATATCTTCATGAGGTTTATCTAGTACCGATAAAAAACTAGAGTGGTTGATTCCTTGTCCAATAGAAAAGGAAAATGGTGTAACTTGGACCGACACAAAGACAAGTACGAGTGGTTTATCACGGACCAATAGAAAACGTGATTATAACAGTTATCCCTCGACCGATAGAAGATAGGTGCAGAGGTTTTTATCTTCAACCTATAGAAAAAGATACAGAGAGAGGACGTAGGCTCGATTATAGCCGAACCTCTATAAATCCTTGTGCCGTTTAATTTCCGCACTTTATTTACGCTTCCGCACAACGGCGCATATTCCGATCTTGCTCCAACAGTTACCACCGGACCATGATGTTGAGTTTGCTATCGAGTTAGAGTCGGGTGCGGCTCCGATTTCGAAGGCGCCGTATCGCATGGCACCTTCAGAGATGGCCGAGTTGAAGAAGTAGTTGAGTGAACTTCTTGAGTCGGGGTATATTTGAACGAGCGCTGCGCCTTGGGGTGCACCGGTCTTGTTTGTGCAGAAGAAGGATGGTTCACTGCATTTATGCATCGACTATCGCGAGCTAAACAAAGTGACCATCAAGAACAAGTGTCCCTTGCCGATATACGAATATTATGAGTTTGTGGTTATGCCCTTCGGGATAACTAACGCGCCGGCAGTGTTCATGCAGTTGATGAACAAGGTTTTTCATAGAGTACTTGGATAAGTGTGTCTTTGTATTTATTGATGACATCCTTATCTACTCGAAGAATGAGGAGGAACACGCGCATCATCTGTGTGTGGTGTTGGACGTTTTGTGGATCGAGCGACTCTATGCGAACTTCTCGAAATATGAGTTCTGGCTGAAGGAAGTGATGTTTCTGGATCACATGATTTTAGCCAAGGGGGTCCGTGTGGATCCACAGAAGATTGAGGCGGTGCTGGATTGGACACCGCCTAAGAATGTGAAGGAGGTCCGTAGTTTCTTGGGTTTGGCTGGCTACTATCGTAGGTTCGTCGAGGGGTTCTCGAAACTGGCTCGAACACTTACACAAGTGCTTCAGAAATCCGAGAAGTTCGTCTGGAATGACAAAAGGCAGTCGAGTTTTGAGGAGCTGAAGAGGCATTTGACTTCAGCCCCGATTATAGCGTTACCGTGTGGCAACGATGGCTTTGCTGTTTATAGCGATGCTTCGGGTCAGGGTCTTGGGTGCGTGTTTATGCAGCACGACAATACTATCGCGTACGCATCGAGACAGTTGAGGTCGTATGAGCTCAACTACCCTACTCACGATTTGGAGTTAGCGGCAGTTGTTTTTGCACTCAAGATTTGGCGTCACTATCTCTTTGGCTCTACATATCAGATTTTTACCGATCATAAAAGTCTGAAGTACATATTTACTCAACGGGAGTTGAATATGAGGCAGATGAGGTGGTTGGAGTTGATTAAGGATTATAACCTCGAAATCCTTTATCATTCGGGCAAGGCGTACGTCGTGGCAGATGCCTTGAGTCGGAAATCGGTTACGTTGTGGATGCTTGAGATACTTACGTCTCAATCTGAGCTTCAGCGTTATTTGATCGATTTTGGTGTTGAGATTGTGTTGCGAGGAGCTATCGGGAAACTTTGTGCTTTAGAAATTTCGTCGTCGCTAATCGGTGAAATTAAACTGAAGCAGTTGGGGGATCCAATGATTTCTCAAATCCGAGAGAATTTTCTTAAGGGGAAGTCTCCTAGGTTTGTGATTCACGAGGATGGTGTGGTGGGATTCCAGAGTCGGCTCTGTGTACCGAACGACTCAGAATTGAGGCAAAGTATTTTGCGTGAGGCCCATGCTACATCTTACTCAGTTCATCCTGGCTCGAGTAAAATGTACAAGGACCTAAGGAGGAACTTTTGGTGGAACAATATGAAGGAGGAGGTCGCGTAATTTGTAGCGAGATGTTTGACTTGTCAGCAGGTCAAAATCGAGCATCAGTGACCAGTCGGGTTGTTGCAGTTGCTTTCTGTTCTGGAATGGAAATGGGAAGATATTTCGATGGACTTCGTCACGAGCTTTCCGAGATCGAAGTCTGGTATGAATATGGTTTGTGTGATTGTGGATCGTCTGACCAAGTCCGCACACTTTCTGGGCATCAAGAATACTCGGGGTCCGGAAAGGTTGGCTCGGGTATTTATTGCGCAGGTCATGAGGCTTCACGGTACTCCGAAGACTATTATTTCGGATCGTGATGGCCATTTTATATCGCATTTTTTGCAGGCGTACATAAGGCGTTGGGTACTTGTTTGCTTCTGAGTACTTATTTTCATCCTTAGACGGATGGGCAGTCGGAGCGCACTATCCAGACATTTGAGGATATGTTGCATGCTTATGCTCTCGATTAGAGCAGTGATTGGGAGGAGCATTTGCCGTTGATCTAGTTTACGTACAACAATAGTTGGCACGCATCTATCAAGATACCACCGTATGAGGCGTTTTATGGGCGGCGATGTCGATCGCCAATTTGTTGGAACGAGGCATCCGATTTGGTCGGGACCAAACCGGATGTCGCTTTGGAGACAAGGAAGAAGGTGGAATTTATTCGGGAGAGGATGTTGACTGCTCAGAGTCGACAGAAATCCTATGATGACGTTCGTCGTCGACCATTGGAATTCGAGGTGGGGGACCACGTTTTGCTAAAGGTGTCACCGACGAGGGGAGTTTTTCGCTTCGGGAAGAAGGAAAAGTTGAGTCCGAGATTTATTGGGCCCTTTGAGATTCTCGAGAGAGTTGGCGAGTTGGCGTATCGCTTGGCGTTGCCTCCGGCTTTGAGTCACGTCCATAGCGTTTTCCATGTTTCCCAATTGAGGAAATATGTTCTGAATCCTAGTCATGTCATCGACTATGGCGAGATCGATATCGCTGAGGATATTACCTTCGAGGAGCGTTCCTTGAAGATTTTGGAAAACCGTGAGAAGCGACTGAGGCATAAGCCCATTCTATTGGTCAAGGTGCAGTTGTCAAGACATGGTGTCGAGGAGGCAACTTGGGAAATCGAGGATAGCATGTGTGCTAGGTACCCCGATTATTTGTTTCTTAAGTTTCGGGACAAAACTTATTTTTTAGAGGGGGGAGAATGTAATATCCGCATTTTTCCTTTTTTCGGTATTTTCATTTTTGGTGTATTTTTTCGTTTTAGTGACTCTCTTGTAACCATATGAATATTTTGAGAATTTTAAAACTGGACTTTTCATCATTCGAGCTTGTTTCGGACTTGTTTTACTCAATTCCATGTTTATTATCATTTCCGTCGCTATTTGGTTCGATTCTCGTAATCTTTGTTCGGAACTGCCGTTTCGGGGTTGCGTAAATCCGTCTTATGTTATTATGCATGTTGTGAGCTTTCATTCGGCGTTCGATCGTGTATCGTGTATTTCGGATGTTTTGGGCCGTTTTGTACTTTCCCAAAGTTATAGGGCAATTACTATCGTTGTCGTTTTCCGAACTTTTGGGTAGTTGGAATCGTATTTTCTTTTAAGTGCTTCAGTTCTGACTCGAACTCGTCGTTCGTGTGTCTTCTTCAGTCCGTTGTTTGGTGTCGGGTGCGCGTTGTTTTCATCCGGGGAAGAATTCGTTGTTTTCCATCTCCGAGTGCTGTCTGTACTACTGTCTGCACTCGTTAGCACGCGCTAATTTCGTTGTGTGGCGCATGCTAACGTCGTTGTGTAGCGCACGCTAAATTCGCCCAGTAGCGCGCGCTAATTATTTGAGTACAGCAGTGGCATTAGGTTGTTTCCGCTCTCTGGACGAGCAGTTTAGCGCATGCTAAGTCTGTGGGTTAGCGCACGCTATAGTCTGGGCTTAGCGCACGCTAGGTGTGTGGCAGCGCGCACTAGTGTGGTATTCTAGTTATGGCAGAATGATTCTGGACTCTAGATGACAAAGAGGTAGCGCATGCTATTGCTTGATGGCGCGCGCTATCGGGGGACTGTTAGCGCACGCTATTTTCTAGTAGCGCACGCTAACGGGTCGGAACCGCAGGTTCTGGACCAGTTTTGGCTGGTTAACGCGCGCTAACCGTGAGCCATTAGCGCACGCTAAACCATCTGGTTATATATACCCGAGATTTGACCCAGATTCATCCATTTTTACTCACTTCTCTTCCTCCTCCGCGGCTGTGGCGATTTAGGCGACTCTTGGGCGAATTCCGGGCGATCGAAGTCTTGTAACTCCAAGCCATCATCTTTCTTGAGTTCTTGGTGTATATTAACAACACTAACACTTGTTCTCCGTCTTCAAACCGAGTTAAGCTCTTAGAACCCTACCTTTGGGTAGTTTGGGGGTTTTCGAGTTTTGTCCGATTCGTTCCGTATTGTTGATTAATCCATAATGTATATAATTAATCTTAGTGGTATTCATGTTTTCCCTACGAGTTCATGGTAGATTTCATGGTATTTGTGATAATCGAGAGGGTTCGGTCGCGACCTAACCTCGTTGTTGTTTTTGTACGAACTTACATGAATCATAGGTGGGTTTTCAGGTGTCTTCCGTTTTCGTACTCGTATAGAAATAGTTGTGATTGTATTCTTCGAATCGTTAGGTTTGGGATTGTCGGTTCCTAGCGATCGTGTTTGATTTTTCGTTCCATCCATTTCGTCGTTAATTACTCAAGGCAAGTATTCTCGTGAAAATTTTATGCTTAACATGAAATGGTAATATATATGTATGTGCTTTGCTCACTCCGGGAGGGTCCGGCGGGGCCTCGGGGGAATCTGTGACTTCGCTCTTGATTCACGAGCTTGTTGGCTAGCCAGTCCGGGAGGGTCTATAGAGGCCTCGGATGGGACTAGTGGTTTCGCCTCGGTCCTAGGCCATGCATGTGCGTGATTTTGATTTCTAACTATGGCCAGTCCGGGAGGGTCCTTAGAGGCCTCGGATGGGATCAGTGGTTTCGCCCCGTTCCTAGGCAAAATTGAACTGTGATATTTGAATGTTTGTTTTCCCGGAAAGACATGTCATGATTTTGATTTTGAACGAATTGATGCATGTACTACGAAATGTGTAAGCGAATGGTTTGCCTTGATTACTTGTACTAGCGTAATTGCTCACCCCTTTGGGGACCTGTTTTGGGGAAATTCGTGTTATGAATTTCAGGTTGCGTTCAGTCGGTCGATTGAGCGCTGGGGCAGTACAAGGATGTTGGTTAAGGTGGTCGACATGTGCAAATGAGTCCTTTGTTTTAGTTGCCCATTTTAAATGTTTGTTTTCAACTTGTAAACTGATAGACCGTACTCGTGAGTACTTAGGCATTTTGATTTGGAAAATGGTCTGTATGCCAAATGTATTTGTAATATTCTGTGAGGTTTGGTTTACTGCTGTAATGCATTTTTATTTAAATTTCTTTTTGATGATGTGTGCTTTTTCTCGTTAACCGGGATGGTTAGACGAGCAATAATATTTGTTAGCCTGGTGGGTCCCATATAGGGGTCCACGACGCTGTAATATACCCTGAATATCTTGGGGGTGTTACAATAGTAGCATAATTAAATTATTATGTTCTTGATGTAGCACGATATTATCCGTGAAGGAAAATATAACTTATATCTAAAATAAAAAATATTAATATGATCTGAGAATATTCTCTATCGGGATTGTATAAGATATGATATACTCCCAATCATAATTCGATTGTGCTCATGGTAACGAGATTATTGAATGGTTGAATTCCTATCAAATTTAATGATAGTTGTTTCCGCAAGTGAACAATAATAAATTGTAAACTTCAATATTAAATGGCTCAAATACTAATAATACGTAGAAATGAGAGTAGATAATATCAGTAGAATTATCTCTTGAAGTAGGTAAAATTTAGAGTTTATCCTTGTAGGGGATAATTACTTATAAATTGTATCCCTTGAAGTGGATATCATTAATTATTAATGATAAAGACTAGGAAATAATAATCCTATAGATTAATATTTTATATTTTATGATGGATTATGAGAGTTTATCAATATGATGTAAAATATCATTGATTTCATACCTGACGTATGATTTCAATTGATCTTTTCTATATAATTAGTGATAAAATGATCAAATATCCTGACGATATTTGCACCATTAAAATTTTTGGCTTATCTTATTATTTTTTCTTCAGCGAAACGAATGCCAAGTTCTTGGGTTAAATAGTGGTGATAATTTATGGTCTCATCAAATTGAAAAAATGCATGATATCTTTTGAAATAAATGATATTTTCTCAGTGAAAAAAAAAAGTAGTGTCAAATTTATTGACATTTCCTGAAGAACCATAGAATTCCTCCCTAATCATGCACTATTATCAAATTAACTTATTGAGTTCTAAAATATCGGTTGAATTATGTATGATACCGAGATAACAAATGAGGCAAATCACATATATAATTTCCGAAGAAAAAAAATCGGTATTAAATAAATTATCAATGTAAATGACATATACAATTCACCATTATTAGATGAGAAGTATACTAATCCCAATGCTTTCAATATCTGCATGTACGGAATCACATGTTTAATGAGAAAAATTATTTACATCATGTTTGTAATTTATTTAATTACATATTTATAGTATGATATATATCCTTAAGATATATTAGTACAATTTTATGATTAATATCATAAAGTAATGGAAAATATCCTGAAATATATTTATACACTTAAAATTATATTGTTTTGAGTTGACCAATTTTCCTCAACATCCTATAGTATTGTATTAATTGTATAACAGTCATTGCACTTTCTTATGGAAGAAGAGTAGTATGATAATTATTACAGATAATATTGATGATGATACTTGTAATATTGATAAAGCATAAATATGCAATTGAGAAATATAGATTTTCTTTAAAAGATATAATATTTATCCTTGAAGGAGGAATTACTATAATCTTTTATGTTTAAAGATATAATATTATTGATATCTCTTGAAAAAGATTCTCGTATTAAAAATTCAATAAAATAAAAGTTGATTATATCACAAACTCATTCAAGAACGAATTTGATGTTGACATAGTTATCTTTGTTCTTATTTGGAATTAGAATCATCATCACAGTAAACTTAAAGTTTACATATTTGAATATTTTATGATTTGTTATCGATAAAAATTGCATTATTTTGAATCCCAACAAATAATTCACTGTACATACCCCTTTATGGCTCCTACTGAATATTAAAAGAAATATCGGGTATGGTCCCCTTTATGACAATCCGTGAAGTACTGGTGAGTGATATGAATAAGATTGATGTTGTAAGATAATATCATTTCCAATATTGGGGGAGGAATGTATCAACCGATCAAGAAAATTATTTAAAAAATTATGAATTTGAAGTTCAAGTGATTATTGATTTTGTAGAGATTGCAGTCAATTATATGTACATACTCCAAAAGAGATTTAATTAAATCTAGTTGGAAATTGATGTCTTGGAAGACACATGCAAGTGCTACAATCGAGTTTAAATCGAGCCCACCTAAATGGTGAGCAATATATTATATATCTCCGGAGATCAAGAAGAAACATTAGTTACAAAATTCGACGTCCTGAATACGTCGCCCTTGAAGAGCATACTCTTGAAGAGAAATAAATTATAGAAAGTTCTACGAATTTTGTTACAATGAAATATGGAGCCTATATCAATAGATTTAATAATAGCACTTGATACAAGTAAAGACCATAATGATCTAAGTTCATTAATGTCGGAAATCAAATATTTGGTCAAGATGGACAATACAATCTAATATGATTTAGATTAATGTCAATACTTTGTTATTTGGCATGCGGTTCAAAATAGCATATTGAATAAAGTTCGTTAAATATTGATTAATATTCATACATTATATGATTATGATGATTTGAACTCTTGAAGAGTTACCAACAATTTTAAGCATTACTCATGCAAACATGAGATATAAAGCACGATTTTTATAGTCAAAATTGCTTACAATGACTATATTCTTTTATAAGACCACTCATGAATTGAATTATATGTAAATTGTGAGTGAGATTGGAAGTACATGAAAATTTATCTTATGGATACATGAAATCATATAAGGATGATATGCCTGAAGCAAATAAATTAAAATCTAAATATATGTACTCATTCAAATTGCAAGAGTCTTTATATAGATTCAAATAGCATAGTCAAATTTGAAATAACCATCTTAGTCAATATTATTCGACTAAAGAGAGGTATATTAATGACTCAATGTCATATATAGATGAATGATCTTAGACTGGTTGGAACTCCAGAAGAGATCCAATTGACACTTGAATATTTGATAAGATAATTTGAGATCGTATCGAGATATCTAGAATATACCCTGGGTTACAAACACTTGAAAAGTGTATTGTTTGTGTATCATTCCATTCGTACCTAAAAGATATTAAAGCGATTTATACATAAGAAACACGCTCATCAAAATGATTGATCAGTCACATGATCCTATTAAGAACACCTTTATACCAAATGACGATGAAGAGATTCATGGTCCGGAAGCATCACATCCCAGTGCAATTGTTGCACCCATATATCTTACTAGTTCTACATGAACTAATATATAATTAAAACATAATCATCATCTAATAGTCAACATTGAAAGAAGGTATTGAAAACTTCAACGCTATCTGCAAAGAAAAAAATATTTTTATTTATATGGTTCTCTGTATTTATAATACATTGAGAGTGAGTTGAAATACGATCAATCGCCCACTAGATCTGAAAAAATTGTGGGCTATAATAGAATAATGAAGTTCTCCCAACTTTGCATAAAGCCAATGCGGTGTCTGGTGAGAAGAAGACATGATGAAGCATATTTCTTTTCTATTTGTGATCTACACGTGATATATGGATCAAGATAAGAGACGATATAAATGATGTTGTCCGATCCGAACTTTTCAAAAAGAAAATAAATAATGGATTTGCAATCATAGCAGTATAAGTTGATGATTTAAATTTAAGTGGGACTCCTGATGAGCTTAATAAAACTGCCACTGAAAATCTATGAAGTAAGTCTTCCTAGCATCTCCTAGTCATTATGAAATTATTGCAACACGTAAAGTAAGTTGAGAATGTGTATGGTTGATGAGTTTAACCACAACTAATATGAAATCTCGAGAAGAGATATCATGTCTCACCAATATATAAGTTCGAGATCGCAACCTGCACTGAGTATGATACCTATGCTAATTCACGGAGGATTTTTGAAATGTTTGAAGCATATTTATATAAAATACGCATTTGACTCTTTTTCCTTGGTTGAGATTTTATCCCATTGGGTTTTCCTAGCTAGGTTTTTAACGAGACAATTAGGATGGCGTATTAACATGAATAGTGTACTATTTTCCCTTCATTAGATTTTTTTCCACTGATTTTTTCCTAATAAGGTTTTGACGAGGCATATTCATGGCATAATGAAGATATTACAAAGATTGCTATTAAACCTCAAGATTTAAAGTAAGACTCTTTTTTCCTAGATCAAGTTTTTCCACATGGTTTTCTTGACAATGTTTTGATGAGGCAACATATGGATACCCCTATAAGAATATTCTGTATATGAATAAACTTATACTCTTATGATCAATCAGTTTTTGTCCTATGAGGTTTTACTGAGGCGACACATGAATATTTATACAATAATGATCGATATTAAGGGGAACAAATTCAATTATTATATATTGCTCAGGACTTTTCCTAACAACAATATCATGCAGCAAGTTATGTGTGTTACAAGCTCACTCCAAATGGTTTGGAAGTTTTTCTCCCATTAGTTTTCTCTTCAAACTAGTCCAGCAGATATTATGTAAATAGATATTCAAGGAGGAATGTTGTAAATAAGTTATGTATTTCTTGGATGACTAATGTGCCCCTGAAACCCTGGACGTGTACCTATAAAAAGAGGCCTATGAATTTTATAATGATATACACAATTTCATTAGTGTCTCTTATCTTTTCTCATACTTTACTCCTTTTCTCGATGTTTATAACAATAGGATATACAGTAGAACCTCTATAAATTAATACAGTTGGGATCAGAAAAAATATTAATTTTGGACAGGTATTAATTAATCGATAAATTAATAATTTATTAATTTAATGAGGTATTTTATATTCAACCAATTTAAAATTGATTACATCAAAATTCTATGAATTTAAACTTAATTACATAGAGATATTAATGAGTATTCAATGTTAGGAACTTGAATCTAATTAGTATTCAATGTTAGGAACTTGAATCTAATTAGTATTCAATGTTAGGAACTTTAATCTAATTATTCAATATATTAAGACCAGATTCGTACTTATGTTATAAAACTAGATTCATACATACAGTATGTTCAATGTTAAATACTTATGAGAGAATTACTATATATATAACAAAAGATTTTTAAAAACATACCAACAAATACAATGACTTCTCACTTAAAAGTTGTTGAAAAAATACCATGACCGATCAAATACGCACCATAACTTTTAAGTGCCGTGAAAAAAGTGAGATGAGATTCATTTTGATTTAAATTTCAATAGAAAATAATCAACACTAAAGTCATATTTTACTAAGTTGTCTTTCTGAGATTATTAATTTATGATGTTAATGAGACCCTTGATTTATAAAGGGGTTTCAAAAAAAATTATTATCTTATCAATTTATCGAAATTATTAATTTACGCTTGGTGCCCAAGTCGGGACCAAAAAATATTAATTTTACAGAGATTATTAATTTACCGAGTGTTAATTTAAAGGAGCGAATGTGATGCACCGGTGAGGAGGGTCGAATTTATTGGTTGCCGGGGAGAGGAGGAGAGGCAGGCCGATGAGGATGTGGGAGGAGCAGCTGAGATTAGATTTGAAGGCCTTAAACCTTTTCGAGACCATGACTGTTGATAGGTGCTCTTGGAGGCGCCAGATCAGAGTTGTGGATTCGTTTGTAGGGAGCGATGCTGTAGTTGAGAGCGTCAGGATTGGGTTGTCTCGGTTAGCTTTGACTAGGACTGAGAATTTAGGATCGGGAAATCTCGAGTCCCGGTCCCGTCCCGAGTCCCGACGGGAAACGAGACCCCGAGTCCCGAATTTTACGGGATTGGGACCGGGACCGGGACTCCCGAGTCCCGATCGGGACTCCCGAGTCCCGATCGGGACTATCCCGAAGTCCCGATTGAAATTTCTAATTTCAATTTTTTTTTTCCTTTCCCGATTTCGGGACATTCGGGACATTCGGGATATTTTGGAAAATTATCCTCGGGATCGGGACCGGGACTTACATTTATCTCATTTCGGGAATCGAGACCCCCGAAGTCCCGAACGGGACCGGGACTAGGAGCACCAAATTGGTGATTTTCGGGACCGGGACAATCGGGACTCGGGACTGGGACCTCGGGATGTCCCGATTCTCAGCCCTAGCTTTGACCTAGAGCATTGCATTTCTTACTTTTATTGTATATTCTATCCTATTGCCCTTTGCGTGTGGTGTATTTTTGACAGGGAGCTGTGCGCAGAGTAAACCTCTTTTCTGTTAGAGCAGCGTTCATCGAGATTGCAGTTGACAAAGTCCCCTTAGGTAAGTCTCATGTGAATTAAGCCATGGGCTCAGATATGGTCTTGAGATTTTTCGTATCATATACTGCTTTATATATATCACTCGATACTTTGTTGTCTTATTGTGAGTGCCTTCACTAAATGCTTCTCCCTACCGTAAAAAGTAAGGGCATGTTCTGCGTATATCTTACCCTCCCCAAACCCTGCTCTGAGCGGGATATACTGGGTAGGTTTGGTTTGGTTTGGTTTAGTGTATATTTATTTTTAATTAATGTCTATTAAAAAACTCCGGCCAAAAGAATTTCAAAATGAGCGGTGAAAAGAAAACATATTCCCGCCAAGCCACTTATCAAATCATGCGCAGTAACATTACAGGCTCGGAAGAAGGAAAGCCTCTCAAAACGCCACCCACACCCACACACAAAAGCCCCAATAATGTTTGCGAAAATGGAGGATCCGGCTTCACCGGCATCCCCTCCATCCTCGCCAGTAGCAAAACCCAACCCTAAAATCATTCCCGACCCGGACCACAATTCGAGGAGCATAAACCATATCGGTGGGATACCGGTGGAGTTCCCCTACCAGCCATACGGGACACAGCTGGCGTTCATGAATCGAGTGATCTCGACTCTCGACAGGTCCCAGCGAGATGGCCACTGCCATGCGCTGCTCGAGTCGCCTACGGGTACGGGGAAGTCGCTGTCACTGCTTTGCTCCGTCCTCGCGTGGCAGAAGAATCAGAAGATGAAGAATATCTATTCTAAATTGGCGCATCCGAGCTCGAGGCCTGACCCTGAGGCTGTCACGGATCCGATTAATCATGGGGGTGGTTTCATTCCTGAGACTCAGCCGTCAGGTATTGAATCCTCGCGAATAATAAGAAAGGATGGCTCAAGATAAATTCGACTCGTTTCTGTTTGTTGTAGAGGGCAAAAGACTATATGTGATACCTCCATTTTAAAAAATAACAACTAATGTGTTGATCTTTTTATTGCCTTATTGTTCAGTAGCTGAAACAAATCCTATGGTTTAGTAAGTTGTCAAGATTAAAATGATAATTATGTATTTTCACGTGACTGATGACTTACTTTCGCACTTGAATGGAGTCAGTATGTCTTCCAGATCATCTTCACTTGGATTGGGTTTCACATTTCATAGGAAAAGTGGCCTTTTGCCTCCAATTGTTGCATTTGTCAAGTGTAATTTATCTTGAGTACTTTCTGTTTAGTGTCTTAATGTATTTTATATATTTTTTCCTTCAGGAAATCCAGTAACACCTCCACTTGCCACAACTAATGCCAAAACGGAGAATCTAAGATTGACTCCCACTATATTTTATTCATCGTAAGCTTCATTAACCTAACATTGTCTTTACATGACGAACTTCATGAAAGTACCACATGATTTAAACTCATATTTCTGCCGTCATTCCTTATATTGATGGGGTGTCCAAGTATATCTGACCAAAACACCCCAATTTTGAAAAAAATGATTATTATGTCAGTTTCATCTTATCAGGAGAACTCATGCACAAATCAAACAAGTGATTGGTGAGTACAAGAAAATCTCTTACCGGGTTCCCATGGCAGTTTTGGTAGGTTTCTGCTCTCTTAACATTCTATCCTCAGTATCACAATGTGCACATTCTAATATATTTCCACGTATTCAGAAGTAAAAAATAATGTATGTCACGTTGGAAAAGATGCATGTAAGAGGCAAATTTTGTTGCTTTATGGGTGCAGTTGTAGTTGTAACTTACGTTAAAGGACTTTGAACTTTTGTTGTGTCATGCCTTGTTGTGAAGGGTTGCAATGTGGATCTTGCTTAATAATTGTATGGTCTGCTTGGTAACTGAATTGCAGGAGTAAGACAGTTCATATTTTTTTAGCTTTTGAAATTTATCTTAGTCGTGCTTTGGTTAAATTATGATTTAAGTTTCTACACAAATTACTTAAACCATATGTCTACCATTCAATCCCTTTTGCACACGTTTTGCAAATTACAAGAGAAACCAAGAAAAGGTAAGCGAGAAATGTAAAAGCTGGAGGAATGCTCATTTCAAGCTTAAGTTAAGTTGCATATAACTTATGTTGGCATTGGTCTTTATAAGGACATGTAGTTCATGTAATGGGGTGGGGGGTGGGGTGGGTGGGTGGGGGGGTTGTAGATGCTTGCTGTTTGGGTAAAGGCAATTGAGCGAAATACTTGACTTCCATATTTATTTTCCTCATTTTGTGTCTCTCTGGTGCATTCTTGCCGATCGTTTTCTTCGTCAAAGTAAATAAAAGGAAGCATATGAGAACAACTTCCAAAATTTACAAAAATTAGCTTGTCTAGCTACTTACAGGCCTAGGTTCTAGCCGAGAGCTTAAACTTTTGGATTCGATGAGGAAATGAAAGTAATAAGTAAAGTTGGAGTTGAGATTTAGGCGGGGAGGCAAGAAAATTTGTAAACCCAAGTCTGGTAGTTCATTTCTTTCCTCCTGCTGCATGAGTTGAAAAGTATCCAGTCCTTAATACATACTACTTGTGTTACATAGTATTTCAGTCTGCTTATTTGTATTTCCGTCTATCATCTTTCAGGGGTCAAGGAAGCACTACTGTACAAATCCAAACTTGCATCGTGAAGATAATGTTGATGAACAATGGTTGGTTGCTTCTTTTTTGTTGAAAATTAACAGCTCATTGTATTTATCTTCTATTCTTACTGGGGTTTTAAATTTCAGTAAGTTGCTTCTGAAGAATGTAGTAAATTATTGCCCACAATTGAAGTAAGTAATTTGCTTTGGCTATGTTAGGCCTGTTGTACTCTATTCTTATGCAATATCAAATGGCCTCACTCAAACTTGTTACCTATCAGAAATGTTCATAAAGTCAAAGAACATCCCTCTCTTCAGAAAGGAGGTTGTCATGAGGTTCATGATATTGAAGACCTTGTCAAAGTTGGCAAAGCAGTCAAAGGTCCCACTTTGCTCCATTTTAGTTAGTACGTATTTATATGAAGTAATTATCCAAGTCTCTGAAAGATCTTCGGTTTTCAGGTTGTTCATATTTTGCATCACGTTACATGGCAGAAGAAGCAGATTTGATTTTTTGCCCATATAACTACATTATCAATCCAGTCATCAGGGCAGCAATGGAAGTTGATATTACTGGGAGCATTATCATTTTTGATGAAGCGCAGTATGTTACTTCTGATTGCTTTAAGTACCATACTTTGAGCCATCATGTTACTGAGGATGGAAGTAACCACTTAAACGTTCTTGTCATTTTATGAATACAAAATAATACGTCATCTGTTTCCTTAAAACTGCAACATGCAACTTGACTTTCATGATTGCCAATACAAAGTTTTGACCATTAATACCATTAATTATATGTTAAAACAAAATTATAAAAGGTTGATATTTTGGAAATATATATCGAGACTAATCTAATAACATTTCATTCAACAACAATTACCTTTTATATTTTAGTAAAATATATGGTCAACGTTGGTATATGAATAGTGTAGAAGAAAAACTATTGTAATTTCAAGAAAATGGAAGAAGTATATTGTTGAAAAAGGCCCCTGATGTTGCCTAAGCTGTGTATGAGTGTTATCACATAAGGAGAAATTTGAAACTATGCCCATAATGAAGTTAGTTTGTGAGTTCACTGTCTTACTGTGTCACGATTCAACAATAGTAGTTACACTTAATTTTGATACTACAATATTTGGCAGTTATAATCTTTTACCGACGTCCATATAATGACATTTCTCATCGACTCTAACTTTTATTGTTTTAAAATCTTGTCAGTAATATAGAAGACATAACTCGTGATGCTGGTAGTATCGATCTTGACGAAGAAGATTTGATCCGTAAGTGTAACCGATACTTCTTTTGTTCACTAATTGTGGTACTATCTCAGACTGCATTGTGTTTTGAAGATTTGCGGACAGAACTAGGACAGCTGAGCCTTAAAGATGACATGACATACCGACCTTTGTTTGAGATGACAGAGGTGCTGATCTTGAAGCTTTTAATTTTGTCTCATAAATTTTGAGATGACAGAGGTGCTGATCTTCTAGCTATTAATTTGTTTGTGTAGGACATGTTGAGTTGGATTGACCGGAGGAAAATTACATTAGTGAAGCGTGAATCTCAGCTCCATTTCCGTTGGTTAGTCATTTATGAATATCCTAATCATCTCAATTTGTGAGTGCTGTCTATTGGTAATGGTTCTCTACAGTAATATGAACTCAATTGTGAACATTTTGGACCAGCAGAATGTTGATGCACTATTCTTGCCCTTATTGGATTATGTTGTGTATTTTATCCTAAATTTAAGTGTGTATAAGTCTACAAATTTCCTATGCATGGTTTTAAGCATTGCGATATTATCATCATGTTATGCTTCCTGATTAGCCACTTTCTGAAATTTAAAAGATAATATCAAGCTTCATTGCTTGTCCTCGAAGTTTCATCCTAGGGCTGTAGCAGCAGAGTAAACGTCTGTAAAAGTTTTGTTCTTTATTTAAATAAGTGGAGCACGAATTTGGTTTTCAATGAAGCAGATTATATTTGTACATGAGAATCGAGATCTAGTGTCTGGACCATCAGACATTCAAGGATGTGCCATTAATCATGTACTGTTTTGCCCCTATTATATGGATATGATATTAGGAATCGAGTTGCTTTGCTCTATAATTGAATGCCATCTTAACCGGAAATTCTCCAGTCAAGTCAGAATTTCTTTAACTAAGAGATTTCAAACGCTTATAACAATTTTTTTTTTAACCCAGGCCAAGCTAAATCTCATAATTCAGCCTTGCAAACACATTGTAAAAATGGTCTCATATCTCTGTTTGTCCTTGTTTAATTCTGACACGATTTTGGTTGTATTTCACAAAATTCCGAACTTGTAATTCATTTCTCTTTCATTGTATGCCGACTCAGTTGGACTGGAGATAAAGCTTTAAAGGAGCTGGAGGAAGCTAATATATCGCGGTGGACTTTTCCAATTTTGCGTAAATGTGCCCAAAAGGTAGTTATAATAATTGGTAACAGTCAATTTCGGTGGACCACCTACTGCTAGCTTACATATGATGTGCTTGGTCAATTTTGCGGGTACCCACTCTCTTTATGATGGTTTTGCACTGAAGGCAATCCAAGATGCTTCAGAACCTGGGACAGATATTCCTTGCTTAAGTGGAGGGCCAGCAACTACACTGGAAGGTATTTCATCTTTACTCTCATATTTTCACTTGACTCATGTCTCGAATGTAAAATTTATCATTTAACTGACTCTGAGTATCATATAGGATTGTTCTCTTCACTCAGTTACTTTTTTTCTGGGAATGGCGCCCATGCACGTGACTATGATTTAGCTTTGCAAAGATTCGTGAAGAAAGGCAACTGTAAGTGGTGATATGATCTAATGATTGCCAACCCATTTAAATAATTTGAGTTTTCTGTACTGTTAGCCATGCAATTTAGGATACTGATTTTGGGAATTATGACCCATGTTAATTTTTTGAAGTACTCAGTGTTGCATTGTCTTCTGTATTAGATACCATAAGAATATGAATACGCAACTTAAGAAGGATGAGAGGTCTGGCCATGTAGAATTTGTTATATGGGAACTCTTTAAAGTTGAAGGTCAGAAATTGCACTCTTATTTCAAACCCACTTAGTTCAACTGATGGGAAAGGATAGTCATGAATAACCAAAATGATAAGAGTAAACATTAGGCAAAATTATTTGTTATGTTTTTGCATTTGGTCACTTTGGTGTAAGATTACTCTATAGCATCTCAAGCAGCAGAAGTATGTCACACTTCCTTTTTTTTTTAGGTGCATGCGGGGAGGGGTTGTAGAGGAGTGGGGATGAATGATGAGGGGTTATAGCATCTCATCATCTTGAGGAATCTTGTTAGGGTTCTTCATGAAAAATATAATATATTGTATCTTCTATGGTGAGTGGTGACCTGATCTTTGCATCACACAGGGTTAGGGAAAGTACAATCTTAATTCATATTCACTGCTTCAGTTTTCAACTTCTACCACATAAATTCTCAATGTGATTAATTGCATGGGAAATGCTGCAGGTGATTGGACGACTACATTTAGCTTATGGTGCCTGAACCCAGCTGTCGTTTTCAGAAGCATTGCTGCCATTTCTCAATCTGTGATTCTAACTTCGGGGTAAATTTAGTTGCATTTATGTTACTTCTAGCAGAGAATGTGTATCATTTCTATAATTATTTAACTTTCACTCTCCCATTTTGTTTGTTCAATTCAGTTGCATTCGTGTTACTTCTAGTAGAGAATGTGTATCATTTCTATAATTATTTAACTTTCACTCTTCCATTTTTGTTTGTTCAATTTTAGCTTCCTCCTGCTATAAAGCTGTCATATGGTTCAATAGATGAATACTGATTACTGTTTGCATAACAGATGGGTACTTTGGCCAACTCTTGGGTAATCATATCATGTTAATGAGCTTTCTTACACTGTCAACCGTGTTACATCTAGCTTGCATCTTTTGATAAATCTTAAAGATGTACTTATATGTGCATATACATTGTATATATGCATATGTACATACATATGGTGATGGTACATGCACTAATTTATGGAAACATAAATTTTTTTCGTACCATACAGGACTCTATCACCACTGAGTACTTTTTCGTCTGAACTTGGTGTTCAGTTTGGCACTTGTCTGGAAGCGCCTCATGTCATAGATGTTGATTCACAGGTTTAATATCTTTTTGTTACATGCTTCGAATTTCAACTAATTAGATCCATGGTCCAATATGAGAGTTCCCTGCCATCTTACATAGGTATGGGTGGCTGCAATTGCCAATGGTCCTGGTAGATATCCATTGAATGCAAGTTACAAGACTGCAGATGAATTTGCTTTTCAGGTTTTATGCATCTTCCAACTATTATTGATGTTGAAGAAGTTCCTTTCCCTGGTTTAATGAATGTGATTTTGTTGTGTTTTCCTAAAGGATGCGGTTGGCTCATCTTTGGAGGAAATCTGCAAGGTTGTTCCTGGTGGTTGCCTGGCATTCTTTCCTAGCTACAAGCTGCTGGATAAACTGAGCAATAGGTGGGAAGAAACAGGTCAATGGTCTCGACTAAATGCTCAGAAATCCCTTTTCGTTGGTAAGGTTATTTGGATTCTTACCGAGTGAATATTGTGTTGGAAAAAATTATTTGAACTATTAAATGATTTATGTGAATGAAAATGATTGCCTAAAGTTCGTTCAAACCTATTCGAATGAAAGAGTTTCTGCGTGTGTTCATTCAAACCATTTGGATTGAAAAGGTCTGTCCGAAAAGTTGTGTTGTTTCAATTCAAACTTTTGGCATTCTATAAACAAACCCTCCAGTTTGATCATTTAAAAAGATTCCACGCACCAGCATTTGTTGCTATCGTCTACATCCTTTCCTTCTATAGAACTTGAAAGTTTCAAAAACCTAGTAATTCGCCGTGAATCTTAAATATTGAAGTGTTGCTTGTTTAAGATAGTAAAGATTAGATAGTACTGATACTTTAAAGTTTTATCCGTTAATAATCTGCCAATTTCTAGGAAAACCAAACCAAATTTTCTAACACACTGAACTATAAGATATAAGGTAGTTTGTTGAATCTTTTAACATACACGTCGAATGCATGTCTGTTCGCCCACACATTTTGATGCATACTTTTTTTTTTTTTTTTTTGAAAATTGTAAAATTTATTCAAAAAAAAAACTTTTTACATAGTTTGTTTCAAGATAAAGCAATCTAAGCTGAATTTACAATGCTAATTGTAAACAGAGAACCAAAGTCTTAAACCGGGTTCGTAACGTCTATCGTGTCGAATCGTAGATAACCGATTTTTGATGCCTTTGTCGATTTCACCTACCAAACTCTCCACCGTTCTTCGAGGATTTCCGTGTCGCCGATTGTTTCTTTCACGCCATATACCTGAAGAGAAAACATTTATTCCTATCCATGCCAGGTCTTGAGATCATCCGAATAATGTCTTCCCATTTTGTAGAGAAATTTTGATGCATAAACTCTTATCCCATACTGCATTATCAATTGATTCTGTTTCTTTTCTTTTCCTTTCCTTTATCTCTAAATGTTACTATTGATGTTAGAACCGAGAGGAAGCACCCAGGAATCTTTTGAGGCTGTCTTGAAGGACTATTATAATGCAATTCGTCATGGCACAAGACAGTTGAGTGGAAGAAAGATACGGGGTAAAAGGTTAGGCCTCAGAAATGGCAATTCAGTGGAATCCACAAAAGATACTAAGAAAGAAGGTGCTGCTTTTCTGGCAGTTTGTCGAGGCCGGGTAATTCATGGCATTCCTTCAACTCTTCTATTTGTACAAAATAGGAGTTTCTACTTTTTATTTGTTTTAGGAAAATATTGCCAGAACATTTGTTGTCTTCGGTCCTCAATTGTCTACTAACCCACCCCCTATAAATTGTCATACCATAAAACAGAAATCAGGCAAAAGGAAAAGTCTGGATAGAAATATTTAGAACAAAACTTTATGATCTGACAGATTTAAAAAAAAAAAAAAACTACAAACTTGTCGATTGAAATGACATGTTAGTTATCACCTCTACGGTGATGTTCTGAATGGCATTTAAGTAATTCGGGATACGTGTATGTTTCAGAGATAATTAAAAGTAATGCCCCTGGGTTTTGGGGGTAGTTTCAGAGAAGCCCAGAAGATTTACAAAACTTACAAAAAAAAAAAAAAAAAAAAATCCTTGAGATTTCATTCCGCCTGACAAATTCCAGTCACAAGGAACGAAAAAAACCCAATCTACACTTGATAAAATTATTATAGTTAACCTAGTAAAATTAAGACTGTATAAAATCTCAGAGGCATTTTTGTAATTTTACAACTTATGTCGGCGTTTCTGTGCATACTTCAAACATCATGGGTAATTTATGTAATTATCCCCTTTTAAAAAACCCACCTAATATCATAGTTGGAATCATGAACTAATAGTTTGTCTGGTGTAGATACAACGTTACCAAAATTCTTTACATATGAACCAACTGCCTTGGCGCAGTTGGCCACCTGACCTTCAATTTAGTTGGAGGTCAGGGGTTCAATTCCTAGTGGCAACACTTTGGAATTGAATTTCTCATGGCCCAATGATCCCTTAGTCTTTGGTAAGGGTTAGAACTAGCCTCCAGACGCTGGAACAATTAAATATTGAGGCTTCAAGCGGCACTGTGGGATGACAGATCTCGATGGGAACTGCGGTTGGATTTGGGGGTCAGCGTTGAGAATCACTGGGACGACTCTCATGCGCGGTAGTTGAGGATATTTAAGAACCCTGAGCCAGGATACACATCTCGCGATTTAATTGGTAGCGATCTTGTGGGCTGGACTGTTATCCCGGGACTAGTCAGTGTAAGTTCTAACCCTGTCTCAAAAAAAAAAAAAAAAAAAAAAATTCTTTACATATGTATATATAATATTACTAAACCTTTAGTACCATCCTGCGAAACTCATCGACAGTTGTTGCTTATTTTATTTATCAACTAGATATCCTTCTAAAACTTGACACATATTTTTGCAAGTTTGATAAGCTGTATTTGAGTTAATGAACCTAATGAACCAGTATAGTAGTTTAGTCGGACAGTTTCATCCTTACTTCTTTTTTCTTGTTTTAGTGGTCGATGTGCCTTAAAATCCTTCATGGTGGAGACCTCGCATTATCTTTAACATCAAAGATAGTGACCAGTATTCAATTATTAATCAAGTCTAAACTTGGATTTTTATTTTTGTTTCAGAATATTAAATACTTAGGCCCTGTTCTTTTAAAATTATTTTTCAGTTTTTCAATTCAGTTCAGTTCATAGTTGTTAGAGGCGCGCCCGAGGCACGCCCGAGGCGCGAGGCGCTAGGGGCGCCAAGAGCAGCGCCTCCTGGAAGGCGAGGCGGGCGCGGGGAGGGAGGCGGGCGCCTTTGTGGGTGCGCCTCAGGCGCGCCTCTCTCCCATCTTCATTTTCAACCTTTAATAATTATATATATATTAATATATATTAGATTTTATATATTAGAGAATTCAAAATTAGGGCTTACTGGTAAGTTTTGGCTATTTTTTTTATTTTTACTTCAGTTTTCTTTTTGGCAATTTATTGTATAATATAATATGTGATATGATTTATCATATTTTCAGCTTTGTGTATCTAAAGATTATATTTTCTGTTTTTATGTTTATTTTTCTGTTTTTTTTTCATTATTTTTTAATTTCTCATTTGATTAATATGTGATATGATTTATCATATTTTCAGTTTTTTTGTATCTAAAGATTATATTTTCTGTTTTTATGTTTATTTTCTGTTTTTTTTTCATTATTTTTTAATTTCTCATTTGATTAATATTGTTATCTATATTTAATTTTATATCTATTTCTTTCTTATAATGCATTTCTTATAGTATTTTATGTCTCTTTTATGTTGTTTTTATTAAATTTTCTGTTTTATTTTAATTATTTGTCATTTATCTCTTTAAGAAGTGTTGAACCTAAACATGTCTTTTGTGTGTTGGTTTTTGTTGGTTATGTGTTGGTTTTTGTTGATTATGTGATTTATTATTGAAGTTGAAGTTAAACTTTATGTTATGGAATTCTTAGACTTAATTACATGAATTATGTTTTTTTTATTAATTTTTAATTAATTTTACGCCTCTGTTCAAGAGGCGCGCGCCTCGGGCACGCCTCTCGCCTCGGGCGCGCCTCTCGCCTCGGGCGCTAGGGCAGCCTTTGCGCCTCTGTGCGCCTCTCGCCTCTAACAACTATGGTTCAGTTCAGGTCCATTCAGTTCAGTTCAGTTCAGGTCCATTCAGTTCAGTTCAGTTCAGTTCAGCTCCGTTCTTTTTCTTCTTCTTATTATTAGTAATCTTAATTATTATTATTGTTATTATTACTAATAATATTACTATTATTGTTGTTGTTAATTACTATTATTATTATTATTATTTATCATTATTATTATTATTATTATTATTATTATTATTTACCCTTAATTTATATTTCGATTCGATTCGATTGATTCGAGTCCATTCGATTCGATTCGATTCGATTCGATTCATTCATTCACCCAAAAGAATGAGCCTTACTCCCTTCGTCCCACTTGAAGGGGTACTTCCGAAACATGATTTCTGTCCCAACAGAACAAAACAAATCTTAATATCTAATTAAAAATCATATAATATTTTTTAAAATTAATTTGGTTATATAGATTACAATAGTTGATTGAAAAACAAAACAAACGAAAAATAAGTGAAATAGATGGTTTAAAACGAGGTGCACTTTTGCCGGAATGACTAAAATTAAAAAGTTGTACACGTACCCTTCAAGTGGGGTGGAGGGAGTATTAGTTTTGCTTTTCGAAGTATAAGCTTCACAGACTGTTCTACTTCTAATTTATTTATATCTTGGCTTATAAACTGAGATCTATACTTGCAGATATCTGAAGGGATGGACTTCTCAGATGATAAAGCCCGAGTTGTTGTATCCTTGCACATTTCATCTGTGGGCTTTGATGATTACCTTGCTGATTAAACATTATTGAGGACTTTGCATTTGTTTGAGTCTTGTTTAGTGGTTGTCATATGCATGAGTTTTCATGTCGCATTATGAATAAAAGCTTTCCTGCACTAGTCTGCTGGTTATTTGACAGGGTGGACTTGAATATTTTGTGTGGCCCAAATTTAGTAATCTGCTTTGTCCAAAATGTTATGCTTTAACTATCTCAGGTGATTGTTGGGATTCCATTTCCGAACATGTAAGAGTTTTATTCTTTCCCAAAAGTTCTATATTGATCCAATCCTTTGTTCTTATTGGTAATTCTTGATTGTTTAAAAAATGCCAGTAATGACGTTAAAGTTTCAGAAAAGAAGAAGTTCAATGATACGTATGAGTCGTCGAAAAATCTTTTAAGTGGGAACGAGTGGTACTGTCAGCAAGCTTTCCGGGCTCTAAACCAAGCTACAGGTACTGCTTTTTTGTATAGTGGTAGCTCTCAACCATTGTGTCCTAAAATACTGGCTCATTTCTTTTTTAAGCTCGACATCTATTTTCTCTCTATTTTGTAGGCCGTTGCATACGACACAGATTTGATTATGGAGCTATTATTTACTTAGGTACTCATATTATATCTTCCTCGTAATGGCACAAGGATAAGATACACATGATCGCTGAGTTGTGCTGTGTTCTGACTCTAAAACAACAAAATTTATTTTTTCTCCTTCGCATACTCGAGAAAATTAGTTTGGGAGGTCACCTTGAATAGATCCCTTAGAAAGTTTTGAGTTGATTTTGAAGCTATCCCACAAATTACTTTCTGCATGCAGACGAGCGGTTCCATAGAGATAGAAATAGAGCATACATATCAAAGTGGTTGCGCAATTCGATTAAGTTATACAGCTCATTTGAGGAGTCATTAGACGGATTGAAATCCTTTTTCAGTGATGTGAAGGTATATGAATAATTTTTGCATGGGAATATATTAACCATCATACAAAATGTTATATTGGCGTCCTCGATTTTCTTGACTGCAGGTTCGTATTGGTGTCCCAGCAAACTCATTAAAAGATTTGGAGGAAGAGTGTGACAACATCGAATCTGTGGATAAGAAAAAGTGGACTGGAAAAGTAACAAAATATGGTCATCACCAACCAAAAGAAGAACCAATTGATATTTCACCCATCAAAAAAGAAGAGCCAATTGGTAGTTTACCAATAAAAAAAGAAGAGCCAATTGACATCTCAGAAGTTGAAAAAGCTGCTGGCTGGGCCCGTCCATCAGTTCCTGTTGTAAAATATGATTCACCGTCTGCTCAAACAAGAAGCGGAGTTAGTACAGTGAAAGATGGTAAAAGTGCTAGTTGTTGCAAAGAATACATTGACTTAGAGTGTGATTCTGACAAGGACTCAAGGTAAATTTGAAGGCTGTTTAGCTTATCACGGTGCAGTGAATTTTCTATCTTTTGCAACTCGACCAATGCAATTATTATTAGTTGATATCCATGTGAAAATCTTTTTTTTTTTTCCGCCCTACAGTAAAATTTTTAGAATTTGATACTTTTTAAATTTTTATGCTGGAGTATCTTGATTTTGTCTAGGGATGATTACAAAAAGTAGCTAAATTTGAAAAATATAAAAACCATACTTGAGATTACATCCGTCTTACATTTTGCACCGCTGTTAGTGGACCTAACAGGAATCGCTGACATTGTATTTTTACACTTACATCCCTCAGCTTTACCAAATATTGCATATAACCCAACCTTTTGTCTTACATTTTCATTTGCGTTTCTCAAATGTTCTAAATATTACAAATAGCCAAACAAAAAAGTTGAAGCTCCTTGTAATATTTTAAAAAGTGGGGTGAAACTGTAAAGTATTTGACCGTATAGCAAATTCCGTCATGTCAACTAACGGATGGGAAAAATTTAAAACGGAAACACACCTCCGTTGTATTATTGATATTTCTGAAAGATAGCTGTTTTTTTAAGTCCCTAAACCTCCGGTAGTTTTTGTAATTACCTCTTATCTACTAAGTATGCTACTCTCTGAAGTAAATTTTCCAGTCATGATAAATGTTCCAAGTCGTGCAGGCCGGCAACGCCTTTGGTGGGTATGTCCTCGGATGATCCTGAACTTACCATTGTCAAAGAAACACCTGCTATTAATTGCAGGAGACCTGAACCAACCCCAGAATCATTCTCCAAGGAGGAGGATATCTTCTTAAGTCCTAAAACAAATCCTCAGCAATTCTCATCTGAATCAAAACCGAGTCAAAAGAATCCACATGACAGTCCTATTAGCTACATGTGTTCGTCGGTTACCACTCCAAAGCAAGAAATCTCAACCTTACCAAACAGCACAACACCTGAAGCGGACTCATCATGGAGTGTCAACAATATCGTTTCCAAAAGAAGAAAAATCACTGGTTTCTCATCAGTCCCTCTTCAGGTTCCTGATCGGTTTAGCTCTTTGGCTAGTTCAACAACTTCTGAAGATAAATGCGACACACTGAATGATTCTGAAGGAAATATGGATGAGAGACTAAAGATATCCTGCTCACTCTGCAAGAATACATTGGGCCTCCCTGAAAACAACTTTTTCATTACGTGTTCGCTCATTACAACATCGAAAGTTCATTTGATGTCTATGCAACAGAAGAAGGGCTCGGAAAGTGTGGGTTTAAATGCATCAAGTGTTGACATTTTGGTATCTGATTTATCATCGGTGGATCAGCATCTGTGTGGAGCAGCCGAAGAACAAGAAGTTGGTTCCGGACAGGGGGTTTGGTGCAAAGAAGATGGATGTGTGTTTAAAACCGTCTTTTGTCCATTTTGTGTTGACGGTGATAATTGTCTCGGTGTTCAGGTTCTGGCTACCGATGCATCCAATGTCAAGTTTCAAAACAAGGTGAGAGTCGACATGATTGATTCTTTTTTTATTTCTCTGCTAGGAAACAAATTTGTGCTCACACTTGCATTTGTTGTGTATGCACAGATATTGTTATATCGTGATCGGGTGGATATTAAGAATTTCGAAGCAGCAAAAGAAGAGGTATTTATTAATCCCACGTTAGAAAATGAATCGAAATTTACTTTTGCGGAGACTCAGAGAAATACTAAAACTTATTATATGAAGAACCAGAAAAAATTAAGGATCTTACTTGTTGTACGTGCACATAGAGAATAGAGTACAATGCTTACTAGAATGTGAATATTTTTCAATGATAGTAAGATCATATAGGTACCATACCTTCATGAATAACTGTAGCAAATGATTTTTATCATGAATCTCATGGTGAATATACATATAGGTACGATACACATGTAAGTACCTTACAACTTACCAGTATATCTACCATTCCTCCCTTTTTTCTGTAAAATTTGTATAAGGCAATACGGATCCCATTCCATATGACGTATGCCCATATTAGTGTTTTAGTTGCTGTTTCTCCTTAATTTTATGGGGATTTTTCAGTTTTTTAGTTCTTTTAATTAATTTTTCCTCGAGTTTTTTCAGTCTTTTACGGTTCTCTATCTTTTAGAGTTTAGTTTTAAGGGATCCGTCTTACGGATCAAGATTCATAAGTGCGTCTTACATGAGACCCACCCTTAAGAAAAGAAAAACGGGCAAAGGAGAGGCTATCTTGTCTTTGATATGATTCTTTCCTGTAAGCGAACGTAGAAACCACGTACATATATTAGATGCTCATATTATAGCCAACTTTAGGCTATATCTCCACAAGGTGACTCGATGACGGTGAAAAAAGTGGACCCTCATGCCTTCGACAAATTTGCATATATTTCACCAGTTCAAGATGCAACCGGCGGCTGGAGGAGCACTAAATCACGGGTAAGCATATATTTTATCTACTCCTATAGTAATTTTTCCTCCTTCTCAAATCCAGCAGTTAAAATTTCATTTGGTAAATCTTTTGCAGATGCGACTTCCAAAAAAGAGATGAACTACAACACAAAAACTAGGTGTGAATATCATAAAGGATATCTTATAGGAAGCATGACATAAGTAGAGACTCTACGTTGCCACCGTCTGTTCGTATATAATTGAGGTGAGAGTCTATCTTTCTTCTTCTTCCTACAATGTATCTTCATATTCCACGATAAACATGTTTGTTTTACAATATCAATCATGGGTATCATACTTAGATGTATATCCACCATCAGATTCATGATAAATATTATTTAGCACAGATCTGATGGTGAATACACATGCAAGTATCATACCCATTTGGGTGCTTATAATTTTTCTTATCTATATTCCTACAATGTATCTTCATATTCCACGATAAACATGTTTGTTTTACAATATCAATCATGACTACCATACCTGAATGTATACCCACCATCAGATTCATGATAAATATTATTTCGCACAAATCTCATGGTGAATATACATGCAAATATCATACCCATTTGGGTGCTTATAATTTTTCTTATCTATATTCATCGTTGTCTCATGATATTTTACATACAAGTGAAAAAAAAAACTTATAGCGATGATGAAGAATGTATTTTGTTGGCAGGGATGTATCACATAAACTGTCATGGACTTTTTATAGATATGGTTTCGGACTGCACTCAGGTACTTCTCCTTGGATCTATCAAAGTTCAGGCTTTTGACGAGTCACATCTAACATCTAAGGATCATAGGTTTGGCTTTTTTTTTTTTTTGTAGAATTTTTCGCTAGAGAAAATTCTTCTTTTTTTTTTTCCTTCTAATATGCGGATTCTTTCTTGAGTTCATGAATTAATTATACAATTATTTATTGATTTAATAATTATAATAATAATATAATAATAATAATACTGTATAGTCATTATATAGTTGTAATTTGAAAACCAGTACAGTACCATTTGAAGAGTTTTATATCAAGAAATTATACCTTTTGGGAAAATTCGAAGTACCATATTGTATCATACCATGTACATAAATGATTATTATTTAGGACTGTCCCAAACAATTTGGAGGCCCTCTTCAAATTTATAATTCTCCAATGTATCGAATATTATTATATGTATACATATATGTCTCCAATGCCAATTTGAAGTACTCCAATCCAGGTTTTTAATTCTCAGCTTCAAATGCTTCAAATGTATCGAATATTATATATGTCTACATAACAACTTTTATTAGGTGCTGCCACTTTGTTATTTGCATGAGTTATGGTGTTAAGTAATTTTAGACAATTAAACGACACTATAATCTTCATGCCACCGACCCCAACATAGTTGGGATTAAGGTGCTGTTGATGATGAACAACTTTTATTAGGTGTCCTAGAAAAATGATAATGATAATATACATAGACCCATGTACGACTCTATTGTTATTATTAGATTCAATTGTAAATATACATGATAATGATATTCATGTGGGTACATTAAAATTTCCCTCTCTCATAATAGAAGAGTCTTAAATAGTAATAAAACAGAAAACCACTAATCACTACTAGTCGTCGAATTCATAATCATCGAATATGAATGATTTGACTCTCTATTTTTCTTTCGATAAATGAATAATTTTGCTAAATAAATATTTTTCTTCGATCCCGATCATATTTATTTATCGAGGTTGTACTATACGTGATATTCAACTTGTACAACTGTCTGTGACGGACATCTGCAGGCTAAGTCGATAGGTCACGAATAGGTCACGACGGTGAATGAAAACCTGCATGACCCCGCGACAGAGCTGACATGTGGCATAACTGTAAAATATAATATGTTGATCAGTATAGTTATTCTTCACGTCTTTTAGATTCATTTGCATAAATTTATTGATTAAAACATCCGATTTCTAATTTTTATTTTTTTTTTCTTATTTTTGAACTTTAAATAAAAACTTCTGGTTTTTAATATTAATATTTCAGATTTTTCCAAAAAAAAAATAAAGTTTGGATTTTTTTTTTAAAAATTTCCAGATTTTTTTATAATTTTTAAACTTTTATATTTTTTATTATTTTTATTATTATGTGGACCAATCAGAAGGTGACACATGTCACTTAACACGGACAAGTCAGCAAGTTTGTTAGATTTAACTGACGAATTTTCACGGATATTCTAACTTGGTTGGATGGAGATAAGTTTATACTCCTAAATGTACATAAAAATTGTTACCATCATAACTGTAAAATAAGGGAAAGTTCATACTCCTAATTGGTAATTTTACCTCCAATCAAAGAAATTTGAAAATTTATTAGTTGTCAACGGTGTTACATGTGTGGATGTCTCTCTCTTTTTTTTTTTTTTTAAATAACGGGATCTTTGCAGTTGCTATTTTCCGAATGTAAACTGAATAAATTTTCAAGTTGAATGTGCTAAATGCGTCAACCGATTAAACCATATTAGTAAGTTGTGTGTGATAGGCGCTGCAAACTAAGCTCACGCTGTCTGGATGTCTTTTTTTATTACAACACGAGGGATGGAGGAGGGATAAGAAATGAGGTCAATATCAATTTGCACTTTGAGTTGTGTGTTTTTTCCGTTTTGTAACTAACATATTTCTTTATCAAAAAAATAATTTTTTAGAAAATCCAAATTTATGAAATAAGTAGATATTTTAATTCTAAGAATTTAAAATTCTTAATCAAATTGAAATAACTTTAAAATGATTTTAGAATATAAAAATTTCAATCTTATGAAAATGATTTATTTTGAAAAAGACTTAATTTTCTGAAATTTTAAATATATTAAAAAAATAATTTTACGATTTTTAAATATTTTTGTAATATTTTTTATTTTTTCGGCAGGAATTTCTCGCGGGAAGTTGCAATTGATAAATCCGCGTAGTACAGGTCGTTATGATAAAAGGGTAATATCAATTTGCACCTTATATACATTGTCCCCAGACCCTGCTCTGAGCGGGATATACTGGGTATGTTTGGTTTACCTTATATACATTGTGTACCTAAACAATTTTGTTAATCAAATAGGAACTTGTACTTCACGACGTTATCAATTTGCAATCAACGTGAGAAGTTTTGGCGAGAATACAACGATAACAACATCAAAGTTTTAATCTCAAAATATTTTGGGGTCGACTAACATGAATCATTTTCTGAAAATGTCAAGTCGTCTCCAATCGAAAAGTCATATGGAAAGGTAAAAGTGAAAGGTGAAAAGAAGTTAGTCCTCAAATGTAACCTACCACCTGAATTCTCTCCTCCATATCGTCCTATCTAACGCCGTAACTTCTCCAATCCTAAGAAATCTAATATCATTCTTAATCACTCTTATCCATATCTGTTTAGATCTTCCTCTACTCCTCACCAGCCTATGCACTCCCCATTCTTCAAGCCTTCACACCGATGCATCAATCGACCTCCGTCTCACATGGTTGAACCATCTTAACCGATTCTCCAACAACTTATCATTTATTTGGAGAGAATAATAAAATCAAAAGTTATAAAATTATTTAAAAATCTGAAAAATACTTATAAATTATAATAGTTGTGAATTGATAAATCCGTAAACTACAGATTGTTACTTGATAAAATAATACTTTATGTATAAAACTGCAGAAAAACTCGCATAAATCAAATTGCAAAATTGAGTGAAATAATTACCCTTCTCAATATGAACATGATGTATAGAGTGAAATATTTTTTTTTCTTCTAAAGCAACAGATGGAACAAGGAGGAGTATAAATAATCATAGGGACAATTCCAAAAGCAAACCGAACAGAATAGAACCAAATTAATTTATAATTTAGTTTTGTGATATTGATATATAAATTCAATGAGATATGCTCCATTTTTCTATATTAATCTAATGCTAAGCTAAAAAAAAATTACAAATGTATATAATTGTCAAGGTCACAAATGAGTATGACGTGCTATTTCTTACAAAATTTATATAAGTTTTTTCTTTGGTCCCCTCCCCTAGAATGTATCTTTATCTACTACAATGAGACAATAAAATAAGAAATTATTAAGAATCGAATTTCTATTATAATATACCATGAAAGTGATGTTTCAATTGCTTTTATATAGTGTGAATAACTATTATGCTCCTGATGTAATTATATAATTACGATTATGCCATTTGAAGTTTTCCTATAAATAGGACTTCAGTTATTAATGAAAAACATATATGAGAATCATTCTCTATTCGCTCTCTAAATTCTCTCTCTATAATATTTCGATTTTATAACACATTATCAGCACGACTCTAGCCATTTGAGTAATATGTCGAGAGTATGCTCTACAGTACAACTTTTAGAGATAATCTTCTATATCAGAAATCTGATTATTACAACTAAACACATATTCATCTCAATTTGATGAAGTTTATTTTTCTCTCCAAAAAACCTGACACAATTTTCTGATAATAATAACAAATTAGCCCCCAACATGTTGAACAGTCGCTGACAAAAGCCGAGTGCTGTAGACTGTCTACGGAACCCTCGCCCACTTGGTAGTGAGTCGAAGGCTCAATGACATAGCAGACCTACTTGGTAGAATCTTTCTCATTGAGCATGTTGCAGTGGAGACTGATCACACTCGAGATCAGACCACCAATGAAAACGAATCAAATGGCCATCTGATGAATACCGTCACTCAGTGCTGACCTGAGGTGAAAACTTCACCTACCGCATCGGAATCGGGTGTCTAGAACGGACACAGTTCGGGAACCGAGCAAAGTGAAATGGGTGTACTACTCAAAGGTAGTACATGAAGAGGAAGAAGTGACTAGATCCTCCATAAATCACACACAACTGACCAGGATCCAACGGATGTTGTCACCAAACCTCCTTCATGGGTAAGGAGGGAAACCCAACTGCCATCACTGCTGTCAAAACACTATGTGGTGTATGATGAGGTACTGTGTTTTAATATATATATATATATATATATATGTGTGTGTGTGCGCGCATGTGTGTGCTCCCTAATCATTAAAAAGAGAAGTGATCAGAACAAGTAAAGAAAAAGAGGTAAAATGAGTTGGAGAGAGAGGTTGCATATTGATGAAACAGAAAAGGAAAACAAGAAGAACAGGGGTAAGGTAAGAGAAGAAGAAAGGGAAATAATATAATATAAAATAATAAAATAATAGAATAAAACAAAAAAAAAAAGTGAGCCATGGGCGAAGAAAAAACAATTCAGGATGAAGAAACGGAAACCAACTCATCTTCTTGGAGTCACACGAGACTTACAAAAAAATTAATAAAATAATAAAGAACAAAATATTCTTTTAAATTATTGAATTATACATTCGTTTTTCTTACATATAAGATACATATGCTATCAGAATTAATTTTTCTTGATACCATCGTGATCCATTTTACGAGAACTTCAATTTGACACTAATATTGATATGAGTATTAACTCTTTTCATATATGTCATTATTAAATTTATTAAAATGTATGAATTAATATCCAACTTTAAAAATCACAAAAAATTATGAATACATACTCTTACATTTGCTGTTAACGGCAGTCGATATTTCGACCTATACCTTGACGAGGATTATATTTTGAGGAAATAATTGGACGATCCTGCTTTGGTAGAAGCAGTTAATTATTTTTGCAGTTTAATTTCTATCTCTTAAAGTGGTGGTTTTAAACCACATATTTATCGAATTTTATTTTCTACAATTACAATTCCTCCCATGTGATGAGTTAAATTATCACAAGATGGATGATTTTACATATGCAATTTATATATTATATATCACCATCGTGGTTGATTATACCACATGAATATTTCATAAATCCTGCTCCCGAATAAGCAGTTGACAAGAATAAATCCTACTCTGAAGATGTAGTTGATCGATTATCTAAATTCTGCTCTCGAAAAAGCAGTTGATAAAAATAAATTCTACTCTGAAGAAGTAGTTGATCAATGATTCAAATCCTGCTCTCGAAGAAGAAGCAGTTGGGAAATAATATCCGATCTCCATGATTATTAAACACGAACGGAGAAAATTGAGCAAGTGACACCAGAAGCTATCACCGATTAATTAAAGAAAATCTCATGCAAATACACCACATGGTGGGATCATTTGACAATTGATATGAGAAACTATCACTAAAAAAATTGCTCAATAAATCCCATGTTGATTATATCACATTGTGGGATCATTAAAATCATATTGATATGGCAATGCTTATGAAGAAGCGTATGTTACATATTCGTGAGAATAATGTATTTGCATAAAGACAAAAATGATCATATTATTGCTCTGGAAGAAGCACAAAGTAGTCGAAGTGAAAATATCGAAACTAGCCTAAAGGCAATAAACACTCGACAATATGAAACGCGAAAAAGAAAATACATTTGAAACCCATAAAAGGATATAGGGTGCATCTCGAGAATATAAAACTCTGTAACTCTGCCACTCCATGGCATCCGGGTTTATAATGAAAGATCTAAAGGATCTAAACTTCTTTTCCATTTGGCGCCAATAGTCTGTGGCTGATGAGCTTTGACTTCCAAATTCTTAACTGAAATATATGCCTGAAACTTTATAAGTAGATCAGCTAACAGTGCCAGCACATATTACTATATCTCGTGATTGTTGAGATATAAACTTGTGATCTACTCCTTGATCCATAAAGGCAAGCAAATCGTTGAAATTATTAATATTCAACAAACCTATAGGTTTGGTATGGAAGTCCCGCTCAGCCCATGACGTGAGAATATCTCATTGAGTGTGTCATAGCCACCTGGAAGAACAATAAAAACATCACTATTATTCACCATATATATCAAACTATCATACACAGACTGTGCTTGAAGCATCAACCCAGTTGAACCCCCTATACTACTGGTTCTAACTGTGGGAAAGTGTAAGACACTTGTTACTCTTATTCTCCCATTTTGTGCAGGCTCTAAAAGATAACCCAAAAATCTATAATTACTCCCACCATACAATATATCGATATTATGTTTTCCTAATTCTTTTACGAATTGATTGTAACACCCCAAAAGACGGCTATGATAGTGCCGTGGACCCCACACTAGGACCAACCAGGCGATACCTTCATACAGATTAAATACGTAATACCTTGTGATACCGAACCACAATAAATAGTCATTACTCCGATTAGGAGTTTACAAATTGTATGGCCAATGGCCTTAACATACACAGGATCCAAAATGCAAGTATAAACCATATGGAGATGGAATATACCTCAAATAACAATACACTCGATCAATAGTTTAAATCAAGTGGAAAATAACATTACACGATTTAAATATAACCGGACATCAAAAGACTTGGGCCCGCCGAACTAGTATCCTTCGAACCCTTCGCCGTCACCATGCTCTTCCCCTACCTTGCCTTTGCCACGACCTAAAATACAAGACAAGTATTTCGCCCAAACCACAGGGTCATATATACATGATAATAATTCTCTAGACATTTATACAATTCACATATATTATATCTCAAGGAAACATCCCGACTACTGAACATACCCCTCGGGTGTATGAACAATCAGTCACAAATGTCGAACATATCCAATCATACATGGACTATGAACGACTAAACAACATAGCTCAAGATGGACATCACAGTACGCCCGATCCGGAAACGTGTCAGTGTACATGTCCACCCCATATACGGAATCCAGAATATAAATGGGACAATGTACCTAATTAGCCTCACGAACTACGTCTCGTGTGCACAGTCCAATACGGAAACATCCACGTATGACTATATATGTGCCTGTCTAAAAATCCCACACAATGACCAATCGGAACGCATATATGATTCCAGACATGTCACGATACAACATGACAACGAATTCAAGAAATCACATATCCGATTAAGGATCAAGAAACTCACCAAAGTGACAATAAGGATCAACGAGATCAACGATTCAAAGGTGACGAACTTGGGAATGCACTCCCGCGATAAAGAACGGGATCATCATCAAGAACAATATCAAATTACAAATCACAAATTCATAAGTGTTTCGTATACACGAAACGTATAACCATCAAAAGAATTCAACCATCATTATAACCAAATAAGATAACTTGCTTCAATACGGAGACGAGAATAATCCTCCTTGTCAAATGAATGGATGGTCCTCGACTAATATTGGTTACTCGAACAATCAACCTTGAATGAAATACATTTCACTCAATAACACATTCATATAATTATCGATATCGAATTCAGTGAGACGACACCCTAAATTTAATTTGAATAATTCCACTATCTCAAGATATCAAAATTCTATTCCAAGAACTCTATTTACCTCAATTCATTCTTATGATCTATTTACAAGATATTCTCAAATATTCGCATGGTTCTTATGAATAAGAATTTATCAAGAATATGTTAAACAATCATTTATGTTCGTTATTATTATCTACAAATGTTTGAAAGTGAAAATCTGCACAAGTCACTTATGTCAAATTTAGATTGAATATAGTAAGTTATAATAAGGTTATACTAAATTCATTTAGTTACAAGACCAAATCATAATCATGAAGATTATCTCATATCAACACCCTCCTAACAACCCCTTACTAACTTGGAGAATCAACTATCATCATCTACGAATTTACCTAGCTTAGGTTCAAGACTATCACTCTAATCTTCTAACACTCATCAAGGTGTTTTAATACATTTTATGACAACAATTCCATCAATCATACTTAACTACGAAGAAGCTAATGATTATTGTTGTCCTAATGATGTTAATAGTCCAGTAAGAAGAGTATGATTCTTCTAAACATGATCATTACCATTACAACATCTAGAATATCTTCATTTCAAACCATTAATTACCATTTTCAACAATAAGGGTTAAAAGCTTAATTACAAACATGTTTTACTTGATTTATTCAACACTAGGTGTAGTATACCATATCACTAACATCATAACTACGAAAATATAGAGTAGAATCACACTACATACCTTTAGAAACGAAGAACAACTACCAAAACCACAAAAACACACTCCAAGCTTCAAGAACAACTCTAAACTTCCAATCAACAAGCTGCAATCCAAGATGCAAAGCTCAAACACAAGTTGGAAGGGAGTAAGGTTGGTCTAGGGAGGCAGGGGGACGATTATTGGAGAGAAAAATTGGAGTTTGGACGTGCAAATAAAAGACACAAGCTGTGTTTTTATAACTGCACAACTCGTTACGTACATTAACTAAAGACACAAGCTGTCTTTTTATAACTGCACAACTCGTTACGTACGTTATCTCATGAAGATAACATATGTTAACCCCTTTACGTATGCTACACCAAAAGTGTTACGTACGTAATCGGCCTCCAGAGGCTACTGACTCAAAACACAACCATCATTACGTACGTTATTGCCTTGAGCATTACGTACGTAATGTTGGTCAACTAGGCTGCCTCAAAAGGTCAAATATTCGGATCATGTCCGGCCCCCCACGCCGAAAGCTGAGATCAGATAAGACTACAAGCATTACGTACGTAACCTGAACTCCATTACGTACGTAAAGCCAACTACTTAACGTATATTAAGCTAAGTCCTTAGCGTACGTTAAACACAGAAAAAGCTAACCCAAAAATGTAACAATCTACACAACGTCAAGAAATCAATCACAATGCGAATGATAGTTATATTCAAGTCTATTCTGATATATCCCGACATCAATAAACATTAATTAAATGCAACATGACTACAACGATAATCGAATTATCTGAATAATACAACAGTAGATAAGAAATTATTGTCGGATATTACATTGATATGCCATATCTATATGCTCGATATGACCTATCGGTTTAGATCATCTAAAATACACATAGTTTTAATTGGATGAGTTCTATACGAGGATTCTGAGAACTCCATATCTCTACACTAGATTTTCAAAATACTTTTATGAAATATATATTTTATGATTTATGGATCCCAAATTTAAAGAACAACCTTCCTACTAAACGATAAATGACTTCAATATTTTCATTGAAAAAGGAGCGGCAGATAAGACTATTTTTACTATTTTCTTTTTGACAAAATTGCAAAAGAAAACGAAAGAACAGACTTACAAACTGGATATTTTGAGACTAATTTCATGACTAGAACGTTCCCATTCATCCTTAAATTGTATCCACAAAGCCATTAGTTCACGATGAACGTATCCACTGGGATGTGTATCAAGAATCTGTTGAATATCATGATCCATAGATTCTTTACTCAATTCATCCTTGATAAATGCTATTTATCTTCTCGATTTTTAGATACAAACCCCACAGATTTCCGTCGTGTGTCACATGTCCACCGAGCACATTTATAGCACCCACCTAATATTTTTGCTCTCCGTTTCTTTGCAAAACTACTCCTACCTGTACCTGGCATGTAATTAAATGAACTTGAAAATTCTCCAGATAATCGAACTTGTGCTTCAATCAACCATCGAATATCTTATGGGATGCCATTTCTCATTAGCACCCTTAATCTTTTGAGTCGAGCTCGATAAATCTTTTTATGATATTTACTGGAAGAGATGGATAATATTTATGAAGATTCAAAAGCATTGAATCTATTATTGTAACACCCCAAACTAGGCGAATATTACAGTGCCGTGGACCCCCGAATGGGACCCACTAGGTGAATGAAAATTAATGAATTAAGTGATATAATTGTAGTACCGAACCACAGTATATCAATAATTACTCCGATGAGGAGTTTCAAATACAACACACCCAGGATAAAACAGAATATATGTATATTTTATGTGAAGATAAAATATACAACACCAATTAAAATGAGTATTTAAATGGAAGTCTGCAGCGGAATACAAATGAAGAAAACATGAAGACTGGAAGGACTGGCCCCCCTACTAGTATCAGTGGGACTCCTCGTCGTCAACGTTCTCTTCCCGTGCCTTATCCTTGCCATGACCTGAAAACAACATCCCCCAACGGGGTCAGTTACACAGAACAACAATCCTCAAGAGTTGAACAATATACAACAATCACATGAATGAATTAATGAATTAAGTTGAATGATGAGCATCAATGTTCGCCCGAGTGAACTGAGTAATAGCACAAATAGCTGAGTGTCCGGAGTCCCGCATATACACCCGCTATTGGCCTAATTAGTCTCACAGTTAAATGTGTCCGGAGCCCCGCGTATACACATTACCATGCGCACAGTCCAATGTGTCCAGAGTCCCGCATATATACATGACCATAGTGTGCCCGACTAAAATTCCACACATGCGCCAACTCGCCATGCAATATAATTCCAGAAGATCACCATAACAAAATGACCAAGGTGAGGAAAAATGAATAGAATCCGATAAGGATCAAGAACGACTCACCGAGATGAAATAATGATACAACGAGTGATAGCTTCAATGAAATGATTTTGGAACCGTCGTTCCCCGTGAGTTACATGATGAGTTGATAATTACAAGTCTCGACATGAACGATATATTATGAGTGAATTACATGTATGAATGAACAACAACATAAGGAATTGAATATCCTTTTAAACGAGTAAGAATTTACTTACTCAATACCGGTGTTGAAATGTCCTTCCTCGAATGGTGTCCTAAGACAAGATGTCGGTCGCTCGAACAACCTTGAATGACACAATTACCAATAATCCGCTCAATATACGTATCAAGCATGAATTACGATTAACTCAAAGGTCGATACAACAATATCCGAACTCATTGAGGCATTCAAACAAACACTTAGCAAACATATTTTCATTTTTGGTGTATTTTTTTTGTTTTAGTGACTCTCTTGTAACCATATGAATATTTTGAGAATTTTAAAACTGGAATTTTCATCATTCGAGCTTGTTTCGGACTTGTTTTACTCAATTCCATGTTTATTATCATTTCCGTCGCTATTTGGTTCGATTCTCGTAATCCTTGTTCGGAACTGCCGTTCTGGGGTTGCGTAAATCCGTCTTATGTTATTATGCATGTTGTAAGCTTTCATTCGGCGTTCGATCGTGTATCGTGTATTTCGGATGTTTTGGGCCGTTTTGTACTTTCCCAAAGTTATAGGGCAATTGCTATCGTTGTCGTTTTCCGAACTTTTGGGTAGTTGGAATCGTATTTTCTTTTAAGTGCTTCAGTTCTGACTCGAACTCGTCGTTCGTGTGTCTTCTTCAGTCCGTTGTTTGGTGTCGGGTGCGCGTTGTTTTCATCCGGGGAAGAATTCACTGTTTTCCATCTCCGAGTGCTGTCTGTACTACTGTCTGCACTGGTTAGCACGCGCTAATTTCGTTGTGTGGCGCATGCTAACGTCATTGTGTAGCGCACGCTAAATTCGCCCAGTAGCGCGCGCTAATGATTTGAGTACAGCAGTGGCATTAGGTTGTTTCCGCTCTCTGGACGAGCAGTTTAGCGCATGCTAAGTCTGTGGGTTAGCGCACGCTATAGTCTGGGCTTAGCGCACGCTAGGTGTGTGGCAGCGCGCGCTAGTGTGGTATTCTAGTTATGGCAGAATGATTCTGGACTCTAGATGACAAACAGGTAGCGCATGCTATTGCTTGATAGCGCGCGCTATCGGGGGACTGTTAGCGCACGTTATTTTCTAGTAGCACACGCTAACGGGTCGGAACCGCAGGTTCTGGACCAGTTTTGGCTGGTTAGCGCGCGCTAACCGTGAGCCATTAGCGCACGCTAAACCATCTGGTTATATATACCCGAGATTTGACCCAGATTCATCCATTTTTACTCACTTCTCTTCCTCCTCCGCGGCTGGGGCGATTTAGGCGACTCTTGGGCGAATTCCGGGCGATCGAAGTCTTGTAACTCCAAGCCATCATCTTTCTTGAGTTCTTGGTGTATATTAACAACACTAACACTTGTTCTCCGTCTTCAAACCGAGTTAAGCTCTTAGAACCCTACCTTTGGGTAGTTTGGGGGTTTTCGAGTTTTGTCCGATTCGTTCCGTATTGTTGATTAATCCATAATGTATATAATTAATCTTAGTGGTATTCATGTTTTCCCTACGAGTTCATGGTAGATTTCATGGTATTTGTGATAATCGAGAGGGTTCGGTCGCGACCTAACCTCATTGTTGTTTTTGTACGAACTTACATGAATCATAGGTGGGTTTTCAGGTGTCTTCCGTTTTCGTACTCGTATAGAAATAGTTGTGATTGTATTCTTCGAATCGTTAGGTTTGGGATTGTCGGTTCCTAGCGATCGTGGTTGATTTTTCGTTCCGTCCATTTCGTCGTTAATTACTCAAGGCAAGTATTCTCGTGAAAATTTTATGCTTAACATGAAATGGTAATATATATGTATGTGCTTTGCTCACTCCGGGAGGGTCCGGCGGGGCCTCGGGGGAATCTGTGACTTCGCTCTTGATTCACGAGCTTGTTGGCTAGCCAGTTCGGGAGGGTCTATAGAGGCCTCGGATGGGACCAGTGGTTTCGCCTCGGTCCTAGGCCATGCATGTGCGTGATTTTGATTTCTAACTATGGCCAGTCCGGGAGGGTCCTTAGAGGCCTCAGATGGGATCAGTGGTTTCGCCCCGTTCCTAGGCAAAATTGAACTGTGATATTTGAATGTTTGTTTTCCCAGAAAGACATGTCATGATTTTGATTTTGAACGAATTGATGCATGTACTACGAAATGTGTAAGCGAATGGTTTGCCTTAATTACTTGTACTAGCGTAATTGCTAACCCCTTTGGGGACCTGTTTTGGGGAAATTCGTGTTATGAATTTCAGGTTGCGTTCAGTCGGTCGATTGAGCACTGGGGCAGTACAAGGATATTGGTTAAGGTGGTCGACATGTGTAAATGAGTCCTTTGTTTTAGTTGCCCATTTTAAATGTTTGTTTTCAACTTGTAAACTGATAGACCGTACTCGCGAGTACTTAGGCATTTTGATTTGGAAAATGGTCTGTATGCCAAATGTATTTGTAATATTCTATGAGGTTTGGTTTACCGGTTGTACCGGGCATTTTTATTTAAATTTCTTTTTGATGATGTGTGCTTTTTCTCGTTAACCGGGATGGTTAGACGAGCAATAATATTTGTTAGCCTGGTGGGTCCCATGTAGGGGTCCACGACGCTGTAATATACCCTGAATATCTTGGGGGTGTTACAATAGTAGCATAATTAAATTATTATGTTCTTGATGTAGCACGATATTATCCGTGAAGGAAAATATAACTTATATCTAAAATATCTTCATTTCAAACCATTAGCACGATTCTTATAAACATGATCATTACCATTACAACATCTAGAATATCTTCATTTCAAACCATTAATTACCATTTTCAACAATAAGGGTTAAAAGCTTAATTACAAACATGTTTTACTTGATTTATTCAACACTAGGTGTAGTATACCATATCACTAACATCATAACTACGAAAATATAGAGTAGAATCACACTACATACCTTTAGAAACGAAGAACAACTACCAAAACCACAAAAACACACTCCAAGCTTCAAGAACAACTCTAAACTTCCAATCAACAAGCCGATCCAAGATGCAAAGCTCAAACACAAGTTGGAAGGGAGTAAGGTTGGTCTAGGGAGGCAGGGGGACGATTATTGGAGAGAAAAATTGGAGTTTGGACGTGCAAATAAAAGACACAAGCTGTGTTTTTATAACTGCACAACTCGTTACGTACATTAACTAAAGACACAAGCTGTCTTTTTATAACTGCACAACTCGTTACGTACGTTATCTCATGAAGATAACGTATGTTAACCCTTTTACGTATGCTACACCAAAAGTGTTACGTACGTAATCGGCCTCCAGAGGCTACTGACTCAAAACACAAACATCATTACGTACGTTATTGCCTTGAGCATTACGTACGTAATGTTGGTCAACTAGGCTGCCTCAAAAGGTCAAATATTCGGATCATGTCCGGCCCCCCACGCCGAAAGCTGAGATCAGATAAGACTACAAGCATTACGTACGTAACCTGAACTCCATTACGTACGTAAAGCCAACTACTTAACGTATATTAAGCTAAGTCCTTAGCGTACGTTAAACACAGAAAAAGCTAACCCAAAAATGTAACAATCTACACAACGTCAAGAAATCAATCACAATGCGAATGATAGTTATATTCAAGTCTATTCTGATATATCCCGACATCAATAAACATTAATTAAATGCAACATGACTACAACGATAATCGAATTATCTGAATAATACAATAGTAGATAAGAAATTATTGTCGGATATTACATTGATATGCCATATCTATATGCTCGATATGACCTATCGGTTTAGATCATCTAAAATACACATAGTTTTAATTGGATGAGTTCTATACGAGGATTCTGAGAACTCCATATCTCTACACTAGATTTTCAAAATACTTTTATGAAATATATATTTTATGATTTATGGATCCCAAATTTAAAGAACAAACTTCCTACTAAACGATAAATGACTTCAATATTTTCATTGAAAAAGGAGCGGCAGATAAGACTATTTTTACTATTTTCTTTTTGACAAAATTGCAAAAGAAAACGAAAGAACAGACTTACAAACCGGATATTTTGAGACTAATTTCATGACTAGAACGTTCCCATTCATCCTTAAATTGTATCCACAAAGCCATTAGTTCACGATGAACGTATCCACTGGGATGTGTATCAAGAATCATTGAATATCATGATCCATAGATTCTTTACTCAATTCATCCTTGATAAATGCTATTTATCTTCTCGATTTTTAGATACAAACCCCACAGATTTCCGTCGTGTGTCACATGTCCACCGAGCACATTTATAGCACCCACCTAATATTTTTGCTCTCCGTTTCTTTGCAAAACTACTCCTACCTGTACCTGGCATGTAATTAAATGAACTTGAAAATTCTCCAGATAATCGAACTTGTGCTTCAATCAACCATCGAATATCTTATGGGATCCCATTTCTCATTAGCACCCTTAATCTTTTGAGTCGAGCTCGATAAATCTTTTTATGATATTTACTGGAAGAGATGGATAATATTTATGAAGATTCAAAAGCATTGAATCTATTATTGTAACACCCCAAACTAGGCGAATATTACAGTGCCGTGGACCCCCGAATGGGACCCACTAGGCGAATGAAAATTAATGAATTAAGTGATATAATTGTAGTACCGAACCACAGTATATCAATAATTACTCCGATGAGGAGTTTCAAATACAACACACCCAGGATAAAACAGAATATATGTATATTTTATGTGAAGATAAAATATACAACACCAATTAAAATGAGTATTTAAATGGAAGTCTGCAGCGGAATACAAATGAAGAAAACATGAAGACTGGAAGGACTGGCCCCCCTACTAGTATCACTGGGACTCCTCGTCGTCAACGTTCTCTTCCCGTGCCTTATCCTTGCCATGACCTGAAAACAACATCCCCCAACGGGCCGGGCCATACGTAACAACAATCCTCAAGAGTTGAACAATATACAACAATCACATGAATGAATTAATGAATTAAGTTGAATGATGAGCATCAATGTTCGCCCGAGTGAACTGAGTAATAGCACAAATAGCTGAGTGTCCGGAGTCCCGCATATACACCCGCTATTGGCCTAATTAGTCTCACAGTTAAATGTGTCCGGAGCCCCGCGTATACACATTACCATGCGCACAGTCCAATGTGTCCAGAGTCCCGCATATATACATGACCATAGTGTGCCCGACTAAAATTCCACACATGCGCCAACTCGCCATGCAATATAATTCCAGAAGATCACCATAACAAAATGACCAAGGTGAGGAAAAATGAATAGAATCCGATAAGGATCAAGAACGACTCACCGAGATGAAATAATGATACAACGAGTGATAGCTTCAATGAAATGATTTTGGAACCGTCGTTCCCCGTGAGTTACATGATGAGTTGATAATTACAAGTCTCGACATGAACGATATATTATGAGTGAATTACATGTATGAATGAACAACAACATAAGGAATTGAATATCCTTTTAAACGAGTAAGAATTTACTTACTCAATACCGGTGTTGAAATGTCCTTCCTCGAATGGTGTCCTAAGACACGATGTCACGGTCTTCGAACAACCTTGAATGACACAATTACCAATAATCCGCTCAATATACGTATCAAGCATGAATTACGATTAACTCAAAGGTCGATACAACAATATCCGAACTCATTGAGGCATTCAAACAAACACTTAGCAAACATATTTTCATTTTTGGTGTATTTTTTTTGTTTTAGTGACTCTCTTGTAACCATATGAATATTTTGAGAATTTTAAAACTGGAATTTTCATCATTCGAGCTTGTTTCGGACTTGTTTTACTCAATTCCATGTTTATTATCATTTCCGTCGCTATTTGGTTCGATTCTCGTAATCCTTGTTCGAACTGCCGTTCGGGGTTGCGTAAATCCGTCTTATGTTATTATGCATGTTGTAAGCTTTCATTCGGCGCTCGATCGTGTATCGTGTATTTCGGATGTTTTGGGCCGTTTGTACTTTCCCAAAGTTATAGGGCAATTGCTATCGTTGTCGTTTTCCGAACTTTTGGGTAGTTGGAATCGTATTTTCTTTTAAGTGCTTGATTCGACTCGAACTCGCTGCTCGTGTGTCTTCTTGATCCGTTGTTTGGTGTCGGGTGCGCGTTGTTTTCATCCGGGAAGAATTCACTGCTTTCCATCTCCGAGTGTCATCGCCATCGTTCGCACCGGTTAGCACGCGCTAATTTCGTTGTGTGGCGCATGCTAACGTCATTGTGTAGCGCACGCTAAATTCGCCCAGTAGCGCGCGCTAATGATTTGAGTACAGCAGTGGCATTAGGTTGTTTCCGCTCTCTGGACGAGCAGTTTAGCGCATGCTAAGTCTGTGGGTTAGCGCATGCTATAGTCTGGGCTTAGCGCACGCTAGGTGTGTGGCAGCGCGCGCTAGTGTGGTATTCTAGTTATGGCAGAATGATTCTGGACTCTAGATGACAAACAGGTAGCGCATGCTATTGCTTGATAGCGCGCGCTATCGGGGGACTGTTAGCGCACGTTATTTTCTAGTAGCACACGCTAACGGGTCGGAACCGCAGTTCGACTGCTGGGCCGGTTAGCGCGCTAACCGTGAGCCATTAGCGCACGCTAAACCATCCAGTTATATATACCCGAGATTTGACCTGCATTCATCCATTTTTACTCACTTCTCTTCCTCCTCCGCTACTGGGCGATTTAGGCGACTCTGGCGAATTCCGGCGATCGAAGTCTTGTAACTCCAAGCCATCATCTTTCTTGAGTTCTTGGTGTATATTAACAACACTAACACTTGTTCTCCGTCTTCAAACCGAGTTAAGCTCTTAGAACCCTACCTTTGGGTAGTTTGGGGGTTTTCGAGTTTTGTCCGATTCGTTCCGTATTGTTGATTAATCCATAATGTATATAATTAATCTTAGTGGTATTCATGTTTTCCCTACGAGTTCATGGTAGATTTCATGGTATTTGTGATAATCGAGAGGGTTCGGTCGCGACCTAACCTCATTGTTGTTTTTGTACGAACTTACATGAATCATAGGTGGGTTTTCAGGTGTCTTCCGTTTTCGTACTCATATAGAAATAGTTGTGATTGTATTCTTCGAATCGTTAGGTTTGGGATTGTCGGTTCCTAGCGATCGTGGTTGATTTTTCCTTCCGTCCATTTCGTCGTTAATTACTCAAGGCAAGTATTCTCGTGAAAATTTTATGCTTAACATGAAATGGTAATATATATGTATGTGCTTTGCTCACTCCGGGAGGGTCCGGCGGGGCCTCGGGGGAATCTGTGACTTCGCTCTTGATTCACGAGCTTGTTGGCTAGCCAGTTCGGGAGGGTCTATAGAGGCCTCGGATGGGACCAGTGGTTTCGCCTCGGTCCTAGGCCATGCATGTGCGTGATTTTGATTTCTAACTATGGCCAGTCCGGGAGGGTCCTTAGAGGCCTCGGATGGGATCAGTGGTTTCGCCCCGTTCCTAGGCAAAATTGAACTGTGATATTTGAATGTTTGTTTTCCCAGAAAGACATGTCATGATTTTGATTTTGAACGAATTGATGCATGTACTACGAAATGTGTAAGCGAATGGTTTGCCTTAATTACTTGTACTAGCGTAATTGCTAACCCCTTTGGGGACCTGTTTTGGGGAAATTCGTGTTATGAATTTCAGGTTGCGTCGATCGGTCGATTGAGCACTGGGGCAGTACAAGGATATTGGTTAAGGTGGTCGACATGTGTAAATGAGTCCTTTGTTTTAGTTGCCCATTTTAAATGTTTGTTTTCAACTTGTAAACTGATAGACCGTACTCGCGAGTACTTAGGCATTTTGATTTGGAAAATGGTCTGTATGCCAAATGTATTTGTAATATTCTATGAGGTTTGGTTTAGGTTGTACCGGCATTTTTATTTAAATTTCTTTTTGATGATGTGTGCTTTTTCTCGTTAACCGGATGGTTAGACGAGCAATAATATTTGTTAGCTGGTGGGTCCCATGTAGGGGTCCACGATTACTGTAATATACCCTGAATATCTTGGGGGTGTTACAATAGTAGCATAATTAAATTATTATGTTCTTGATGTAGCACGATATTATCCGTGAAGGAAAATATAACTTATATCTAAAATATCTTCATTTCAAACCATTAGCACGATTCTTATAAACATGATCATTACCATTACAACATCTAGAATATCTTCATTTCAAACCATTAATTACCATTTTCAACAATAAGGGTTAAAAGCTTAATTACAAACATGTTTTACTTGATTTATTCAACACTAGGTGTAGTATACCATATCACTAACATCATAACTACGAAAATATAGAGTAGAATCACACTACATACCTTTAGAAACGAAGAACAACTACCAAAACCACAAAAACACACTCCAAGCTTCAAGAACAACTCTAAACTTCCAATCAACAAGCTGCAATCCAAGATGCAAAGCTCAAACACAAGTTGGAAGGGAGTAAGGTTGGTCTAGGGAGGCAGGGGGACGATTATTGGAGAGAAAAATTGGAGTTTGGACGTGCAAATAAAAGACACAAGCTGTGTTTTTATAACTGCACAACTCGTTACGTACATTAACTAAAGACACAAGCTGTCTTTTTATAACTGCACAACTCGTTACGTACGTTATCTCATGAAGATAACGTATGTTAACCCTTTTACGTATGCTACACCAAAAGTGTTACGTACGTAATCGGCCTCCAGAGGCTACTGACTCAAAACACAAACATCATTACGTACGTTATTGCCTTGAGCATTACGTACGTAATGTTGGTCAACTAGGCTGCCTCAAAAGGTCAAATATTCGGATCATGTCCGGCCCCCCACGCCGAAAGCTGAGATCAGATAAGACTACAAGCATTACGTACGTAACCTGAACTCCATTACGTACGTAAAGCCAACTACTTAACGTATATTAAGCTAAGTCCTTAGCGTACGTTAAACACAGAAAAAGCTAACCCAAAAATGTAACAATCTACACAACGTCAAGAAATCAATCACAATGCGAATGATAGTTATATTCAAGTCTATTCTGATATATCCCGACATCAATAAACATTAATTAAATGCAACATGACTACAACGATAATCGAATTATCTGAATAATACAACAAGAGATAAGAAATTATTGTCGGATATTACATTGATATGCCATATCTATATGCTCGATATGACCTATCGGTTTAGATCATCTAAAATACACATAGTTTTAATTGGATGAGTTCTATACGAGGATTCTGAGAACTCCATATCTCTACACTAGATTTTCAAAATACTTTTATGAAATATATATTTTATGATTTATGGATCCCAAATTTAAAGAACAAACTTCCTACTAAACGATAAATGACTTCAATATTTTCATTGAAAAAGGAGCGGCAGATAAGACTATTTTTACTATTTTCTTTTTGACAAAATTGCAAAAGGAAACGAAAGAACAGACTTACAAACTGGATATTTTGAGACTAATTTCATGACTAGAACGTTCCCATTCATCCTTAAATTGTATCCACAAAGCCATTAGTTCACGATGAACGTATCCACTGGGATGTGTATCAAGAATCTGTTGAATATCATGATCCATAGATTCTTTACTCAATTCATCCTTGATAAATGCTATTTATCTTCTCGATTTTTAGATACAAACCCCACAGATTTCCGTCGTGTGTCACATGTCCACCGAGCACATTTATAGCACCCACCTAATATTTTTGCTCTCCGTTTCTTTGCAAAACTACTCCTACCTGTACCTGGCATGTAATTAAATGAACTTGAAAATTCTCCAGATAATCGAACTTGTGCTTCAATCAACCATCGAATATCTTATGGGATCCCATTTCTCATTAGCACCCTTAATCTTTTGAGTCGAGCTCGATAAATCTTTTTATGATATTTACTGGAAGAGATGGATAATATTTATGAAGATTCAAAAGCATTGAATCTATTATTGTAACACCCCAAACTAGGCGAATATTACAGTGCCGTGGACCCCCGAATGGGACCCACTAGGCGAATGAAAATTAATGTAAGTGATATAATTGTAGTACCGAACCACAGTATATCAATAATTACTCCGATGAGGAGTTTCAAATACAACACACCCAGGATAAAACAGAATATATGTATATTTTATGTGAAGATAAAATATACAACACCAATTAAAATGAGTATTTAAATGGAAGTCTCATAGCGGAATACAAATGAAGAAAACATGAAGACTGGAAGGACTGGCCCCCCTACTAGTATCACTGGGACTCCTCGTCGTCAACGTTCTCTTCCCGTGCCTTATCCTTGCCATGACCTGAAAACAACATCCCCAACGGCCGCCATACGTAACAACAATCCTCAAGAGTTGAACAATATACAACAATCACATGAATGAATTAATGAATTAAGTTGAATGATGAGCATCAATGTTCGCCCGAGTGAACTGAGTAATAGCACAAATAGCTGAGTGTCCGGAGTCCCACATATACACCCGCTATTGGCCTAATTAGTCTCACAGTTAAATGTGTCCGGAGCCCCGCGTATACACATTACCATGCGCACAGTCCAATGTGTCCAGAGTCCCGCATATATACATGACCATAGTGTGCCCGACTAAAATTCCACACATGCGCCAACTGGCCATGCAATATAATTCCAGAAGATCACCATAACAAAATGACCAAGGTGAGGAAAAATGAATAGAATCCGATAAGGATCAAGAACGACTCACCGAGATGAAATAATGATACAACGAGTGATAGCTTCAATGAAATGATTTTGGAACCGTCGTTCCCCGTGAGTTACATGATGAGTTGATAATTACAAGTCTCGACATGAACGATATATTATGAGTGAATTACATGTATGAATGAACAACAACATAAGGAATTGAATATCCTTTTAAACGAGTAAGAATTTACTTACTCAATACCGGTGTTGAAATGTCCTTCCTCGAATGGTGTCCTAAGACAAGATGTCGGTCGCTCGAACAACCTTGAATGACACAATTACCAATAATCCGCTCAATATACGTATCAAGCATGAATTACGATTAACTCAAAGGTCGATACAACAATATCCGAACTCATTGAGGCATTCAAACAAACACTTAGCAAACATACATTCTTCGATAATATCCAATCCCGAATATATACAAACCAACTCCAAAATGAGTATTTCAAACCGACAAAACACCTCCAATGATATCAATAATCCTATAGGAATCCACATAACGAGTTAACGACAACATCTAATCGAAAACCCCCAAAATATCAAAGTCAACTCCAAGGTGTTCTTGATTCAACCCCAATATTCATGAAATCCGAAATATACGATAATAAATCCGTAGGAATACATTTATCCAAGGTAGATAATCCATATCTAACATATTTCAACATAATATCGAGCTCACATGAATAGATCAGAAATAAAACACTTGAACTCCGAATTTCTAGATTCAAAAGGTGATTACCTTGGTTATGATGTTTGAAGATGATAAAATGATGATTACTCCGGATTATATGCTTGGAAATGTTGATAGCTGATTTCACCTCGAAGAACACTCCTCAAGAAGCTCCAAATCGCCCAAAACCGATGAAGGAATGAAAAGAAGTGACAAATGACGAATCTGGACTACACTGTCCAATTTATAACAATCCCAGTCTAGCGCGCGCTAGATCCTGTTCTTAGCATGCGCTAACGGGTATAGCGGGTAGTCCAGTACCCTTTGTCCTTATCGGTAGCGTACGCTACGTACCTTTTGTAGCGTGCGCTACCGCCATATATTTAGCGTGCGCTAACTCAAAATGTTAGCGTGCACTAACAATTTATCTGGTGCCCAGTACTGGAGTCCAGAACCTCCTGTTCTCTGATCTGATCACGGTAACGCGCGCTACTCACAAAAATTAGCGTGCGCAAGGAATTACTCTTAATCAGTCCAGTAGCCACTGGACTCTGCCTGATCCGGCCTTAGCGCGCGCTACACAGACTGCATAGCGTGCGCTACTCCGATATACTAGCACACACTACTTACCATTCGTAGCGTGCGCTACTTACAACCCTACTACAGTCCAGTGCCTTTTGGATTGCCTGCTTGAAACACACTAGCGTGCGCTAGTCTTGTGAGATAGCGTGTGCAACCTGAACTCAATTAGCGCGTGCTAAAGAGAGTTCATAACGTGCGTTGCTCTTCACACACATTCCACTATGAAGATGACAATGATGAAAAACATGGCACGATTCTCCAACTAGATTGATGATGAATGACGATTGATACATGATACAATTACTCTGAACGGTAAATACAATGATTGAATATGAGTGACAAATGATCATTAATGAGTGAAAATTACTGAGTGACAATTACTGAATGATAAATACTGAATGATAATGACTGAATTACAACTTGGTATTACAATTATGATATTCAGACCCTCGATATGGGTGAATTTTGTGAATACAATGATAATCTATTTATAGATTGGAATTACGCGTATGAGATTTGACTCCGCGTTTGAATAGTTCATATCCAGAAGCTTATGAACTACAGTTTATTTGAATAATGAACATAATATAACACGTGGGAGAAACGACTCCATGTTGATAATGATGTGCAATAATGACACCGAAAGATGATGTGATATGCTGGTAAAATATCTATATGGTGATACAGACACATCATGTTTTCAAATATTTGTTCTCGATTAATATCACTACTAGCCAATATTAGAAATGAATCCCTAATAAATTTGGAATATATTAAGGGGGAGTATGAGCCCACTTCCTCTACATGTGAACTGTAATATCCGCAATTTTCAGTTTTTGGTAAAATTCTTTTTTTGACCGGAGTCCATTTTAACGGCTCTCTTGTGACCATTTCGTCATTCTGAGAATGATTAATTCTGCACTTTTTGACATCTGAGTTCGTTTCGATGTCGTTTTGTTGAGTTCCATGCTTCTTAGCGATTTTTCCGCATTTGAGTCCGATTCTTGCGAATCTTGTTCGAAACCGTTGTTTCGTATTCCCCGTAAGTCCGTTTAACTTTGTTAGATGTGTTTTGAGCTTTGGTTTGGTTATTCGATCACGTATCGTGATTTTCGGGCATTTTCCATTTTGTAATTTCCCAAAGTTGTGGGTATCCACAATCGTGTTTGTTGTCTTGACCCTTTTCATGGTCGCGTGTGAGCTTGATTGTAGCTCAAGCTCTTAGTATGATCTTATTATGGAGCTTTTCGTGCGTGTCTTGAACTTGGTATTTCGATCGGAGGAGTCCGTTGTTGTAACCAGTTTTGAGAGCACTACTGCTGTAGTTCTAGTTGCATTAGCGCACGCTAAGGGATCTCCTAGCTCACGCTATCGAGCACCAGGGTCAGAGGTCAGTAGTTGGATTCAGGCCCTTTAGCGCACGCTACATTCAGGTGGCTAGCGCGCGCTAAGGTGTTGTAGTTAGTGCACGCTACAGTTTTGGTAGCGCACGCTAAATGGTAGTTCGTGGCAGTCCAGAAGCTACTGGACTGGGTCTGGATGTTCCGTTAGCGCACGCTAAGCTATTGTGGCTAGTGCACATTAACTGTACGTTTTGGCAGAATATTGGTTTTTATCCTTCGATAGCGCACGCTAATCAGTGAAGATTAGCGCACGCTAAGCTGTAGTATATATAACGGACATTAGTCATTTTTCCACCATTTTCCACTTCATTTCTTCTTCTCTCCACGGGTTTGAGTTGGGAGCGACTAGGGTTCGCAATCTTGGCCGATTTTGCTCAATCCAAAGGTATTTTGGAGTATCCTAGGTGATTATAACATCATCAAATCCATCATTCTTCACCGGATCAAGGTAAATTCTTGATTTTTCTTCAAGTTGACTTTTTTGGGGTTTTGTTCTTGATTTCGTTTTCCATCTGATTTTGATGAATCTATTGTTGTTAAAAGATGTTGTTAAACATATCCCATGGATTGTATATCCATATTTCGGTTGGGAAATCCGTTTTCATGTTTTGTCGGGTCGATTAGTGTTCTTGGCCGTTTTGGGGGAAACCTTTGAACTTTCGTCGTTTGTTCCTTGAATTCAGCGGCTTTGGGTCGTACTATGGAATTCATTTTCATTGTTGTTATTGTTATTCGTAGTTTGTTGTCGCGGATTGGTGTTCAGCAGAGTAGTCGGATTCATGGTCGGTTCGTGTCGCCTCACTTCGGTCGATTCTCCGCATTGTGATTATTCGAGGCAAGTACCTTGTTCATACATTTCTTGTTTTGTGGATATGATGATCGGTGATCGTCTTGGTGTGTTTGTTTGGTTGTTCGAAATGAATTTTCAAAAGATTCAGTTTGGCCTCGTTAAAGGCTCTCTTTCAAAATGCGTGTGTGTTTTGTGAACAGTGTGTTTTGAGAATTAATTATGATTTGATTATTTTGAACGTCGAAGGCTTTAATGATACCCCTGTTTGTTTAATGTCACTACACCATATATGACCTATTGCAAACCCATCATATGGTTGTGTTGCATAAAATGTTGCTATAGACAAAAAACCCGCATATCTATTGTAATACTTTCGAAATGTGTTACTTTAAATGGGAAAGTGTTGCAAGCCTAAGAAATATTTTGACAATTTTAGATCTATAGCAATACTTTAAAAAAGTGTTACAATAACATGATACGCTTTTGGTCGATTTGAGCAAAATATGTAGGCGAGAGTTTAATTTTTTCATTGGGCGGGCATTTTTAGTACCAAATATTTGGTACCAAATTTTTATTACACAAAAATAAGTTTCGTTACACAAAACTTATTACTCACCCCCAGGGATGAAATTCTGGCAGATATTTCCCGCACGATCCGGAACCGGATCCAGTCGGATTCGAATTCGGGAAGAATATTTAGTATCCGGTCGGATACGAGATCGGATTTGGATAGTAAAATTTGGATACGGGATCAGATTCGGATTATGTACTATCCACTCATATTCGAATTTTTCCATATTTTACCGGATATTTCCCGAATTATAAATCCGAATATCCGATTTTATTTAATTATTTTTAATAATATCTTTATCTTAATTTCCTCCTATCATAAGTCCGCCGATCCGGAACCTTGCTGTTAGATTATCTGTTGTTGGTCTCTGGTAATATGATAACACAACCTTGTAATCCACGTATGCATCACTACACTAAACAACATTGGGCCAGGTAGGTTCATTTCTTCATTTGGGCCCAAGATAAATGATATCTTTAGTCCTCGTTTCAGTTTCACGAGTCACCTCTCGGCTCCTACTAGGCCGATCGCCTCTCTGCCTCTCTCTCCCTCATCTCTCCGCTCTCCCCTATCTCTCAATCTCTTTCGCCAGTTGCCTCTCCCTCGGCTCTCCGCTCACCTCTCGCCTGTGCACAGGCTGTCACTCGCTCACGACTACGCATCTGCCCCCTCGACTCTCGGCTAGGGCCTAGGGTTCAAGTGTTCAACCGTTAACTTCAACTCTTCAAGGTTTCCTACTGATTTTCTACTTCCTACTTCAGATTGAGTAATTTCCTTTTTATTTCATACATCATAAGTCTGAAAATCCTGTTAATATTCGAATATTTGGTTCATATTGTAGGAGTAATTTCCGAAATATAGGCTTTTTCGGAGTCGACCGGACTCCGGGCCACGGCACAAACCCTCCGGTCCGTGGCACTTCGCTCGAAATGATATTTTTTTCACTTTGCATAGCCGGGCCGCGGCACACTGCAGCCGGGCCGCGGCCCCCGAAATTCTCTTCAATGGCCGACCCTCCTGTACTCTGGGCCGCGGCCCCTGCCGGCTGAGCCACGTCCCCTGCCGAGCACACCTCTTCCGGCTCCTGCCGAGCGCCCCATGCCGGGTCCTGCCGATCACCCTGGGCCGCGGCACATCCCTGCCGAGCCGTGGCCCCCGACGTTGTTGCTTCAATTCGCCAAGTCGCCTGTACTACGGGCCGCGGCACACTCCTGCTGGGCCGCGGCCCCGACCGGATACCTGGGCGCATTTTTGCGCTGTGTGCCACGGCACACTTGGGCTGGGCTACGACACACGTGTCAACCTTGTACAGGTTGTGTATTTCTGTCATGTTTGCTGCGGGAGTAATCATTAATCACAACCTACACTCAAGAACAAGAGAGAGATATAGAGAGAGAAATACAATTTTTCATTTTCCCGGAGATTTATCGGTCGGATCGTCGTGATCTTTTGACAAGAGCTTGGTAGCTATTGGGCAAATCTTTTTACCGGTGTAGATCGAGTTTTTGAGTCCGGAAGTACGGGTATTTCGTTAGCTCTTTGTATAAGCCATTTACGGTTGTTTTCGTTATCGATCTTGTTGTTGTTATTGATTCCAAATACTTGAAGAACATTATTACCAAGTATTTGACGATTGGTGTATACCCCTAGTTTGTATTAGGGAAGATTGTGTATTTGTGTGTATTGGTGATAGTGAATCTTAAGCGGCTTCGGTCCCGTGGTTTTTACTCTCGTCTTGAGGGGTTTTCCACGCTAAAATTGTGTCTCATTGTTTATTGCTTTCGAATATCATTTGTATAATTTTATCGAGTTGTAATTGGTGCTCTACTCGTCGGTAACTACAAAGTTACGATTGTAGAGTGGGAATTTGTCAAACGAGGTTCCGCTTTATTCGTTGTGACGTGACGTTAGTCGGTATTTTTCCCAACAAAGTGGTATCGGAGCCACGGGATTTGTTGTTTCGTGGTGTTTAGTATCTCAATCGTAAGATGGAAGCCAACACGAGTAGAATGGTTAACTTGAATGGTTCAAACTACCACGTATGGAAGGGGAAGATGGAAGACCTTGTATACATGAAGGATTATTATATGCCGGTTTTTAGCAAAGATAAACCGGAAGGGAAGTCCGACGCGGAGTGGACTATTTTGCATCGCCAAGTTTGCGGATATATTCGACAATGGGTGGATGACAACATTTTGAACCATATAAGTGGCGAGAAGGATGATTGAGAGTTATGGCACAAGCTCGAGCAATTGTATACTCGGAAGACGGGGAATAATAAGTTATTCCTCATTAAACAAATGATGAATTTGAAGTTTAGAGACGGGACTCCTCTATCGGATCATTTGAATACATTCCAAGGCATAATTAATCAACTTGCCGGAATGGAAATTAAATTCGAAGAGGAGGTGCAAGCTTTGTGGTTGCTAGGCACATTGCCGGATTCTTGGGAGACGTTTCGAACGTCGTTGTCTAACTCCGCCCCCGATGGAGTCATTTCGATGGAACTAGCAAAAGGGAACATGTTGAATGAGGAGGTCCGAAGAAAAGCACAAGGATCTTCGTCACAGTCGGATGTTCTAGTTACCGAAAGACGGGGGAGAGGTCAAAGTTGAGGTCCGAGTATTAGAGGGCCACAAAGGAGTGGTTCTCGGGGGAAGTATGCCAATATCGAATGTTACCATTGTGGTAAGAAAGGGCATACTAAGAATTTTTGCCGAAAGTTGAAGAAGGAGAAATGCCAAGGCCGAGAAAATTCAGAAAAGAAGGAAAGCGGTAGTAATGATAAAGCCGAAGTTAATACTACTACCGAAGAATTATTTGTTTGTTGTGATTATGATATGGTCAATCTTGCTAGAGATGATTCGAGTTGGGTGGTCGATAGTGGAGCTAAGTGTCATGTTACATCACGTAGAGATTTTTATTCCTCTTATACTCCGGGCGACTTTGGTATAGTCAAGATAGGTAACGATAGGTTATCCAAGATTGTTGGAGTGGGAGATGTGCATTTGAGATTCGACACCGGAATGGAACTTGTTTTACGGAACGTAAAACATGTTACGGACATAAGGCTTAATGTTATGTCCGTTGGTTTACTCGATGATGATGGTTACCACAGCGGTTTTGGCAAGAGGTTGTGGAAACTCACGAGAGGTTCCTTGATTGTCGGGAGAGGACAAAAGGAAGGAAAATTGTACGTGACACTTCCGAAGGTCACGACTAATTTTGTGAATGCAATCGACAATAATGACATGGCCGAGCTATGGCATAAGAGGCTCGGTCATATGAGTGAAAAAGGAATGGCGCTATTGTCGAAGAAGGAGGCATTGTCCGGGGTTCACAAGGTACACCTTAAAAGATGCTCTCATTGTCTTGCTGGGAAACAACGAAGAGTTACCTTTAAGAGTCATACTCCTCCACGGAAGGAAAATGTGCTTGATCTTGTTCATTCCGATGTTTGTGGTCCTATGAAGACGAGGACGCTCGGTGGTTGCCGATATTTTGTCACATTCATCGACGATCACTCAATGAAGGTGTGGGCATACACCTTGAAGACCAAAGATCAAGTGTTAGACACTTTCAAACAATTTCATGCCTCGGTGGAAAGAGAGCCCGGGAAAAAACTAAAGTGTATCCGGACGGACAATGGTGGTGAGTACACCGGACCCTTTGATGAATATTGCCGAGAGCAAGGGATCCGACATCAAAAGACGCCCCCGAAGACTCCGCAACTCAATGGTTTGGCGGAGAGAATGAACCGGACTTTGGTCGAGAGAGCTCGTTGTTTGCTCTCACATGCCGGATTGCCAAAGTCGTTTTGGGGAGAAGCTTTAAACACGGCGGTTCATGTTATCAATTTGACGCCGTGTGTCCCTTTGGAGTTTGATGTCCCGGATAAGGTGTGGAGCGGTAAAGAGATCTCGTACCGCCACTTAAAGGTCTTCGGATGTAAAGCCTTTGTTCACATTCCGAATGATGAGAGATCAAAGCTTGATTCCAAGACGAAGTCGTGTATTTTTATTGGCTACGGGCTTGATGAGTTCGGGTATAGATTGTATGACCCGGTTACAAAGAGGCTTGTTCGATCGAGAGACGTTGTTTTTGTAGAAGATCAAACGATGAAAGATGTTGAGAATGGAGAGTCGGCTCCGCAACACGACTATGATCTTATTGATTTGGACCCCGTTACTCCACAAAATGTTGAGACACCCGTTGGAGATGACGTCCAAAATGATGAACAACAAGATGCCAGTGACAACGATGAGTTGAGACAAGATGACACCGATGGAGCTCATCCCGAGCTACCCGTGACGAACATGCCATCTTTTGTTCCACATAGGCGGTCGACGAGGGACTGTCATCCCTCCACCCGTTATTCAGCCGATGAGTATGTTTTACTCACCGACGAGGGAGAGCCCGAATATTTTGCGGAGGCCATGGAGGATGAAAAGAAGAAGGAATGGATGGATGCCATGCAAGACGAGATGAGTTCCTTGCATGAGAATAACACTTACGAGTTGGTGAAGTTGTCGAAAGGCAAGAGGGCCTTGAGAAACAAATGAGTGTATCGGGTGAAGTCGGAGGAGCATACCTCGTTGCCCCGACACAAAGCTAGACTCGTGGTGAAAGGATTTAGTCAAAAGAAGGGCATTGATTTTGATGAGATTTTTTCTCCGGTTGTGAAGATAGGATCTATTCGATTGGTCCTTGGTATTGCGGCTAGCCTCGATCTTGAGGTTGAGTAAATGGATGTCAAGACGGCTTTTCTTCACGGAGACCTTGACAAAGAAATTTATATGAAGCAACCAGAAGGATTTGAGGTCGAAGGAAAAGAGGATTATGTGTGTAAACTTCGGAAGAGTTTATACGGGTTGAAACAAGCACCAAGGCAATGGTACAAGAAGTTTGAGTCGGTTATGGGGGAGCAAGGCTACCGGAAGACGACTCTCGACCATTGCGTATTTTTCAATAAATTCGGAGATGATGACTATATCATTCTATTGCTCTATGTGGACGACATGTTGATCGTTGGCAAAAATGCCGAGAGGATTGCTGACTTGAAGAAAGAATTGAGTAAGTCCTTTGTCATGAAGGACTTGGGGGCGGCTAAACAAATTCTTGGGATAAGAATTACTCGGGATAGAGCAGCCCGAAAATTGCACATGTCGCAAGAGCAATACATCGAGAAGGTGCTTAAACGTTTCAACATGGACAAAGCTAAAGTTGTTAGTTCGCCTCTTACTAACAATTTTAAATTGACGAGCCAAGATTGCCCTAAGACGAATGAGGAGATTGAGGATATGGATAAAATTCCATATGCCTCGGCGGTCGGGAGTTTGATGTACGCTATGGTATGTACTAGGCCCGACATTGCTCATGCCGTGGGAGTGGTGAGCCGGTTTCTATCGAATTTGGGTAAAAAACATTGGGAAGCCGTAAAATGGATATTTAGATATTTGCGGGGTACTTCTAAATTGGGGATTACGTTTGGAAACGGGAAAACAATGCTTATTAGATATTCCGATTCGGATATGGCCGGTAATGAAGATAACCGAAAATCCACTTCCGGTTATTTGATGACGTTTGCAGGAGGAGCTGTTTCATGGCAATCAAGATTGCAAAAGTGCGTTGCCTTGTCTACAACGGAGGCCGAGTATATTGCGGCGGTGGAAGCGAGCAAAGAGCTCTTATGGTTGAAAATGTTTTTACGAGAGCTAGGCTTCCGACAACGACATTACGTAGTTCTTTGTGATAGTCAAAGTGCGATTCATTTGGCTAAGAATGCGACTTTTCACAAGAGAACGAAGCATATTGATGTGAGGTATCATTGGATCCTAGATGCTTTGGAGGATGGTTTGTTTGAACTTGATAAAGTTCTTACCGATGATAATGGTTCCGATATGTTAACGAAAGCGTTAAGTAGAGATAAGGTGAAAGTGTGTTGTTCGATCGCCGGGATGGCGAACTCTTCCTATATTCCGGAAAGGGGGAGATTTCTAGGAGTAATTTCCGAAATATAGGCTTTTTCGGAGTCGACCGGACTCCGGGCCACGGCACAAACCCTCCGATCCGTGGCACTTCGCTCGAAATGATATTTTTCTCACTTTGCATAGCCGGGCCGCGGCACACTGCAGCCGGGCCGCGGCCCCCGGAATTCTCTTCAATGGCCGACCCTCCTGTACTTTGGGCCGCGGCCCCTGCCGGCTGAGCCGCGGCCCCTGCCGAGCACACCTCTTCTGGCTCCTGCCGAGTGCCCCATGCCGGGTCCTGCCGATCACCCTGGGCCGCGGCACATCCCTGCCGATCCGCGGCCCCCGACGTTGCTTCAATTCGCCAAGTCGCCTGTACTACGGGCCGCAGCACACTCCTACTGGGCCGTGGCCCCGGCCGGATACCTGGGCGCATTTTTGCGCTGTGTGCCGCGGCACACTTGGGCTGGGCCGCGGCACACGAGTCAACCTTGCACAGGTTGTTTATTTCTGTCATGTTTGCTGCGGGAGTAATCATTAATCACAACCTACACTCAAGAACAAGAGAGAGAGATATAGAGAGAGAAATACAATTTTTCATTTTCCCGGAGATTTATCGGTCGGATCGTCGTGATCTTTTGACAAGAGCTTTGTAGCTATTGGGCAAATCTTTTCACCGGTGTAAATCGAGTTTTTGAGTCCGAAAGTACGGGTATTTCGTTAGCTCTTTGTGTAAGCCATTTACGGTTGTTTTCGTTATCGATCTTGTTGTTGTTATTGATTCCAAATACTTGAAGAACATTATTACCAAGTATTTGACGATTGGTGTATACCCCTAGTTTGTATTAGGGAAGATTGTGTATTTGTGTGTATTGGTGATAGTGAATCTTAAGCGGCTTCGGTCCCGTGGTTTTTACTCTCGTCTTGAGGGGTTTTCCACGCTAAAATTGTGTCTCGTTGTTTATTGCTTTCGAATATCATTTGTATAATTTTATCGAGTTGTAATTGGTGCTCTACTCGTCGGTAACCACAAAGTTACGATTGAAGAGTGGGAATTTGTCAAACGAGGTTCCGCTTTATTCGTTGTGACGTGACGTTAGTCGGTATTTTTCCCAACACATATTTGGCTGAAAATATTTGTGTATTGAAAAACAGAAAAAATATGTTTTCTTATTCATATTCATATTTTGTGTTCTCTCAGTTCTTGTTAGATTGCTATTTTATGTTGATTAATTGATTAGCAATAATGTTCATGTGTTTATGTTGATATTTGGTGTTGTTTATGTTGAATCGAAACTGTTTTTTTTTTTTTTTTGCCTTTGTTAATGGAACTAACAGACAGTGATTCTAGACTTGATTATATGCAATCAAAAGTCTCCCCATTTCAATTTAAGAACTGACATGAAGTCAAATTTTCTAATAATATTGATTGTAAATTTGTATTTACTGTTTCACTCACTTTGGACTATGGTTTTCAAAAGCCTCAAAATGGGTTTTGTTTATTTTTCTTTTGTCGGCCGCTTCCTAGCCCTAGTGTATATCCCCATAAACTTGAACTTGGTTCTCTTCTTATTCAGGAACTTTTGGTCTTGTCACCTGATATAAACTCCTGAACTACAGGTTCAGAAGCTAAAACTGGATATTGAAGAGTGAGTGACTTTGGTGATATCTTTGTTATTTTTGTGATGAATTTTCAACGGGGGTTTGCCACTTATGAATAACTTTTGAAACAGAGCTATGCTTGAGCTAGATCAGATCCTGAGGGCAACAGAAATCAACTTTGCTATACTATTTGCTTAGCCAGCTTTCTTTCTATCCCTCATTTTGTCTTAGAAATATTTCGTCCTGAAGATTTCGGTTCACCTGTTATCATTATTCAGAAACCAGAATTACATACTATACGACGTCTTGTTGATATATACAGGGTCACGTATTTTGAGGGTTACTTTGTATGTAACGATATATATACATATAATAAATAAGAAATTACATATATACAAATAAAATGTCTCTCTTTTGCAGGGTCCAACAGGTTTCAGCGTGGAAGCAAAGGAGTATGTTTCGCCATCGCATGACACCATAAAGTCTCTTAAGCCAAGGTTGGATGTGTCTTTATCACCCCAAAGTTAGGTTTACTGTAATTGAATCTTCTGGAACCTCATTATATATATATCTGTGCTGATGCTTATATTTTATGTGGCCAGGCGCCCCTTTGGATTTGGATGTTGCAGATCATAATGATCCAGCCGATGGTGAGATCCAGGTTTCTTTTCACTTCTACTATTGCTTTGTTTGCTGGAATAGACCAGTTGTTTTAGTTAAGCTCATAACTTGTCTTATATATTCTTAGGCGATTACAAATCAGAATCTGAGGACAAGACCCCAGGTAATTCTTAATCCAACATTTTCGAGGTAATTTCCCTGTCGCTTTATCTGTTGTTGTATTTATTGATGATTTCGAATTGAGGCGGCTTTAAAACTGCCATCTGAATATCAAGTTTCCATCACTAAACAGAGTAGCCAAACTTGGATTTGGAAAGGTTTAGTATTTAAGCTTGATTCTTGTTAGCCGATACCTTAATTAAATAATACTCGTCATACATTCATTATAAATTTCTCCATGTATCTTGTTTTATAATCACTTGCCTACTATAATTATCGTTCTCGTTAGGATATGATGATGTTCATTTATTCATAAATATTGGCTTATACTTTATACATATATAATGATATGATGATGCTTATTTTGGTAATACGCTATTTTTTTTTACTTTTTTCTGGCAGATCCTTTTTTCTGGCAGATCCTTTCGAGCATGGTTTAAACAGGTAAATGGATTCGGTTTCTGCATTTTGTGTCAATCTTTAGATAAAGCATAGGATAGTGATCACTTTTTATACTTGACATGTTTTTTGTATTATATATCCCCCAAGTCAGTAAAAAAAGTCACAAATGTTTCCTTACTAGTATCTTAATTTACTATCCACTTTTTCTCCAGGTGCATCACGTGAAGTGGATTAGAACAAGCAAAAAGAGAGATCAAAGCCGTGGAGCAAGAAAGAACAGACAAGGAAGATTATGCTCACAAGTCCTTAGCATATGAAAATAGCATCATGGAAAAGGTGGTTCATGACGATGAGTGCGAGGACGACGATCGCGAGGCTGAGGAAAATGAACTTCGTGATGATTGATGATCAATACTTTTATTTTGTATATGCGTAATTGATTGGTTGGATATTTTGACTTGAAAGATAGTTTCATGTAGAATTATGGTGTAGGTCGATTATGTGTTTTGACTTTAGGTTTAAGTACTAGATGTAAGATGATGTCATGGTACACATCGGTTTTGTTTCGGCTTTATTGACTTGTTTTTTGGATTTGCCATTTGGGAAATTTGAAATGTGATTTATAGTTTGATATGCTTTTCTGAATGGTATATTGAAATTTCAAATAGGATATTGCAATCCGGACTAATAAAAAGTATTGCAAATAAAATTTAAAAGTATTACAATAGGGATATAAATATTGCTAAAGAGTGTTGCATTAGTCTATTGTAACACCTTAAAAATGTTACTAAAATAGATCAAAGTGTTACAAAAAAGTGCTATTGTAATATTACAAAATGTGTTGCAATAAGTACACATAATGTTGCAATAGAGAGCATAGGCAACGCCAGTAAATGCAACGCCGAATTTTGGCCAAAACGTTACGTAAACATCTACTGTAACATTTTTCGGGTCTAAGAATACACTTTTGTGGGCTTGCAATAGGTCATATATGGTGTAGTGTGTTGTGGAATCGTGTATTCCGTGTTAATTTTGTTGTCGTGTTGTGATGAGTATGATAACGGTGTCGGGTAAGTGGCCATCTCTAGTGAGTATTATTAATGAACTTACATTCTTAACATATTATTATTGCATGAGTAATGGGCGCGTGTGTATGCTCACTACGGGTTAGATCGACGGGGTCTCGGTAGGGGTCCACAGAGGTGTGGATCCACGAGCTTGCTTTTAACCACTACGGGTTAGATCGACGGGGTCTTGGTAGGGGTCAACAGATGTGTGGGTCCACGGTTAATTGTGGTGCATTTTACAAATGTGTTTTGGATTATGGCGTTTCCGGAAATATGTGTTTCAACTGATGTTTTCATGATTGCATGCATTGACTAAGTGTGTAAGAGGTAAGTTGTTCATTTGGCCTACTTAGCTAGGATGGCACTAGAGAATTTTGTCGTTTGTGTTTAGTCCTTTAGTTGTGGGGTTTTGATGTTGGAAAACATACTTTGCTATTATTCTTGTGTACTGTGATTTGATGAGATTTGGGTTGAGATCCCAACGGTTTTGTAAAGGTCGTTTTATGGAAAGTAAATCTTTGAGGCTGTGACCCCTTTTGTTTTTTTGGAAAGAGAAGGATTTGATAATCCTCAATGGTTTTCGGTCAAAACTCCCGAGGGCATTTTTAAACCATTTTACCAATTGTTCTCTTGATTTGTGATCTTTCGAATTTGGAAAGTTTTACTCAGACTCTTGCCTCGGGTATTAGGAATATGCCCTCGAATGCCACTCAGGGGATGAGAGAGTAGGGGCATTGTACTTGTAATTATGGAATAAATAATAAAAAGACAATTCGATTCATTAACTGTTTATTGTATTTCAATTGCATTCTTGACTTGGTAAACATTGAAGCGAAGTCCATATAAATAAATTGAACATTCCATTCTCGTTATGGGATAAGAGAAAATGTACTGGAAGTGTTTAAAGTTTATTTACGTAAATCGTTCGCAAGTCAATAAACTTAAATGGGCATTAAGTTTTAATAAGACTTGTATAACTGATGCTAGGACGTGTGCACGTCTTGATAGCATAGTTATAAGTATATTGGTGGGACCAGTATACTCGAAAACGACTCATACTCGATTCAGTCACACAGTATTCACTCTCGGAGAGTCGATGACGAATCGAAAGGTTGTGATAGTATACATGGACCTTTGACTTGAGGGTTCAGTAGAAGATGTGCCTGTGTCGTTTAGTTTGTCATTAGACTAGTTAGACTCATTTGCTTAATTGCTAAGTCGACCTCGAAGTGCGGACTATACAGGCAGGTAGCAGTCTTTACGGTACACAAAGAAAGGATTCTATCTCCTGTTAGTGAGCAGACGTATGTCCTATACGGTTAATGGCAAATAAGATCATGAGTCTTTGACCAAAGCATTCTGATATAGTCGTATTAGATACACTATTAATCAGTCGGTCTTGATTTGCATTAACACATGTATAGAGTCTAGTCAACAGTAGGGTTTGACTTTACCGTGACCCAAAGACTTGACCGGGACATCTGATAAAGGGTCTATACGTATATGGTATTCATGACATAATGGTTCTGGAATGATCCCTTCATTCGTTCTCAGTCGGGGTTTACAGTGCGGCACGCTAGGCTGGCTAAGTACTGCCCGCACTCATTGGTTCCTCCCAATGCCGGCTGAGACGGACCTACGAAGTCGCGCATCAGGAGCGTTGACAGATAAATGTGAATTTATTATCTCTCTATTAATATTAGATATTGGATATCTAATTTTGATTTATTGGATAAATCAAATAGCGGTCTTATGAATTAAAATTAAGTTACCAGGTAATTAATTTAATTCATAAATAATATTTCTTAGAGAAATATATTTGTATTTGATATAATTAATTAATTGAATTAATTAATTTATATAAATACATTGGTGTTTAAACGGAGTCTTTTGACGGACGTCCGGTACACGAGCCGAGTGACTCGACTCGTTTCTAGGAAACTTCCTTGGGCCGCCCCACCCTCTCCCCACCTCACATGGAATTTTCCATGCATGTGTATGTGATGGTTGTGTTTTTGTTATTTTGTGTGACATTTTATCTCATTATTTACATATCTATTATATGTTTTGAGATATATATAATACACACATTATAACAATCAACACACACACACACATAGATACCACTCTCATTTGTGAGCTGCTGGCCGTGAGGTTATAGAGAGGGAGAGAGAAATTTTTTTTCCATCTTCATTTTGTTCATCTTTGAGGTGAAAAGAAGTAAGAAAAAATAAGAGAGAAAATTTTTTACAACACTTCCTAGCCGTATTCTTCATAGAACGGAGTCTTTTATATTTTTTCGGGTAAATTCCGACGCGTGTGAAGTAGAGGCATCACATTTCCGGTGCTTGGAACGAAAGAATTTCGTGTTCGTGACGGGGTTAGTCATCATTATCCAATTTTACGAAGATTTATTTCAAAGGCTTCAAGGGTATGATTTTTATCTTCGTATTTTTTCGTATATACGTTACTTGATCGATCCTGTTTGGGATTCGGTTTTTATTTTCCGATGCGTATTTTGTTTTATTTTCGGAATCCCAACAGTGGTGTCAGAGCGAGGTCAATGTTTCCGTATATACGAGTATTTGTGCATTTTGAATGCTTTTGGATGATGATTATGATTTAGAATCATGTTTGGTATAATCGTAGATAGTAAATTGTTCGTTGTAGCATCACGTTTTTGGAAACTAGCTGAAAAACGAAGAAACGGGGCTGTCAGCAGTGGTGTTGGCAGCACTGCCCGAGCTGCCTGCCCAGGCTGCCGAGCATGCTCGGCCATAGTGGCTCGGCCAGACAGCCCTCGGATTTTTTGGCCCGATTTTGAATCGGTCCGCGGGCTGGGCCTAAAACCGGATTGTCCGGGACTCTGTTTTAAGTTTATATTTCGTTGTAATTATTTCCCAAAAATTTAAGTTGGATTTTAATTTGACTAAATTAATATCTAGAATAATTTTTTGTTAAGAGAAATAAATTAAACGAAAATATTATTTTGGCCGGATTACTTCGAACGAATTTAAATGATTATTATTAGTATTAATTGGATTAATACCATTAAAATTGAATAGATTAATTTTATATTGATTGGATTAATATATTAATTATTTAATTTTAATGCCATTTTATATTAATTAGATTAATATAGTAGAAATTGAATAGATTAATTTATAGATTAATTAGATTAATTTATATTAAAATCAATTGTTTAATTTTGTTGCCATTACATATTGTATGGAATCCTTATGTGATGGTGATATAGCTCGTGGACTTAGTTTTTGATTTGTTCGATTCGATTGGGTTGTAAAGTCCGTTTTGAGCCTATTTATATTTACTAGAAAAATTTGTATAGGATGCAATTTTTCAATGATGTAACTATTATTTTGGGTATGACGAAGACCGAAGACAACCGACCGAGAAGACGAAGAATCGAAGACTGTTTTTTATTTATTGGGTCATTCGCTTGGCCCAGTACTTAGGAATAGGTCCATGAGCTATATGTTGGTAGTAACTAGGTTACTATTTTCTGTTTTTCATTTTGAATGATTGACAAACATACAAACGCGCGTATAAATGAATTAATGTGCAAAGTGTAATATTAATCGCGAAATTCTCCCGACTACAAACAGACTAAGTTTGAAAAAGGTTACGAGATTTCCTACCCTTCATCAAACTTGTAGAAAATTGATACCCGAGCTGGTGTGCTATGCTTCCGAGTTATCGGGGTAGTACATTTGGTAGAGGTTAAAATTCTTGAGTGCATTAGATGCCTTCGGTTGGTGATAAATTTCACCCCTAGAAAACTGATAGGTTGCCGGGTGAGATTCAATAGTCAAACTGATAGACGTTGATGGTCAACAACTTAGATAGTCTGTATTGCCAAGAAACCTGATAGGTTGAGGGCATGAAGACTAGGTGTAAAAGAAAATCAAATCATCCGTTAGACGGGTTGGTGTTAGACACCACTTTACAAAAAAAAATTAATTGGCAAGAAACCTGATAGGTTGCGTCTGTTAAAATTTGTAAAGAACTTGATCACCACTAAGAAGTCGATTTTACCATGATTTCCGGATTATAACATGGGAGTGTATAATTCCTATAAAATTAGTGGGAGCCGAGACAAGAATTATACAAGCCCTTAAATTCTATACTCGGTCATAATTAAACAAGTCACTAATTTAATCTTGTCTAAATCTTTGCAGAAAACGAAACTTAATCTCTAAAAATGGCTAAAAACCCACTCGCAATTCTACTTGAAAAGAATCTCCTAACTGGCCCCAATTTTGTTGACTGGTTGCGGAATCTAATGATTGTACTCAGTATGGAGTCTCTGGGATACGTCTTGGAGGCGGACATTCCACCGACTCCCATCCGAACCAGGGGTAATCAGGAAGATATTGACGTCCATGAAAAATGGGTCAAGGATGACGTGCTAGTCCGTGGCTTTATGATGGGCTCAATGATTAATGAGCTGCAGAGAGCGCACGAGAAAATGACTTCTGCTAGGAATATTCTCGCACACTTGACCGAACTTTATGGAGAGCACAGTAGGACTGCTAGATATGAGATATCGAAGCACTTGTTTAGTGCTAGGATGAAGGAAGGGGAGAAAGTAGGAGACCACATCCTCAAGATGATCTTTATGATTGAGAGGCTCGAGGTGCTCAACTTTAATATGGATTTATCCCTTCAAATTGATCTCATCCTTCAATCTCTCCCTGACTCTTTCACGCAGTTTGTAATGAATTTCAACTGTAATGAAATTACATGCACATTAGCTGGGCTAATGAATAAACTGGTGACGACGCAGTCTAACATGAAGACTAAACCGAGAGAGGCTGCTCTTGTGATTTCTTCTGGGCCTCGGAGGTCCAAGAACAAGAAGAAAAAGACCTACGAGCAGTACAAACCCAAGAAAGGGGCACAGAAAGGAAAGGTCAAGGCCCGAAAGGTTCAAAAGGTAGGCGGTCCAAAACCTACGGACAAATGCCTTGAATGCGGTGAGCTCGGCCACTGGCGAAGGACTTTCCCCAAGATTAATGGCGCATCAGGTACGGAACTTTTTGTTTTTGAAACTAATTATTCCGCTACTGTATACTCTGCTTCATGGATTCTGGATTCAGGTGCCACTTCTCACATTTGTACTATGAATCCGGATCTGGAACGAAGTAGAAAACTTGAACCTAGGGAAATAATGATCACTGTCGGAGGCGGACAAAGTGTCGAGGCAACCGATATTGGATCAATCATACTGGGTTTAGAATTCAGTTTTATTTTGACATTAGATGAGGTACTTGTTTTGCCCAAGGGGCATAAAAATATTATATCCATTCCAGTCTTGGACCGAAAAGGGTTTTGTTTCTTCATTGGCAATGGTAGTTGTAAAATTTATTTTCGAAATAAATTGGTTGGCACAACTACATTGTTGAATGGTTTATATCATCTGAACTTGCAAAATAAAATAGCAGTGAATACTATAACTAGAAAACGTGACAGGCAAGATACAAATCAAGCTCTTAAGTGGCACCTTAGACTTGGTCATATTGGTCAGACCAAGGTTCAGAAAATGGAAAAAGATGGACTTTTAAGTCCATTGGGTGTAGAACCCTATCCAACTTGTGAATCTTGCCTTAGAGGCAAAATGACTAAGTCCCCCTTCACAGGGACTTTTGAAAGGGCTGCCGATAAACTTGGATTAGTACATACCGATGTTTGTGGTGCTTTAGAAGTAGCCCGAGATGGATATCAATATTTCATAACGTTTACAGATGATCATACTAGGTATGGGATTGTGTACTTAATGAAACATAAATCCGAAGCCTTTACTAAATTCAAAGAATTCAAGGCCCTAGTTGAAAAACAGACTGGATGTCATATCAAAGCACTTCGGTTGGACCGAGGTGGCGAATATATGAGCACAGAGTTTGATGAGTTCCTTAAGAAACATGGAATAGTTTCACAATTCACGCTGCCAGGAACCCCACAGTTAAATGGTGTTTCAGAAAGGAGAAATCAAACTTTGTTGGACATGGTTCGCTCCATGTTAAATTACACTGATTTACCTATTTACCTGTGGGGGTATGCCTTACTAACCGCTGCCTATATCCTTAATAGATGTCTTTCCAAATCCGTTCCTATCACTCCGCATGAGATGTGGAAAGGTAAAAAACCAAGCCTTAATCACATAAGGATTGGGGGATGTCCAGCCTATGTCAAGAAGGCTAAGGTGGACAAACTGGAAGCGAGGTCCATCAAAGGACGTTTATTGGATACCCATAAGACTCGATGGGTTATCTATTCTACATGCCAGAAGAACATAGGGTCGTTGTGGCATTACAAGCGTACTTTCTTGAATATGAATTCATTCAGGTAGGTGGCTCGGGTAGAAATATCTCTTTGGAAGAGCATAATGAAAATCCTAAGGAGACATCTGATCATGGATCAAGAACCGAACCTATTGTAACACAACCTCCACTTCGAAGGTCTGATAGGGTGTCTCACTTACCTGAGAGGTATGGCTATACACATGTCGAGAAATTGGGTCTCCATGACACACCTGATAGCAGTGAAAACGACCCTGTCACCTATGACCAAGCGATAGTGGATGTAGACTCCAATAAATGGCAAGGAGCAATGGAAGCTAAGATAGACTCGATGCATACCAATTAGGTCTGGACTCTAGTAGATCTTCCAACTGGCATGAGGACTATTGGAAATAAATGGATCTATAAGAGAAAAACTGATGGGGATGGCAAGGTTGATGCCTATAAGGCTAGGCTTGTGGTAAAGGGTTATACCCAAAGGGAAGGAATCGATTATCATGATACCTTCTCGCCCGTAGCTATGATAAAGTCGATTCGCATGATGCTTGCCATTGCTGCCTATTACGATTATGAAATATGGCAAATGGACGTCAAAATGGCTTTTCTAAAGGGATACCTCGAGGAGGAAATCTACATGGAACAACCTAAGGGTTTTGTTTCCAAAGCTAATGTTCATAAGGTGTGTAAGTTGCAACAAGCCATTTATGGGCTGAAGCAAGCTTCTCGGAGTTGGAACCTTCGATTTGACAAAGCAGTCAAGGACTTTAACTTCATACGAAATGAAGAGGAACCATGTGTTTACAAAAAGGTCAGTGGGAGCAACATTGCATTCTTAGTACTATATGTAGATGGTATTCTACTTATAGGAAATAACGTAGCAATGCTCAGTACTGTGAAAGCTTGGATTTATAAAACGTTCTCCATGAAAGACTTGGGAGAAGCTTCCTATATTCTAGGGATCCGTCTTTATAGAGATAGACCGCGAAGAATGATAGGACTTTCCCAAGCCCTCTATATAGATAAAGTCCTGAGAAGATTCAAGATGGATGAATCTAAAATAGGGTTCCTTCCCATGTGACATGAAATTCATCTCACCACAAAATGTGTCCTCAAAGTGAGGAAGAATGATATGAGTAAGTTACCCTATGCCTCAACAGTGGGTAGCCTCATGTACGCTATGTTGTGCACGAGACTAGACATAGCCTATGTTGTAAGTGTGGTAAGTCATTTTCAAGCAAACCCGGGAAGGGAACATTGGACTGCCGTAAAGAACATTCTTAAGTACTTAAGAAGAACTAGAGATTTGGTTCTTACTTACGGTGGTGGAGAACTGAAGGTGATTGGATTCACCAATTCTGATTTTCAAGGAGACAATGACGACTCTAAGTCGACATCTGGGTATTTTTTTACTCTCAATGGAGGAGAAGTATCTTGGAGAAGATCCAAGCAAACCGCTACTGCATATTCCACCTGCCAAGCAGTGTATCAAGCTGCCTCAGAGGCTAGCAAAGAAGCATTTTGGATGCAGAAGTTTATACAAGAACTTCAAGTGGTGCCTAATGCGGAGTTGCCTATATCACTATTCTGTGATAATGATGGAGCTGTCGCTCAAGCCAAGGATCCTAGGGCTCACCACAACACCAAGCATATGGAGAGAAAGTACCACATTGTTCAAGAGATGGTGGAAAAAGGATATGTTTCATTGCAAAGAGTAGACTCATAAGACAATGTCTCTGACCCGCTGACTAAGCCATTATGTCAGGCCGTCTTAGAAAGACATCTGAAGAACATGGGTATTGGATATCATGATGTGTGGCATTGAGTGCAAGTGGGAGATTGTTAGGAATATGCCCTCGAATGCCACTCAGGGGATGAGAGAGTATGGGCATTGTACTTGTAATTATGGAATAAATAATAAAAAGGCAATTCGATTCATTAACTGTTTATTGTATTTCAATTGCATTCTTGACTTGGTAGACATTGAAGCGAAGTCCATATAAATAAATTGAACATTCCATTCTCGTTATGGGATAAGAGAAAATGCACTGTAAGTGTTTAAAGTTTATTTACGTAAATCGTTCGCAAGTCAATAAACTTAAATGGGCATTAAGTTTTAATAAGACTTGCATAACTGATGCTAGGACGTGTGCACGTCTTGATAGTATAGTTATAAGTATATTGGTGGGACCAGTATACTCGAAAACGACTCATCCTCGATTCAGTCACACGGTATTCACTCTCGGAGAGTCGATGACAAATCGAAAGGTTGTGATAGTATACGTGGACCTTTGACTTGAGGGTTCAGTAGAAGATGTGCCTGTGACGTTTAGTTTGTCATTAGAGTAGTTAGACGCATTTGCTTAATTGCTGAGTTGACCTTGAAGTGCGGACTATACGGGCAGGTAGCAGTCTTTATTGTACGCCAAGAAAGGATTCTATATCCTATTAGTGAGCAGGCGTATGTCCTATACGGTTAATGGCAAATAAGATCATGAGTCTTTGGCCAAAACATTCTGATATAGTCGTATTAGATACACTATTAATCAGTCGGTCTTGATTTGCATTAACACATGTATAGAGTCTAGTCAACAGTAGGGTTTGACTTTACCGTGACCCGAAGACTTGACCGGGACATCTGATAAAGGGTCTATACGTATATGGTATTCACGACATAATCGTTCTGGAATGATCCCTTCATTCGTTCTCAGTCGGGGTTTATAGTGCGGCCCACTAGGCTGGCTAAGTGCTGCCCGCACTCATTGGTTCCTCCCAATGCCGGCTGAGACGGACCTACGAAGTTGCGCATCAGGAGCGTTGACGGATAAATGTGAATTTATTATCTCTCTATTAATATTAGATATTGGATATCTAATTTTGATTTATTGGATAAATCAAATAGCGGTCTTATGAATTAAAATTAAGTTTCCAGGTAATTAATTTAATTCATAAATAATATTTCTTAGAGAAATATATTTGTATTTGATATAATTAATTAATTGGATTAATTAATTTATATAAATACATTGGTGATTAAACGGAGTCTTTTGACGGACGTCCGGTACACGAGCCGAGTGACTCGGCTCGTTTGTAGGAAACTTCCTTGGGCCGCCCCACCCTCTCCCCACCCCACATGGAATTTTCCATGCATGTGTATGTGATGGTTGTGTTTTTGTTATTTTATGTTGACATTTTATCTCATTATTTACATATCTATTATATGTTTTGAGATATATATAATACACACATTATAACAACCAACATACACATACACATAGATACCACTCTCATTTGTGAGCTGCTGGCCGTGAGGTTATAGAGAGGGAGAGAATTTTTTTTTCCATCTTCATTTTGTTCATCTTTGAGGTGCAAAGAAGTAAGAAAAAATAAGAGAGAAAAATTCCTACAACACTTCCTAGCCGTGTTCTTCATAGAACGGAGTCTTGTAGATTTTCGGGGTAACTTCTGATGCGTGTGAAGTAGAGGCATCACATTTCCGGTGCTTGGATCGAAGGGATTTCGTGTTCGTGACGGGGTTCGTCATCATCATCATCCAATTTTACGAAGATTTATTTCAAAGGCTTCAAGGGTATGATTTTTATCTTCGTATTTTTTCGTATATACGTTACTTGATCGATCCTATTTGGGATACGGTTTTTATTTTCCGCTGCATATTTCGTTTTATTTTCGGAATCCCAACATCGGGAATTATTTTTTTTTGTTATGTTTGAATCTTTGAGTATTCCTGATTATTATTATTCTTAGAATATAATTTGTATGACTCGTATTTGCACCTTGTACTTGCACTAGCAAAATAGTGGAATTTTGCTAACCCCCAAGTAATCGGGGGATGGATGTCTGTTTTGCATTCAGATTTTGGGGAGCATAACACAGGGTCGACATGAAGGATGATGAAACATAATCGATACTAATCACATGAGGACCCGTACGTTGTTATATTGGTTCAGTTGTATTTTATTTCCGCTGCAGTATTCTTTCTCCATTGTTCGGGAGTGTGTTGTATTCGACCCCTACGTGATCATGTATTGAGATGGAGTTATATGTATTTATGGAAAGACCAAATCGGTCTACTGAGTCATTTTAGCCTTAAAGGCATTGTTGAGATGTTCGATTTTTGGTTACCATCCTGGTAGATCCTTGAGGAAAGGTTATACGACGTGTAATATCCCTGAGCAGTCTGGGGGTGTTACATAAATGGTATCAGAGCTTAGGTTGTGGAAACCTAGGCTGTCGGGTCAAGTGGTGTCTGTTGAGTTTTGTCTCGTCGGATTTTATCTGACTAAGTCGTGTCACGACGCCTCGTCTAAGTTGTTGATCGTGATTAGTATCGTGGGCCGATCATCATCTTCGTGCGATCTGTGGATGTATATCTCCCCTCCTTATGTTGTGCCTCGTGTAACACGAGTTACTTGTATGATTAGTTGTTGAGTGATGGAATCTTTATGTAGATTCTTGGTTTCGTGATGTGGGGTTATTCGGCTCTCATATTTTATTTATATGAGGAGTGGTGTCGCTGCTAATGTATTTTTGACTGTTGACTTCCTACGCTGCGTATGTATTTCAAATTGATTTGCTCGCTTTGCAAGTATTTTTGAAAACCTTTGTGCTTAATATCGATTGTGCTTATATGTGTTTGATTTGCTCACTCCGGGAGGGTCCGATGAGGCCTCGAGGGAATCCGAGACTTCATTCCGGATTCACGAGCTTGTTTCGCTAGCCAGTTCGGGAGGGTCCTTGGCGGCCTCCAATGGGATCGGTGGTTTCACCCCGATCCTAGGCGGTTTTCGACTGTGATATTTGACTTCTTGTTTTCCGGTAAAAGACATGTATTGTCTTGATTTTGAACAATTTGATGCGTGTTCAATGATATATTTAAACGAATGTCGATACGTGTGAGTTTTGGGCATTCTGGCCTATTGGATTTCTGAAAATCTTGAGTATTTTAGAAAATAAAATTCGAGACGTATTAAATGGATTATTTTCTCACGGTATTTTCAAGGTGCCACTGTATGTTTCAAAATTATTCCACTCTGAGGACCAAAATATTTTGAGATATTCTCAGTATTTTTAGAAACGCAATTGCTTAGACCCGAGGGTCGAATATTTCTGAAAATTTTTAACCAAAGAAAAATATCCTCATTTTGGCCAAACGCAAGATGTTTTTTTTTTCAAAGTCTCGATAATGACGTTTGTACTACTTTTTGAAAGGTGGTGCTCATGATCAACTAGTGTTTCCAAAATTATTTTCAAAAGGTGGTTTTCGTTTTTAAAACCTATCACTTCCTACTCGTGGTCAAAGAAGGTGTGTATGATATTAGTATTGTCATTAGGGTGTTAGCCCTCTGTGAGAAGTGTGATGTTGGTATTGAATGTTTTCGCCTCGTGGTGATTTGTGTGTTATCGCACATGTGCGAGCTGTTAGGGCTTGGGTTTGTATGAATGTGTGCATCTGTGATTGTTCCGTGATGTGTCGATTGCTTGTTATATTGTTACCTTGCTTCCGTTGTTGTGAGTTTTGGGGACGACACTTCTTTTAGAAGAGGTGGAATGTAATACCCGTATTATTATTTTTGACTTCTGCATTTTCTCTTTCTCAAATCTATCGACTCACTCGTGTTCGTTGATACTTTCTGAACTTATTCTGTATTTCGGTTTTTATCGTTCGAACGAGCGGTGATCTTGTTTTGGATCGATCTGGTTATCACTATGACTTTTCCGAGTTCGGTTCGATTCTTGTGAACCTTATTCGAAAGTAACATCTTTTAGTTTCTACAAGCTCTTTTAATGTCTTGATTTGAAGTGTGAACTTCAGAGTTGTTGTTCGGCCATTCTCATTTGATCGTTGTTGCTCGATCATTGTTTTTCGATCGTTGTTGTTCGATCATTGTGGTTCGATCGTTGTTGTTCTATCATTGTTGTTCGATCGTGGTTGTCTGACTGTTGTTGCCTGATCTCGTACCGCGGAGAATTATCGTTCCCCGTTAGTCGGCTGTTTCGAGTGTGGCTAGGTGGGCCACCGAGCCGTGCACTGCGAGATGGTATCTGAGAGGTTGGAGGATCGATGTTTGCGTCTCTGCCCCGAAGGGACACGGAGATCCTAGTGTGGTTTTCGAGAATTTCGGCGTGGTCGGAGTTTTCCGTGGTTACCTTTGCGGATTATTGTGCACCTCATTTCTATTTTTCGACTATGCGTGTTTTCTTGTAATAGGTGCCTTTTGTCTCTTGATGGTTCGGACAATTGAGTCGATTGCGTTAGCTGGTCGGTGATGCTTGGCACTTGTTGATTGGGCCATGCCCCTGCTTGTGGCATTGTGATGGTTGTCGTTGAGCGTGCTTCGTGTATGTTCCTTTGCGTTCTTGTAGCGTCTCGCTGATAGGCGTAAGATATGCGTCCTTGTATATCTCGTTGAGATGTTCCTGGTGGGATATTGCTCCTCCCTACTTATTTTTAAGTTTCGGGACGAAACTTCTTTTAAGAAGGTAGAATGTAATATCCACAATTTTCAGTTTTTAGTAAAATTCTTTTGTTGGCCGGAGTCCATTTAACGGCTCGCTTATGACCATTTCGTCATTCTGAGAATGATTAATTCTGCACTTTTTGACATCCGAGTTTGTTTCGATGTCGTTTTGTTGGGTTCCGTGCTTTTTAGCGACTTTCCCAATTTGAGTCCGATTCTTGCGAATATTGTTCTAAACCGTTGTTTTGTGTTCCCCGTAAGTCCCTTAAACTTTGTTAGACGTATTGTGAGCTTTAGTTTGGTTATTCGATCACGTATCGTGATTTTCCGGTATTTTGGGCCATTTTGCAATTTCCCAAAGTTGTGGGTATCCGCATTCGTGTTTGTTATCTTGACCCTTTTCATGGTCGTGTGTGAGCTTGATTGTAGCTCAAGCTCTTAGTATGATCTTATTCTGGAGCTTTTCGTGCGTGTCTTAAACATGGTATTTCAATCGGAGGAGTCCGTTGTTGTAACCAGCTTTGAGAGCACTACTGCTGTAGTTCTGGGTGCATTAGCGCACGCAAAGGGATCTCCTAGCGCAATCAAGCAGGAGGGTCAGAGGTCAGTAGTTGGATTCAGGCCCGTTAGTGCACGCTACATTCAGGTGGCTAGCGCGCGCTAAGGTGTTGTAGTTATCGCACACTACGGTTTTGGTAGCGTACGCTAACTGGTAGTTCGTGGCAGTCCAGAAGCTACTGGACTGGGTCTGGATGTTCCGTTAGCGCACGCTAAGCTATTGTGGCTAGCGCACGCTAACTGTACGTTTTGGCATAATGTTGGTTTTTATACTTCGATAGCGCACACTAATCAGTGAAGATTAGCGCACGCTAAGCTGTAGTATATATATACTGGACATTAGTAATTTTCCCACCATTTTCCACTTCATTTCTTCTCCTCTCCACGGGTTTGAGATGGGAGCAACTTGTAATACCCGTACTTTTATCGATTGCTTGACCTTGCCATTCTTCCTATTTTGTCGCTTTGTAAACTCTTTGTGATGTTGTCGATATTGATATAGAGTTTCGTACCTTGTTTGGATCATGATCGTGTAGTTTAGACCTTTCGGAAGTATCCTGGGTCACGGATGTAGCGCACGCTAGGACTAAGATAGATCACGCTAATTTTACTTTAGTAGCGCGCGCTAAGCTTTGGTCCTTAGCGCACGCTAGTGTTCGGAGAATGGCATACAATAGCTATTTTTACTCTCTGGACTAGCAATTAGCGCACGCTATTCGTGTTCAGTAGTGTGCGCTAATACCGTCTGTAGCGCACACTAACGAGCTGGGTCCAAAGGGGCAGGGAGGTTTTCAGACTCTCGGGACTATCAGGTAACGTACGCTAAGTAGCGGGTAGCGCACGCTATGAGTGTTGCATAGCGCACGCTAGACAATCTCAGCAGTGCACGCTAAGGCTCGAGCAGGGCAGAGGACACTAGGTTCTGGACTTCTATTTCTGGGCAACAACTACCAGGTAGTGCACGCTAACTCTTGGATAGCGCACGCTACCGGAAGGCGTTAGCGCACGCTACCGTATACGTAACGCAGGCTAACGAGGTTGGCAGTAGCCACTGGACTACCGGGTGACCCGGTAGCGCACGCTAATAACGAGGCATAGCGTGCGCTAGACTGGGCGCAGTATATATGGGACAGTCAACCCCTATACGCCTCATTTTTCTCTTTTCTCACTCATTCGACGGGAGCAGCGGGTTTTGGGCGATTCGGAGCATCTGGAGGCGATCCTTCTTCAGATATCATCATCTTTGGCTGGATAACAAAGATTATACAACATCTAATCTATTTCTATCCTCCAAATCAAGGTAAATTCCTTAGAACCTTAGTTTTGGGAATTTTGGGCATTTTCTTAGATTCTTCCGATTTAACCATTTTGGAGCTTGAAATATTAGAGAATATGTTGTATCTACCCCGTACCTATGTTTTCCCTACGATTTTACGGATTGGTTTGTGCCGTGTTCGGACTTGTGAGGGTTTGGGTGATTTTCCAACCTCTAGTTGTTTACCCTTGCAGTTTCGTGAATCATAGACGAGTTTCGGGAGTTTCTTCATGAGTTATGAGTATGGATTATTGATTATCATATCCCTTGTGAATCGTTTAGGTAACGGAAGTGCGTTATTGGACCTACCGAACTCATCCGTTTGATTTCTCGATGTCTCAAAGGCAAGTATATATTTATGATTGTAAGTTATCGACTTTGAAAGTAAGATATATGAATGACATGATTGTTTATATCCACTTTGGGACGGCCGATGGGTCCTCTGAGGATTTCGTAGCCTCTGGTGCGATTCCACAGATAATATGAGTTAACCACTTTGGGACGGACCGACGGGTCCTCTGAGGGTTCCGTAGCCTCTGGTGCGGTTCCACGGTTGATCATGTATGTATTGATATGATGCTACAAGATTTAGTTATTCTGGAATACTAGTCTTGAAATGATGAATTGACGATTACTTTTACTTTATTGTCGAGGAGTATTGTATTTCATATTCGATATACTTGCACTAGCTATTCGATGGCTAACCCCTTTATGGGGGAAATACTTTTTATGTATTTCAGGTTCCAGGAGAGCGGACAGGCAGGTATCGGGTCGGCATGAAGATGATGGGCAAACGTGATACTGTGTCTTATCTCCGGTTATATTTTGTATTCCTCCATTCAGTGTTGTTATAATGGGATGGTTATTGAATACTCCAGTATGGTTTTTCAGTTTCCTTGATGTTCTGGCCTGTGTTGCCGAGGTATTGATTTTGTGTTGTGATGTATTTGGATACATTGGATATGTTTTGAATACCCTTTGTATTTCATTTCATTGTTTTTGGACCTTCTCGATCAAGATTTATAGTTCCGCGTATGATTAGGCTTGTGGATCTGACGGCGGGGCTCACGGCGCTGTAATATACCCTGAATAACTTGGGGGTGTTACAGAATATGGTATCGGAGATTAGGTCTATGGATACCTAGGCTGTCGGTCTTTTGGGTCGATTGAGTCATTGTTTGTCTACAGTATCACTACTTAGCCATCATCATAATACGACCGGTACTTGTAAGTCCTCTTACCCGTCTTGTATTTTCTTAATCGCTTCGCTTTTAGTTTGGTATTCTTGGGAATCAATCGCTTCAAGAATGTGCGATTTGGATTATACTTACGTATGTGCGTGTCCTTCAGAATGTTTGCTGACTGGAGACAAAGTCGTGGCCGTGGTCACGGACGTGAACTCTTCCTTTGAGATTTTGTCAAATTGCTAATTGCGATATTGGTGTATATCGGTATTTTGTTGAGACTTTGTATGGGAGTCGCATGCTAGTATCACTGGAGGTCATCGGCTTCACGCACCTGTAAGTATATTGTCTTGGTTTTTTTCGCTTGTGGCGACCAACTATTACTTTTGTGGTGAGTTTGGAAATATCGGATTGATCTGTGGTTTGTGGCAGGATTGCAAGTTCGAGGATGAAACTTATTTTGAAGTGGATAGTATGTAATATCCGGATTTTCAGTATAAAATTTTCGAGTTATTTTATCTGAGATATACTGGATAGCTTGGTGTCTATACAGTATGGATAAGATAATTTGATGGCTGAAACAGTTGTATTTTTACAATTGACGTGATTGGTTGACAGTTATAATTGAGGATATCATGTATCAGGTTGTTTTAAATTTGATATCGGGTATATCATATGAGAATGTTATTGGATCAAGTATATGTATTTGGCATGTCGTATATGCGTGTCCAGTATGTCGAGACAACGGACGGGAACAGTTGGAATTAGCTAAGTATATCCTGATCAGCGCACGCTATTGTGCAAGCTTAGCGCACGCTAAAGGCTTGGACTAGCGCGCGCAAGTCCATGTCAGAACTAATCCGAATGATTGGCAAGATTGTCGACAACTTCCGGTTTTCATGCGTTAATGACGTTTAGCACACGCTACGATTGGATAATAGCGCATGTTAATGAGACTCTTACTTTAGCAAGCCAACACTATGTCACGTACGCTGTGGCGGGAATTTTACGTACGTAACACATGGCGCGAAATGAGGCAGTAGCCTCTGGACCTTGATAGCGCACGCTAACCAAGTCAGTTAGCGAATGCTATGGTAAGTAACGCGCGTTACTTTATGAGAGTAATGCACGCTAGTAATGTGCAGTATATATATGCGTGCAGTTGAGTAAGGTTTTTCATTTCAGCCAATTCTTCTTTTCCACCAATAGAGAGAGTTCTTGGAGGAAATTTTGAGGTTCCAAACACGGATGTAATCATGGAGTTGATCGTTTTAACAACACTATGCTTGGAATCGATTGGAAACGGATTCAACCTTGAGAATCAACCCATTTCTTCGAAGAGGTAATTAATATTCACTTTGGATTTTGTTTTGGATTGAATATTGTCGTTCTTAAGTTGATGATTATCATATAAACGAGTGGATCAGTATGATTATTAGATGGATTACCGAATTACGATGATTTTGTTATTAATATATGTATATTGATATAATTCTTGTGGGTTGAATTACGTTGTTTATCTTCAAGAGATATTTTGGTTGCGGATTAGACATTGTTGATGGTAATTTTTTTTCGTACGATGACGGATGTTTGAAGTATGGGTATGGGTCTTGGTGTTTTGTGAAGTATGTGTTGAAGGGGACGATAAGAATACTTCACTAATTAGTTTATATGTTAGAGTTATGAATTATATGATTAGATAACATATTGGACTATGTTGTCTTGATGGTTATGAGCATGTTGATAGTACTTGAACATGGTTGGATGGACTCATGTTCTTGAGAATTCCTTGAAGTAAATATGGTGATTATGATGGGTTTTTGTTAAGGTGTTTATGCCCTTGGATATGAACATGGAATGTTGATATCAAGAACACGCGATGATAATTGTTGATGTCAAGAGACAGGTTATGTGAATGGTGATAGGATTTTCGTATGGTCTTGATGATATACGAATTTTGACTATAAATTTTGACAAGAGTATTATCCTTTTTTGAGTATATACGTCCATACGAATTGAATAGTCGAATGATTGGATTGTTTGATGACCTTATAATATGATTATCTATAATGTTGAACTATTTGGATGGTCCGAATTGATGACGATCATCGGTAAATTTTAACGATGGATTTACGAGAAGGAACCTTGTCAATTTGTATTTAAGAATGGAGTTTCTAATCGATAACATTTAGACCCTCATTATTGGTTCGAATTGGTTGCTGAAATGATCATCGATTTTCGGCTCGTATTATAGACATGGATTCGCAAGTGTCTGAGTTGGATGGTTTAGACTGTGTTTAATCGAGATATTGTGGAATCGTTGAGTTTGTGGTTTGGTTGTATTGATAATGATCGTTATCGAACTTGTTGATTACTAATCCTTCTTTTTACAATAAGTTGTGATGTTTGATTGTGGATTATTATTATTGTGTTGCAGTTAAGGTTGAAGAGTTCGTAGATTACTTTGGTTGGGGCTAAGGAACTTGTAGACGAAAGCAACTGAATTGGTAACAGTTTCGTTGTATTAGTATCGATGCAAGTTTATACTTGTTCAGTTTACAATTTTAATGAATGGTTTCGCTTACATCTCATTTATAAATGTAATTTGTCAGAATGGTGGCTGTATATTGTGCTCTAGTTTGGATTAAATCATAATGTATATGATTTAATTGTGTTTGATTGAAGGCGGAGACGTGAGTTATCTTTGGCCTATGATATGGAATGTCGGTATCGAGGATAGTTTATCGTATCGACATTGATTTCGGGATGGAGGTTTATTGGTACTGAATTGACTTTATTTCATCTGAGGTTCTTTGAACCATCCGAATATTCGTTCAAAGATGTCTGTTCGTGGAGAGGATATTATCTTCGATTTTGAGGTAATATCAGTATCGGGGATATTTATTATGGTGAATTGTTGTATATGTTGTATGTTGATGCTTCGTATGACGGGATTCATATTGATTGTTTCGTTGAGAGATGTTGATCCCAGGACTGTTTGTATTGAGATCGTTGATCGTGTTGATCATTCATTGGGGATGATGATCCCAGGATTGTTGTTTTGGATATTGATTGGTCGTGTCGACTTGTCATTGTCAGTTTGTCATTATTCAGTTTGGTGATTCTTTGATCTTTATTGGATATGTTATTCTTTGAGTCTCGTTGTCATGTTGCATCATGATATATCTGGAGTCATATCTGCATGTCGAATGGTTATTATGTAGGATTGTTAGTCGGGCACACGATGGTCATGCGTGGATCTTTCTGCATTGGACCGTGCACATGAGACGTTACTTCATGAGGCTAATTAGGTACATGTCCCATGTATATCCTAGATTCTGTATACGGGGTGGACATGTACGCGGACACATTTCCGGATCGGGCATACTGTGACGTCCATCTTTGAGCCATATGGACTTGGTCGTTCATCCTCCATTTATGGTTGGGCATGTTCGACGGTTTGTGACTGGTTGTTCATACGCCCGATGGGTATGTGCAACAATCGGCATTATTTCTTTGAGATCCTTTGTTGGTCATATTGGAGTTTATCATATCGATGATGTTCTCGATTGATATTTTGATTTTACATCGTTATTGATAGTATTAGCATTCAGACTATACGACAATGTTTCGAGACTTGTTGTCCTTGTTTTGTGGTAGTTGATCTACAATTATATTATGTGTTATTGGTTTTTATCCGAATTTAGATTTGACGGTGCAATCCGACGGACATGATTTGGCATGGATGATTATTCCGCACTTATGAGTTATGATGATGTTTAAGGATTTTTGGTATTGTTTGAGTGCAGTACATGTGGTTATAGTTGAGTTCATGTCGTCAATTGAGAATGTTCTCCAACATATAAACTCTTATGCTGATACTCGCCGTTGATCTTTGAAATACGAAGTGAGAGACCATGTCCTACTCAACGTGTCGCCAACCAAAGGATTTTTCCGCTTCGGGAAAGAGGTAAACTTAGTCTGCGATATACCGGGCCGCTTGAAATTCTGTACATGGTTGGAGATTTCGTTTATCACTTGGCGTTGCCTCCAGCTTTGAGTCACGTCCATAGCATTTTTCATGTTTCCCAGTTGAGGAAGTACGTGCCGGATCCGAGTCATATTATCGACTATGGTGAGATTGTTATAGTTGAGGATGTTACCTTTTCAAAGGGACTGATGAAGATCCTAGAGTGTCGTGAGAAATAGTTTCGACACAAAAACCATTCCCTTGGTTAGAGTGTAATGGTCAAGACATGAAGTCGAGGGAGCGACTTGGTAGATGGAAGAGAAGATGAGATTGGAATACCCCGAACTTTTCATTTCTTAAGTTTCGGGATGAAACTTATTTTTAGAGAAGGAGAATGTAATACCCGTACTTTTTATCGATTGCTTGACCTTGCCGTTCTTCCTATTTTGTCGCTTTGTAAACTCTTTGTGATGTTTTCGATGTTGATCTAGAGTTTCGTACCTTGTTTGGATCATGATCGTGTGGTTTAGACCTTTCAGAAGTATCCTGGGTCACGGATATAGCGCACGCTAGGACTAGGCTAGCTCACGCTAATTTTACTTTAGTAGCGCGCGCTAGGCTTTGGTCCTTAGTGCACGCTAGTGTTCGGAGAATGGCAGACAATAGCTATTTATACTCTCTGGACTAGCAATTAGCGCACGCTAGGAGTTCGCTAGCGCACGCTATTCGTGTTCAGTAGTGTGCGCTAACACCATCCGTAGCGCACGCTAACGAGCTGGGTCGGCAGGGGTATGGAGGTTTTCAGACTCTCGGGACTATCAGGTAACGTATGTTAAGCAGCGGGTAGCGCACGCTATGAGTGTTGCATAGCGCACGCTAGATAATATCAGCAGCGCACACTAAGGCTCGAGCAGGGTAGAGGACAGTAGGTTCTGGACTTCCATTTCTGGGCAACAACTACCAGGTAGCACACGCTAACTCTTGGATAGCGCACGCTACCGGAAGGCGTTAGTGCACGCTACCGTATACGTAATACAGGCTAACGAGGCTGGCAGTAGACACTGGACTACCGGGTGACGCGCTAGCGCACGCTAATAATGAGGCGTAGCGTGCGCTATACTGGGCGCAGTATATATGGGACAGTCAACCCCTGTACGCCTCATTTTTCTCTTTTCTCACTCATTCGACGAGAGCAGCAGGTTTTGGGCGATTCAGAGCGTCTGGAGGCGATCCTTCTTCAGATATCATCATCTTTGGCTGGATAACAAAGATTATACAACATCTAATCCATTTCTATCCTCCAAATCAAGGTAAATTCCTTAGAACCCTAGTTTTGGGAATTTTGGGGATTTTCTTAGATTCGTCCGATTTAACCGTTTTGGAGCTTGAAATCTTAGAGAATATGTTGTATCTACCACATACCTATATTTTCCCTACGATTTTATGGATTGGTTTGTGCCGTGTTCTGACTTGTGAGGGTTTGGGTGATTTTCCAACCTCTAGTTGTTTACCCTTGTAGTTTCGTGAATCGTAGATGGGTTTCGGGAGTTTCTTCGTGAGTTATGAGTATGGATTATTGATTATCATATCCCTTGGGAATCGTTTAAGTACCGAAAGTGCGTTCTTGGACCTACCGAACTCATACTCTTTTCTGTTCGATTTCTCGACTTTGAAAGTAAGATATATGAATGACATAATTGTTTATATCCACTCTGGGACCGGACGATGTGTCCTCTGAGAGTTTCGTAGCCTCAGTTCGATTTCACAGATAATATGAGTTAACCACTCTGGGACGGACCGAAGGGTCCTCTGAGGGTTCCGTAGCCTCTGGTGCGGTTCCACGGTTTATCATGTATGTATTGATGTGATGCTACAAGATTTAGTTATTCCGGAATACTAGTCTTGAAATGATGAATTGACGGTTACTTTTACTTTATTGTCGAGGAGTATTGTATTTCATATTCGATATACTTGCACTAGCTATTTGACGGCTAACCCCTTTATGGGGGAAATACTTTTTATGTATTTCAGGTTCCAGGAGAGCGGATAGGCATGTATCGGGTCGGTATGAAGATGATGGGCAAACGTGATACTGTGTCTTATCTCCGGTTATATTTTGTGTTCCTCCATTCAGTGTTGTTGTACTAGGATCGTTATTGAATACTCGAGTATGGTTTTTCAGTTTCCTTGATGTTCTGGCCTCTGTTGCCGAGGTATTGATTTTGTGTTGTGATGTATTTGGATACATTGGATATGGTTTGAATACCCTTTGTATTTCATTTCATTGTTTTTGGACCTTCTCGGTCAAGATTTGTAGTTCCGCGTATGATTAGACTTGTGGATCCCACGGTGGGGCTCACGGCGCTGTAATATACCTTGAATAACTTGGGGGTGTTACAGAATATGGTATCAGAGCTTAGGTCTATGGATACCTAGGCTGTCGGTCTTTTGGGTCGATTGAGTCATCGTTTGTCTACAGTATCACTACTTAGACATCATCACAGTGCGACCGGTACTTGTAAGTCCTCTTACTCTTCTTGTATTTTCTTAATCGTTTCGCTTTTAGTTTAGTATTCTTGGGAATCAGTCACTTCAAGAACGTGCGATTTGGATTATACTTACGTACGTGCGTGTCCTTCAGAATGTTTGCTGACAAGAGACAGAGTCGTGGTCGTGGTCACGGACGTGAACTCTTCCTTTGAGATTTTGTCAAATTGCTAATTGCGATATTGGTGTGTATCAGTATTTCGTTGAGACTTTGTCACTTGAGGTCATCGGCTTCACGCACCTGTAAGTATATTGTCTTGGTGTTTTTCGCTTGTGGCGACCAACGATTACTTTTGTGGTGAGTTTGGAAATCTCGGATTGATCTGTGGTATGTGGCAGGATTTCAAGTTCGAGGACGAAACTTATTTTAAAGTGGATAGTATGTAATATCCGGATTTCCAGTATAAATTTTCGAGTTATTTTATCTGAGATATATACTGGGTAGCTTGGTGTCTATACAATATGGATAAGATAACTTGATGGCTGAAACAATTGTATTTGTACAATTGACGTGATTGGTTGACAGTTATAATTGAGGATATCATGTATCAGGTTGTTTTAATTTTGATATCGGGTATATCATATGAGAATGTTATTGGATCAAGTATATGTATCCGGAATGTCGTATATGCGTGTCCAGTATGTCGAGACAATGGACGGGAACAATTGGAATTGGCTAAGTATATCCTGATCAGCGCACACTATTGTGCAAGCTTAGCGCATGCTAAAGGCTTGGACTAGCGCGCGCAAGGCCATGTCAGAACTAATCCGAATGATTGGCAAGGTTGTCGGCAGCTTCCGGTTTTCATGTGTTAATGACGTTTAGCACACGCTACAGTTGGATAATAGCGCACGTTAATGAGACTCTTACTGTAGTAAGCCAACACTATGTCACGTACGCTATGGCGGGAATTTTACGTACGTAACACATGGCGCGAAATGAGACAGTAGCCTCTGGACCTCGATAGCGCACACTAACAATGTCAGTTAGCAAACGCTATGGCAAGTAACGCGCGTTACTTTATGAGATTAACACACGCTAGTAATGTGCAGTATATATATGTGTGCAGTTGAGTAATGTTTTTCATTTCGGCCATTTCTTCTTTTCCACCGATAGAGAGAGTTCTTGGAGGATATTTTGAGGTTCCAAACACGGATGTAATCATGGAGTTGATCGTTTTAACAATATTATGCTTGGAATCGATTGGAAATGGATTCAACCTTGAGAATCAACCCATTTCTTCGAAGAGGTAATTAATATTCACTTTGGATTTTGTTTTGGATTGAATATTGTCGCTCTTAAGTTGATGATTATCATATAAACGAGTGGATCAGTATGATTATGAGATGAATTACCGAATTACGATGATGTTGTTGTTAATATATGTATATTGATATGATTCTTGTTGGTTGTATTGCGTTGTTTATCTTCAAGAGATATTTTGGTTGCGGATTAGACATTGTTGATGATAACTTTTTTTCGTACGATGATGGATGTTTGAAGTATGGGTATGGTTCTTGGTGTTTTGTGAAATATGTGTTGAAGGGGACGATAAGAATACTTCACTAATTAGTTTATATGTTAGAGTTATGAATTATATGATTAGATAACATATTGAACTATGTTGTCTTGATGGTTATGAGCATGTTGATAGTACTTGAACATGGTTGGATGGACTCATGTTCTTGAGAATTCCTTGAAGTAAATATGGTGATTATGATCAGTTTTTGTTAAGGTGTTTACGCCCTTGGATGTGAACATGGAATGTTGATATCAAGAACACGCGATGATAATTGTTGATGTCAAGAGACAGGTTATGTGAATGGTGATAGGATTTTCGTATGGTCTTGATGATATACGAATTTTGACTATAAATTTTGACAAGAGTATTATCCTTCTTTGAGTATATGCATCCATAGGAATTGAATAGTCGAATGATTGGATTGTTTGATGACCTTATAATATGATTATCTATAATGTTGAACTATTTGTATGGTTCGAATTGATGACGATCATCGGTAAATTTTAACGATGGATTTACGAGAAAGAACCTTGTCAATTCGTATTTAAGAATGGAGTTTTGAATCAATAACATTTAGACCCTCATTATTGGTTCGAATTGGTTGCTGATATGATCATCGGTTTTCGGCTCGTATTATAGACATGGATTCGCAAGTGTCTGAGTTGGATGGTTCAGACTGTGTTTAATCGAGATATTGTGGAACCGTTGAGTTTGTGGTTTGGTTGTATTGATATTGATAGTTATCGAACTTGTTGATTATTGATCCTCGTTTTTACAATAAGTTGTGATGTTTGATCGTAGATTATGACTGTTGTGTTGCGGTTGAGGTTGAAGAGTTCGTAGATTACTTTGGTCGGGGCTAAGGAACTCGTAGACAAAAGCAACTGAATTGCTAACAGTTTCGTTGTATTAGTATCGATGCAGGTTTATACTTGTTCAGTTTACAATTTTAATGAATGGTTTCGCTTACATCTCATTTATAAATGTAATTTGTCAGAATGATGGTTTGTATATTGTGCTCTAGTTTGGATTAAATCATATTGTATATGATTTAATTGTGTTTGATTGAAGGCGGAGACATGAGTTATCTTTGGCCTATGATATGGAATGTCGGTATCGAGGATAGTTTATCGTATCGACATTGATTTCGGGATGGAGGTTTATTGGTACTGAATTGACTTTATTTCATCTGAGGCTCTTTGAACCATCTGAATATTCGTTCAAAGATGTCTGTTCGTGGAGAGGATATTATCTTGAGCTTTGAGGTAATTTCAGTATTGTTTAGTATTGGGGATATTTATTCTAGTGAATTATTGTATATGTTGTATGTTGATGCTTCGTATGACGGGATTCATATTGATTGTTTCTTTGAGATATGTTGATCCCAGGACTGTTTGTATTGAGATCGTTGATCGTGTTGATCATTCATTGGGGATGATGATCCCATGATTGTTGTTTTGGACATTAATTGGCCGTGTAGACTTGTCATTGTCAGTTTGTCATTATTCACTTTGGTGATTCTTTGATCCTTATTGGATATGTTATTCTTTGAGTCTCGTTATGTTGCATCGTGATATATCTGGAGTCATATCTGCGTGCCGATTGGTTATTGTGTAGGATTGTTAGTCGGGCACACCATGGTCATGCGTGGATCTTTCTGCATTAAACCGTGCACACGAGACGTTACTTCGTGAGGCTAATTAGGTACATGTCCCATGTATATCCTAGATTCCCTATATGGGGTGGACATGTGCACGGACATATTTCCGGATCGGGCATACTGTGACGTCCATCTTTGAGCCATATGGACTTGGTCGTTCATCCTCTATTTATGGTTGGGCATGTTCGACGGTTTGTGACTGGTTGTTCATACGCCCGATGGGTATGTGCAACGGTCGGCGTTATTTCTTTGAGATCCTTTGTTGGTCGTATTTGAGTTTATCATATCGATGATGTTCTCGATTGATGTTTTGATTTTACATCGTTATTGATCGTATTAGCATTCGGACTATACGTCGATGTTTCGAGACTTGTTGTCCTTGTTTTGTGGTAGTTGATCTATAGTTATATTATGTGTTATTGGTTTTTATCCGGATTGAGATTTGATGGTGCAATCCGACGGACATGATTTGGCATGGATGATTATTCCGCACTTATGAGTTATGATGATGTTTAAGGATTTTTGGTATTGTTTGAGTACAGTACAGGTGGTTGTAGTTGAGTTCATGTCGTCAATTGAGAATGTTCTCCAACATATCAACTCTTATGCTGATACTCGTCGTTGATCTTTGAAATACAAAGTGAGAGACCATGTCCTACTCAACGTGTCGCCAACCAAAGGAGTTTTACGCTTCGGGAAAGAGGTAAACTTAGTCCGCGATATACCGGGCCGCTTGAAATTCTGTACAGGGTTGGAGATTTAGTTTATCACTTGGCGTTGCCTCCAGCTTTGAGTCACGTCCATAGCATTTTTCATGTTTCCCAGTTGAGGAAGTACGTGCTGGATCCGAGTCATATTATCGACTATATTGAGATTGTTATAGTTGAGGATGTTACCTTTTCAAAAGGACCGATGAAGATCCTAGAGTGTCGTGAGAAACAGTTTCGACACAAAAACCATTCCGTTGGTTAGAGTGTAATGGTCAAGACATGAAGTCGAGGGAGCGACTTGGTAGATGGAAGAGAAGATGAGATTGGAATAACCCGAACTTTTCATTTCTTAAGTTTCAGGACGAAACTTCTTTTTAGAGGAGGAGAATGTAATACCCGTACTTTTTATCGATTGCTTGACCTTGCCGTTCTTCCTATTTTGTCGCTTTGTAAACTCTTTGTGATGTTGTCGATGTTGCTCTAGAGTTTTGTACCTTGTTTGGATCATGATCGTGTGGTTTAGACCTTTCGGAAGTATCCTGGGTCACGGATATAGCACACGCTAGGACTAGGCTAGCTCACGCTAATTTTACTTTAGTAGCGCGGGCTAAGCTTTGGTCCTTAGCGCGCGCTAGTGTTCAGAGAATGGCAGACAATAGCTATTTCTACTCTCTGGACTAGCAATTATCACACGCTAGGAGTTCGCTAGTGCATGCTATTCGTGTTCAGTAGTGTGCGCTAACACCATCCGTACCGCACGCTAACGAGCTAGGTCGGCAGGGGCAGGGAGGTTTTCAGACTCTCGGGACTATCAGGTAACGTACGCTAAGCAGCGGCTAGCGCACGCTATGAGTGTTGCATAGCGCACGCTAGACAATATCAGCAGCGCACGCTAAGGCTCGAGCAGGGCAGAGGACAGTAGGTTCTGGACTTCTATTTCTGGGCAACAACTACCAGGTAGCGCACGCTCACTCTTGGATAGCGCACGCTACCGTATACCTAGCGCACGCTAACGAGGCTGGCAGTAGCCATTGGACTACGGGGTGACCCGCTAGCGCACGCTAATAATGAGGCGTAGCGTGCGCTATATTGGGCACAATATATATGGGACAGTCGACCCCTGTACGCCTCATTTTCTATTTCCTCACTCATTCAACGGGAGCATCAGGTATTGGGCGATTCAGAGCATTTAGAGGCAATCTTTCTTCAGATATCATCATCTTTGGCTGGATAACAAAGATTATACAACATCTAATCTATTTGTATCCTCCAAATCAAGGTAAATTCCTTAGAACCCTAGTTTTGGGAATTTTGGGGATTTTCTTAGATTCGTCCGATTTAACCGTTTTGGAGCTTGAAATCTTAGAGAATATGTTGTATCTACCCCGTACCTATGTTTTCCCTATGATTTTACGGATTGGTTTGTGCCGTGTTTGGACTTGTGAGGGTTTAGGTGATTTTTCGACCTCTAGTTGTTTACCCTTGTAGTTTCATGAATCATAGACGGGTTTCGGGAGTTTCTTCGTGAGTTATGAGTATGAATTATTGATTATCATATCCCTTGTGAATCGTTTAGGTACCGGAAGTGCGTTCTTGGACCTACCGAACTCATACTCTTTTCCGTTCGATTTCTTGATGTCTCAGACAAGTATATATTTATGATTGTACGTTCTCGACTTTGAAAGTAAGATATATGAATGGCATGATTGTTTATATCCACTCTGGGATGGGACGATGGGTCCTCTGAGGGTTTTGTAGCCTCTGGTGCGATTCCATGGATAATATGAGTTAACCACTCTAGGACGGACCTACAGGTCCTCTGAGGGTTCCATAGCCTCTGGTGCGGTTCCACGGTTCATGTATGTATTGATGTGATGCTACCAGATTTAGTTATTCTGGAATACTAGTCTTGAAATGATGAATTGACGGTTACTTTTACTTTACTGTCGAGGAGTATTGTATTTCATATTCGATATACTTGCACTAGCTATTCGACGGCTAACCCCTTTATGGGGGAAATACTTTTTATGTATTTCAGATTCCAGGAGAGCGGACAGGCAGGTATCGGGTCGGCATGAAGATGATGGGCAAACATGATACTGTGTCTTATCTCCGATTATATTTGTGTTCCTCCATTCAGTGTTGTTGTACTAAGATGGTTATCGAATACTCGAGTATGGTTTTTCAGTTTCCTTGATGTTCCGGCCTATGTTGCCGAGGTATTGATTTTGCGGTGTGATGTATTTGGATACATTGGATATGGTTTGAATACCCTTTGTATTGTCCTTCATTTTATTGGTTTTGGACCTTCTCGGTCAAGATTTATAGTTCCGCGTATGATTATCCTTGTGGGTCCCACGGCGGGGCTTACAGTGCTGTAATATACCCTGAATAACTTGGGGGTGTTACACGACTAGGGTTCGCAATCCTGGCCGATTTTGCTCAATCCAAAGGTGTTTTGGAGTATCCTAGGTGATTATAACATCATCAAATCCATCATTCTTCACCGGATCAAGGTAAATTCTTGATTTTTATTCAAGTTGACTTTTGGGGGGTTTGTTCTTGATTTCGTTTTCCATACGAGTTTGATGAATCAATTGTTGTTAAATGATGTTGTTAAACATATCCCATGGATTGTACATCCATATTTCGGTTGGGAATGCCGTTTTCATGTTTTGTCGGGTCGATTAGTGTTCTTAGCCGTTTTGGGGGAAACCTTTGAACTTTCGTCGTTTGTTCCTTGAATTCAGCGGCTTTGGGTCGTACTATGGAATTCATTTTCGTTTTTGTTATTGTCGTTCGTAGTTTGTTGTCGCAGATTGGTGTTCAGCGGAGTAGTCGGATTCATAGTCGGTTTGTATCGCCTCACTTCAGTCGATTCTCCGCGTTTTGATTATTCGAGGTAAGTACCTTGTTCATACATTTCTTGTTTTGTGGATATGATGATCGGTGATCGTCTTGGTGTGTTTGTTTGGTTGTTCGAAATGAATTTTCAAAAGATTCAGTTTGGCCTCGTTGAAGGCTCTCTATCAAAATGCGTGTGTATTTTGTGAACGGTGTGTTTTGAGAATTGATTATGATTTGATTATTTTGAACATCGAGGGCTTTAATGATATCCTTGTTTGTTTAATGTTTTGGAATCGTGTATTTCGTGTTAATTGTGTTGTTGTGTTGTGATGAGTATGATAACGGTGTCGGGTAAGTGGCCATCTCTAGTGAGTATTCTTAATGAACTTACATTCTTAACATATTAGTATTGCATGAGTAATGGGTGCGTGTGTATGCTCACCACGGGTTAGATCCGACGGGGTCTCGGTAGAGGTCCACAGAGGCGTGGATCAACGAGCTTGATTTTAACCGCTACGGGTTAGATCCGACGGGATCTCGGTAGGGGTCTACAGAGTTGTGGATCCGCGGTTAATTGTGGTGCATTTCACAAATGTGTTTTGGATTATGGCGTTTCCGGAAATATGTGTTTCAACTGATGTTTTCATGATTGCATGCATTGACTAAGTGTGTAAGAGGTAAGTTGTTCATTTGGCCTACTTGGCTAGGATGGCACTAGAGTATTTTGTCGTTTGTGTTGAGTCCTTTAGTTGTGGGGTTTTGATTTTGGAAAACGGACCTTGCTATTGTTCTTGTGTACTGTGATTTGATGAGATTTGGGTTGATATCCTAACGGTTTTGTAAAGGTCGTTTTACGGAAAGTAAATCTTTGGGGCTGTGACCCCTTTTGTTTTTTTGGAAAGAGAAGGATTTGATAATCCTTAATGGTTTTCGGTTAAAACTCCCGAGGGCATTTTTAAACCATTTTACCAATTGTTCTCTTGATTTGTGATCTTTCGAATTTGGAAAGTTTTACTGAGACTCTTGCCTCAGGAAGTATTTTTTTTCGTTATGTTTGAATCTTTGAGGATTCCTGATTATTATTATTCTTAGAATATGATTTGTATGACTCGTATTTGCACTTTGTACTTGCACTAGCAAAATAGTAGAATTTTGCTAACCCCCAAGTAATCGGGGGGTGGATGTCTGTTTTGCATTCAGGTTTTGTGGAGAACACAGGGTCGACATGAAGGATGATGAAAGATGATCGATACTAATCACATGAGGACCTGTACGTTGTTGTATTGGTTCAGTTGTATTTTATTTCCGCTACAGTATTCTTTTTCCGTTGTCCGGGAGTGTGTTGTATTCGACCCCTGCGTGGGCATGTATTGAGATGGAGTTGTATGTATTTATGGAAAGACCAAATCGGTCTACTGAGTCATTTTAGACTTAAAGGCATTGTTGAGATGTTCGATCTTTGGTTACCAGCCTGGTAGATCCTTGAGGAAAGGTTCTACGGCGTGTAATATCCCTGAGCGGTTTAGGGGTGTTACATGAACTACTATATATTATGGATGCACTAGATAGTCACATGTGTATATGACTCGTAATCAGAAATTTACGAGATGATTTACTCACGGTTTGAGCATATATTCCAGATTAGATTAAGCTAGTAATATATCCCAAATAAACTTGAATAGATCCCAGAAAGGATCAAGATATGCGCCTACAAGTGAGATATTAATTGGCATACTATTCGAAGTCCTCCAACCAATATCGAGAACATAATATATAAACTCCCATGATGAATAATGAGATACTGGCATATGAGTTTGGTGCTCAAGAAATCTCTTAGCATGAGGGGGAGCAGGGATGGCCCTATGGGTGGGCGTGCCGGGCGACGGCTCAGGGCATTAAAGCCCAAGGGGCATCAATTTAGGCCCAGTGATTTTATTACTAATAAAAAATTAATTAAAATGTTGCCAATAAAATTTGAACCTTGAACCTCTAGGATAAATAAATACTTCTTTACCACTAGGCTAATGATGCTCTTGGATGTTTTTCTTGTCTAGTTAATTCTATTACTATTTTTGTCGATTCATTTACTTTTCTATCATTTTTTTTTAAATATTTGTCTTATTTTCATGACAACACTTATTTATCTGAACTAAAATAAAATTAATCATATTCAATAATTAATACTTCTTATGTGTTTTTGCTTTGAAAAATCTTGTGATAATATTTAAACTCTACATGAAACAATTTAGATTACTAGCTAATTTCAACTCGGAACCACAAATATCTTTTGTTGTATTTTCTAAAATCAAATCATGTATGATATAATTTTAAATTACTACACAGTTTCAACTAAGTTTTGTGATTTGCACAGTCATAAATATAATTATTAGAGGTTCTTATTTATTTTATTTTGTATTTTTTTAGATGTAGAATCTTGTGAATCCAGTTTTATTGTCACTGACGGATCCAGAATTATGAGGTCACGTGGGCAAAATGCAAATGTTTTGAAAATTTTATAAAGTAAAAATATTAAAAAGATAAAAAAAATTATAGTTTCATTCATAAACAGTAACAAAACCAATAATAAAAGTCAATTGTCACATATTCAAGCTATCGTCCAACCACGAGTTAAATAATTTTTTAATAATTCATTCGCTCTCCAATTTAGTTGCAATAGGATTGATATATATTGTATATGTTTGCTTATTTTTTAAGTTTCAACTATTCAAGGATGGAATAGAAAAATACCAAGCAAACGTGCAATTATTCTTTATACTTTCGTGTTGGATTTAATATAGCACTTAAAATTTATGCGAAATTTTCAGAAGTTTCTTTAGAGAAAATAAGACTCTCCTTGTTAAAATTATTTCTTCTTGTATAAAACGAAAGGAGGTAGCAGACTGACTGAAAGAAATAAAAATATCACTTATTTTTAATATGATTTGTCTTTAATCTTTTTTCTTTTAATATATTTTTTTTTGTCTTCAAGGGGTCAATTGACCCCTTTTGCCCTTAAGTGGATCCGCCACTGGTCACTGATAGTGTGGTTTGTTGCCTAAAGCTATATAGGACTGTTTAGACTACATAACACTCGCTATTTAAGTACGTTTAGATTATTAAAAATCTGATACAAATATAGTATTAAGTTTTCCAATATTTTAAGATAACTTAAACATCATATATAGTTGTATACTTTTAGTCTGAGTACAATTATCATTATATGCAAGTCCTGAAAGTTCATTGAAATTGATGTTACATTATGATATTATATAATTATAAAATATATATTACGAAGAACACATTATCATTTAATAACAGTAACAAAAAATTGGTTCTTAAAAATAGTATGCTTTTTTATTTTGTAGTTTCTAAATAATGGGGGCATTTTTTCGCCTTTTCGCCCAGAGCATGAAGAACCCTAGGACCGGACCTGAGGGGGAGTATTAGTTGTTGGGAATATATGAAATGCAGCACACTATATCCTCACAACTATATGAACTTGAAGTTCAAAGATGCATTATAGATTATTAATCTTTGGTACCAACTACAACTGCTTTGATAAATACACAATAATTCCCTGAATATGAATCAAAGCAAATGATAAAAGGAGGCATATACTTTTGAGAAATATATAGATATAACCACAACATGTAATCCCAATGGATGATTGATAATGAGATATCTCGGCAAGTTATGTTGTTACGGGAAAATAAATGTTGGAAATGTGTCGACACAATATAGCGCTATGAATGATATGAGAAATGATTGGAATGAGGATATCCATAAAATGAGGATAACAATTAAATGAAAATATCCATGAATGAAATAAGGATATCCATGAAACAAATGAGGATATTGAAATCTATCGAAATTGAAATATATGCCCTTATAATAAAATGAAACATATGGGCTTACTGAAAGTGACTCCTGAGGAGATTACATATTATCAGTGCGTGCAGTCACTCAAAATAAGGTGTTGTGAAAAAATTATCTGTTGTACTCTTTTTCTTGACTGAGATTTTATCCCACTGGGTTTTTCCAGCAAGGTTTTGCAGCTTAATCACAACTAATATGAAATTTCCAAAAGAGATTTGGAATATATTGCAAAGAATATGAGTTCGATATTACAAAATACACTAAATATGATACTCGTACTAATCCGTGGAGGATCACTGAAATGCCTGGGGCATATTTGTATAAAATATGCGTTACACTCTTCTTCCCTGATTGAGGTTTTGTCCCATTGGGTTTTCCTGGCAAGGTTTTTAACAAGGCAACTGGAATGACGTATTAGTATGAATAATGTACCATTTTCCCCTCATTAGGATTTTTCCCATTGTGTTTTTCCTAATAAGGTTTTAACGAGGCATATTCATGGCATAATGAGGAACACTACAAATATCAAGATTATTTCTCAAAGCTTGAAAATAGAAGGAGTAGTTGCACTCTTTTTTTTTTCTTCGATCAAGTTTTTCCCACTGAGTTTTCTTGACAAGGTTTTAATGAGCAACACGTGGATACCCCAACAACGAATGATATACATGACAGATTCACTCAGTTTTTGTCCCACGAGATTTTACTGAGACGGCACAAGAATACTCATACAAGAACTATCGAGATAAGGGGAGCAAATTTACGAGATTACAGATTGCTGAAGTTTTATCCAACAGAGATTTCCTACCAACATTATGATGTAACATGATATGATTGCCACCAGCTCACATACAAACAGTTTGAAAGTTTTTCTCCCATTGGGTTTTTCTTCAAACTAGTTCAACAGATATTTATGTAAATAGTCATTCAAGAGGGGGGGTTATAATATAACATGAAAGTGACGTTTCAATTACCCCTTTGTTTTTATATAATGTGAATGACTATTATGCCCCTGATGTAATTATGTAATTACGATTGTGCCATCTGAAGTTTTTCTATAAATAGAACTTCAGTTATTAATGAAAAACATACCTGAGAATCATTCTCTATGTAATATCCTCAATGTTAGAATAATATTTTATCGTTGACCATGTTGGAAAATTGGTAATTTGATTTTTTTCCGGTAATAGAAGTGATATTGAGTAAACGGGAGTAATGTGTCGGGTAGTATTTTCTAATATTGTCGAATAATTATTGGTAAGAATGTGGCGGTGGCCAACGTTATATTCTCCGATAAATTATTCAACGAAAATTAGAGAAATTATCTGGACTAAATATGAGCTTGTGAATTTACGTGGACCTATCGGAGATAGATATTTGGTCTTAGACCATTGAAAATAATAAAGGAGTACCGAAAGTGTAAACAGAAATAAAATTGGACATTTTCTGGGAATTATCGTGGAGAAGTATCAATTTTCAAAAATCACCACGGATTTTTGAGAAGTTTAAAAATTCTTAAAATCAACAGTATCGTTGTTAATTGAGTTAGCTTTCCAACGGTTCAAACGACAAGCCAATCGAAGTCCGTACGAAGAAGTTATGGTCGAATAAGTGGAGACTACCAGATGCCGAGCGCCGACCAAAGACCGCGCGCGCGAATCGCGCGTCAATGCCAGGCGGGCCCAACAGCGTGATGGCAGGTCAGTGCGCGGGAAGGCTTTTGCTCCACGCTGTTTTTAACAGACTAGCCAAATTTTATTCCGGAAAGAGCGACCTTATCTTCATTATTGTCTTATACCATTTGTCATTCTCCATAGAGTATGTTCACCTCTTCAACAACTTATTTTTATATTCTAGTCCTCAGATTTGTAATTCTTCCAAAATGCTCAAACACCCAGCGAGTCTGAGCAGCCTAATACAGGAGACGTCCGGTAGTTGTTTAACAAAATTCCCCAAAGAGTCTGTTAATTCCAGGCTGGGTTGCCATCTTTGAACTCGATTATCTCACAATTGGTAAGTTATTTTACAAATGAATCTTGAGAAGTTTGTAAACAAGATACATTTAAGTGTAAATGTTGGTTTCATCGTAAGTGTTATGTCAGAATACTTGGATAATACGAGCTGTTTCCTGGAGAGTTAGACCAGCTTTTACAGGATACTGACTGGAACCTGTTCGATGAATTTCTCCAGTGAGTCTGAGAATTCCAGACTAGGTTTCCTTATTTGAACTCTATTATCTCACGACTTGTAAGTTTTTTTGAGAATACTTCTCTACTATTTTGTATATAAAATACATGTTATTATAACAGGATCCTTTACCGTTGGTATTGAGTCAGTATACCTGAACAAAATAAGCCATTTTATACCGAGTCAGCCCTGTTCGTATCAGTCATTTCCAGCAACTTGTGTTTTGAAAGTTGATCGAGTTGTCTATCTTGAACACGTATATCTTCGAACCTGAAAGTCGTATTTTGATAAAGTTTCATGAAATTTATCTCTGAGATACATTTAATCATAAATCAGTATTTATTTTGATTTTCATCAACTGTTTAGACTACTGTATTTATCAATATATCACCGAGTCAGCTCTATATTTTTCGTATGTATCGAACGGGTTGAATACCTTGTAATTGTGTTTAGGGTGGAAAAATTAATAATGATGATTATTAATATTTTTCTATATGATGATCATGAGTTTTCAAAATTGATGATTTTGAAATATTTTCCGTATTAAAATAATACGAAGTTTTCATTCGATCAAATTGATATAAATAACGGTTATACTATAAATACGGCCGAAAAATATTGAATATTATTTTATATTTAAAATAATATGCTGGAGTTTTTGTAATTAAATTGTTAAAGTTCGGATCGTCATTTTTGAGAAAGGGGAAACTAAAGTTATAGAATTGGGATAGTCGTTGATCGTGAAAATCGAATGTCGCAGTATATTGCTATTGATAGTGGAATATCAATACATTGTTTAGGTGTGTAAATCAAATCTCGGAGACTTCAATGGATCTATTTACAGACTCGACTACTTAAGGCAAGTCTATACTTGTTCAGTTCATAATAGTTAATAAATGATTTTGATTTTATTTCATTTATAATTCATATAACAATGATATTATAAATGTAAATTGCCGGGATGATGGTTTGTATATTGTACTTTGGTTTGGATTAAATCATAATGTATATGATTTAAATGTGTGGTGAAGATGGAGATATGAGTTATCTTTGGTCTGTGACATGGAATGTCGGATATCGAGGATAGTTTATCGTGTCGACATTGATGTCGGGATGGTGGTTTATTGATATTAATGGACTGTATCTCATTCGAGATTATTCGAATAACTGTGTATTTGTTCAGGGATGTTTGTTCGTGGAAAGGATATTGTCTTCGGAATTGAGGTAATTTAAATATTGTTCAGTTATGAGGATAATTATTCAGGTGAATTGTTGTATATGTTGTGTATGTTGATGTTTCGTATGATGGGATTCATATTGATTGTTTCGTCGAGGGATGTTGATCCCAACACTGTTTGTATTGAGATCGTTGACCGTGTTGATCATTCATTGGGGATGATGATCCCAGGATTGTTGTTTTGGATATTGATTGGTCGTGTGGACTTTTCATTGTCAGTTTGTCGTTGTTCACTTTGGTGGGTCTTTTGATCCTTATTGGATATGTGATTCTTTGAGTTTCGTTGTCATGTCGCATGGTGACATATCTGGAGTCATATCTGCATGCCGATTGGTTATTGTGTAGGATTTTTAGCCGGGCACACGATGGTCATGCGTGGAAGTTTCTGCATTAGACCATGCACACGAGAAGTTACTTTGTGAGGCTAATTAGGTACATGTCCCATGTATATCCTGCATTCTGTATACGGGGTGGACACGTGCATGGACACATTTCCGGATCGGGCGTACTGTGATGTCCATCTTTGAGCCATATGGATTGGTCGTTCATCCTCCATTTATAGTTGGGTATGTTCGACGGTTTGCGACTGGTTGTTCATACGCCTGAGGGGTATGTTCGACAGTCGGGGTTATTTCTTTGAGATCCATTATTGTTGATCGTTTGGACTTTACCTTGTTGATGGTATTCTTGGTCGTTGTTGATCCTTTGTTGATCGTGTTTGGAGTTTACATTGTTGATGGTACTCTCGATGACCGTGTTGGAGTTTATCATGTTGGTGATATTCTCGATTATTGTGGATCTTTGTTGGTAGCATTGGAGCTTATCATGTCGATGATATTCTCGGTTGATTTATTGGTTGATCATTGTTATTGATCGTATGAGCGGTCGGACTGTACATCGATGTTTCGGGACTTGTTGTTATTATTTTGTGTGTTATTGGTTTTTATCCAGATTGAGATTTGACGGTGCAATCCGATGGATAGGATTTGGCACAGATGGTTGTAGTTAAGTTCATTTCGTCATTCGAGAATGTGAAATGTAGATTATGGTAAGGATTGATTTGATATGTATAGTGATGGGTTGGTGAGGTTATGCCGGTAAGATTACGTTGGTAGTATTCTTACTATGATATTACATCGGTATGTAATTATTTATGATGATGTGATCGTTATCATTGTTGAGTATTATGGCTGACCCCTTCGTGGGATTTATGTTTAGGTACTCGGAGATCGACCAGTAGCGGTCGTGGAGGGATGAGCTTCCCGGGTGATACTGGCTATGACATTATTTTGGGAACTGAGTATTTGACTGGTTGTTTTATTCCACTGCAAATGTATATTTTGAACTGTGTTTATATCCACCGCGTGTGTATTTTAAAATGGCTTTCCGGTATTTTTGCCAACTCGTGTATAACTTTCAAAATGGCTGTTTTGGGTATCTCGTAAACTTGGGTTATTTCGTTAAACCCTTTTTCCCTAAACTATTTTATCGGTACGTATAAGTGGTGGCTTAACGTACATTTTGAAACTGTTGAAATTTGGCATTTTTGGCCTTTTGTTTTCAAATGTAATTTAATGACGGTATTTGGAAAATAGATTTTTGGAGACTATTTGAGTATTTGCAAGATATTACTGTCTTGGCCTCTTTGGCGTGTTTGAAACATTTGCGAAAATGATTTTTAGCCTTGTGGGTTCCGGCACGGGGCCCACCTTGCTGTAATATCCCCGGATGGTTTTGGGGGCGTTAAAGAAGATAGTATCGGAGCTTGGGTTTTGTGAAACCCCGGCATGTGTGTTATGTGGCTCTACGAGTACGGTAGTGGCATGACTTTTGAAAAATTATTTTTCTGACTTTTGAGTCAAACCGATTTTTGGAGGTTCCAAAATTTTTGAGATATTTTTAAAATTGCTATAATTGCGATATTGGTGTATGTTGGTATTGTGTTGAGACTTCGTATAGGAACAATATGCTAGTATCACGGAAGATCATCAACTTCACGGACCAGTAAGTATATTATTTTGGTTATACATGTTGGGATTCGGTGCCTAAAACGAAGGCGCAGCGGTAGCAAAAAATGAATCTAATTCGATCCGAATCCCTAAGGAGGATCGATCAAGCTACATATATACGAATAAATAAAATGAACAAAAAGGAAGATTCGAAATCATACCCTTGAAGTCCGTTGATTAAATGATTGTCTCCTCCACGAACCCGATTCGCCAAACCTTTTGAAATCCCGAGCACCGAAGCACCGTGCCTCTACTTTCCACGCGCCGAAAGTCGACCAGAATAACTCCTACCTAGTTAGTTATCTTCCAAAGATACGGCTAGAACAAGATAGTCGGAACTTCACTAAATTTATTTATATCACTCTAAGTGAAAAATAAACTCTCTCTTTTATTTTTCTCCAAGATGTGAAGGAAAAAATGATGAAGAAGATGACTTGAGTAAAAAAAAAGTTTTTCACTCTCTCTCACTCTTGAAAATGCCATGATTATACTTCAATGAATTCAAGAGTTGGTCATTTTTCTCCACACATATCACTATATATTATTCTTTTACAAAGAATAATAATACCAACCTTTTTATTTTCTTTGGTCTTCCACCAATTAAGGTGGAAGACTAAGACCAAGATAATAAACAAGGTTGGCTCAGCCATTTAGAAGAACCCATAGCAATCCAGTCCGTTTCGGACTTTCTCGAGTCCAAACAGATAAATTCTATTCCGTTCCGATGTATTTATATCAATTAATTCATCCAATTAATTAATTGTATCAAATAGAAAATGACATAATTAATTTCTCTAAGAAATAATTATATTCATGAATTAAATTAAACACCCAGTAACTTATTTAATTCATTAGGGTGAAAATTAATTTATCCAATAAATTAATTTAGACATCCAATACACCAAAATTAATTAGACATCCAATATCCAATAAATTAGATATCCAATATCTAATATTAATAAAGAGAGATAAAGTTTGATTTATTCCGTCATCAGTCCTATTGCGCGACTCGGTAGGTCCATCTCAGTCAGCAATGGGAGGAACCAAAGAGTAGTAGCAGCACCTGTAATATCCGCATTTTTCCTTTCTCTTGATATTCTCGTTTTGGTGTATTTTCATTTTTAGCAACTCTCTTGTAACCGTATTGACATTTCTAGAATATTTAATATTAGACTTTTTGTCATTCGAGCTTGTTTCGGACTCGTTTACTCGATTCGGTGTTTTATGTTGTTTTCGTCGCAATTTCATTAATTCTCGTAAATTGTTATTCAGAACCGCAGTTTCAGGGTTGCCGAGGATCCATCTCATGTTATTATGCGTGTTGTGAGCTTTTGTTTGGTGTTTCGACCATGTATCGTACATTTCGGATGTTTAGGGTTGTTTTGTAATTTCCAAAAGTTTTGGGATAATTACGTTTGTTGTTGTTTTTCCGAACCTTTGGGTAGTCGGGAATATGTTTTCCATCAACACTTAAGTTTGTCGCCTCGAATCGTTTACGTTCGTACCATCGTGAGTCGTTCACCGTTGCATTTCTATTTTTTCGGTTCCTTCCTTACCAGTGGTTGCGGCCTGTACTCCCCACGAAGGAGCATTACGTACGTAATGCATGTTGCTGTTACGTACGTAGTGGTGTGTGTAAAATAGTACAGGCAATTCTGTGATTTTCGTTACGTACGTAAGCATGGGGTAGCTTACGTACGTTAACAGGCTAACGTACGTTAGCTACCTGTGGCTAACGTACGTAACTCGACCTGGGTTTATAAACCCAGAAGTTGACCGATTTTGGCCATTTTCATTTCTCCTCCTCCCCATCCAACTCCTAGGCGATTTTCTTGGCACTTCCGGCGATTTGAAGCTTTGTAACTCCGATCCATCATCTTCTTCGAGTTTTTGGAGTGTATTATCATCATCTAATCGTGTTCTTCGTCATTAATTCGAGGTAAACTCCTAGAACCTTGTTTTTGGGTAAATTGGGGGTTTTCACGTTTTTGTCCAATTCGTTCCGTATGATAGATTAATTCATGATGAATATGATTAATCTCGCTGGTATTATTGGTTTTCCTACGGATTCATGGTATATTTCGTAGTATTTTTGTAATCGAGAGAGTTTGGTTGTGGTCCGCCCTCATTGTTGTTTTTCTTACGAATATACATGAATTGTAGGCGGTTTTTCCGGTGTATTCCATTTCCGTATTTCTTTTGGAATGGTTGTAATTGTATTCTTCGAATCGTTAGGTTCGGTTTCGCCGGTTCCTCGCGGTCGTGTTTGACTCTTCCTTTCCGTTCGTGTCACCGTATATCAATTGAGGCAAGTATCCTTATGAACTTACAATCTTGACATAGTAGTATTATATGAGAAACGTGTGTGTGTGTGTGTGTGTGTATGCTCACTAGGGGTTAGATCCGACGGGGTCTCGGTAGGGGTCCACGGAGGGGTGGATCCGCGAGCTTGCTTTTAACCACTTCGGGTTAGATCCGACGGGGTCTCGGTAGGGGTCCACGGAGGGGTGGGTCCGCGGTTAATTGTGGTGCATTTTGCAAATGTGTTTTGGATTATTGGCATTTCCGGAAATGTGTGTTTTCAACCTACGTTTTCTTGATTGCATGCATTGACTATATGTGTAAGGTGTAAGTTGTTCATTTGGTTACTTGTACTAGCGTAATTTCTAACCCCTTCTGGGGACCCGTTTTGGGAAAATTTGTTTTATGAATTTCAGGTCAGGTTCTTCGAGACGAACGGGCGCTGGACCAGTACGCGGATGACGGCCGCGCGTGATGATTGTGCCAAAATGTATCTTCATGTTGTCCTGTCTTTTGATGCGTTTCACCATTTGTAAACTAATAAAAGTACTCGAGTACTTAGGCGTTTTTATCCGTTCGGATTGTAGTATGTTTGTCTATGGTATTTGTGTTGAATGATTTTGTCGTGTTTGACCGGTTGAACTGGGTGGACTATTTTGTTTTCCGTCTGTATGACGTGGTGTTATTAGGTTGATTCCGCAAGTCGGCGAGTATACTTTGGTCATTAGCCTGGTGGGTTCCATGTAGGGATCCGCGGCGCTGTAATATACCCTGGATATCCTAGGGGTGTTACAGAAATGGTATCAGAGCACTGGGTTGATGGATACCTAGGCTTGTCGGTTTATTGGGTCTTGTTGTATTTCGTTTTACACATCGTCATCACGCTGCCATGATTTCGGTTCTTCCAGCGCCCGTAAGTTTTTCCTTACCCTATTCTTTGTTTCCTTGTAACGCATCTTCGCTTCTTGATTGTGGTTTTTCCTCTTGTACTTACCACCGTATGGTTTTTGCTACTTATTTAACCTCAGTATGGATGCTGGAAGAGGCCGTGGTCGTGGATCGGCCGGGGATGTGGGGTAGCCACGTCGCATTCTTCGGGAGCCGGCAGTACCGGCGACCGCCATAGCCGTGCCACTTCTCAGCATGGTGCTGACCTTGGTGTTGCGGCAGTTATGCAACAAATGGTGAATCAGATGGCGGCAATAGCTCAGGCGGTTCAGAATCCGAATCCAACCCATGCTGATAGGGTCGGAGCAGACCATTGGCTTCAGGATGTCATCAAGATGCATCCTCCTCAGTTTTCGGGAGCTTCAGACCCGACTGGCTGGGAGGGGTGGATCAAGGATATATCCAAAGTTTTTATCGCCACCAACTGTCCTGAGGACCGTAAGGTCCCCATAGCCTAGTATTTTCTCACTGGGGATGCTGCTGACTGGTGGGAAGCCGTTGAGCCCAGAGACCGTGCTGCTACATGGGATGAGTTTAAGGACCTGATGGAGACCGAGTATTGCCCGTGGCCGGTCAAACAGGCCCGAGTCCATGCTTTCTTTGATGATCAACCTCGGGATATCCCTGTTTCCCAGGCCATCGCCGATTACAACTGGGAGTTGGGCTTCGTGAAGGCCCAGGTTAGGGAGGAGAGTGATAAGATTTTCCATTTCTCCAGGCGGATGAAACCGTCGATTCGGGATTACATGTCTGGGCTCGTTTGCACTATCTTGAAGGATTATCAGAGTAGGGCCCTTGCTTATGATATGTCTGTGACGGCGAGTGAGGCGGCTCGCAAGAACAAGAAGCGAAATTCCACTGGAAATTTTTTGGGCCACAGATGTGGGGGTCAGCAGAAGTCCCAGTCTGCTAACTTTTCCGTTGGTGGTGGCCCCACCCGTTCTACTGGAGGTTCTCGCGGAGCTACCAATACTCCTTCTCGGGGTGTGAAGTGTTTCAACTGTGGCCAGCCGGGCCACATCAGTCGCAATTGTCCGAGCCCTTTGCTGTCATGTAATCGGTGCGGCCAGCCGGGCCACAAGACTGCTTTTTGTGAGGAGAGAGAGAATTCTTGGTGCCTAGGCTTCCATTCCAGCGCCTAGGGAACCAAGTGTGAATCAAGGTCCATTTGTTCCACAGTCTCCACCGAGTGCTAGCCGAGGGAGAGGCCGGGGTCAGCCCAGCAGAGGGGGAGCTTCCAGTGTCGGCTCCACCCACCCGCATGTTTATGAGATGAGGAGGGCCGATGACCCAGCCGCTACCGTTGCCATAGGTACCGTTCACATCTATTTGCATCCTGTCAGTGTGCTTTTTGATTCTGGTGCTATGCATTCGTTAGTTTCTTTGAAATGTGTGCGCCGTTTGGGCCTTGATTGCTTGTCTCCATGCGAGCCCTTCATCGTTAAACTTCCTAGCGGTGCTAGGATCGTTGGTGACCGTGAGATTAGAGATTGTGCTGTGACTATTTCAAGAAGGCTTGGCTCTCTAATTTTATTGTTGTGGAAATTGAGGGTGAGGATTTAATTCTTGGGGATGACTGGCTCGAACGGCATGGCGCGATCATGAACTACCATACGAGAATCATCACCATGTTAGCCGAGGATGGCACCGAGCACTCTTTCGCGGGGCGAAGGAGGGGAAACCAGAAACTTGTTATTAACGCTTTAAAAGCGATGAGACTCCTGCGGAAGGGGTGTAGTGGTTATTGGTGCTACGCCTTGAAGGCGGAAAGTGGTGGAGTCGAGCTTTCATCGATTCCAGTTGTTAGTGAGTTTCCTGACGTTTTTCTTGACGAGTTACCGGGTTTGCCGCCGGACCGTGAGGTAGAGTTTGCTATCGAATTAGAGCCGGGTGCGGTTCCAATTTCGAAGGCGCCGTATCGTATGGCACCCTCCGAGATGTCCAAGTTGAAGGAGCAGTTGAGTGAGCTTCTTGAGTCGGGGTATATTCGACCAAGCGCTTCGCCTTGGGGCGCACCGGTTCTGTTTGTGCGGAATAAGGATGGTTCACTTCATTTGTGTATCGACTACCGAGAGCTAAACAAGGTGACCATCAAGAACAAGTATCCCCTGTCATGAATTGATGACTTGTTCGATCAGTTACAGGGAGTTGCAGTATTCTCGAAGATCGACTTGAGATCGGGGTACTACCAGCTTCGAGTGAAGGAGTCCGACGTACCGAAAACAGCTTTTCGGACGAGATACGGACATTATGAGTTTGTGGTCATGCCCTTCGGTTTGACTAATGCGCCGGCGGTGTTCATGCAGTTGATGAACAAGGTTTTTATCGAGTATTTGGATAAATGTGTCGTCGTCTTCATTGACGACATCCTTATTTATTCGAGAAGCGAGGAGTAACACGCGCATCATCTTCGAATAGTGTTCGACATTTTGAGGACCGAGCAACTCAATGCAAACTTCTCGAAATGTAAGTTTTGGCTGAAGGAAATTATGTTTCTGGGTCACGTGATTTCAGTCGAGGGAGTCCGTGTGGATCCGCAGAAGATCGAGGCAGTACTAGATTGGGCACCACCTAAGAATGTAAAAGAGATCCATAGCTTTTTGGGTTTGGCCGGCTACTATCGTAGGTTCGTCTAGGGTTTCTCGAAACTAGCTCGGCCACTTACGCAGTTGCTTCAGAAATCCGAGATGTTCGTCTGGAATGACGAAAGGCAGGCGAGTTTTGAGGAGCTGAAGAAGCGTTTAACTTCAGCCCCAGTTTTAGGATTACCGTGTGGTAATGAGGGTTTTGCTGTGTATAGTGATGCTTCGGGTCAGGGTCTTGGGTGTGTACTAATGCAGCATGGTAAGACTATTGCTTATGCGTCGAGACAGTTGAGGCCATACGAGCTTAACTACCCTACTCACGACTTGGAGTTGGCGGTAGTTGTCTTCGCGCTCAAGATCTGGCGTCATTATCTGTTTGGCTCCACATGTCAGATTTTTACCGACCATAAAATTCTAAAGTACATATTCACCCAGCGGGAGTTGAATATGAGGCAGAGGAGATGGTTGGAGTTGATCAAGGATTATGACCTCGAAATCCTTTATCATCCAGGTAAGGCAAACATTGTGGCCGACGCCTTGAGTCGGAAACCGGTTGCGTTGAGGACATTTGAGATCCTTACGTCTCAGTCTGAGCTTCAACGGGTTTTGATCGATTTGGATGTTGAGATTTTATTGCCGTGAGCTGTCAGTCAGCTTTGTGCTTTAGAGATTTCATCGTCGCTAGCCGACGAAATTAAACTGAAGCAATCAGAGGACCCGATGATTTCTCAGATTCGAGAAAATATTCTCAAGGGGAAGTCTCCCGAGTTTGTGATTCACGAGGATGGTGTGTTGAGATTCCAGAGTCGGATCTGTGTGTTGAACGACTCAGAATTGAAGCAGAATATTTTGCGGGAGGCGCATGCCACGCCTTACTCCATTCATCCTGGGTCGAGTAAGATGTACAAGGACCTGAGGAGAAATTTTTGGTGGAATGATATGAAGGAGGAGGTCGCACAGTTCATAGCGAAATGTTTGACTTGTCAACAGGTCAAAATCGAGCATCAGCGACCGGCTGGATTATTGCAGTCACTTCCCATTCCGGAATAGAAATGGGAAGACATATCGGTGGACTTCATTACGAGTTTGCCGAGATTGAGATCGGGCATGAATATGGTTTGGGTGATTGTTGATCGCCTTACCAAGTCGGCACATTTTCTGGGCATCAAGGATACTTGGGGCCCGGAGAAGTTGGCTCGTGTGTTTATTGCGCAGATTGTGAGGCTTCACGGTACTCCGAAGTCTATTGTTTCGGATCGGGATGGTCGTTTTGTATCTCACTTTTGGCAGGCGGTGCATGAGGCGTTGGGTACTCATTTGCGTCTGAGTACCTCTTTTCATCCTCAGTCAGATGGGCAGTCGGAACGCACTATCTAGACGTTCGAGGATATGTTGCGTGCTTTTGCTCTCGACTGGAGTAGTGACTGGGAGGAGCATTTGCCATTAATCGAATTCACGTACAACAATAGTTGGCACGAGTCAATTCGCATGGCACCGTATGAGGAACTTTATGGGCGGCGTTGTCGATCACCGATTTATTGGGATGAGGCATCCGATCTGGTTGGGACCGAGCCGAATATCGTTATGGAGGCGAGGCGGGAAGTGGAATTGATTCGAGAGAGGATGTTGATCGCTCAGATTCGACAGAAATCGTATGCCGATGTTCGTCGTCGACCTTTGGAATTAGAGGTGGGGGACCACGTCTTGCTAAAAGTGTCGCCGACGAAGGGAGTTTTTTGCTTCGGGAAGGAAGTAAAGTTGAGCCCGAGATTTATTGGGCCCTTTGAGATTCTCGAGAGAGTCGGTGAATTGGCATACTGGCTAGCATTACCTCCGGCCTTGAGTCACGTTCATAGTGTTTTCCATGTTTCCCAACTGAGGAAATATGTCCCGGATCCTAGCCACATCATCGATTATGGCGAGATTGATATCGCTGAGGATATTACATTCGAGGAGCGTCCTATGAGGATCTTAGAGCATCGTGAGAAGCGACTGAGGCATAAGACCATTCCCTTGGTCAAAGTGCAGTGGTCGAGACATGGTGTCGAGGAGACAACTTGGGAAACCGAAGATAGCATGCGTGCTAGGTACCCCGAGTTGTTTGCTTCTTAAGTTTCGGGACGAAACTTGTTTTTAGAGGGGTATAATGTAATATCCGCATTTTTCCTTTCTCTTGATATTCTCGTTTTGGTGTATTTTCATTTTTAGCAACTCGCTTGTAACCATATTGACATTTCGAAAATATTTAATATTAGACTTTTTGTCGTTCGAGCTTGTTTCGGACTAGTTTTACTCGATTCGGTGTTTTATGTTGTTTTCATCGCTATTTCGTGTATTCTCGTAAATCGTTATTCGGAACTGCCGTTTTGGGGTTGCCGAGGATCTATCGCATGTTATTATGCGTGTTGTGAGCTTTTGTTTGGTGTTTCGACCATGTATCGTACATTTCGGATGTTTAGGGCTGTTTTGTAATTTCCCAAAGTTTTGGGATAATTACGTTTGTTGTTGTTTTTCCGAACCTTTGGGTAGTCGGGAATATGTTTTCCTTCAACACTTAAGTTCGTTGCCTCGAATCCTTTACGTTCGTACCATCGTGAGTCGTTTGCATTTCGATTTTTTTGGTTCTTTCCTTACCAGTGGTTGCGGCCTGTACTCCCCAAGAAGGAGCATTACGTACGTAATGCATGTTGTTGTTACGTACGTAGCGGTGTGTGTAAAATAGTACAGGCAATTCTGCGATTTTCGTTACGTACGTAAGCATGGGGTAGCTTACGTACGTTAACAGTCTAACGTACGTTAGCTACCTGTGGCTAACGTACGTAACTCGACCTGGGTTTATAAACCTAGGAGTTGACCGATTTCGGCCATTTTTATTTCTCCTCCTACCCATCCGACTCCTAGGTTATTTTCTTGGCACTTCCGCCAATTTGAAGCTTTGTAACTCCGAGCCATCATCATCTTCGAGTTTTTGGAGTGTATTATCATCATCTAATCGTATTCTTCGTCATTAATTCGAGGTAAACTCCTAGAACCTTATTTTTGGGTAAATTGGGGGTTTTCACGTTTTCGTCCGATTCGTTCCGTATGATAGATTAATTCATGATGAATATGATTAATCTCGCTGGTATTATTGGTTTTCCTATGGATTCATGGTATATTTCGTAGTATTTTTGTAATCGAGAGGGTTTGGTTGTGGTCCGCCCTTGTTGTTGTTTTTATATGAATATACATGAATCGTAGGCGGATTTTCGGGTGTATTCCATTTCCATATTCGTTAAGGAATGGTTGTAATTGTATTATTCGAATCGTTAGGTTCGGTTTCGCCGGTTCCTCGCGGTCGTGTTTGATTCTTCCTTTCCGTTCAATCACCGTATATCAATTGAGGCAATTATCCTTATGAATTTACAATCTTGACATAGTAGTATTGCATGAGAAACGTGTGTGTGTGTGTGTATGCTCACTACGGGTTAGATCCGATGGGGTCTCGGTAGGGGTCTACGTAGGGGTGGATCCGCGAGCTTGCTTTTAACCACTACGGGTTAGATCCGACGGGGTCTCGGTAGGGGTCAACGGAGGGGTGGGTCCGTGGTTAATTGTGGTGCATTTTGCAAATGTGTTTTGGATTATTGGCATTTCTGGAAATGTGTGTTTTCAATCGACGTTTTCTTGATTGCATGCATTGACTATATGTGTAAGGTGTAAGTTGTTCATTTGGTTACTTGTACTAGCGTAATTGCTAACCCCTTCTGGGAACCCGTTTTGGGGAAATTCGTTTTATGAATTTCAGGTCAGGTTCTTCGAGACGAATGGGCGATGAACCAGTACGCGGATGACGGCCGCGCGTGATGATTGTGCAAAAATGTATCTTCATGTTGTCCTGTCTTTTGATGTATTTCACCATTTGTAAACTAATAGAAGTACTCGAGTACTTAGGCGTTTTTATCCGTTCGGATTGTAGTATGTTTGTTTATGGTACTTGTATTGAATGATTTTGTCGTGTTTAACTAGTTGAACCGGGTGGACTATTTTGTTTTGCGTCTGTATGACGTGGTGTTATTAGGTTGATTCCGCAAGTCGGCGAGTATACTTTGGTCATTAGCCTGGTGGGTTCCATGTAGGGATCCGCGGCGCTATAATATACCCTGGATATCCTGGGGGTGTTACACCACCTATCCAGCCTGGCGGCCTACACTGTACCCCAACTGAGAGCGAATGATTGAGATCATTCAAAAACTTTTCTGTCATGAATACCAGTACACGTATAAACCCTTCTTTCAAATGTCTCGGTCAAGTTATAGGGTCACGGTCAGTCAAACCCTATCAGTACTTGACGCTATGCCTGAGTTAATGCAAACCGAGATCATCGAGCTCTCGTGTATCCAATACAAATAGCTCCAATGCTTTGGCCAAAGAATTATGATCTCATTTGCTAATAATCGCATTGGACATATAACCCGTTTACGAACAGGAGAAATAATTCTATCTTGGTATTCAGTAGGACCTGCTACTTGCCCGTCAAGACGCACGTCGAAGTTGACCCCCACCTTCCGGCTTTCTGGGTCGAACTACTCTAATGAAAATCTTAACGTCACAAGCACATCCCTACTAAATCCTCAAGTCGAATGTTGAAGAATACCTATCACAACCTTTCGATTCCGTCATTGACTGTCCCGGAGTGAAATCCGTGTGATGAATCGAGGGTGAGTCGGTTCGAGTATACTAATCCAATTAGCATACCTATAAGGTGTACTCCCACTAACTATTAGTATCCAACAGGCACTCTCTACGTCAAAGAATACGTCATACAAGTCTTCACATAAACTTAACGCCCAGTCAAGTTTCATCGACTTGCGAACGATTAAGTATTTGAGCTATAAACCTTTCCAGTACCGATCCCCTTATCCAATAAGGAGTGGAATCTTTTGCTCTCAAATACATGGACTAGTTTATATTTATATATTTATGAGTCAGGAATGCTAGTAACTACCAGTAAATAAAGAAACATGCATTTGCCTTTTGATAATGATCTACAAAATAACAAGTATTATGCCTTCACACAACATCCTCTGAGTGGCATTCGAGGGCATACTCCTAAAAATCTCCCACTTACACTAAATGCCACACACTATCGTATCTAATACCCATGTTCTCTAGATGACGCTCCAAGCTAGTCAGAGAAAGTGGCTTGGTCAGTGGATCAGCGACGTTCTCGGCTGAGTCTACTCTATGCAGCACAATGTATCCCTTGCGAACAAATTCTCTTACGAGATGATACTTCCTCTCAATGTGTTTGGTACTGTTGTGAAACCTCGGCTCCTTGGCCTGTGCTACAGCTCTGTCGTTGTCGCAGAAAAGCGGAACAGGCAGCTCAGCACATGGTATCACTTGTAGTTCTCCCAGAAACTTCTTAATCCAGAACCCTTCCTTGGAAGCCTCTGAGGCTGCTTGATACTCAGCCTGACTAGTGGAATCAGCAGTCTCGCTTTGCTTGGTGCTACGCCAAGATACTGCTCCTCCATTAAGAGTAAATACAAAGCCAGAAGTAGACATCGCATCGTCCTTCTGTCCTTGGAAGTATGAATCAGTGAAGCCCATCACATTCAGTTCTCCACCGCCATACATCAGAACCATATCTCTTGTCCTTCTTAAGTACTTGAGAACATTCTTTACGGCAGTCCAATGTTCCCTACCTGGGTTTGCCTGAAACCTACCTACCATGCTCATAGCATGCGCAATGTCAGGCTCATACACAACACAACATACATAAGGCTACCCACGACCGAAGCATATGGTATATTACTCATTTTCTTTCGTTATTCCTCACTTTGAGGACACATCTTCGAGGAGAGTTTTATTCCATGTCGCATCGGTATGAACTCTCTTTTAGAATCATTCATCTTAAATCGCTTTAAGATCTTATCTATATAGAGGGCTTGGGAAAGTCCTATCATTCTCTTCGCTCTATCCCGGTAGAGCCGAATACCAAGAATATAGGTAGATTCTCCCAAGTCTTTCATGGAGAAATTACTCGAAAACCAAGCTTTCACAAAAACTGAGCATTCCCACATCATTTCCTATTAGTAGAATGTCATCTACATATAGTACTAAGAATGCGATCTTGCTCTCACTAACCCTCTTGTATACACAAGGTTCCTCTTCATTTTGCATAAAGTCAAACTCTTTGACTGCCTCGTCAAAACAAAGATTCCAACTACGCGAAGCTTTGCTTCAGTCCATTAATAGAACGCTGAAGCATGCACACTTTTTGAATATCGACCTCGGACACAAAGCCTTTAGGCTCCTCCATATAGATTTCCTCCTCGAGAAATCCATTAAGGAAAGCCGTCTTTACGTCTATTTTCTATATCTCATAATCGTGGTAGGCAGCTATAGCAAGCATCATGCGAGTAGACTTGATTATAGCTACGGATGAGAAGGTATCGTGATAATCGATCCCTTCCTTCTGGGTATAACCCTTTGCCACAATCCTAGCCTTATAGGCGTCAACCTTGCCATCACCATCAGTCTTTATCTTGTAGATCCACTTATTCCCAATAGGCACTATGCCCTTGGGGCGGTCTACTAGAGTCCAGACCTAATTGACATGCATCGAGTCTATCTCAGCTTCCATAGCTTCACGCCATTTCGCGGAGTCTACATCCACCATCGCTTGGTCATAGGTCGTTGGGTCGGTCTCTTGGATATCACTTGGAACCTCATGGAGACCCAGCTCCTCCAGGTGAACAAGGCCATACCTCTAAGGTAAATGAGACACCCTACTAGACCTACGAGGTGGTTGTACATGTGTTTCAGAAGGTTTGGTTCCAATTTCTTGTACAGCTGTCTCGTGAGGAGTTTCATTGTATTCTTCCAAAGAAATACTTCTACCTGCTCCGCCTTTCTGAATGAATTCATCTTCCAGGAAGTGTGCTTGCAAAGCAACAATGATATTTCGATCTTCAGGCATGTAGAATAGATAACCCATCGTCCCAGATGGGAATCCATTGAAATGTCCCTTTACGGACCTAGATTCCAATTTCTCCACCTTAGTCTTCTTGTGATAGGCGGGACATCCCCATATCCTAATGTGATTAAGACTTGGTTTCCTGCCCTCCCACATCTCATGTGGAGTTTTAGGAACGGATTTGGAAGGACATCTGTTCAAGATATAAGCAGCAGTCAGGAGTGCATACCCTACAGGTAAATTGGTAAGTCAGTATAGCTAAGCATAGAACGGACCATGTTCAACAAGGTTCGGTTCCTTCTTTCTGACACACCATTTAACTAAGGAGTTCCTGGAAGTATTAGTTGTGATACTGATGTAACCGAGCTGATCGGTCACCAAGAACCGGATTAATCTCTGAAGTTTATCTGAGAAAACCTGAATATCTGTAGTGTCACTCTTTCTCTCTCTCTAAAATATTATAATCTTCGGAATTATGCTTAACCCTGAAAGGAAAGGCTTCTCCCCTATTTATAGAAGTGAGGGCCGCCTATCCTTGAGATCTTTTCTTGATTTTAGGGAAGATCCCGGATATTCAGGGATTCAGGCTGCGATTTCCCATCCATGGATATCCGGGATTGAGGAATATGGTCTACCAGTCCCTGAATCTCTGGGATTCTGTCAGGTAGGTCAAGGTTTACTTTTCCGAGAGCTCAACCTTCATGAGCCCGGCGACTCCCGACCCCGGGTATGACTCGGCAGGCCGACTCCTATTACAAAGGGCCACTTAGGTCGGGACACTCTTATCTAAGTCCATAGGTCGGCGAGGCCTCTGAGGCCAGCACCCTTTTATCTGAGGTCATAGGTCGGCGAGGCCTTTGAGGTTGGCACTCTCTTATCTGAGGTCATAGGTCGGCGAGGCCTCTTAGGTCGGCACATTCTTATTTGAGTCCATAGGTCGGACTTCATTCATCTAGGTCTCCCCTCCTTTATTCGAAGATCGGTACACCGGTTTATATTGGTCTTCTTTAAACTGGGTTTTTAGGAAGCCTACATTTATCGTCCTATCAACCAGTCCCCCATACTCTAGTCGAGCTGTAAGACTGAGTAGAGTAAGATTTGTTTATAAAATGACGACCTCGATATGGTAGTCCTTGGGGATCCCGCTCCCAGGTAACGAGGCTTCTCAAGATTCGTGTGCCTTTATATCAACGTCTTTTCCTTTCCTCGCCTCCCAACCATCGCATCTATGCGTAGGTCCATGTGTCAGCCTGCTATAGGTCGGATAAGGCGGTGTCAGATCCAAGACGTTCTTTTACAGAAGGCATCGGACGCTCCAGATCGCCCGTTATCTTCTTGGTTTTTGCCCTTCTTCTCTATAAAAAGAGAGCCTCTACTCCTTCTGCCGCTTCTGCTTTTTATTTTGCTGAACACTAGTGTGAGAGTTTTCCGGCGACATCCGCGATCCTGGTTTCCTGCCTCCGGTGGTGCTTTCACTTTCTTCCTCCGGTGTTCTTCCACCCAATCTCATGGGTATGTCTATCTAAACACCTGCACTCTCTTCTTCATTCTTCTTCTTTATTTTTTCTTTTTATCTGTTACCTGTATTTTCATTTCTTCTCCCTCTCCCCTTTCTTCCTTTTACTATGTCGTCTACCTCCAATTCTCAGAATCTTTCCAGCCAATCGGCCGTGGACTCCTTTTTAGAAGGTTTGTCCTATTCCGATAGGGATTCGGGGGGTAGGTGTAATATCCGCATTTTCTATTTTTAGTAATTTCTATTTTTCAGTGTATATTCGTTTCGGATAACTCGCTTGGCACTGTTTTGGAATTCTGAACCTATTTTGTTCTTGGAGTTTCTCCGCTTAGACGGGTCTCGATGATGTTTTTACGTAATTTCATCTTGTGTTATATTTTGTCTCATGTGTATTTGTTTCTCGTTAAACTCGTTCGATTTCGTCATTTTCTTACTTCCATGAGTTCGTATGATTGAGTAGAGCATGTTGTGAGTTTCGGATTGTTAATCCGACGTTGTATCGTGATTTTCGGATGTTTGGGCCGTTTTTGTAATTCCCTAGAAGTTTAGGGAATTTGTTCCTTGTTCGACTTTGGTTGTGCACCTCAGATCTTTTTGGGGTTCCGTACTTCCATTTCGTGTTATTGTTGCCCAAATATCGATCCCTATTGCTTTTATTCTCTTTCCGGATCATTTTTTCGTCATTTTGGGACCCGAGGGGGGGTGTGGGCCGCGGCACAAGGATTGTGCGCCGCGGCACACATATTACCCAGTTGTTGGCCGAGCAGTGTCATGCGTGTGCCGCGGCACAAGGTTTGTGAGCCGCGGCACAGTAGAGTCGATCCGCGGCACACTTGTCGGGCCGCGGCACACCGTGTGGCACTGCCGGTTAAAACCTCTGTACCGCGTGCCGGCCGATCCCGGCGATCTGCGCGGCACATGCCGAGTCGAGCGGCACACTCCGAATGAGCCGCGGCACAACGAGCGGTCGGCCACCAGGCGCAATTTTGGCCTCTCGTGCCGCGGCACGCTTTAGCCGAGCGGCACACAACGCGGTCAGCGCTATATCTGCTTCTTATTCAGCGAGAATCGCTCATTTCCTCCCCCTTCTTCAACCATGCGAGAGAGAGAGAGAGAGAGTCTTGAGAGGGAGAGTTTCTCCATCTATCACTTAGTTGTGTAGATTTCTTCATCCCTTTTCGATCGGGTGGCTCGGATTGCGGATCTAACACGTGGTTTTCGGATTTGAGTGCTTGATTCTTCTAGAGGTAAGCACCCCTTTGACCCTAGTATGATTTTGGGGAGGGTTTGGTGGTAATCTTATGTTTTAATCCGAATTAGCCGATGTTGTTGTTAGATTTGATAGTATACTCGTGACCCTTGGTTTTCTTGTTTTTGATTGGGATGAAATCCCGTTGTTCTACCATTGACCGATTTCATTTCCTTATGCACTCATGGTGTCCGATGAATTGTCCCAACAGGTAGAACTAGGAGGAATTTCTTCGTATTCATGATGTGAGATTGATTGTATATCATTATTGTGTTAGGGTCGGATTTGAGGGGATTGTTCGGACCGAAACCTATTCCCTCGTCGTCTCCTTCGCGCCGTATTACCAAGGCAAGTACCTCGATATACGAAGTGTAACTGCGTGAAATCATTGTTGTCGAAGTGTATGAGTTTATATGGATATATATATATATATATATGTATGTGTATATATATATATGTATTATCTATATATTTATATGCTAAAAATAAGTATGTATATACGTATATTGATATACATGCTTATGTCGGTGATCGACGAGTGATGAATGCTAACACTAGTTGACGTACTCAACTTGGATTGAGGGATGAACTATAGTCATTCATATAATATAGTAAGGTTATATATATATATATCTATGTGCGGTGTTGATTGGTTATGCTTGAACGCTTATTGTGATTGAGTTGATTAATAACGTGCGTGTTCCTGTCTACTTGTGTGGTTATGGACTGGCGGAGAAATTGTGTGACTTGATGTACCGAGTTGAAAATTGTTGTGACATTTGTTCATGTGCTGGATGTTTGTGATAATGTGGATACGTGTTGTGAGAAACGTCGTATCCGGGAACCTCTGAGGGCGGGCGTGCACTCCGGCTGGTGTATCTTTGCAATGTGCGGCTCCATATGGGTGGTGAACGCCGATGTCACCTAATGCGCGTGCAAGGCGGCTCTTGCGGGAGTGACGCGGTGCGGTGACATATTCAAGGAGCGGCCAACATGATGGAAGTGAACGCCGGTACACAGTGCGCAAGGGCGCTGGCGGGCTTATTGGTTACGGGTATTTGAGTGATAGCTAAGACCCGTTCTGAACGATGTTCGTATCTCAAATTCTTTCAACTCACTTTTAATGTTTGTCTTGATACGCAATCCGTGTTTTTGAAAGCTTGTTTCAAATTGTTTTTAAAGCGTTGGTATCGGGGTTAGTTAACCACGGAGGTTTGACGAAATCTCAGGGTTAATTAATCGGGGTCTTGAGCGGGATATGTCGAATGAGAGTTACGTACCTTTGATTGTATTGTGGTGCTATTCTCGTATTGGGTCGAGGACCTGTGGAATGTTGAGATGATTGGTTTCGTGATGATGTTATTTGGAATGGGTTGAGAACCCTGTGAGATGTTGTAATGATTTCGTTTGTGACGGTGTTCTATAAATTGGGTCGAGAACCCCAAATAAGTTGACTTGGTTTTTGTGTAATCGTTTTCTATCGTTGGGTCAAGGACCCGAGAGTTTTGAAATTATTTCCAAAAGTATTCCCATTCGATTTTAAAAACCCTAAGCCGAGTCAATAATAATGATTGCAAACTATCTTATCAAAATACTTTTCCTTTTACAAAAGGGATCTTCCTGACTCCTTGGGCTCGTTTAAAGTTTCATGAATGTTATTTTCCGTAAGGAGAATATGACTAATGTGATTACCTTTCACCTCGTGTATGCGAGTGTTATTCTGTGCTGACTGTGGGAATGTATGGTTTGTGTTAAGGCTTCACGGCGGTTGAATTTTGTGTTGTTACTGTTCGTATATCTTGTATATTATGTACTTGCACTAGCAAAATTCCAGTTTGCTAACCCCCGAGTTTTCGGGGGGTGGGTGCCTGTTATGCGCTCAGGTTTTGGCAGCTCGGGAGCAGTCACGGGATTGGCTTGGAAGGAGGTGGAAGACGACGATGCTAATCACACCAGAGTCAGAGTCTTTTCTTTTGTATCATTTTGGTCGGTATTTCTCTGTCGTTCGAGTATTCACCCTTGCATGGGTGTAATTATCATTTATTAAATTGAGTTGTCATTCTTTTCTGTGTTCAAGTTTATTGTTGTCATTGTAATATGAATGTCGTTAGTTTCTGAATTGGTTTATGACTTTGTCGGTCTGCTTTGTATTAAATTTTGACCCCGGTCGGTCAATCTTTGAGTAGTCTTTTGGAGTTTAGCCTGGTGGATCCTTGTGATAAGGGTCTACGGCGTGTGACATTCCCGGTCGTATTCTGGGGGTGTTACAGTAGGTCGGAGCGAGCTATGGGCTCCTCCCTTTGTCTTAGAGACGAACCTATAGGTGATGTAGATTGGTCCGAGTTGGGCGACATACCTTCTAACCTACCCTCTGGCATCCCTCTGGTCATCGTAGATCCTCCATCTCCTCCTACTATGGGTGAAGTAACTGTAACCGACCTTTTAGCTGATCCGTATCAAGCGGTCGCAGGAGCTACTCGGGTTCTTCCTACTCATCCTCTGTCTAGGACCAGTCCAGCCGCGTTGGCTAGTTTTATAAAATTTCTTAGACTTCCTCCGGGGTGGGAATTTGTCACGCCTCAGGCTCGTGACACCCCTGATCATCCTCCTCTCGATCATATTACCTGGTTCGTGGATCAGGTGAGCAGTTGTCTTCGCTTCCCTCTTCATCCCTTCCTTGTTTCTCTCTCTGTTAAATATAATCTTCCCCGCAACCAGTTTTCCCCCAACTCTTTTCGTTATATAGTCGGTTTTCTTGTGTTATGTCATTATAGACACGAGGAACCCGACCTGGATTTTTTCTATTTTTGCTTCGGGCTAAAGATCTTTAAAGGATCCTTTTACTTGACTTCCCGGAACAACGCCCATTTCTTTACCCACCTCCCTTCCAATGTGAAGGACTGGAGGTCGCGTTTCTTTTTTCTCCGGCTCCCTTCGGTTGACTCCTGGGGCTTCCCCACGGAATGGACGCAAGCCACTCCGAGCCAAGTTCCTATTCCCAGGCACAGTTCTATCCGAGCTGGGGGGTTGAGAAGGTTAGGGAGTGAAATGCCATTCCTTATAATGCTTTTCAGCTGATGCAATTTCATGATCTTTTATTCCATTGTGGGCTGAGCTCGAATCCTTATCCAGCTATTCCCGATATTGGTAGGTTTTGACGGCTCCTTTCATAGTATAATTTTTGTTATTTTGTTTTTAGGCTATCTTGCTGAGCTATTGTATTGCTCTTTGTAGATCGCTTCATGCGGACCTGCCAATCCGATGCTTCCAAGCAGGCTGAACCGACGAAGGAGAAGGTCCCCAGGTCAATGAATCCCCCTAAAGAGAGGGTGGAGGGCTCGTCCAAAACCAAGCGGAAGCTCTCGTCCTGCCCCAAAGTTGGGGTGACTCTCCCCTTCAACCTGGCCCCTCCCTTGACCACTGGTCGGAGCCTTGCAAGTTCCTCTCGGCAGCTTCAGGTCACGAAGAGGGCCCATTCCCCCAGCTCCCCTATTTCAAAGCGGTCGAAGACTGCAGGTCCTCCTGGTCCAGTTATGGAGACTTTTATCCGTTGCAAGGAGTGGGAGAAGTTTCTTCCATATTTAAGCTCTATGATCCCAGCTAAGGATAAGCAGGCATTACAAGACTCCACGGAGGATTCTCGTTTTGATGCCATGATGATGTATTTTGGGAAGGTACTCATTTTCTCGCCTTTTTCCTCTTCTCCACTACTTTTATATTTATTATTATTATTTGTTGGTATATATATTTCTTCCTTTTTGATGTTCTGATGCAGTTGTTTTTTCTTTTCAGTTCTACGCTATTTTTGTGACATTCGCGGAGGAGCATAAGATCGGCGCTTCGCCCTCTTCCCAGCTTACCCAGATGTCAGCCGATCTAGCGGCCGCCCTAGAGGCTAAGACCAATCTCTCTGCCCAGCTTCAGGAAAGGGAATATCGCTTAGATGTTTCCCTTAAGAAGATTTCTGAGCGAGAGACGGTTTTGGAACGGGCTCAGATGGCCAACGTTCAGCTGAATCAAGAGCTGGAAATTTTAAAGGCTCAGTTTCAAGCGGAATCGGAGAAGGTGGTTCAGCTCGGGGCTCAGCTGGAAGAAGCTAAGGTAGAGTATGAGAACATTACCTATCTCGAAGCCCAGGCTAAAGCAGAATTGGAGAAGGTCGCCCAACTTGAAGCGCAGGGTAAAGCAGAATCGGAGAAGGTCGCCCAACTCGAAGCTCAACTAGCCGAGGCTAGATCCGAGGGGTCGTCCTATAAGCGAGAAGTAATGGACGGTCGGCGTCGATTTATGACTAGCGATGTCGGTTATTCTTTCCTAGAGGCTTACCGTTCTGCTCTCCTAGCCCGGTATCACAATTCCACCGCCTATCTAGTCAGGCTGGCTCTTGCTGCGATGCAGTACTTCGATTTTGCCCTAACTCGCGCCCACGAGCAACTAGCTGCTTTTGGCTTCATAGGGGAGCTGGACAGGGATGTAGCTTTAGATGGGGCTCCCGTCCATTCAGGTTGGTCCAGTGATGTGAACGAATCTCCCGAGGCAGTCTGGTGGGAGGACGCCCTTGGAGAGTCTGTAAAGGAATCCGGCCTGGATTTGGAGATGCCTTCTATCCCTTCTACATCGCCAGTCAAAGCCAGCTGTCCTAATCCAGATGAGACTGGGGCCGACCTTGATGCTTCTCCTTCGTCACCCCCCTGGTTTTTCAAACTATAGCTTAGCCTTTATTTGTATATGTATTTATTCTTTTTCGTTGTTTATTGTACTAGCACAAATGTTCTTAATGAAAAGCTTTTTGATGTGAATATAGCTCGGATCTGTATGATAGTGATATGCCTTGTTAATGTAACTTGATTATGAGAATAGTGTTTTTTAACATAGCTCGCCCCTACAAACTACCTCTTTAAAGTTAATATGGCTCGGCGTCAATCGTAACCTTAATATAGCTCAACTATTTGAAACAATCCGACTGCTTCAAAACTTCATTGAAGTCTATGCCACTCGTTTTTTAACCCTCCTCTTAGTATAGCTCGGATGCTATTATTACTTTAAATTTTGTAACACCTTAAATATAACTCGGTCACTACGATTTTACAAGTTATGATAACTTGGCTGTTTTAGGTTGATCCAACCTAACCTTATCACCGACCTTAATACAGGTCGGATATTTCGAGCAACCCTTCGGAGTTTTTAAGGTAGCTGGGATATTTCTAACTCTCTCGAGTGGGATATAGTTGGGATAATTCCAACTCTTTTTACTGAAAGTATCCTTTTTTATAGATCGGCTCACACTTTAAGTCTGAGGCTATTTATAGATCGGGGTAGTTTGCCTTTATCTGAATCCGAGGGTGTTTCCCCTAGCCATATTTCTTTTTAGGGCGGTTCACCCTTACTCGGATCTGAAGGCATTTCACCTGATCAGATGTCATAGGGTGGTTCACCCTTATACGGATCTGAAGGCATTTCACCTGATCAGATGTCATAGGGCGGTTCACCCTTATTCGGATCTGAAGGCATTTCACCTAATCAGATCTCATAGGGCGGTTCACCCTTACTCGGATCTAAAGGAATTTCACATGATCAGATGTCATAGGGCAGTTCACCGTTACTCGGATCTGAAGGCATTTCACATGATCAGATGTCATAGGGCAGTTCACCCTTACTCGGATCTGAAGGCATTTCACCTGACCAGATGTCATTTCTAGTTTTGTTCGATCAGCACGTTTAGATTTTTTTCGTAATAGACTTTTATTAAAACACCACAAGCTTTGCTCAACACTTCTTCATACAAAATATTTTTTAAATGGCATATGTTCCAGGGTCTTTTGATGGGGTGTCACTCCATATCCTCGAGCTCATAAGCTCCCCCTACATAAATTCGGATTACCTTGTAAGGGCCTTCCCAGTTCGGCTCCAGTTTTCCTGTTTTTCTGAGGGCATCAGCTCGCATAAGCACTAAGTCGCCGACTTGGAACCGTCTCTTCCTTACTCTTTTGTCGTGAGCTGCTTTTGTCAAGCTTTTGTATCTTTCCGTTCGCGCTACGTCCATTTCTCTTATTTCTTCTATGGTGTCCAATGTCTCCCTCATCATTTCTTCGTTTTCCTCCTCGTTGAACCACCGAACCTAATGTGACATTTCACCAACCTCCACCGGGATGATAGCTTCGGACCCGTATACCATGCTGAAGGGCGTTTCCCCCATCGATGATCTAGGTGTGGTTTGGTATGACCATAGCACCGCGCTAAGTTCGTCCACCCATCCTCCTCCGACCTTGTCTAAGTGGGTTTTGATCCCTTGCAAGATTATTCTGTTAGTTACCTCCACCTGTCTATTGGTCTGCGGATGAGCAACCGCGGCGAACCTTTGCTTGATATGCATACCCTCGCACTAGGACTGGGTCCTTTTCCCATTAAATTGAGTTTCATTTTCTGACATAAGTATTTGAGGCGCTCCGTACCTGCAGCAAATGTTGTTAAACAGAAAACTTATGATTTTTTGCTCGGTAATGGTAGCCACAGGCTCGGCCTTTACCCACTTGCTGAAGTAGTCTATGGTTACTATTAAAAACTTCCTTCCTCCTGAGCCAGGTGTAAACTGCCCCATGATATCGATTCCCTATTTAGCGAAAGGGCAGGGTGCTCCAATGGTGATCATATCTTCGGCTGGGATGTGTATTTAGGGTGCGTGTATTTGACATTTTTGGCATCGCTTAACCATCTCCACTGCCTTCTTGCTCATTATCGGCCAGAAAAAGCCAGCTCTTAGTGTTTTGCTAATTAGCGCCCTTCCTTTGGTGTGATCACCGCAGCACCCTTCATGAATTTCTTCCAGTATACCCCACCCTTCTTCTTCCGAGACGCACCTCAGGTGTGGACCGAGGTGGGATCTCTTGTATAATTCATCGTTAATACAATAGAACCTCGCTGCCCTTCGTACGATTTTCACTCTATCTCGACTTTCATTTGGTAGTTCTGCTCTTCTCAGGTATGCCAATAAAGGAGTTCGCCAGTCCATTATCTCGTTCACCTCCATCACCTGTTTCGCGATGCGACTCCTGGATGCTCCTAAAATCGTTACTGTCCGTGAGCGACAATCCACCAAAGGGCTTCCAATTTTTTCTAAGTAGTTAGCTTTTACATTTTCCGCCCTAGGAATATGGATCAACTTCCATTCCCCTAGTTTTTTGGCAGCCTCTTTCACTTCTTCGACATACTTCTTCATCTGCTCCTCATTTATCTCAAATTTTTATCCTACCCGCTGAGTGACCAGCTGAGAATCAGAATAAGCTATGAGTCATCACGCACCCAAGTCTATTCCCAGCTGCATTCCCTTAACCAAGGCTTCGTATTCGGCCTCATTGTTAGAGGCTTTGAAATCGAATTTTACGGCATACTCTAGCTGCTCGCCCTCCGGGGTAGTGAGGACTATCCCTGCCCCAGAGACACTGGTTGTTGCCGATCCATCCACATGTAGTAGCTACTGTCCTTCCGGCGGTGATGGTGTGGCCCCCTCTTGGATGAAATCCGCTAGGGCCTGAGCCTTAATCACCGTTCTCGTCTCATACTCCATGTCATATTCCCCCATCTCTACCACCCACTTCACCAGGCGACCTAACGCATTAGGTCACCCTAGTGTTTCTCTTAAGGGCAATTTGATTCGCAGCTTTATTCGGTGGGCTAGGATATATGGCCTCAATCGCCGAGCTATAACTACTAATGCCAGTGCTCCCTTCTCTAGCTCGGAGTAGTTCCGTTCTGCCCCTTGTGAAATTCGGCTTGTATAATAGATAGGCTTTTGCTTGCTCATTTCTTCTCTTAGCAAGACCGAACTAACCGCCCCCTTTCCTACGGATAAGTAGAGTATGAGCTCCTCTCCTGGTATTGGTTTGGTGAACAGAGGCAACTCGGCCAAATACTCTTTTAATTTTTCGAATGATGTTTGTGCTTCGGAGGTCCATTAGAATTTGTTCCCTTTTCTTAAGAGTTTAAGAAACGGGAATCCCTTCTCGGTTGAGCGTGATATGAATCGACTCAGCCCCGATATTCTTCCTGTTAGTACCTGGATATCCTTGATATTTTTTGGAGGGTTCATTTGTAGTACTGCTTTGACCTTTTCCGGGTTGACCTCGATTCCTTGCTCTATGACTACGTATCCTAGAAATTTTCCCGATTTTACTCCAAAAGAACACTTTGATGGGTTGAGCTTCATTCCGTACGTGCACAGATTTTCGAACGTTTCCTCTAGATCTTTGATATGCTCTCCTGCCTTTGCGCTTTTTACTAGCATATCATCCACGTAAACTTCCATGTTTCTGCCGATTTGGAATTTAAAGATTCTATAAACCATCCTTTGATACATGGCTCCCGCATTCTTTAACCCGAAAGCCATGCGCACATAACAAAAAGTTCCTTTTGATACCACAAAGCTAACCCTCTTTCTATCTTCAGATGCGAAGGGAATCTGATGATATCCCTGAAAGGCATCCATCATGCTGAGCAATTCGCACCCCGAGGTTGAGTCTATTAGTTGATCTATGCGGGGTAACGGGTAGTGATCCTTTGGACATGCTTTATTTAGGTCTCGGAAGTCCATGCACATTCTCCACTTCCCTTGACTTTTCCCTACCATGACAGCGTTGGATAGCCACTCTGGAAACTGGATCTCCGTTATGTGCCCAGCTCGGAGGAGCTTGTCAACTTCTTATCCAATGATCCCATCCATCTCCGGCCCAAAATGCCTCCTCTTTTGCTTCACTGGCCTTACAGTTGGGCCGATGTTTAATCTGTGCTCGGCAACTGCTGGGCTGATTCCCACCAGATCCTCGGCCGTGAACGCGAAAATGTCCACAAATCTTCTTAGCAAGCAGACAAGGCTTTCCTTTATCCCACCGTCCAACCAATTTCCCAGGCGAGTTTTTGTTTCTGGATTTCCAGGAACCAATTCTATCTCCATCAACTCCTCATTAGGCCTGACACCTTCTTCCTCAGCCTCCTCAGGCGCTTTTGATTTTTTATTCTTTTTAAACTCTGGATCTGGGCCTTTTAGCTTGGACGTCCTCTTACCACGCTGTACTCCTTGTTTTACCGTTGTTTGGTAACAAGATCGGGATACAAACTAATCCCCAGCTACCTCCCCTACCCCGCCTCCTACGGGGAATTTTACTTTCATGTGTGCGGTAGATGCCACCGCTTCGAACTTGTTGAGCCCCGGTCGCCCTAGAATGGTGAGCGTCTTGACCTTCCAATGAGGTATCCGACCCAGTGCTACCGGAAGCACCACTTCTCCGATCGGTTGCACCTCAGTCATGCAGAACCCATAAAGTGTCGTATCTACCTTCTTTAATTTCACCTCAAGGTTCATTTGTTTGAAACAATCATAGAACAAGATGTCCACCGAGCTTCCTGTATCGATGAATACTCTTTGCACATCATAACTGGCAATCTCTGCGGTGATGAGCAGTGCGTCATTATGGGGCGCATGTATCCCGCTATAATCCGCAGGGCCGAACTGAATGACAGACCCGCTGCTCACAGAGGCGACCTCTTCGAACTGATGACACTTGGCCTTTCGCGTATGAGCTTTCCTGGCCTAATTAGAATTTCCGTTGGTAGGTCCTCCTGATATCATCTGGATCACTCCTTTCTTAGCTGGGGGAGCAGCAGGTCCCCGAGGGGCTTCTCTTTTCATCCCCATCCCCCCTGGGGCATGGGTGGTTTCCTCCGACCTCCATTCCTCTGCTGATATGTGAACTCCATTAGATGCCCCGCTCGGACCAGCCTCTCGATATCATCTTTGAGGTGTTTGCACTCATATTTTTTATGCCCATAATCATTGTGGAATCGACAATAAAGTTCGGATTTCGGCTAGGTAGGCCCATTGGAACAAGATGTAGGCCACTCGATAACCCTATTCATCTTACCCTCAACTGCTTCCAAAACCTATGCTCTTCTCATTATTAATGGGCTGTATTTGTCAAATCTCGGTTGCCTTGGGACGGTATCGCTCTCCCTTCGGTCCGTGTTCCGGTCTATCTTTCCACGCGGCATTTCCTCCCGAGGTAGATTTCCTCGAAAGGTATACTCCTCGCGCCGCACCCTGCTAGCTCCTCCTTCCCCATCTTCAGATTTTTCTTGCAATTCCTCCATATCTTTCTCAGCTTCTTCAACAATGATATATTTTGAACATCGGGCTAAGACCTCATCATATGTTCTGGCCAGTTTTTTAGCCAACGAGGTGCGTAGCAGCCCAGGCCTTAGTCCCTACGTCAAGGCACTCGTCTTTACCTCTTCAGATGACGAGGGTACCTCCTGACATGCCTTTGTAAATCGGGTCACATAAGCTCTCAGCGCTTCTCCGGAGTACTGCTTGATGCTGAATAAGGACATGAAGGTCTTCTGGTGCGCCCTAGCGCTTGCGAAGTAAGTTAAGAACGTCGAGCTGAAAGTTTTGAAACTAGTGATTATCCTTGGGGGTATCTAGTTGAACCAATCCTGAGCTGACTCCGTCAGCGTAGCTAGGAATGCTCTGCAACTCATGGCATCCGAATATTGGTGCAATACAACCATGTTCTCAAATCGGTATAAATGTCGGGTAGGATCTAAGAGTCCATCGTAGGTGAAGATGACAGCCCTAAACCCATATGGAAGTTCAGCCTGTAGTATGCCCTCCGAGAAGAGGTGGCCTGGATGACTCTCCATGTCCTTCCCCGCAACCCTCTATCGCAACTCCTCTAGCTCGTCTTGCATACTGGATATTAAGGGATCTAGTGTTTTTTTCCTATCTAGATCGCTCCCATACTCTTGGATAGCTCTCCCATGCTCTTCCTGCTGGTCAATTTCCTCCGGCCCATCCGAAAGGATGGGTATTACTTTTCATGGTATTCTTTGCTTTTTGACCTCTCGGCTCTTCTGGATCGCACTAGAGATTATGTCGGCTAGGGCTTCCTTTGTCAATGTGATTGTGCTGGGTGCAGCTTCTTCTACCGGGGTGATGGGTGTTTCTTCCAGATTCGATTCTCCACCCGCAGTTGCTAGTTCTTCTTCCAAATTTCGGGGTATCAACTCCCCCATATTCTTCTGGTTTATTTCTCCCGCCATTACTGATCTCACGTATCAACTCAAAGTGACTCGATGTTACAATTCCCACAAACGGTGCCACTTGAAATAACCGAGCTGATCGGTCACCAAGAACCGGATTAATCTCTGAAGTTTATCTGAGAAAACCCGAATATGTGTAGTGTCACTCTTTCTCTCTCTCTAAAATATTATAATCTTCGGAATTATGCTTAACCCTAGACGGAAAGGCTTCTACCCTATTTATAGAAGGGAGGGCCGCCTATCCTTGAGATCTTTTCCTAATTTTAGGGAAGATCCCAGATATTCAGGGATTCAGGCTGCGATTTCCCATCCCTGGATATTCGGGATTGGGGACTATGGTCTACCAGTCCCTGAATCTCTGGGATTCTATCAGGTAAGTCAAGATTTACTTTTCCGAGAGCTCAACCTTCATGAGCCGGGCAACTCCCGACCCCAGGTATGACTCGGTAGGCCAACTACTATTACAAAGGGCCACTTAGGTCGGGACACTCTTATCTAAGTCCATAGGTCGGCAAGGCCTCTGAGGCCGGCACCCTCTTATCTGAGGTCATAGGTCGGTGAGGCCTTTGAGGTCGGCACCCTCTTATATGAGATCATAGGTCGGCGAGGGCTCTTAGGTCAGCACATTCTTATTTGAGTCCATAGGTCGGACTTCATTCATCTAGGTCTCCCTTCCTTTATTCGAAGATCGGTACACCAGTTTATATTGGTCTTTTTTAAACCGGGTTTTTAGGAAGCCTACATTTATCGTCCTATCAGATACTATTCCATGCTCCTTAAGGAACTCGTCAAACTCTGTACTCATATACTCGCCACCTCGATCCGACCAAAGTGCTTTGATATGATTACCAGTTTGTTTTTCGACTAGGGCCTTAAATTCCTGGAATTTCTCAAAGGCCTCGGATTTATGTTTCATTAAGTATACATAACCATACATAGTATGATCATCCGTAAACATGAAATACTGATATCCGTCACTTGCTTCTTCCAAAGCACCACATATGTTAGTATGGACTAATCCAAGTTTATCAGCGGCTCTTTCAAAAGTCCATGTGAAGGGGGACTTAGTTATTTTGCCTTTAAGGCAAGATTCACAAGTTGGAAAGGGATCCGATCCCAATGGACCCATAAGTCCATCCTTTTCCATTTTGTAAACCTTGGTCTGACCAACATGACCAAGTCTAAGATGTCATTTTAAAACTTGATTAGTTTCATCCCTACCACTCTTCCTAGTTATAGTATTCACAACGACTTTGTTACTTAAGTTTAGATGATACAATCCATTCAACAATGTAGCAGTGCCCACTAGTTTATTTCTAAAATAAATTTTGCAGGAACCATGAACAATGAAAAATGAAAAGCCTTTCTGATCCATGACCGGAATGGATACAATGTTTGTATGCCCCTTGGGCAAAACAAGTACATCTTCTAAAGTCAAAACAAAGCCGGATTCTAAACCCAAAAGAAGTGGTCCTATGTCAGTTGCCTCGACACTATGCCCGCTTCCGATAGTAATCATCACTTCCCCAGCTCCAAGCTTCCTACTTTGTTTCAAATCCTGATTCACGGTACATATATGAGAACTAGCACCTAAATCCAATATGCAAGAAGTAGAAAATACAGTAGCAGAACAATTTATTTCCAAAAGTTCTGTACCTGAAGTGCCATGGAGAATGGGACAATCTCTAGCCCAGTGGCCCAGCTCACCTCATTTGAGACAAGCATCCTTCTTCTTCTTGCTCTTTGGAACCATCGGGTCCCGTCTGCTTCTTGGTCTTTTTCTTCTTATTCCTAGACCTCCGAGGTCCAGAAGAAATCACAAGGGCAGACTCCTTCATCCGCGGAGTCTTCATCTGAGACGGAGCGGTCACGAGTTTGTTCATCAACCCTGCTAAGTTGCACGCAATCTCATTGCAGTTGAAATTCAATACAAACTGTGAGAAGGAATCAGGGAGAAACTGCAGGATAAGGTCGGTCTGAAGAGAAGTATCCATCTTAAAATCATGAGCCTCCAATCTCTCGATCATAGATATCATTTTGAGGACGTGGTCCCTAACCTTCTCAACTTACTTCTGTTAGGAATACTTATTAGATTTGATGATGTCAAACCTGTACTAATTGTTTATTCAAATATATGTTTATTGCTTGGCAAATGTAAGGAAGAACCAAATGAGTATCTTCCATAGGCCAAATTGTGTTAAGTTAGATACTTGGCAAAATGTAAAGAAAAACCAAATGAGTATCTTCTATAGGCCATTTAAGTTAGGCTTAAAATCGGCTAAGTACAAAGTGCAGATAAGTACATCAGAGAAGTTTCGGTCAGACAAGCAACATCAGAGAGGTTTGACCAAACACTGCAGAAAGCCGAGTCTCAGTCAAATGAAAATCAGAGAAGTACTGGTCAACAATTTTATCAGAGAAGTTGACCAGACTGCAGTCAAGTGATCAGGCGGAGCCCAAGTCATCTGAAGTTTGACCATCAAATCAGTCAAGTTCATCAGGTCAGAAGACTTCAGACAAGTCGTCAGATCAAAGAGGCCTCGTTGGGACATTAGATAAGTCATCATTAGAGAAGTCCGACGACAGAGAAGTTTGACTACACGTCAGACAGATTGACTAAAGAGATCAGATAAGTGATCAGCCAAGTAAACCAGTTCACGTCAGCATGCGTTGAAAAGTCAATAATCACGGAAAGTCACATGCGGGCAATAAGGGACAGACTGGAAAGATTCCCAGAAAGCAAATGAGTTAAATATTCATTCAGACCCACCACTGGAGACTTTAAGCATATTAAAATCAAAAGATTCGGTGCTACCATGTGAAAGTCTTCACAACGGTCGGAAATGGATTAAAATAAGAGAATCCAGTCTTGCAACGTTCTGAAAGGAAAAACAAAGAAGTCTATTTCTCCAACGGACAGATTTGTTAGAGGAATTGCAACGGCTATGAAGAAAGCTCAAAGGATCGACATCTATAAATACTTGAAGATTTGAAATAAGCAAAGTACGATGCGAACAACACTCTGGAGCAATTAAAACAATCAAAGTATTCAAGCAATCTATAACATCGTGAAGAACAGATTTCACAATTCATATACTAAGAAAGCTCTTAGTTAGGGAAGACAAACACTCTTGTCTTAAAACCTGAGTTCGAGGTACTTCACTGGTTGAAGTTTTGTGACTGATAGGCATACAAGGATTTGAATATCAAGTGGTGCTAGGCAGTCGAAAGGAGTTGCAATGACAGGATTTCCACTGGTTGGAAGTTGTTGTAGCTAAGTTGTAGAATCACTATAATCTTTATCACTGGTTGAAAATTATAGTGGATTAATCTCCAACTGGTTTGGAGAAAAGTGGATTAGTAGATGATTACCCCACCTCTGAGACCACTATATATTGCCTGCGCATTTTATTATTTTAGCATCATACTTAACTGCTGCATTCATATTCACTGTTCCATTGATTAATTTTCTGTATTCGTCATCAGCTGACTTCCGCATTTATATTGTCTACAGACGACTCTAGTTCATCTGTACCATCAGCTGAGAAACTCCTTAATTCCTACTTTGAAAAAGAGTTTCAATAAGTTTATTCACCCCCTCTCTAGACTTATTTCTGACGACTTGTGACCTACAAGTGGTATCGGAGAGGTTGGTTCATTTGTTTTTAGAACGAGATCCATATATTGGGGATATATATTTTTTAATCTCCCATTTAAGATGGAACACATGCAACACATGCACTCTAGATTACCTCTGTTTTCAGTTGACGAGTATGATCTTTGGAAGATAAGGATGCATGTACATTTATCTTCTATTCACGACGACATGTGGTGCATAATCGAAGATGGTCCTTTCATATTCGAGAAGGACAACACCCCTGAGGAGATAGCAGCCGGGAAGCCATAAAAGATTCCTAAGAAGAGGACGGAGCTGACCCCAGAAGAAAGAAAGCTAGCCAACCTTGACAACTGTTCGGTGCCTAAAACGAAGGCCCAGCGGAAGCGGTAAAACGAAAATTAATTCGATCCGAATCCCTACGAAGATCGATCGAGCTACGTATATACGAATATCAAAACGAATAACAAGAGATATAGAAACTCACCCTTGTAGTCCGTTGATTAGATGGATAACCTTCTCTTGAGTTATTCCCCAAGCTTTGCTTGATCTCTACGAATCTATTCCGCTTCAAGCCCTTGAACGATCCAACGCCGAAAGCACCGCGTCTCTACTTGCCACGCGCCGGAAAAATGAACGGAATGACAACACTTTGCTATCCTCCGAGGATACGGCTAGAGCTAGGTGATGAAGCTATTGATTTTGATGAATATACTCCAAGTATGTTTATCAAAATTCTCTCAATATTTTTTTCTCAATTTTCTCCAAGAAAAATGAAGAAGAAGTTAGTGAAGAAGATGAAGATGAGTATGAACACCATGAATGAACTCTAAGTTCTCTTCTCTCTCTCCTTCAAACTCACTTACATATATCTCTCCTCCAAGGTGTGAATTATATATGTTATATGATTAAGTCTTCTCAATCACAAGCTTACATATATATTCTTTATTCACCTTCCACCAAACTTATACAACTCATTCACATGAGAGGTATCCCCACCATGTCAATATCATCCATATAAAATGGAAACAAAAAGACAAGGGGAAATTAGGTGGAAAAGAGGAGGGTGGCCATAATGAAAAACGGACGAGTTCGGTTTGTTTCGGACTCCCGAAAGTCCAAACAGATAAACTCCGATTCCGTTTCGATGTATTTATATCGGTTAATTAATCCAATTAATTAAACATATCAAATACAAAATAATATAATTAATTTCTCCAAGAAATAATTATATACATGAATTAAATTAATCACCCAGTAATTTATTTAATTCATTAGGTCGTAAATCAATTTATCCAATAAATCAATTTAGACATCTAATGTCCCAAATTTAGATATCCAATATCTAATACACATAATGAGAGAATTAGCTTGATTCATTTTGTCGTCAATCCTAATGCGCGACTCGGTAGGTCCGTCTCAGTCAGCAATGGGAGGAACCAAAGAGTAGTAGCACCACCTAGCCAGCCTGGCGGCCTACACTGTACCCCAACTGAGAACGAATGATTGGGATCATTCAAGAACCATTCTGTCGTGAATACCAGTATACGTATAAACCCTTCTTTCAAATGTCCCGATCAAGTTATAGGGTCACGGTCAGTCAAACCCTATCTGTACTTGACGCTATGCATGCGTTAATGCAAATCGAGATCATCGAGCTCTCGTGTATCTAATACAGCTAGCTCCAATGCTTTGGCCAAAGACTTATGATCTCATCTGCCAATAACCGCATAGGACATATAACATGTTCACTAACAGGAGAAAGAATTCTATCTTGGTATTCAGTAGGACCTGCTACTTGCCCATCAAGATGCACGTTGAGGTTGACCCCCGCCTTCCGGTTTACAGGGTCGAACTACTCTAATGAAAATCTTGACGTCACAAGCACATCCCTACTAAATCCTCAAGTCGAAGGTTCACGAATACCTATCACAACCTTTCGATTCCATCATTGACTGTCCCGGAGTGAAATCCGTGTGACGAATCGAGGGTGAGTCGGTTCGAGTATACTAATCCAATTAGCATACCTATAACGTGTGCTCCCACTAACTATTAGTGTTCAACAGGCACTCTCCTTGTCAAAGAACACGTCATACAAGTCTTTACATAAACTTAACGCCCAGTCAAGTTTCATCGACTTGCGAACGATTAAGTATTTGAGCTATAAACCTTTCCAAAGGCCGACCCCTTATCCAATAAGGAGTGGAACGTTTTGTTCTCAAATACACGGACTAGTTTCTATATGTATATTTACGAGTTAGGAATGCCAATAACTACCAGTAAATAAAGAAACATTCATTGCCTTATATAAATGATTTACATAATTACAAGTACAATGCCCTCACTCAACAACCTCTGAGTGGCATTCGAGGGCATACTCCTAACAATCTCCCACTTGCACTCAATGCCACACACTATGGTATCTAATACCCATGTTCTCCAGATGACGCTCCAAGCTAGTCTGAGAAAGTGGCTTGGTCAGTGGATCAGCGACGTAGTCGGCTGATTCTACTCTATGCAGCACAATGTATCTCTTTTGCGAACAAATTCTCTTACGAGATGATACTCCCTCTCAATGTGATTGGTACTGTTGTGAAACCTCAGCCCCTAGGCCCGTGGTGTCACGTGAAGTTTACCCAGTAACTTCTTAAGCCAGAACCCTTCCTTAGAAGCCTCCGAGGCTGCTATATACTCATCCTAACAGGTGGAACCAGCAGTCGCGCTATCATTGGCACTATGCCAAGATACTGCTCCTCCATTAAGAGTAAATAAATAGCCAGGAATAGACATTTAGTTGTCTTTCTGTCCTTGGAAGTCCGAATCAGTGAATCCCTCAACATTCAGTTCTCCACCACCATATATAAGAACCATATCTCGAGCCCTTATCAAGTACTTGAGAACGTTCTTTACGGCAGTCCAATGTTCCCTTCCTAGGTTTGCCTGAAACCTACTTACCACGCTCCCAGCATACGCAATGTCAGGTCTCGTACACAATATAGCATACATAAGGTTACCCGCGGATGAAGCATATGGTATATTACTCATTTCCTTTCATTGTTCCTCACCCAGAGGACACATCTTCGAGGAGAGTTATATCCCATGTCGCATCGGAAGGAACCCTCTTTTAGAATAATCCATCTTAAATCGAGTTAAGACTTTATCTATTTAGAGGGCTTGGGAAAAACTTATCATTCTCTTTGATCTATCCCAGTAGAGTCGAATCTCAAGAATATAGGTTTCTTCTCCCAAGTCTTTCATGGAGAAATTACTCGAAATCCAAGCTTTCACAGAACTGAGCATTCCCACATCATTTCTTATTAGTAGAATGTTATCTACACATAGTACTATGAATGTGATCTTGCTCCCACTAACCCTCTTGTATACACAAGATTCCTCTTCATTTTGAACGAAGTCAAACTCTTTGACCGTCTCATCAAAATGAAGGTCCCAACTACATGAAGACTGCTACAGTCCATTTCATGGAGTCTACATCCACCATTGCTAGGTCATTGGTCGTGGGTCGGTCTCTTGTTTATCACTTGGAACCTCGAGGAAACCCGGGCCTCCAAGTGCATAAAACTATACCTCTCAGGTAATTGAGACACCCTACTAGACCTACTATGTGGTTGTACTTGTGTTTCAGAAGGTTCGGTTCCAATTTCTTGCACAGGTGTCTCCTTAGGAGTTTCATTGTATTCTTCCAAAGAAATACTTCTACCTGCTCCGCCTTCCTGAATGAACTCATCTTCCAGGAAGTGTGCTTGTAAAGCAACAACGATCTTTTGATCTTCGGGCATGTAGAATAGATATCCCATCGTCCCAGACGGGAATCCAATGAAACGTCCCTTCGCAGACCTAGCTTCCAACTTTTCCACCTTAGTCTTCTTGACATAGGCGGGACATCCCCAAATCCTAATATGATTAAGACTTGGTTTCCTTCCTTCCCACATCTCATGTAGAGTTTTAGGAACGGATTTGGAAGGACATCTGTTCAAGATATACGCGGCAGTCAGGAGTGCATACCCCACAGGTAAATCGGCAAGTCAGTATAGCCTAGCATGGAATGGACCATGTTCAACAGGGTCCGGTTCCTTCTTTCTGTCACACCATTTAACTGAGGAGTACCTGGAGGTGTTAGTTGTGAAACTATTCCATGTTCCTTAAGGAACTCGTCAAAATCCGTACTCATATACTCACCACCTCGGTCTGACCGAAGTGCTTTGATATGATTACCAGTTTGTTTCTCGACTAGGGCCTTGAATTCCTAGAATTTCTCAAAGGCCTCGGATTTATGTTTCATTAAGTATACATAACCATACCTAGTATGATCATCTGTAAACGTAATGAAATATTGATATCCGTCACGTGCTGCTTCCAAAGCACCACAAATGTCAGTATGGATTAATCCCAGTTTATCAGCGGCTCTTTCAATAGTCCCTTGAAGGGGGACTTAGTCATTTTACCTTTAAGGCAAGATTCACAAGTAGGAAAGGGATCCGATCCCAATGGACCCATAAGTCCATCCTTTTCCATCTTTGTAAACCTTGGTCTGACCAACATGACCAAGTCTAAGATGCCATTTCAAAACTTGATTGGTTTCATCCCTACAACGTTTTCTAATCATAGTATTCACACCTACTTTGTTGCTGAGATTTAGATGATACAATCCATTTAACAATGTAGCAGTACCCACTAGTTTATTTCTGAAATAAATTTGCAGGAACCATCACCAATGAAAAATGAAAAGCCTTTTCGGTCCATGACCGGAATGGATACAATGTTTTTGTGCCCCTTGGGCAAAACAAGTACATCTTCTAAAGTCAAAACAAAGCCGGATTCTAAACCCAAAAGAAGTGATCCTATGTCGGTCGCCTCGACACTATGCCCGCTTCCGACTGTGATCATAACTTCTCCAGCTCCAAGCTTCCTACTTTGTTCCGCATCCCGATTCACGGTACAAATATGAGAACTAGCACCGTAATCCGGATTCAGAAGTAGAAAATACAAGAGCGTAACAATTTGTTTCCAAAACTAAAAGTTCTCAGACGAAGTGCCATGAAGAATCGGATGCCTCTAGCCCAAAGGCCCACCACCGCACTTGATACAAGCATCCTTCTTCTTCTTGTTCTTCGAAACCATCGGGGCCTTGCCCTTACCCTTAAGGTCCTTAACTTGTGGTCCAGTTTGCTTCTTGGTCTTTTTCTTCTTGTTCTTAGACTTCCGAAGTCCAGAAGAAATCACAAGGGCCGACTCCTTCATCCGCGGAGTCTTCATCTGAGACTGAGCGGTCACAAGTTTGTTCATTAGCCCAGCTAAATTACATGCAATCTCATTGCAGTTGAAGTTCATAACAAATCGTGAGAAGGAATCGGGAGAGACTGTAGGATAAGGTCGGTTTGGAGAGAAGTATACATTTTAAAATCATGAGGCTACTATCTCTCGATCATGGATATCATTTTGAGGACGTGTTCCCAACCTTCTCACCTTCCTTCATCCTTGCACCGACAGTTGCTTGGATATCTCATATCTAGCGATTCTTTGTGCTCACCATAAAGTTCGGTTAAGTGAGATAGAATCTGCCTAGCAGAAGTCATTTTCTCATGAGCTCTCTGAAGCTCATTAGACATGGAAGCCATCATATAAGCACGGACTTTCACGTCATCCTTAACCCACTTTTCGTGGTTTTCAATCTCTTCCTGATTGGCTCGGGTCCGCACAGGAGGCGCGGGAATGTCCGTCTCCAAGACGTATCCCAGTGCCTCTATACTGAGGACAATCATCAGATTGCAGAGCCAATCCACAAAGTTATGTCCCATTAAGGTGTTCTTTTCGAGTATAATTGCGAGTGGATTCATTGTCATATTGAGAGTTATGTCTGCATTAAGTATAACAGATTAATTAGTGACTTGTTATGTTATGATCTGAGTATAGAATTAAGGTCTTGTCTATTCTTGTTACCCAGCTCCCACTATTTTTATCGGAATAACACACTCCCATGTGAAATCCGGAAGTATCGTCGCTCTACTTCATAGTGGTGATCGAGTTCTTTATAAATCTTAATAGAGGGCAACCGAACAGGTTTCTAGTCTATTAATTTTCATAAAGTGGTGTCCAACACCAACCCATCTAATGGATGATTCGATCTTCTTTTTCCCCTTGTTCACTCCCCTCAACCTATACGGTTTCTATGGTTCATGAACAAGTTAAGTTTATACCATCGACGCAAATCAGTTTCACAATTGAATCTTATCCGGCAACCTATCAGGTTTCTAGGGATAAAATTTGCTCCAACCGAAGGCATCCAATGCGCTCCCGGTAATTTATCCGTCCTCCCCGAACGACTACCCCTATAACTCGGAAGCATAGCACATCCGGTTTGGATTTCATTTTCCCGAAAACTCGATGGAGGGAAGGAAAACCTTGAAACCTTATAAACTTAATTATTTGTTGTGGGAGAATTATCGCGATTAACGTTACACTTTGCACATTAATCGTTTAAGCGCGTTTGTGGCATTCATACAATATGAAACAACCATTCACAACCTAGTTGCTACCAACATGTGGTTCATGGACCGTTCCTAGAAAACAAAAACTCCGTAATCTAATTACAAGTCTTCGTCTTGAATCTTCGTCTTCTCGAAATGGATCTTCCTCCGGTCTTCGTCATTACATATAAATTTTACATCGAAAATTGCATCCTAGATACAAACATTTCTAGTAAAATAAATAGGCTCAAAACGGCCTTTACAACCCAATCGAATAAAACGAACGATTCAAATATAAGTCCACGAACCACATCCCCATTCAAAAAGCATTCATCCAATAAATACTATATAAATGGAAAGCGTAGAGATACATTGATCCAATCAACAATACGAACCGATCCAATCGATTCACACAATCGGTAATTTGATAACGTTCAAAATAATTCGGTCGACCATAAATATTCCAATTAATCAAATTTCCCTTATAAAATGAAATACTATAAATAATTTTAATCATATTAAATCCAATTTAACATGCGGGAGATTAATTTTTAAGAATACACGAAAAAATCGAGCCGGGTGAAAAATGGCTCGCTGGCCGAAGTCATCGCCGCATCATGCCGGCAGACATGCTGGCATGGCCGATCACGCTAGGTACCGGCCGCACGGCCCGTGTCTCCCGACATGGTCTGCCCTCGCGTGGCTCGGGATCGCCGACACGGCCCGTGTCACTGACACGGCCGAGTCACCTGGCAGCCTTCACGCCGCTTTGTCCGAAAAATCGTCCGACGACGATTCGGAGCTCGATTTTCGACCGGATATCCAATATCAATATTTTTCAACATTCATATCTTCAATATAAATCATATTTCCAAGAAATTAAGATTTATATTTAGACATAAACTTACGAAAAATATAACTACAACAAACGTAAAAATATATACCACGATTATGGCTAAAATGATTCCAAATCATTCACCATATAATCAAGCATTCCAAATGCCAATATCGTATATACGATCGCAAGACCTACGCTTTGATACCACTGTTGGGATTCGGTGCCTAAAACGAAGGCCCAGCGGAAGCGGTAAAACGAAAATTAATTCGATCCGAATCCCTACGAGGATCGATCGATCTACGTATATACGAATATCAAAACGAATAACAAGAGATATAGAAACTCACCCTTGTAGTCCATTGATTAGATGGATAACCTTCTCTTGAGCTATTCCCCAAGCTTTGCTTGATCTCTACGAATCTATTCCGCTTCAAGCCCTTGAACGATCCAACGCCGAAAGCACCGCGTCTCTACTTGCCACGCGCCGGAAAAATGAACGGAATGACAACACTTTGCTATCCTCCGAGGATACGGCTAGAGCTAGGTGATGAAGCTATTGATTTTGATGAATATACTCCAAGTATGTTTATCAAAATTCTCTCAATATTTTTTTCTCAATTTTCTCCAAGAAAAATGAAGAAGAAGTTAGTGAAGAAGATGAAGATGAGTATGAACACCATGAAATGAACTCTAAGTTCTCTTCTCTCTCTCCTTCAAACTCACTTACATATATCTCTCCTCCAAGGTGTGAATTATATATGTTATATGATTAAGTCTTCTCAATCACAAGCTTACATATATATTCTTTATTCACCTTCCACCAACTTATACAACTCATTCACATGAGAGGTATCCCCACCATGTCAATATCATCCATATAAAATGGAAACAAAAGACAAGGGGAAATTAGGTGGAAAAGAGGAGGGTGGCCATGATGAAAAACGGACGAGTTCGGTTCGTTTCGGACTCCCGAAAGTCCAAACAGATAAACTCCGATTCCGTTTCGATGTATTTATATCGGTTAATTAATCCAATTAATTAAACATATCAAATACAAAATAATATAATTAATTTCTCCAAGAAATAATTATATACATGAATTAAATTAATCACCCAGTAATTTATTTAATTCATTAGGTCGTAAATCAATTTATCCAATAAATCAATTTAGACATCTAATGTCCCAAATTTAGATATCCAATATCTAATACACATAATGAGAGAATTAGCTTGATTCATTTCGTCGTCAATCCTAATGTGCGACTCGGTAGGTCCGTCTCGACAAGAATGGGAGGAACCAAAGAGTAGTAGCACCACCTAGCCACTGGCGGCCTACACTGCACTTAACCGAGAACGAATGATTGGGATCATTCAAGAACCATTCTGTCGTGAATACCAAGATACGTATAAACCCTTCTTTCAAATGTCCCGATCAAGTTATAGGGTCACGGCCACCAAACCCTATCTCGTACTTGACGCTATGCATGCGTTAATGCAAATCGAGATCATCGAGCTCTCGTGTATCAAATACAGCCAGCTCCAATGCTTTGGCCAAAGACTTATGATCTCATCTGCCAATAACCGCATAGGACATATAACCTGTTCACTAACAGGAGAAAGAATTCTATCTTGGTATTCAGTAGGACCTGCTACTTGCCCATCAAGATGCACGTCGAGGTTGACCCCCGCCTTCCGGTTTACAGAGTCGAACTACTCTAATGAAAATCTTGACGTCACAAGCACATCCCTACTAAATCCTCAAGTCGAAGGTTCACGAATACCTATCACAACCTTTCGATTCCATCATTGACTGTCCCGGAGTGAAATCCGTGTGACGAATCGAGGGTGAGTCGGTTCGAGTATACTAATCCAATTAGCATACCTATAACGTGTGCTCCCACTAACCATTAGTGTTCAACAGGCACTCTCCTTGTCAAAGAACACGTCATACAAGTCTTTACATAAACTTAACGCCTACCAAGTTTCATCGACTTGCGAACGATTAAGTATTTGAGCTATAAACCTTTCCAGTGCCGACCCCCTTATCCAATAAGGAGTGGAACGTTTTGTTCTCAAATACACGGACTAGTTTCTATATGTATATTTACGAGTTAGGAATGCCAGTAACTACCAGTAAATAAAGAAACATTCATTGCCTTATATAAATGATTTACATAATTACAAGTACAATGCCCTCACTCAACAACCTCTGAGTGGCATTCGAGGGCATACTCCTAACAACAACCGGGCCAGAGATGTGTTGTACCAGACTCTTGACAAATCAACTATGGTCAAAATAAAGAATTGCAAGAATTCCAAGGAGATTTGGGACACCCTTGCTGTGATGTGTTAGGGAACTGAGCTGATAAAATAGAACAAGTTGTCAATTGCTACCCAAAATTACAACTTCAAAATGAAGACCGGCGAATCAATAGACCAAGTGGACATAAGGTTCACAGAGATTATCAATGAAATCAACTCCCTGGGTAAAAATTATGTCAACAGGAAGATGGCCTTGAAGGTGTTAAGATCTCTTAGACCCGAATGGAGAATGAAGGTGGTGGCCATGAGGGAATCCAAAGACCTCAATAAAATAAAGATTCAAGAACTATTCTCTGACCTGAAGGCTTATGAATTCGAACTCCCAAGTTCATCATCAAACGAGCCTGTAGAGAAGGGAATAGCATTTGCAACCGAGTCCCCAGCCAAGAACCTATCTGATGTCAAACCTCCAAATCCACTCGATTTCGAGGAAGAGATGGCATTTATAATGCAAAGATTCAGCAATTTCCGAAAGAATTACTCCAAATATAAGAAGAATTATAAGGAGAATCCAAGGAGAAACCAAAAAGCCAGAAGCTCGAAGGTGGAATGCTATAACTGTCATAAGACAGGACACATTCAAATCGACTGTCCTGATCTTAAGAAGGACGAGAGCAAGAAGGAGGTGAGCAGAAAATAAGACCGAAGGAAAGCCCTCATTGTAGAAGACCAAGAGAAAGTGGAATCAAGCAGCGGGTTCTTCTCTGATGATGATGAGGAGTATGACTGCCTGATGGCCAACTTAGCTGATGAAGAGGTAATATCCAAACCCTCAATTTCTAATAATAACAGCTCAGACATGTCTCAGGATATGGATTTACATGAGTCTGTAAATCAACTAGTTAAAGATTTTGAAACCCTCAAATCTGCACACCTGTCTGTATCAGCCGAGAAGACCAAGCTGCAAGATGAGAATAGGCAACTGAAAAACGATTTTGAAAAACTCAGCCTAGAGTTGAACAAAACCAAATCTGGTCTTGAAAAACAGGTTGCAGACAACTTTAAAAACAGGCTGATATTACTATAGCTGAGATAAAACGATTGAATATTTTAAATAGTGAGAAATCAGCTGCACTTGCTCATGTCAAAGCTGAGTTTACTAAACTGACTCAGCTAAGTAACACACAGGCAAAGGAAATAACCTCCCTGAAGGCATCTATAACCTTAGATGAGTTGTGTATGAATAAAAGGCCACTTTATTCTAGATCAGGCCTTGGATATGAACCCAACACTCCCTCTTGTTCTAAAACTACTTTCATCAAGGGAGAAACACTTGTCCTGCCTGCTGAGCCTAATTACAAACCAGTGTTTCAAAATAGGCAGCAGCCAAGTCACAAGTTTAGGCTGCAGCCAAGGTATACAAGGCATCCACCTAGACATGAGACTAGGCAATGGCCAAGGTAGAAGCAGCATCCCAGACAACATGCCCATTATTATTAAAGACTCCCCAAAAACAGATTTCAAAACGGGAGGGGCAAATGGAAACCTCAAGGTTATCCAAGTTTTCAAAATGAACAGGTGTGGAGACCCCAAAGATTTTATAAATGGTCAAGATTTAGAAATGGCCCACACCACCAATTTTATGAGGCATATCCAGTACACAATCCTAATGAGGATATAGGCCCAGACAACACACACCTTTTAGGGGGAATCAATATAACTTTTATAATCCAAGGAGAAATGAATTCTCCAGGAAACCAACTAACCCCCGAGGACTCACACAGATTTGGGTACCTAAATCTCTGCTTTATTGATTGTAGAAAAGGTGGAAGTACTACTACCACATCTCCACAAATTCAAATATAGGAGGTGAAGAATGGTTTGTAGATTCTGGATGCTCAAGGCACATGACTGGGAACAAGAAGGTGCTGTCAAAATATACCAAGGAAAGAGGCCCAGATGTAACCTTTGGAGATAGCTCTAGAGGCCAGACAAAAGGATTTGGTGAGCTGCACAGAGGAAACATCATAATATCCAAAGTCCATTATGTCAAAGGGCTCAAATATAACCTTTTGAGCATAAGCCAGTTCTGTAACGAGAAGAATCTAGTAGTCTTCACCATTTGTAAATGCATGGTGATAGATATCTTATATGGAGAAGTGAAGCTACAAGGATTCAGAAGAAGAGATGTCTACATGATAGATTGGAACACAGGAACTCCCAACACCAATTTTCTATCTAAGACAATTGCTGAAAATAGATGGCTGTGGCATAAGAGACTATGTCACCTAAATTTCAATGCCATCAACAAAATAAGCTCTCAGAAGCTGGTCAGAGGACTTTCTGAAGAAGTATTCAAGAAGGAATCTCTTTGTGATGCATGTCAAAAATAGAAGCAAACTAGAGCATCATTCAATCCAGTTTAGCCTACCACTCACACCACAAGAATTCTTGATCTACTTCATATGGATCTCTTTGGCCCCATCAAGCCAAGGACATTGAGTGGAAGGAAGCATGCTCTAGTAGTAGTAGATGACTACTCAAGGTGCACATGGATTGTCTTTCTATAAGAAGAGTGAAACCTTGACAAAGCTGCCTGAGCTGCTGAGAAGGATCCAGAATGAGAAATCCCTATCAATCATCAAGATCAGATCATATAGAGGAGGAGAGTTTCTAAATAGAGCAATCACTGAGTACAGTGATCAGAATGGGATCATGCATGAGCTCTCTGCAGCCAAGACTCCACAACAGAATGGTGTTGCTGAAAGAAGAAACAGAACCCTGAAGGAAGCTACCAGGTCCATGATTGCTGAAGCCGGCTCGCTAAGAGGTTCGGGCTGAAGTCACAACACAAAGATGCCACACTCAGAACAGGAGTATGATAGTAGGGAGACATGGCAAAACTCCCTATGAGGTTTGGAATGGCAGAACACCAACTGTTGCATACTTTCATATTTTTGGTTGTAAGTGTTTCATCCACAACAATGGTAAAACCCAACTAAATAACTTTAATGCTAAAACTGATGATGGTCTCTTTATAGAGTATTTAATAAAAGAACCTTAGTTGTGGAAGAAACACCTCATGTTGTATTTGATTAATCTACCATTGAGTACAGGAAACAAGAGGAGTTAATTGAGAATAAACTCAAATCTGCCACTCTAGAAGAAGTCATTGTTCAGGACACATGAATGGTGGACTCACCTGCAGATCAGAATGAAGACCCAACTGTAGATCAGATTGGACCCCAAAACCTACCTGATCCAGCAGCTGATGGAGACCCATTTGTAGCTGATAAAGACTCATTTGCAGACCAGACAAGATCCACACCTGCAGATCAAGGAAGTTAGAACCAATCTCATGCAGAGAGAGAAGAAGTTCACCAAAGCAACCCTACAGGGGGAACAAACGCTGAAGAAGAAGACATTCCTAAATGGCTTAGAGATCACCCCATTCAATAGATCATTGGGAACCTAATTGATGGAATCAAGACCAGACAGTCCACAGTACCGCATGAATGGAAATTTTCTCATGCTTTATGTATCAAATGGAACCCAAGACTACATAACAAGCCTTGGAAGACTACTCATGGATCAATGCAATGCAGGAAGAGCTCAACCAGATGGAAAGGAACAATGTTTGGGAACTAACAGACAGACCAGATCACAAGAAAGTTATTGGCACCAAATGGGTGTACAAGAACAAATGCAATGAGGATGGAGCTGTTGTTAGGAATAAAGCCAGACTTGTTGCTAAAGGCTATGCACAATGTGAAGGAATAGATTTTGATGAAACATATGCACCTATTGCAAGATTGAAAGCCATTAGACTATTCCTTGCATATGCAGCATTCAAGGATTTTGAAGTCTACCAAATGGATGGGAAGATTGCCTTTGTAAATGGAGCTCTAGAAGAAGAAGTCTATGTGGAGCAACCCCCTGGATTTGTCAAAGGAGACAAAGTCTACAAGCTTTTGAAAGCTCTCTATGGACTCAAGCAGGCACCAAGAGCTTGGTATGAAACACTCTCTGTTTTTCTAGAGAAGAATGGATTCAGCAAAGGCAAGATGGACGAGACTCTATTCAGAGTGGAGCATGAAAGCCACATATTATTAGTGCAAATATATGTGGATGATACATATTTGGCTCAACCAACCTGGAGCTGTGTGAGAAATTCTCAAATCTCATGCAAGGAGAGTTTGAGATGAGCATGATGGGAAAGCTAAATTTCTTTCTAGGTTTGCAAGTCAAACAGATGAGTAATGGAATTTTCATCAATCAAGCCAAATACACAAGAGACTTAACCGAGAGATTTGGAATGGAATCAGCCAAACCCTCAAGAATCCCTATGAGCACAAGAACACATCTAGATGCAGATGAAGGAGGCATATCAGTGGATCCAACCCACTACAGAGGACTCATTGTATCACTCCTTTATCTGACTGCGAGCAGACCAGACATATCTTATGTTGTGGGAGTATGTGCTAGATTTCAATCCAAGCCAAAGCAGTCACACCAGGATGCAGCTAAGAGGATAATCAAATACCTTAAGTCTATAGTCAATGCTGGACTATGGTATCCTAAGGATGATAATTTTGAGCTATCAGGATACTCAGATGCAGACTTCGCAGGATGCAAAATAAATAGGAAAAGCACCAGCGGAACGTGCCAATTCCTAGGAACCAGACTGATATCCTGGTTTAGAAGAAGCAGGTATCTAATTCTATATCAACAACAAAGTCAGAATACCTAGTCATAGCTAGTCACAGCCCGCATTTTATGGATCGACATAAATAAGGAACTACAACATTACTGCAAATGAAGTCCCAATATGGTGTGATAACAATAGTGCAATTGCTATAACTAATAATCCAGTATTACACTCAAGGACGAAGCAAATTGATGTTAAACATCATTTCATAAGGGACCACATGCTTAACAAGAGAGTCAGAGTAGAAAGCGTCAGCACAAAATACCAGATTACTGACATATTCACCAAACCTTTACCAGAAAAAGGGTTTTTGGAGCTAAGCAGGGATCTTGGATTACTAGATTTGGAATCTAGTACAGACGAGAAAGCTAGCTGAGCAAATCAGACAAGAAGACGAAGGCCAGACGAAGAAACCTAGCTGATCGAGACTACAGGCAATTCAACTCACCTGGTGCAGATCAGTCAAACAAGTCAAACGGTCAACCATTTAAGTTCTCAATCCCTGTCCGACTCTTGAATATTAAATTATTATTAATTTACACGTGGCAACTACATATTCACATGACCTCCACAATAACCAATTAAATCCAACCGTTAGTTTTTCAAATTTTTAAAAGTTGGACCACCGATTAATTTAATTTCAATTTTAGAATCTCAAAGGTGGACCACCACTTGAATAAATGAATATTAAAATCCAAATGTCTCTTCATTTTTCTATTTAAAGACGGGGAAATTTATTTCACAACTTTACCTTCTTCAAAGCACTCAAACCATAATTTTCAAAAGCAGAAAAACTTTAGAACTCTCAATACACTCAGAAACAAATTTCTTGTGCAGAAATGGAATCGTACTTCGACGGAGTGAATCTGAAGGCTGTGAAGGACCAGATTATTTTTAGTCTGGTGGTCGATTTCGAGGGGCTGCTCGAATCAAATCTGGACAACGACGTGTATGACATTATCAAGTCTATGAAGATGAATGGGATTTATCCATTATTGAGCATCAACTCAGGAGGCAGTTATCGCATTTTTCAAGGAGACTGAAGTGCTGGAATCGGGCATCAAGTGCTCGATTTTCGGAGAAGCTGTAACAATTACTCCGCATAAAGTCGCAAAGGCTTTCGGGATGAAATCTCAAGGCGTTGCCATAGAGGCATTGAAGCAGAACGCAGCCGACATCTGGCTGAAGATCAAGGCTATTGACCAGCCGTCCAAATTGAAGTTAACTGCCAAGAGGAGTGAGCTGCGGAAGGATTATCGCTATGTGTTGGACATCACCAACAAGATAGTGATGGGTATGGATGGAAGCTACGATCAGTTGTCATCAGCCAAATTTATGGTGCTGGGAGCCCTAATTCAATCCGAGCGAATTGACTGGGTAGACTACATCTACAGAAAATTGGTTCGTGAAGTGAATAAAGTCCAATGGCTAGCTGATGAGAAGAGGTTCAAGACCAAATTGGCCTTTGGGACACAGGTCAGTTGGATTCTGGAGCATTTAAGCCTTGCGAAGGGAAATGCAGATCCCTTCCACATCAATAAAAGACTTGGTCACCTAGACCAAGAAACTTTGAGAAGATTGGGCAGTGTAAGGAAAGCAGCCAAAATACTGGAGGAAATCCCTATTAAGCCTACACCGTACAGTTATCCCTCAAGTTCAGATGAGTCTAATAGAGACCAAGCTGCAGCCCACGACTTACCTGCAGATCAGTCTGATTTAGACTCAGACAACACTCCACTAGCTCTACATTTCAAAAGAAGGGGACCAGCCCCTGGAGAGCCATATTTGATCCAATCTTCACCTGAACCCTCCACCAAGAGGCCCAGGCGTCTATTTTTTGAGGAGGAAGAGCAACCAAATCACCTGTCTGCACCTGAACCTGCTCCTGCAGATCAGATGCAGATCATCCCTTCACTAGTCCATATTTCTACCTAATCAAATCTTGTTACTGAAGTGGTTCCTCTACTCACCGTGCCAGACATAACTGAGGAAGAGGAAGCTGATCATGTAATCAACATTCCTAAGGCAGGATATTCTCTAAACTTGCTTGACACCAATCCTTTGGGGCTAACAGTGGAACAACTCCAAGAGGTAAAACAAAAAGCCCTTCAAGTGTCTTTCATTAATGTCTATGACGAATGGAAATACTTTAAATCACTTCCATTCTCTCAATTACAAATTCTTGTGAAAAACAGTAGCTGGGATCTTCCCCAGTCTATAGAGGAGCTTCTTATGAATTTCTGTCATGAGACTGACATCCTTTTAATGCTCAAACCAAATTGGTTTTTGTCCAATTTCAAAATAAATATGGACAAATGTATTTTTCTTGCAATGGAAAGTGTCCTGGCTGGCACTGTTCCTGGTGATGGGAGTGGTAGTGGAGAGAAGAGCATAAGAATTGAAGAAGTTGAAAAAGAAGTATCTGAGAAGAAAGAACAAGAAGAAAAAATTACAGTTGAAGAAAAAGGAGAAGTGATACAGGAGGAAGAAGAAAAGGAAAAAGAAGAAAATATTATAGTTGAAAAACAATCTGGTGAATAAGAGCAAGAGAAGACAGAAGAGTTAGTAGAAGAAAAAGAAGAAGGAGAAGAAGTTGATCAAGAAGAAAAAGAAGAAGATGATGATGATGATGACGAGGAAGAAAAGAAAAATGATGAGGATGAAAAGAAGGATGATAAAGAGGAAGAGAAGGAAGAAGAAAAGGATGAAGAATAGAAGGAAGAAGATAAGAGGCAGAAGAAGAAAAAAGCGACAAGGATGAACTCAGACAAGATGAGCCTGGGGTACCTGTCCAAAACCCCAGCTAAGAATAAGAAGAAGACAGATCGGGGACACCAGACCAAACCCCATCTGATCATCCGCCTACAGACAGAAGTCTGTAGACAGGTAGGTCTACTGCAAACCTGCCTGCAGGCGCAGAAAGCTCAGGTGAGCATTCCCCTCAGGAAACACCTATCTACCCTGCGGTGGTTGACCTGATCAGAAAAATTGTCAACGAGATTGTTGGGGAGTTGCTTGCCACAGAAATCAAACCTGACCTGCAGATGGTTCACACCCTAAAACCAAGTTAGACACCTTACTATAGAGAGGTGTACCTCCTCCTCCCACAAACTCTAGGATGCCTCTTGGCACGTCAGACTGGATAGTAAGAGTTGAGCAGCAATTGACTATGCTAGTTGATGCTGGCAAAAAGGGGGAAAGAAGTAAACAGGGGGAAGTGAGGGAAGTAATAGGTCAGAAACAAGCTGAGGCAGCTAATCAGGAACTCAGATCTAAGAAGAGGCAAGATATCCCCTTACTTTAAGCAGGGACATCTAGTCTAAAAAGGAAGGGAGTAGCTGCTCCTGATGAAGCTGAAGACCAGCCTGCCTTGAAGACAAGAAGGACCAGGCTAGGAGAAGAGCTAAGATATGAATGAGAGGGCAAACAGTTATGGCACATTGAAGAGTTTTTACCTACAGAGTTCATGACTGTTTGGGCAGATGCCAAGAAGGAGTTCACAGAAAAGTACTATCTCTGAGAGATACTCTAGGACAAAGAAAGCTCCCCCCAACAGATTTTCATCAATGATATGAACACCAGATGGCCTACTCTTTGGAAGAGGCTTAAATATGCAAACAACTGGGATGCTTACCCTATAATCCCTCCATTCAGAGTAGAAGAGTCTACTACTCGGATGGATATTGAGCTGGATGAGCTTGCTTTACAGGAAGAAATTAGAGCACTATGCGAAAGAATAGCTTCTCAACCACAGACGAGCAGAACTTCGCCTCCCAGATCATAAAAAGGAAGTACGAACTTGAACCTGTCTGTAAGAGGCCAATTGGAGCTAAATTATATAGGCCTCCTAAGCAATCTGTCCAGAGAGGCAGAGGCAAACAAGACAGTTATTATACCTGTATTTTTCAGTAATTTTTAGAAGTACTTTTAATTTTCTATGTTTGCTTGATCATTCAAAAGCTATGTATTTGTAATCAACTCAGAAATTTATATAAACAGTCATTTGAATGACAAATTCTAGTTGTCTCAAAACAAGACTGAATTTTGATTTGTGTCTTGCACTTAACCATGTGCAGACCTATTCTTTATTTGAATAATTTGCTTAAGTTTTGCCATCATCAAAATAGGGGGAATTTGTTAGGAATACTTATTAGATTTTGATGATGTCATACCTGTACTAATTGTTTATTCAAATGTATGTTTATTACTTGGAAAATGTAAGGAAGAACCAAATAAGTATCTTCCATAGGCCAAATTGTGTTAAGTTAGATACTTGGCAAAATGTAAAGAAGAACCAAATGAGTATCTTCTATAGGCCATTTAAGTTAGGCTTAAAAACGGATAAGTACAAAGTGCAGATAAGTACATCAGAGAAGTTTCAGTCAGACAAGCAACATTAGAGAGGTTTGACCAAACACTGCAGAAAGCCGAGTCTCAGTCAAATGAAAATCAGAGAAGTACTCGTCAATAATTTTATCAGAGAAGTTTGACCAGACTGCAGTCAAGTGATCAGATTGAGCCCAAGTCATCTGAAGTTTGACCATCAGATCAGTCAAGTTCATCAGGTCAGAAGACTTTAGACAAGTCGTCAGATCAGAGAGGTCTCGTCGGGAAATCAGAGAAGTCATCATCAGAGAAGTCCGACGACAAAGAAGTTTGACTGCACATCAGACAGATTAACCAAAGAGATCAGATAAGTGATCAACCAAGTAACCCAGTCCACGTCAGCATGCGTTGAAAAGTCAATAATCACGGAAAGTCATATGCGGGCAATAAGAGACATACTGGAAAGATTTCCGGAAAGCAAATGAATTAAATATTCATTCAGACCCACCACTGGAGACTTTAAGCATATTAAAATCAAAAGATTCGGTGCTACCATGTGAAAGTCTTCACAACGGTCGGAAATGGATTAAAATAAAGAAATCCAGCCTTGCAACGTTCGGAAAAGAAAAACAAAGAAGTCTATTTCTCCAACGGACGGATTTGTTACAGGAATTGCAACGGCTATGAAGAAAGCCCAAAGGATCGATATCTATAAATACTTGAAGATTTGAAATGAGCAAAGTACGATGCGAACAACACTCTCGAGCAATTAAAACAATCAAAGTATTCAAGCAACCTATAGCATCGTGAAGAGCAGATTTCACAGTTCATATACTAAGAAAGCTCTTAGTTTGAGAAGACAAACACTATTGTTTTAAAACCTGAGTTCAGGGTACTTCACTGGTTGAAGTTACGTGACTGATAGGCATCCAAGGATTTGAAGATCAAGTGGTGCTAGGCAGTCGGAAGGAGTTGCAACGACAGGATTTCCACTGGTTGGAAGTTGTTGTAGCTAAGTTGTAGAATCACTGTAATCTTTATCACTGGTTGAAAATTATAGTGGATTCATCTCCAACTGGTTTGGAGAAAAGTGGATTAGTAGAGGACTACCCCACCTCTGAGACCACTATATATTGCATGTGCATTTTATTGTTTTAGCATCATACTTAACTGCTACATTCATATTCACTGTTCAATTGATTAATTTTCTGTATTCGTCATCAGCAGACATCCGCACTTATATTGTCTACAGACGACTCTAACTCATCTGTACCATCATTTGAGAAACTCTTTAATTCCTACTTTGAAAAAGAGTTTCAATAAGTCTATTCACTCCCCCTTTAGACTTATTTCTGATGACTTGTGTCCTACACCTTCATCCTAGCACCGAACAGTTGCTTGGATATCTCATATCTAGCAGTTTGAATGTGCTCACCATAAAGCTGTTGGAATATAAAACGCAGCGGAAGCGAGATTGATAAAATTCGAATATATATGGTTTTATAAACTAACCAACCAAATTGCGGATCTATTTAGTCTTGTCAATTAATTAATTAAACAGATTAATTAACAATTTAAATATACGTATTTACGCAGTAGAATTGGTAATTCATACATTTGAAGTGAAGTGGTAGAAAGATCCCTTTGGGTCGATCGAGTTACTCCACGTACTCCTCTTCGATCTTCTTCTATTTCTACCTCAAGATCTTCTAGAGCATATCCCTCCTATGTCCGGATGTCGTGTGGGCAACAATCTACCAGACTGCTTGGACTGTGATATGGGTCGGTCGAGCCACTTTTTCTTCCAAAAATTACGTGACAAATTTTCTCTCTATTTTTCTTGGACATTTGTGTATTTAGAAAAATATTTTGTTGGCTAAATTATGGAATCCAAGACACAAGTCAAGATCCACAATTAAACAGATATTAGAGAAAAAAATCGAAATTTTGGTGCCAAAAAAGAGTGAAAAAGTCGCCCCCCCCATGTGTCCTATTTATAGGTGTTTTGGGCTACTTTAGGGACCTTAAGGAGGATAAGGTAAGGACTCCCAATAGAGATCATCTTTCCAATATTAGGACTCTTCCTAATATGATGACTCTATTAATATCAACTTACTCCACTAAAAGGTTGCCAAATTATGAAATTGGGCTCCTTTTTGAATTAATTATTCTCGTGTTTAAGATATTTCATGCCCATTAATTAATTTAAGCTACTCACAGCTTTTAATTAATTAATATATTATGCATGAGTATACCACTTGACTTTTATTATTATATCGGAAAATTAATTCCACCTGCAGGGTTTAATATAATAATCCTTTCGAGTGCCTCAAGGGACATGATCAACCCGACTGTTCGGAACACGATTTCTAGTTATAATATTAATTAATATATAAAAAAATAATATTGCCCAAAATATCGAGCATATTGAGTCAATCATTTTGGCTCTCACCCATGATAAATCAAAGCAATAAATATTAAATATATAATTAAATTTTAATCACTAGAATTAAGAAATAATAATTGTCCGAGATGTATCTCACCTCGATCCTGTTCAACGTATACCGAATACGCTAATATATGCTAATGGTCAAGACCAACCAATCTCAAGCATATACTACAACATCTCACATAACGGTTTAATATTATATAGGTTCTCAACTAATTATTACTATATAAGGAACCGATAATGTGATCTTCTGTGTGACACGACACACCACATTATCTACAATATAAAGTAATTAGACAACATTTGCATAACCGTAGCGTGAATAAATATGCAAAACATGTGACAAATGAATTAAATATTCTCATTGATAAAGACCGGGAAATTAGGTAATACAAGCATAAAGTCTGCTTTGATGTATACAACCCTAACAATCTCCGACTTATACTAAAAGCATGCTTTTGAAGTATACTATTTAGACTATGTCTATCTATCTCCCACTTATACTCAAAGCAATGCTTTCATACATCTCAACCCCATTCCTTCCACATGCCCTTCAAATGACCTTTAGGGCAATTCTTTCGTGAAAGGATCAGCTAGGTTGTCTTCAGATGCTATCTTGGAGAAAATAATCTTCCCTCTCTTCACAATATCTCGAATGACACGATATTTGCGCTTGATATGTTTGTTTGCTTTGTGGGCCCGTGGTTCCTTCGAATTTGCAACAGCACCGGTATTAGCACAAAAAAGTGTAATACTCCTAGGCAAATTAGGAATCACACCCAAATACTTTAGGAAGTACTTGATCCATACCGCCTCTTGAGATGCCTCTGAGGCTGCTACATACTCGGCTTCCATGGTAGAGTCCACTATGCATTTCTGCTTCACACTCCTCAGATCAGAGAGGTCTCGTCGGGACATCAGAGAAGTCATCATCAGAGAAGTCTGACGATAGAGAAGTTTGACTGCACGTCAGAGAGATTGACCAAAGAGAACAGATAAGTGATCAACCAAGTAAACTAGTCCATGTCAGCATGCGTTGAAAAGTCAATAATCACGAAAAGTCACATGCGGGCAATAAGGGACAGACTGGAAAGATTCCCGGAAAGCAAATGAATTAAATATTCATTCAGACCCACCACTGGAGACTTTAAGCATATTAAAATCAAAATATTCGGTGCTACCATGTGAAAGTATTCACAACGGTCGGAAATGGATTAAAATAAGGGAAACCAGCCTTGCAATGTTCGGAAAGGAAAAAAAAGAAGTCTATTTCTCCAACAGACGGTCGGAAATGGATTAAAATAAGGGAATCCAACCTTGCAACGTTCGGAAAGGAAAAAAAAAAGTCTATTTCTCCAACGGACGGATTTGTTACAGGAATTGCAACGGCAATGAAGAAAGCTCAAAGGATCGATATCTATAAATACTTGAAGATTTGAAATGAGAAAAGTACGATGCGGGACAACACTCTCGAGCAATTAAAGCAATCAAAGTATTCAAGCAATCTATACTATCGTGAAATGCAGATTTCACAGTTCATATACTAAGAAAGTTCTTAGTTGGAGAAGACAAACACTCTTGTCTTAAAACCTGAGTTCGGGGTACTTCACTGGTTGAAGTTGCGTGACTGATAGGCATCCAAGGATTTGAATATCAAGTGGTGCTAGGCAGTCGAAAGGAGTTGCAACGACAGGATTTCCACTGGTTGGAAGTTGTTGTAGCTAAGTTGTAGAATCACTGTAATCTTTATCACTGGTTGAAAATTATAGTGGATTCATCTCCAACTGGTTTGGAGAAAAGTGGATTAGTAGAGGATTACCCCACCTCTGAGACCACTATATATTGCCTGCGCATTTTATTGTGCTAGCGTCATACTTAACTGCTGCATTCATATGCACTGTTCCATTGATTAATTTTCTGTATTCGTTATCAGCTGACTTGTCTACAGACGACTCTAACTCATCTGTACCATTAGCTGAGAAACTCCTTAATTCCTACTTTGAAAAAGAGTTTCAATAAGTCTATTCACTCCCCCTCTAGACTTATCTATAACGACTTGTGACCTACACCTTCATCCTAGCACCGAACAGTTGCTTGGATATCTCATATCTAGCAGTTTGAATGTGCTCACCATAAAGCTGTTGGAATATAAAATGCAGCAGAAGCGATATTGATAAAATTCGAATATATATGGTTTTATAAACTAACCAACCAAATTGCGGATCTATTTAGTCTTGTCAATTAATTAATTAAACAGATTAATTAACAATTTAAATATACGTATTTCGCAGTAGAATTGGTAATTCATACCTTTGAAGTGAAATGGTAGAAAGATCCCTTTGGGTCGATGGAGTTACCCCACGTACTCCTCTTCGATCTTCTTGTGTTTCTACCTCAAGATCTTCTAGAGTATATCCCGCCTATGTTCGGATATCATGTGGGCAACAATCTACCAGACTGCTTGGACTGTGATATGGGTCGGTCGAGCCATTTTTTCTTCCAAAAATTACCTGACAAATTTTCTCTATATTTTTCTTGAATATTTATGTATTTAGAAAAATATTTTGTTAGCTAAATTGTGGAATCCAAGACACAAGTCAAGATCCACAATTAAACAGAGATTAGAGAAAAAAAAATCGAAATTTTTTTGCCAAAAAAGAGTGAAAAAATCGCTCCCATATGTGTCCTATTTATAGGTGTTTTGGGCTACTCCAGGAACCTTAAGGAGGATAAGGTAAGGACTACCAATAGAGATCATCTTTCCAATATTAGGACTCTTCCTATTATGATGACTCTATTAATATCACCTTAGTCCACTAAAAGGTTGATATTGCACTTCCTACCAAAATCCCAAATTATGAAATTGGGCTCCTTTTTGAATTAATTATTCTCGTGTTTAAGATATTTCATTTCCATTAATTAATTTAAGCTTTTGACACCTTTTAATTAATTAATATATTATACATGAGTATACCACTCGACTTTTATTATTATATCGGAAAATTAATTCCACTTGCAGGGTTTAATATAATAATCCTTTCGAGTGCCTCAAGGGGCATGATCAACCCGACTGTTCGGGACACGATTTCTAGTAATAATATTAATTAATATATAAAAAATAATATTACCCAAAATATCGAGCATATTGAGTCAATCATTTTAGCTCTCACCCATGATAAATCAAAGCAATAAATATTAAATATATATAATTAAATATTAATCACTAGAATTAAGAAATAATAATTGTGCGAGATGTATCTCACATCAATCTTGTTCAACGTATACCAAATACGCTAATATATGCTAATGGTTAAGACCAACCAATCTCAAGCATATACTACAACCTCTCACATAACGGTTTAATATTATATAGGTTGTGAACTAATTATTACTATATAAGGAACCGATAATGTGATCTTCTGTGTGACACGACACACCAAATTATCTACAATATAAAGTAATTAGACAATATTTGCATAACCATAGCGTGAATCAATATGCAAAACATGTGATAAATGAATTAAATATTCTCATTGATAAAGACCGGGAAATTAGGTAATACAAGCATAAAGTGTGCTTTGATGTATACAACCCTAACAATCTCCCACTTATACTCAAAACATGCTTTTGAAGTATACTATCTAGACTATGTATATCTATCTCCCACTTATACTCAAAGCAATGCTTCCATACATCTCAACCTCATTCCTTCCACATGCCCTTCAAATGACTTTGAGGGCAATCCTTTCGTGAAAGGATCAGCTAGGTTGTCTTAAGATGCTATCTTGGAGAAAATAATCTTCCCTCTCTTCACAAAATCTCGAATGGCACGATATTGGCGCTTGATATGTTTGCTTGCTTTGTGGGCCCGTGGTTCCTTCGAATTTGCAACAGCACCGGTATTATCACAATAAAGTGTAATACTCCTAGGCAAATTAGGAATCACATCCAAATCCTTTAGGAAGTACTTGATCCATACCGCCTCTTTAGATGCCTCTGAGGCTGCTACATTCTCGGCTTCCATGGTAGAGTCCGCTATGCATTTCTGCTACACACTCCTCAAATCAGAGAGGTCTCATCGGGACATCATAGAAGTCATCATCAGAGAAGTCCGACGACAGAGAAGTTTGACTGCACGTGAGACAGATTGACTAAAGAGATCAGATAAGTGATCAACCAAGTAGACCAGTCCACGTCAGCATGCGTTGAAAAGTCAATAATCACGGAAAGTCAGATGCGGGTAATAAGGGACAGACTGGAAAGATTCCCGGAAAGCAAATGAATTAAATATTCATTCAGACCCACCACTGGAGACTTTAAGCATATTAAAATCAAAAGATTAGGTGCTACCATGTGAAAGTCTTCACAACAGTCGGAAATGGATTAAAATAAGGGAATCCAGCCTTGCAACGTTCGGAAAGGAAAAACAAAGAAGTCTATTTCTCCAACGGACGGATTTGTTACAGGAATTGCAACGGCTATAAAGAAAGCTCAAAGGATCGATATCTATAAATACTTGAAGATTTGAAATGAGAAAAGTACGATGAGGACAACACTCTAGAGCAATTAAAGCAATCAAAGTATTCAAGCAATCTATACTATCGTGAAGAGCAGATTTCACAGTTCATATACTAAGAAAGTTCTTAGTTGGAGAAGACAAACACTCTTGTCTTAAAACCTGAGTTCGGGGTACTTCACTGGTTGAAGTTGCGTGACTGATAGGCATCCAAGGATTTGAATATCAAGTGGTGCTAGGCAGTCGAAAGGAGTTGCAACGACAGTATTTCCACTGGTTGGAAGTTGTTGTAGCTAAGTTGTAGAATCACTGTAATCTTTATCACGGGTTGAAAATTATAGTGGATTCAACTCCAACTGGTTTAGAGAAAAGTGGATTAGTAGAGGATTACCCCACCTCTGAGACCACTATATATTGCCTGCGCATTTTATTATTTTAGCGTCATACTTAACTGCTGCATTCATATTCACTGTTCCATTGATTAATTTTCTGTATTCGTCATCAGCTGACTTCCGCACTTATATTGTCTACAGACGACTCTAACTCATCTGTACCATCAACTGAGAAACTCCTTAATTCCTACTTTGAAAAAGAGTTTCAATAAGTCTATTCACCCCCCCCCCCTCTAGACTTATTTCTAACGACTTGTGACCTACACCTTCATCCTAGCACCGAACAGTTGCTTGGATATCTCATATCTAGCAGTTTGAATGTGCTCACCATAAAGCTATTGGAATATAAAACGCAACAGAAGCGATATTGATAAAATTCGAATATATATGGTTTTATAAACTAACCAACCAAATTGTGGATCTATTTAGTCTTGTCAATTAATTAATTAAACAGATTAATTAACAATTTAAATATACGTATTTACGCAGTAGAATTGGTAATTCATACATTTGAAGTGAAGTGGTAGAAAGATCCCTTTGGGTCGATCGAGTTACTCCACGTACTCCTCTTCGATCTTCTTGTGTCTCTACCTCAAGATCTTCTAGAGTATATCCCGCCTATGTCCGTATATCATGTGGGCAACAATCTACCAGACTGCTTGGACTGTGATATGGGTCGGTCGAGCCACTTTTTCTTCCAAAAATTACCTGACAAATTTTCTCTCTATTTTTCTTGAATATTTGTGTATTTAGAAAAATATTTTGTTAGCTAAATTGTGGAATCCAAGACACAAGTCAAGATCCACAATTAAACAGAGATTAGAGAAAAAAAATCGAAATTTTGGTGCCAAAAAAGAGTGAAAATCCCCCCCCCCCCATGTATCCTATTTATAGGTGTTTTGAGCTACTTTAGGGACCTTAAGGAGGATAAGGTAAGGACTCCCAATAAAGATCATCTTTCCAATATTAGGACTCTTCCTAATATGATGACTCTATTAATATCAACTTACTCCACTAAAAGGTTGATATTGCACTTCCTACCAAAATCCCAAATTACGAAATTGGGCTCCTTTTTGAATTAATTATTCTCATATTTAAGATATTTCATATCCATTAATTAATTTAAGCTATTGACAGCTTTTAATTAATTAATATATTATACATGAGTATACCACTCGACTTTTATTATTATATCGGAAAATTAATTCCACCTGCAGGGTTTAATATAATAATCCTTTCGAGTGCCTCAAGGGACATGATCAACCCGACTGTTCGGGACACGATTTATAGTTATAATATTAATTAATATATAAAAAATAATATTGCCCAAAATATCGAGCATATTGAGTCAATCATTTTGGATCTCACCCATGATAAATCAAAGCAATAAATATTAAATATATATAATTAAATATTAATCACTAGAATTAAGAAATAATAATTGTCCGAGATGTATCTCACCTCGATCCTGTTCAACGTATACCGAATACGCTAATATATGCTAATGGTCAAGACCAACCAATCTCAAGCATATACTACAACATCTCACATAACGGTTTAATATTATATAGGTTGTGAACTAATTATTACTATATAAGGAACCGATAATGTGATCTTCTGTGTGACACGACACACCACATTATCTACAATATAAAGTTATTAGACAACATTTGCATAACCATTGTGTGAATAAATATGCAAAACATGTGACAAATGAATTAAGTATTCTCATTGATAAAGACCGGGAAATTAGGTAATACAAGCATAAAGTCTGCTTTGATGTATACAACACTAACAATCTCCCACTTATACTCAAAGCATGCTTTTGAAGTATACTATCTAGACTATGTCTATTTATCTCCCACTTATACTCAAAGCAGTGCTGCCATACATCTCAACCTCATTCCTTCCACATGCCCTTCAAATGACTTTGAGGGTAATCCTTTCGTGAAAGGATCAGCTAGGTTGTCTTCAGATGCTATCTTGGAGAAAATAATCTTCCCTCTCTTCACAAAATCTCGAATGACACGATATTTGCGCTTGATATGTTTGCTTGCTTTGTGGGCCTGTGGTTCCTTCGAATTTGCAACAGCACTGGTATTATCACAATATAGTGTAATACTCCTAGGCAAATTAGGAATCACACCCAAATATTTTAGGAAGTACTTGATCCATACCGCCTCTTTAGATGCCTCTGAGGCTGCTAGATACTCGGCTTCCATGGTAGAGTCCGCTATGCATTTCTGCTTCACACTCCTCAGATCAGAGAGGTCTCGTCGGGACATCAGAAAAGTCATCATCAGAGAAGTCCGACGATAGAGAAGTTTGACTGCACGTCAGACAGATTGACCAAAGATATCAACCAAGTAAACCAGTCCACGCCAGCATGCGTTGAAAAGTCAATAATCACGAAAAGTCATATGCGGGCAATAAGGGACTGACTAGAAAGATTCCCGGAAAGCAAATGAATTAAATATTCATTCAGACCCACCACTGGAGACTTTAAGCATATTAAAATCAAAAGATTCGGTGCTACCAGGTGAAAGTCTTCACAACGGTCGGAAATGGATTAAAATAAGGGAATCCAGCCTTGCAATGTTCGGAAAGGAAAAAAAAAGAAGTCTATTTCTCCAACGGACGGTCGGAAATGGATTAAAATAAGGGAATCCAGCCTTGAAACGTTCGAAAAGGAAAAAAAAGTCTATTTCTCCAACGGACGGATTTGTTACAGGAATTGCAACGGCTATAAAGAAAGCTCAAAGGATCGATATCTATAAATACTTGAAGATTTGAAATGAGAAAAGTACGATGAGGACAACACTCTAGAGCAATTAAAGCAATCAAAGTATTCAAGCAATCTATACTATCGTGAAGAGCAGATTTCACAGTTCATATACTAAGAAAGTTCTTAGTTGGAGAAGACAAACACTCTTGTCTTAAAACCTGAGTTCGGGGTACTTCACTGGTTGAAGTTGCGTGACTGATAGGCATCCAAGGATTTGAATATCAAGTGGTGCTAGGCAGTCGAAAGGAGTTGCAACGACAGTATTTCCACTGGTTGGAAGTTGTTGTAGCTAAGTTGTAGAATCACTGTAATCTTTATCACTAGTTGAAAATTATAGTGGATTCATCTCCAACTGGTTTGGAGAAAAGTGGATTAGTAGAAGATTACGCCACATCTGAGACCACTATATATTGCCTGCGCATTTTATAGTTTTAGCGTCATACTTAACTGCTGCATTCATATTCACTGTTCCATTGATTAATTTTCTGTATTCGTCATTAGCTGACTTGTTTACAGACGACTCTAACTCATATGTACCATCAGATGAGAAACTCCTTAATTCCTACTTTGAAAAAGAGTTTCAATAAGTCTATTCACCCCCCCTCTAGACTAATTTCTAACGACCTGTGACCTACACCTTCATCCTAGCACCGAACAGTTGCTTGGATATCTAATATCTAGCAGTTTGAATGTGCTCACCAGAAAATCCCTTTGGGTCGATGGAGTTACTCCACGTACTCCTCTTAGATCTTCTTGTGTTTCTACCTCAAGATCTTCTAGAGTATATCCCCCCTATGTCCGGATATCATGTGGGCAACAATCTACCAGACTGCTTGGACTGTGATATGGGTCGGTCGAGCCACTTTTTCTTCCAAAAATTACCTGACAAATTTTCTCTATATTTTTCTTGAATATTTGTGTATTTAGAAAAATATTTTGTTAGCTAAATTGTGGAATCCAAGACATAAGTCAAGATCCACAATTAAACAGAGATTAGAGAAAAAAATCGAAATTTTTGTGCCAAAAAAGAGTGAAAAAATCGCTCCCCCATGTGTCCTATTTATAGGTGTTTTGGGCTACTCTAGGAACCTTAAGGAGGATAAGGTAAGGACTCCCAATAGAGATCATCTTTCCAATATTAGGACTCTTCCTAATATGATGACTCTATTAATATCAACTTAGTTCACTAAAAGGTTGATATTGTACTTCCTACCAAAATCCCAAATTATGAAATTGGGCTCCTTTTTGAATTAATTATTCCCGTGTTTAAGATATTTCATGCCCATTAATTAATTGAAGCTCCTGACATCTTTTAATTAATTAATATATTATACATGAGTATACCACTCGACTTTTATTATTATATCGGAAAATTAATTCCACCTGCAGGGTTTAATATAATAATCCTTTCGAGTGCCTCAAGGGACATGATCAACCCGACTGTTCGGGACACGATTTCTAGTTATAATATTAATTAATATATAAAAAATAATATTACCCAAAATATCGAGCATATTGAGTCAATCATTTTGGCTCTCACGCATGATAAATCAAAGCAATAAATATTAAATATATATAATTAAATATTAATCACTAGAATTAAGAAATAATAATTGTCCGAGATGTATCTCACCTCGATCTTGTTCAATGTATACCGAATACGCTAATATATGCTAATGGTCAAGACCAACCAATCTCAAGCATATACTACAACCTCTCACATAACGGTTTAATATTATATAGGTTGTGAACTAATTATTACTATATAAGGAACCGATAATGTGATCTTCTGTGTGACACGACACACCACATTATCTACAATATAAAGTAATTAGACAACATTTTCATAACCATAGCGTGAATAAATATGCAAAACATGTGATAAATGAATTAAATATTCTCATTGATAAAGACCGGGAAATTAAGTAATACAAGCATAAAGTGTGCTGTGATGTATACAACCCTAACAATCTCCCACTTATACTCAAAGCATGCTTTTGAAGTATACAATCTAGACTATGTCTATCTATCTCCCACTTATACTCAAAGCAATGCTGCCATACATCTAAACCCCATTCCTTCCACATGCCTTTCAAATGACTTTGAGGGCAATCCTTTCGTGAAAGGATCAGCTAGGTTGTCTTAAGATGCTATCTTGGAGAAAATAATCTTCCCTCTCTTCACAAAATCTCGAATGACATGATATTTGCGCTTGATATGTTTGCTTGCTTTGTGGGCCCGTGGTTCCTTCGAATTTGCAACAGCACCGGTATTATCACAATAAAGTGTAATACTCCTAGGCAAATTAGGAATCACACCCAATCCTTTAGGAAGTACTTGATCAATACCGCCTCTTTAGATGCCTCTGAGGCTGCTACATACTCGGATTCCATGGTAGAGTCCGCTATGCATTTCTGCTACACACTCATGTTGATATTCTTAGTGCTCGAGTGCAGGACAGGATTGTGCGTGATTGCAATTGCACTCGTGCTATCACACATGATTGGCGTCTCTCTGGCATCAATTCCATAATCTGACAACTGTTGCTGCATCCAAAGGATCTGCATACAGCAACTACCAGCAACATAGTATTCTGATTCAGCCGTGGAAAGAGAGTTAGTCAATTGCTTCTTACTGAACCAAGAGACAAGTCTAGGTCCTAGAAAGTGACAAGTTCCACTTGTACTCTTCCTATCTAGCTTGCAGCCTCCGAGATCCGAGTCGCCGTATCCAACTAAATCGAATCCGCCTTCTTTAGGATACCATAGTCCTACATCGACTGTTCCTTTAATGTAGTTCAGGATTCGTTTAGCTGTATTGAAGTGTGATTCCTTAGGTGCTACTTGATATCTCGCACACACTCCAACAGCAAAGTGGATATCGGGCCTGCTAGCCATTAGGTATAGGAGCAAACCAATGAGCTTCCTATAGAGTGATTGGTCAAACGGCTTTCCAGCTTCATCAGCACTAATCTGCACGGAAGTGTTCATGGGGGTTGGCGAAGATTTGGAAGTGTTCATTCCAAATTTGTTGAGAAGCTCCTTGCTGTATTTTTCCTGGTTGTTGAAGATACCTGTAGGCAACTGCTTTACCTGCAAACCTAGGAAATAACTAAGTTCTCCCATCATACTCATTTCAAATTTACTTTGCATGAGATGAGAGAACCTTTGACACAAAGCAAGGTTAGTTGAACCAAAAATTATATCATCTACATAGATTTGCACCATCAGAAGTTCATCGCCTTCCTGTATTTTGAACAAGGTCTTGTCCACAGCACCTTTCTCAAATCCATTGTTGGTTAGATATTGGGACAGGGTCTCGTACCAGGCTCTAGGGGCTTGTTTAAGTCCATACAGTGCTTTCCTTAGCCTGTAAACTAGATCGATACCGTCTGTGTTGGCAAACCCTACTGATTGTTCAACATAAACTTCTTCGGTAAGATCTCCATTCAGGAATGCACTCTTGACGTCCATTTGATATACAATGAAGCTCTTATGGGCGGCAAAGGCTAAAAATATCCTAATGGCTTCTAGTCTGGCTACAGGAGTGAAGGTTTCATCATAGTCTATGCCTTCTTCCTGACTATAGCCTTGTGCGACTAGTCTGGATTTATTCCTTATAATAAGTCCATTTCGATCCTTTATGTTTCGAAATACCCATTTGGTTCCTATAACCGATTGATGTGTAGGTCTGGGTACAAGATACCATACATTGTTTCTTTCGAAACCGTTAAGCTCTTCTTCCATAGATGTTATCCAATGAGAATTATTAAGAGCGTCTATGGTCGAAACAGGTTCGGACTGGGCTAAGAATACAGCAATAGTGCACATGTTGAGTCTTCTAAGCTCAGATTGAGAAATCCATTCAGGAAATTAGGATATCTGAGTATCTAGTTCTTCTTGTGCACAAAGTACATTTCCTTGTGTACTCTGTATTCTCCTACGGGTAGAAACACCAGCATTTATGTTTCTAATGATCAGCTCTTGCGGGTGATCTCTCAACCATCTTCGGTCGTGTTCTAATTCGGGGTCCCATACTGTATCGAGAGTTTCTGTAGATATAGCTTCATCTTGTACAACATCGGCTTCATCTACGTCGATTCTTACAGCTGCGGGGTTGATTTCTAGATCAACGACAGGTTCTATGGGAGTTGGTGGATATAGGATCGAGAGTTGTTGGATATTTTGGGTAATATCTTCTACTCCTGTAGGGTCATGGTGAGGTTCGTCGAACACTACATGAACTGATTCCTCGATCGTCAGCTTCCTTTTATTAAAGATTCTGTAAGCTTTGCTTACGAAGGAGTATCCTACAAATATTCCTTCATCTGATTTCTCATCAAAGGTTCTAAGTTGATCCTTCCCATTATTCAGTACATAACACCTGCATCCAAAAATGTGAAAATATGAAACTAACGGAGTTTTGTTGTTCCATACCTCATATGCTGTTTTGTTGTGGTGCTTGTTTACGATACAGCGGTTTTGAGTTTAGCATGCTGTATTGGTTGCTTCACCCCAGAAACGCTGTGGCAACTTGCATGCGGCAATCATTGTCCTTGTAGCTTCTTTCAGCGTCCTGTTCCTTCGCTCGGCAACACCATTTTGTTGAGGTGTACAGGCAGCTGAGTATTTGTGTTGTATTCCATTCTCCGAATAGTATTGCTCTATAAAGCGATTAGTAAATTCTGTACCTCTGTCGGAACGAATGCACACGATACTCAATGCCTTTTCATTTTGCAATTTTCTCAGGAGCTCGGGAAGCTTTGATGTTGTTTCCTTCTTCTTGCTAAGGAAAATCGTCTAAGCATACCTGGAATAATCATCAACAACAACCATGCAGTATTTCTTACCTCCCAAACTTACTGGGTCAATGGGACCGTGGAGATCCATGTGTAGCATCTCCAACACTCTTTGGGTTGAAAGGTAGGATTTGCTCTTCAGGGTTGACTTGATTTGCTTGCCTTTCTGACATGGTCCGCAGATGCTGTCCTTCTTGAATGACACATTTGGCAATCCTCTTACCATTCCCTATCTTGAGAGCTTGTTGATCATATTGAAGTTGACGTGAGACATCTTCTTGTGCCATAACCAACTAAGATCTGCAGTGCCTTTGGCAACAAAGCATGGAATTGAGGAGCTCATAGGCTTCCAGTCAGCAATATACATGTTACCTGATCTGCTTCCTATAAGCACAACTTCTTTGGTCTGGATGTTCTTGACTCTACAGCGATCTATATAGAACTTCACCGAGAACTGTTTATCACAGAACTGGCTAATACTAAGTAGATTATACTGTAAGCCTTCAACATATGCAACATCAGTGACTTTGAATTTTCCTACAAGAAGGGTTCCTTTCCCTCTTGTTCTGCTTTTTGATTTATCACCGAAACGAACTTTTGGACCGCGACCTTCCACGAAATCTGATAGCTTTCTTCTATCTCCGGTCATGTGCCGAGAGCATCCGCTATCGAAGTACCAGGTGTCTTCCTCTAGAATGTCCTGTATGCAAAAAGATTAAGTAGTTTTAGGTCCCCTTTGATTTTTGGGTCCATGTGTGTTAGTGCCTTTAGGTACCCAAATATTCCTGACAGCAATAGGTTTACTGTAGGTCACATTCGGTACAGTGTTGCGGTATCTACGTGGGGCATACACGTAGTCGCTATAACCATGATAATTATTATGCATGAAAAATTCAGGGTTATTATTATTAATCCAGTACGAGTGCCGTCTTGGAGGTGGAGCCATTTTCTTTGGCCTAACAGCTTGCCTTCTGGGTCTCCAGTTGGATTCCCAACGCTGTTGTTGATACTGAGCGGGCATCTGCTGTCTCGAGGAATAACGGGGCTCCTGTATCCAATACCTAGGCGTGCTGTACTGATAGTACTGCCGTGCGGGCCTTTAGTAGTTGGATACAGCCTTCCTTCTGAACGGATGTTGGCGCTGTTGATATGCTCGGGGAGCATGCTGTTGAGTGCGCTTCACAGGTTGGAACGGCTTATGATTCCGCTGTTTGGAATAGGATTGCGGGGGCGGAATAGCCGCCTTCGGTTTTCGCGGTACAGCAGGTTCCTTCATGGGACTAGGGGTATCTTTCGATTCTGGAATGAGTTCCACACTCTTGACGAACACTGTACTAGTTTTCCCTTTGTTTGAACATGAGATGTATCCTAAGCCACTTTTATCATGAGCATATTGCCCAGTGCTCAGAATTTCTTCCATTCTTCTGGATGATTTCTCGAATGATTTTAGAATGGTCTCAAGTTCATCTTCTCGTATTTTGAGAGTTTTGACTTTGGATTGAAGTAGAACCAAATCATTTGTATTGCTCTCATTGTGAGTTTTAACCTCACTTAGTTCATGAGCAAGTTGATGATTGCTCTCCATGAGTTTTTCATAATCGACTTTGCTGGTTTCACAATCAATGGACATATTTTCATAATTTATTTTCAGCAAGTCATTTTCATCTTTCAGCTCTAAATTAGATAATTAAAGCTGTATATTCTCAGTTTTCAATGTCTCATGGGCCTTTTGAATGTTTTTAAACTCATTCATCATGTTTTCAAAAGTATGATATGCATTTAATGGAATAGCTGAGGTTGAGCATACCTCAGCATCGCTGTCTTCACCTTCCGGAATGTCCTTGGCCATAAAGCACATATATGCTTTATCATCGAACTCATCATCAGATGAATCACTTTCAGTGACCACCTGAAGACATTCTTCTGATTTGGATGGTGTGGGGGAGGCTTCTGATTCTCCAATCAGGGCCTTGAGCTTGTTTTTCCAAGCACGTCTTCTTTCATCTCTCTCTTGTTGCTCGGCCTCTGGCAACTTTTGAACTTTGGGATGAGGACATTTATTTGCATAATGCCCTTGTTTCCTGCAATTATAGCACATGTTAGAATTACCGTATGAAGTTTCGGTACTTACCTTTTGGACAGGTTTGGGCCTGTAGGGAGTCTGTTTGATGAATTTTTTGAATTTGTGCATGAGAAGCGCCATTTCATCTTGAGACAGGATGTCGTCGTCACTGTCAGCATTCTTGTGACTAGGCTTCGACGAGCTAGGCATACTGTGTCGATGACTCGATACAGCGGCTAGTGCTGTGACCTTTGAAGGAGATTCTTCAGCTTTCTCTCTTCTGTCAATATCATACTCAAAAGCTTTGAGGTCAGAGAAGAGATCCAAAGTAGTTATTTCATTAAGATTGCAAGACACACGCATAGCTATGGTCTTAATGTCCCATCGGGCTGGGAGAGATCTGAAAATTTTTAAATTCTTCTCCTTTTGAGTGTAAATTTTGCACAACGCTTCAAGTTCACCAACAATACCAGTGAATCTGAGGTCAAGTTCCTCAAGTGTCGCAGTTGGTTTCATTTCGAAAGATTCAAATTGCTGAGTCAGTTTTGAAATCTTGTTTTCTTTTGAGAGCTCAGTTCCCTCACAAATCAACTTGAGTTTATCCCAGATTTTTTTGACTGTTTTGCAGCTCTTTACCTTCGAGAATGTGCCTTTGTCAAGAGTGACAAATAACGCGTTCTTAGCCACATTGTCGAGGTTGGCTCGCTTTCTTTCATCTGTGGTCCATTGCTCGCGTTCCTTCTCGAGCATCTCAGCATGGGCTTGGCCTTCAATCCTTGCGGCCGTGTTTACTTTCATGATCTTGATAGGGCCATCCTGTATAACAAAAATCATCTCTTCGTGCATTGCTGCAAGATGAGCTTCCATCCTAATTCTCCAATCATCAAATTTATTAATAGAGAACATAGGCACTTTGTTGATCATAGAAGTATCCATGTGAATGAAAATAAAGAAACGAAAGAGACTGTTTTGAAAATTAAGTGATTTTGGATCTGATTCAGTTAAAAATAGGACTGATTCTTTTTAGAATCAACCGCTCCGATACCACTTGTTGGCCACTAAGTATACTGGATACATCTTGGGAAGTAGTTTAAACAACAAGCTGTACTGATTTTAAATCTGAGTGCGTAGCGGAAGTCTTAAATATAGTAAGTTGCTGTGGATACAGCAACTAAATGTGTAGAGTATACTTAATTAATCACAGTAATTAAAACAGTAAAAACTGAAGGTAAATAACACAGTATTTAAAGTGGTTCGAGGTAAATCCCTCTACGTCCACTGGTCCTCCACACAGGAGTAAAATTTTTATTATAATTACTACGTACACAACTATGTAATTATAACAGTATACAATCAATATATCGTTCACACAGATTGCTATAAAGATCTTAGCTTCAACCGTTCACACAGATTGGTTTGAGCTAAAGCTTGACTGGCTTCTTCACACAGAGTTCTGAAGCTTCGTCTTCCTCAGTCCACATAGGGCTGATCTGGGTTTGTTCAACGTATAGAACAGAGTATGTGTAATATCCGGATTTATTACGTTGTATTTCATCTGTATTCAACCCTGTATTATTCGGATTGGTGATTTTGATTATTGGAGTATGATATTTCGTGCATTGATATCATTGTATATAAGTATAGAAACATGCAAAATTGCTCAAACAACCTCGTGATAGCGCACGCTAAGAATGTATCTTAACACGCGCTATCGGTCCATCATTAGCGCACGCTATGCAGGTATGAGTAACGTGCGCTAAGGACTCAATTATTGAGCGGGACAGCTAGCTCATGCGCCAGCGGGACATGGGTCCGGATAAGATTCCCGCTGACGCACCCGGACAAATTTTGAGGTCAACCATTATTAGCGCACGCTAAGGGATGCTTAGTAGCGTGCGCTAACTTGTCAATAATGCAGAATATTATAAATGGGACAACAACCGCTTGGGCTTTCATTTCCTTCATCTATACTTCATCTTTGAGAGTCCAGAGAGCAATAATCTCCCTTCTAAACACTTAGAACATGTATGAGTGATCATTGAATGATTGAGTATCACTTGTGAGTGATCATTGAAGAGAAGTAACACCTTGGAGGGGCACATAACCAACCGGAGTCGGATTACACCTTGTGGTTCAGTGATTTCGGCATATTAAGGTATGTTCAACCTATCACCAGTCTTAGATTTGGATTTCCAATGGATATGATGATCATGTTAACGAGATATTAAATTTCATTAGTGAATTATTTCAACAACATCATGTTTAGAAGATTGGGATGTCTACAATTACGATATTATTGTTGGAACCTTGAAGTTGGAATCCTAGTACCTCAAATGATGAGAGAAATATTCGGAAGTTAACAATCCGTAATGATTTATGTTATCTTTGTGATCATGAGTTGGAAAAGATGTTATAAGAACTTAAAGGAAGAATCATCTTAGGAAATATTCTTTCGTATAAGTCGGAATTGTTAGTTCACCTCAAGATGAAGTCTGAATATGCATAATGATAGTAGCATCTGATACATCAACCGGAGATCACCAACTTTGCATGAGAATTGTAATCAAGATGGATTATGGTGTCATGATGATTATACGTATATTTGCATCTTGAAGTTGATATCATCCTGGAGATCATTCATAAGAGTAAGAACTTGGTATTCATGGAAGTAACATGAATTATCACGAAGGATTTCATTGTTTCATTCATGGCAAGAATGGGCTTTCGCCAGCAAAGAATCGCCATGCGATAATAGCGCACGCTATGCTATGCGATTTAACGCGGCGCTTATCGAGCACTCGTTAGAGTGCGATACTTTTGGTATGTAACGTCGCTAGACCATCGACGAGTCGGTTGGCTGGTCGGTGAAGCATCGCCATGCATCGTTAGCGTGCGCTAGGCTTTGTTGTTTGCGTGCGCTATCGGGCAGACTTAACGCACGCTACACAGAGTACTTAGCGTGCGCTAAGCAGTTCAGGCAGATTGTATTTTATGAATTTTTGGTCATGAATCGAATTGTTAAACATCCATACGACGTGAGATAAATCCTATATTATTTCTTTTGTTAAGGTTTGGTCTCGTTACATTGAGGAGGACGATCGTCGAGTGTTCATTTCCGTGGAAGTGTTGTTATTGTCTTCAAATCGAGGCAAGTACCTTAATCGTTTTTACGTATTGTTGTTATACATATTGTCGTGCATGTATGTCGTTATTGTATGTCCACCTCGTGTTGGTCCGACGGGATCATCGGGGGATCTATGCTAGCGTGCGCTGGATCATCGGACGGGTTTTTCCACCACGGGTTGGTCTGACGGGATCATCGTGGGTTCTAGGCAGTGAACGCTGGATCGATGGAATTACCATGTGTATGTATTGATATCATGTTGTGATTATCAGTTGTGTATGTTATGTTTGAGTTTCTCGTAGGAGAAGACTCGCTGGTATTTTGTCGTTTACGTTATTATTATTCTTCGTGAGTTATGAATAATATGCTCTGGTACTTGTACTAGCATCGTTGTGCTAACCCCTTCGGGGGTGAACATTTTGTTTGTGTTCAGGATCCAGGAGAGCGGGGAAACAACCACTGGAACTGTATGATGACGAGGGTGCAGAATGATGTCCCGACCGGGTTTATTTATCTGTTGTTTATTCGTTATTTCAATAAGTACTCGAGTACGAAGTCGTTTGTGATGATTTGAATTTGGTGATGTACTATTGAGTTCTGTTGGACAATTGTACTATTTCTGTATTTGGTCAGAACTGATGTATTGTAATTCCGTTATTTCCATTCGTCAGTACCCTTTTATACTTGTTCAATTCTTCAGCCTTGTAAATCCTTAGGTAAAGGATTTACGGCGCTGTAATATTCCCGAATATATCGGGGGTGTTACAGTATGAACAATAACTTTGACTTTATGAGCTTCGAGCTGATGAAGTGTTGTTCAAGATGATGAGCACTATATATCTCTTAGATTTGAGTTGCACTAAGCTTTGGAGATATGTTTTGCTCTGATGAATAACTTTGATAGCTTTTATTACTTGGATTATTTCGGTAACTGATCTCCAATGCCTTGATGATATATATAGTCTTCTGGAGAATATATCCGTTGAGATGTATCCGTTGAGTGAGATTCCGTTCTAACGGGATGAAAAACACGATCCGGATTTAGCGGGATTTGAAGATCTGTTGACTGACAATATTTAAATACTTTATCCTTGAGTATTTAAATACTTCTTATTCAACGGGACTTTGAATTCTGAAGATTCCTTCTTTGTCCTGTTGAGAGCTGTATGGAAGATCACTGTATTGGTGATTCAAGACAGTTTCCGTACTTGGTCTTTATAAGACTTCTTTGCTGTACTGAAAGGTTCCACTATATGCTGGATTCGAGACAGGCTTTCGATACAGGTTGATACTATGACTTTTCGATACAGTTTCCTTACTGTATTGAGGATTGGCATATATGTCAAAACCTCTTATCAATATTATTCGATACAGGAATTAGGTATCCCGGCTGTTTCGATACATGGTTCTTGTTTTCCCAACAAGACCCAACAGGTAGCGCACATTACTCGGACGTAGCGCGTGCTGACTCAGCGGGCGTAGCGCACGCTATTAGGCCGCAGTGCGCGCTACCTGGACTGGTCAGAGGGGCTTATGGGGTTTTGGGCTGGCCGGCTAGCGCACGCTAGCGTTCGGCCAGCCCACGCTAAGCAAAGATCGGTCGAAACTTCCGGACCTATCCCAGCCCGATAGCGCACGCTACCAGTACTTGGATAGCGCGCGCTAATGCCTATGGGTATAAATAGGCGGACTTCACCCTAACTTCGTCATTTCTCTCCCCCAACTCTTCTCTCCGGCGATTTGGCGACTTGGGACGGGGAAGAAGGCGAATCTGTGATAGGGACCATCATCCATTCGTATTTTTGAGTGCATAACACGAAGTTATGAACATTCAAACATATTTCACCATTTGGATCGAGGTAAATCGTCCTGAACCCTACTTTCAGGATAATTTGGGGGTTTGTCGTGATTTCGTGATTCCAATCCGAAATTATTGATTCCCTTGTTGTTATCTAATCTTGTTGATCTTAACCCCCGGTTTGGATTTTCCTTTTCATGTTTTTGTCGGGTTGATTTATGTTCTTGAGATATTTTTGGGGTTTCCGTTGACTTTGCTATCTAAACCGAAATTGATGATTCGGTCAAGTGATTCTCATTATTTTGATTGTAATCCACGCATTACAATCTCGTTTGTCGATTTTGTTTCATCCAGAGAATGATTTCGGGTCTCTTGAGAAACCCCTTTATCCTTGTCGTTATTATTTTCGAGTTGGGTTTCGAGGAGTATTGTTAATTTGTCGTGATGTTGTTCTCGTTGTATTGGGGCTACTGCTTTATTTGTCGGAATTGGAGGCTCCGTGGTTGCTCGATTGCGTCCGTTCATCATCTCATTTCGATCATGGTTTCGAGGTAAGTATCTTGTCCATACATTACGTGTTTTGTGGATTTAATAGTTGGTAATCGGCGATATATGCTGAATGAATGTCTATAATTTACTTTGAAAAGAATTGATATATTTCACAATAAAGAGTTCCTTAAAGATGGCTCGTATGTTTCGTTGTCGAATGTGCCTGTCTAAGTATGTGTATTAGTATTGAGTATAGGAATGCATTACTTTCGTACGTTATCGTTTTCTGTGATTGTGTCGTTGTAGATTTAAGTCTAACCTTTTTGTCAAGAGGTGTGCGTGGAAATGTATGTATTGATGATCATGTGCCGTTGTGTAATAAAGATGGTAACTCCTTCAAGAGGTGGTTGTGATTGGTAAGGTACTGATTCTCATTGCTATGTGATTGGTACTGGTTGCATCGTTGGATTCTAATGTTAATTGTATCATTACTTGGTCGTGAGTATGCATTGGATGATCTCGCCATTCTAGTAAGGTACCTCGACTATATATATTGTGATTGACTTTCGAGGCTTGTGGTTTACAACTATGAATTTTGGAACACGTGTGTGTATGTGTTGTTGTTCTTCCACCCGGAGCGTTCGACGGGGCGTCTGGGGGCCGATACTAAGGGGTACGGCCGCGGAAGTGGTTTCCCACTCGGAGCGTTCGACGGGGTGTCTGGGGGCCGATGCTAAGGGGCACGGTCGTGGGTTACCAAGTGTGGTTTCTGTGATATGGATGTTGATGTTTTCGTTAATTGTGATATTGTCCAGAGTATCACAATGCTTTGTGCTCGGGGTCGAGATACATAATATATCAAGTCTTGATATTTGACTAGAATGGCATAAGAGTAATGTATTATGTGTAATGTGTCCTTGTAAATGAATTGAAGTGGATGATCAGGTCGTGGACCCTGTGTTTTGTGACCGGAATGGTTGGGTCGTGGACCCCGTATTTTGTTAACGGTTTTGCATTTTGGGAAAAATGAACTTTGGGGCGGTGACCCTAAGTGGCTTTCCAGCAATTAAGAACTTTTCAATTTCAAATGGTCTCAAAACTCCCAGGATTTGGAAGTGTTTTCAAAGTGCTTACTTGTTTCATTTCTACTCTCAAGACTTGAACTATTTTTAACTAAATGAAATATCTCGGGAAGTCTTTCGTTGTATTCTCGGAATGTGTTGTGTATGGCTCGTATTTGCACTTTATCCTTGTACTAGCAAAACAGTGGAGTTTTGATAACCCCCGAAGTATTCGGGGGGTGGATGTTTGTTCTACATCCAGGTACATGCAGGTTTTGGGAGCAAAACACAGGATCGGTGTGAAGGATGATGGAAGACAATGATATTAATCACATGAAGACCAGTTTTGGGTGCAGTCAGTCGGAGTTCATTGTATGGTCTTTTCCGCTGTCGTACTTTTTGTTTATGAGTGTATTTTACCCTTGCATGGGCATGAGTCAAGATAGAAATGTATACTTTGATTTGTATGTTAGTGATAAAAGACCAAATCGGTCAATTAGTTCGTTATTTTGCTACGTCGGTATGTAAGGTAATGTGTTGTCTCGATGTCTAGCCTGGTGGATCCTCACAGAGAGGGTCTGCCACGTGTAATATTCCCAGTTTGATTCTGGGGGTGTTACATTTATGGTATCGGAGCTTAGGTCGCGGAAACCTAGGCCATCTGGTCCAGTCGTGTAATGTTGGGTCTTGTCCTGTCAGATTGTGTCTGACTGATGTCGTGTCACGATGCGTCGTCTGGGATGTCGGTCTTGATTAGTATCATGGTGCAGCCATCATCTTCGTATGATCTGTGGATGTAAGTCCCCCTACTTCATGTTGTGCCTCGAACTGCACGATCTAGTTGTGTGATTCAGTATTTTGGGGTACAGTTTAAATGTGATTTATGATTATAAGGCATATATTTGTTGATTCCCGTCTTGTGCTCGAACGAAGAATGATATTGCTGAATGTATCTTCGTATAAACTATTTTTCTTGCTAGAGTAACAACCTTGGAATTTTAAGTTTTCAAATGCTTTCGGGGAGTCACGTAAAATTTTTAAAATGTCCTCCAAGGGAGGAAAAAATTTGATTTTCGTATGTTGACCTCAAGACTGAAAGTTCTAAAAACTCGAATTATTGATAATTCTTTTCCATTGTAGACTATAAGTTTTCAAAACACGAGTTTTAAACTCAAATGAGGTCTACAAAATATACTCAAGACGTGACTCTCGCTGTCAAATTTTTGGTTTCATGGTCGTTAGTCAAGAAGTATGTGATAATGTTCTCGTTGTTTGGGCAGTAGTGCCCAGTTTTAGATTCGTGTGTTGTTGTTGTCTATTTGTAATCTTCGGTTCTAGTATGACGTATATATGTTCTCAATCATGTTGCTAAATTAGTTAGCACACGCTACGTACGAGATTAGCGCGCACTAATGTGGCATGAGTAACGCACGCTAATCATCCTGGGCAGACGCTATGGAACTGCATTTTTAACCGTCAGGACTATCTTTTGCAGTCAATCATCTGTGACTGTATTCTATGTGTGATGTCTAGTGATGACCACTGTGGTGTGTGAATATGTGTTTGGACTTTTCGTAGTGCTAGGTGATAATTGATTGTGTTAAATGAATTGATAAATTATGTTTGCTGCGTGTGTGCTTGAATAAGCTTTCCTGAAAATTTCATAAAACTTGTGCAAGTTGCGGAAAAAGTAACATTGAAAAAGTTTCGACAGTTCGATTAAACGGTGGCTCCGTGTGTACTTTGAAAATTATTTGGAATTGGCGAGCCGGCCTCGGATTCTTAAATAAAACCTCGACGGTATTTGAAAGAGTTGTTTTAAAGTACATGTTTACATTTTATAAAATGTTACCATTGTCGATTTTCATGTAGTGTTGGGAGGATTTTTGAAAATGATTTTTACGTATTGTTGTATTTTCAAATAATTAAAGTACATGATTTTCAAAAATCTTTCACACCATAAAAATATTTTATTTTAAAACCAATACGATTTTTATTTTCAAAAATATATAGTGAAAGATGAAAAATCTCACTCAATGTAAACTTATAACTCGGATTTGGGAAAGTTTCCTGTATTGATTAAAGTCTGTACGAATGGTTTGGTGACCTTGTGTGGTTACCTTGTTTGTTATTAACGGTGATGCTGGTGTGTAGTGGCGTGGTGGTTTTGACAATGTCGGTTACAAAAAAAATATTGTTTTGCAAATGATTTCAAAATGGGACGTTTAAAGTCTGTTGTTTACAAGTTTTGATGAAGCAACCCGAGATACCAAAAATACTTTTAAAGTTTTATTTGGAATAGCATACAAATCCAAGGATTTTCAAATGATATCATTTGAAAGGATACCTCGTGGATCTTCTTATCAAGTTGCCATTAGCTGTTTTATGTGATATGTCGTGCTGAGTTGGCACTTTAGTATATTATTTCGCGATGTTATGCCATCATATCGAGTGAGAATCCGCTTCGTATACCGTTCTTGACGTATTCGTATTTCATATTGCGTATGGAAGAACTTGCGCACGCCAGGGCTGAAGAATAGCGTACGCTAGATAGGATGTGTAGCACGCTGCTATCGGTCCGCAGCGCGTGCTAAGTGGTCGGGCAGCAGAGACAGCAGGTTTAGGACTCCGACCAGGCCAGCAGTTAGCGCACATCGGTTGGGCATTACGGGTGCTAACTCGGTATATGTAGCGCACGCCAATTCCGCTTCCTATCGCGCGCTATCGAGGCCGGCATCAGAGAGCAGCAGCGTTTGGGCTTCGGCCAGACTCAACAGGTAGCGCACGTTACTATGACGTAGCGCGTGCTGACTCAACGGGCGTAGCACGTTATTACGCCGCAGTGCGTGCTACCTGGACTGGTCAGAGGGGCTTACGGGGTTCTGGGCTGGCCGGCTAGCGCACGCTAGCATTCGGCCAGAGCACGCTAAGCAAGGATCGGCCAAAACTTCTGGACCTATCCCAGCCCGATAGCGCACGCTACCAGTACTTGGCTAGCGCGCGCTAATGCCTATAGGTATATATAGGCGGACTTCACCCTAACTTCGTCATTTTTCTCCCCCAACTCTTATCTCCAGCGATTTGGCGACTTAGGACGGGGAAGAAGGCAAATCTATGCCAGGGACCATCATCCATTTGTATTTTTGAGTGCATAACACGAAGTTATCAACATTCAAATATATTTCACCATCTGGATCAAGATAAATCGGCTTGAACCATACTTTCGGGATAATTTGGGGGTTTGTCGTGATTTCGTGATTCCAATCCGAAATTGTTGATTTCCTTGTTGTTATCTAGTCTTATTGATCTTAACCCCCGGTTAGGATTTTCCTTTTCATGTTTTTGTCGGGTTGATTTATGTTCTTGAGATATTTTTGGGGTTTCCGTTGACTTTGCTATCTAAACCGAAATTGATGATTTGGTTAAGTGATTCTCATTGTTTTGATTGTAATACATGGATTACAATCTCGTTTGTTGATTTCGTTTCATCCGGAGCATGATTTCGGGTCTCTTAAGAAACCCCTTGATCCTTGTCGTTATTATTCTCGAGTTGGATTTCGAGGAGTATTGTTAATTCGTCGTGATGCTGTTCTCGTAGGATTGGGGATACTTCTTTACTCGTCGGATTTGGAGGCTCCATGGTTTCTTGATCGCATCCGTTCATCGTCTCATTTCAATCATGGTTTCGAGGTAAGTATCTTGTCCATACATTACGTGTTTTGTGGATTTAATAGTTGGTAATCGGCGATATATGCTGAATGAATGTCTATAATTTACTTTCAAAAGAATTGATATATTTCACAATAAAGAGTTCCTTAAATATGACTCGTATGTTTCGTTGTTGAATGTGCCTGTCTAAGTACGGGTATTAGTATTGAGTATAGGAATGCATTACTTTCGTACGTTATTATTTTCTATGATTGTGTTGTTGTAGATTTAAAGTCTAACCTTTTTGTCAAGAGGTGTGCGTGGAAATGTATGTATTGATGATCATGTGCCGTTGTGTAATAAAGATGGTAACTCCTTCAAGAGGTGGTTGTGATTGGTAAGGTACTGATTCTCATTGCTATGTGATTGGTACTGGTTGCATCGTTGGATTCTAATGTTAATTGTATCATTACTTGGTCGTGAGTATGCATTGGATGATCTCGCCATTCTAGTAAGGTACCTTGACTATATATATTGTGATTGACTTTCGAGGCTTGTGGTTTACAACTATGAATTTTGGAACACGTGTGTGTATGTGTTGTTGTTCTTCCACCCGGAGCGTTCGACGAGGCGTCTGGGGGCCGATACTAAGGGGTACGGCCGCGGAAGTGGTTTCCCACTCGGAGCGTTCGACGGGGTGTCTGGGGGCCGATGCTAAGGGGCACGGTCGTGGGTTACCAAGTGTGGTTTCTGTGATATGGATGTTGATGTTTTCGTTAATTGTGATATTGTCCAGAGTATCACAATGCTTTGTGCTCGGGGTCGAGATACATAATATATCAAGTCTTGGTATTTGACTAGAATGGCATAAGAGTAATGTATTATGTGTAATGTGTCCTTGTATGTGAACTGAAGTGGATGATCGGGTCATGGACCCTGTGTTTTGTGACCGGAATGGTTGGGTCGTGGACCCCATGTTTTGTTAACAGATTTGCATTTTGGGAAATGAACTTTGGGGCGGTGACCTTAAGTGGCTTTCGAGCAATTAAAAGCTTTTCAATTTCAAATGTTCTCAAAACTCCCGAGATTTGGAAGTGTTTTGAAAGTGCTTACTTGTATCGTTTCTACTCTCAAGACTTGAACTATTTTTAACTAAATGATATATCTCGGGAAGTCTTTCATTGTATTCTCGGAATGTGTTGTGTATGGCTCGTATTTGTACTTTATACTTGTACTAGCAAAATAGTGGAGTTTTGCTAACTCCCGAAGTATTCGGGGAGTGGATGTTTGTTCTACATCTAGGTATATGCAGGTTTTGGGAGCAAAACACCGGATCGGTACGAAGGATGATGGAAGACAATGATACTAATCACATGAAGACCAGTTTTGGGTGCAGTCAGTCGGAGTTCATTGTGTGGTCTTTTCCGCTGTCGTACTTTTTGTTTATGAGTGTATTTTACCCTTGCATGGGTATGAGTCGAGATAGAAATGTATACTTTGATTTGTATGTTAGTGATAAAAGACCAAATCGGTCTATTGGTTCGTTATTTTGCTACGTCGGTATGTAAGGTAATGTGTTGTTTCGATGTCTAGCCTGGTGGATCTTCACGGAGAGGGTCTGTGGCGTGTAATATTCCCAGTTTGATTCTGGGGGTGTTACACACGTTAGTGTGGACGTTTATATATATATATTTTTCAAGTAGATTTTAACGTCTTTAATTTTACTATCTAGTCAAGATGCGTTTTGACAAGTAAAATTAATAGTTGGTTCCTCTTGGCCATGTATTAAATTAACATAGACTCTGATGGGGAGCTTATTAATTAATACACCTAAGTGAACACTATAATTTAACAAACCTTAGAATATTATTTAATGATAATAGTCCTAGAGATGGAGAGGTACTATCATAAAATAACAATATTCACCCTTTTGCTATCTATTTGAAGTTTAAAACTAGTGAGCCAATAATCAGCACATACGATGTGGAGGAAGACTCTAATGTCAACGCGCGTGCTAATAATTTCACAATTTAAACCAATTATGGAGGCCAATTTGATTTTGAGAAATCAATTATTAAAATCACTTAGTTATTTTGAAAAATTAAGGTTTTTAATTTTCTCGTCCTAACATGCAAGAAACATATCACGCATACATCCATACATGCCATTCATCAAAACAGTAAAACCCAATATAAAAAAATTGGATAATTAAATTCAATTATCATGGTTTTTATTCCTCGTTTTTGAGTAACTAGAAAATCCTTGCCTCTTTTGCTCCCACTGCTTCAAGCATCTCGTCACCTCCTCCCGGTTGGGGCACAAAAATTGCCAAATTTAGAAACTTTATTCCATGCAAAATTAATTGCACAAGAAATTTCCAAATTAAAATTATTGTGCTCCAACGGACGCAACAAACGGTAGATAAACGAATAGGACCAACACCGAACGAACATGCCCGGACAAAAACCCGACCCGCTGCCCGACCCAACCCGCGGCCCGGCACCCTGCCCCTGGCCGATGCGCGGCAGGCCAGATTCGGCCAAGACCTCCTGCATTAGCCGAGTCCCGATCGGCAGCAGCCTGGTTTCGGTCGGTTCGTCCGATCAGAACTCCTTTTCGCGCTGGACTTCTTTTTCTTCGATACTTTGTGTATTCCAATTCGATTACAATTTTACAAGAATTAAAATACATCGAATTTACATCAAATTTTACAAGGAAAAAGCAAAGTCCTATTCTACCTGTGGATTTTCTCACGGGAAAAACTTCTACATGCCTCAAAACCAGGCCAAATTACCAAAACACGTAAATAAATAAAAAATCACATAGCCATGAAAATTGGACCATATTCACCTGCAAGACAATATCTAGCAAAAATATTCCAAACATCATACCATATGAATATTTATATTGCTAGCAAATTAATCACAAATTAATTAAATTGAACAGGACCTAAAGACCATCTCCGATATCAATTGTTGGAATATAAAACGCAGCGGAAGCGAGATTGATAAAATTCGAATATATATGGTTTTATAAACTAACCAACCAAATTGCGAATCTATTTAGGCTTGTTAATTAATTAATTAAACAGATTAATTAACAATTTAAATATACGTATTTACGTAGTAGAATTGTTAATTCATACATTTGAAGTGAAGTGGTAGAAAGATCCCTTTGGGTCGATCGAGCTACTCCACGTACTCCTCTTCAATCTTCTTGTATTTCTATCTCAAGATCTTCTAGAGTATATCCCGCCTATGTGCGGATGTCGTGTGGGCAACAATCTACCAGACTACTTGGACTGTGATATGGGTCGGACGAGCCACTTTTTCTTCCAAAAATTACCCTACAAATTTTCTCTCTATTTTTCTTGAATATTTGTGTATTTAGAAAAATATTGTGTTAGCTAAATTGTGGAATCCAAGACGCAACTCAAGATTCACAATTAAACACAAATTAGAGAAAAAATCGAAATTTTTGTGCCAAAGAAGAGTGAAAAAATCCCCCCCCCCCCCATGTGTCCTATTTATAGGTGTTTGGGCTACTCTAGGGACCTTAATGAGGATAAGGTAAGGATTCCCAATAGAGATCATCTTTCCAATATTAGGACTCTTCCTAATATGATGACTCTATTAATATCAACTTAATCCACTAAAAGGTTGATATTGCACTTCCTACCAAAATCCCAAATTACGAAATTGGGCTCCTTTTTAAATTAATTATTTCTCGTGTTTAAAATATTCCATGTCCATTAATTAATTTAAGCTACTGACAGCTTTTAATTAATTAATATATTATACATGAGTATACCACTCGACTTTTATTATTATATCGAAAAATTAATTCCTTCTGCAGGGTTTAATATAATAACCCTTTCGAGTGCCTCAAGGGACATGATCAACCCGACTGGTTGGGACACGATTTGTAGTTATAATATTAATTAATATATAAATAATAATATTGCCCAAAATATCGAGCATATTGAGTCAATCATTTTGGCTCTCACCCATGATAAATCAAAGCAATAAATATTAAATATATATAATGAAATATTAATCACTAGAATTAAGAAATAATAATTCCGAGATGTACGTTCTTCTTATAGTCAGTACAGAAGAATCTATCTCAACTCGATCTTGTTCAACGTATACCGAATACGCTAATATATGCTAATGGTCAAAACCAACCAATCTCAAGCATATACTACAACCTCTCACATAACGGTGTAAAATTATATAGGTTGTGAACTAATTATTACTATATAAGGAACCGATAATGTGATCTTCTGTGTGACACGACACACCACATTATCTACAATATAAAGTAATTAGACAACATTTGCATAATCATAGCGTGAATAAATATGCAAAACATGTGACAAATGAATTAAATATTCTCATAGATAAAGACCGGGAAATTAGTTAATATAAGCATAAAGTATACTTTGATGTATACAACCCTAACAAAAACTCGGTTAAGTGAGATAAAATCTGCCTAGCAGAAGTCATTTTCTCATGAGCTCTCTGAAGCTCATTAGACATAGAAGCCATCATATAAGTACGGACTTTTGCGTCATCCTTAACCCACTTTTCGTATTTTTCAATCTCTTCCTGATTGGCTCTTCTCCGCACCGGAGGCGCCGGAATGTCCGTCTCCAAGACGTATCCCAGTGTCTCTATACTGAGGACTATCATCAGATTGCGGAGCCAATCCACAAAGTTAGGTCCGATTAAGGTGTTCTTTTCGAGTAGAATTGCGAGTTGGTTCATTATTATATTGAGAGTTTTGTATGCATTAAGTACGACGGATAAATTAGTGACTCGTTCAATTATGATATGAGTTTAGAATTAAGGTCTTTTCTATTCTTTAACCCTGCTCCCACTATTTTTATTGGAATAACACACTCCCAAATAAAATCCGGAAGTATCATTCGCTCTACTTCATAGTGGTGATCGAGTTCTTTATAAATTTTAATAGAGGGCAACCGAACAGGTTTCTAATCTATTAATCTTCATAAAGTGGTGTCTAACACCAATCCATCTAATGGATGATTCGATCTTCTTTATCCCCTTGTTCACTCCCCTCAACCTATACGGTTTCTATGGTTCGTGAACAAGTTAAGTTTATACCATCGACGCAAATCAGTTTCACAATTGAATCTTATCCAGCAACCAAAAAGGTTTCTAGGGATAAAATTTGCTTCAACCGAAGGCATCCAATGCACTCTCCGAATTTATCGACCCTCCCCGAACGACTACCCCGATAACTCTTAAGCATAGCACATCCGGTTTGGATTTCAATTTTCCAAAAGCTTGATGGAGGGAAGGAAAACCTTGAAACCTTTTTAACTTAATATTTGACGTGGGAGAATTTTCGTGATTAATGTTACACTTTACACATTAATTCATTTAAGCGCGTTTGTAGTATTCATACCATATGAATAAAACATACACAACCTAGTTGCTACCAACATGTAATTCATGGACCGTTCCAAGAACAAAAACATCGTAATCTAATTACATGTCTTCGGTCCTGAATCTTCGTCTTCTCGAACGGATCTTCCTCCGGTCTTCGTCATTACATATAAATTTTACATTGAAAAAATTGCATCCCATATAAATTTTCTATTAAAATAAATAGGCTCAAAACGGCCTTTACAACCCAATCGAATAAAACTGAACGATTCAAAACTAAGTCCATGAACTACATCACCATTCAAAAATAATGCAACCATTACATTAAAATAAATGGCAATATTGATTAATATAAATATTGATCTAATCAACAAAATTCATCCAACTATTAGAATTAATCTAATTAATTCACATAACCATTAATTTTTATTCCAGACAAAATAAATATTTCATTAAATTAATTTCTTAATATAAAATTACCATAATAATATTTTAGTCAAATTAAATCCAATTTAATTTGAGGGAAATTAATAACCGAATGAAATATAAAAATAGAGCCGAAAACACAAGGCCGGGCCAAACTGCGGCCGTGAAGCTTTCGGCCCAACCCAACATTGACTCATTTGCTCGCGATCCGTGACCCCGACAGCCCCGACCATTTTTCCGGCTCCCCTTTTCGTCCCGAATCAAAAAAATAATTTTTTTTTTAATTTTTATATTACATAATTAAATCAGTTTTTCAAAAGAAAAATAGATTTATATTGTAACATAAAATCATGCAGTTTAATTTTTAGATGAACAATTAAACATTAACAATTAAAACATTTATGATTCTAAATCATAAAAAAAACTAACCAAGCATTCTAAATGCTAAATATCGTATATACGATCGCAAGACCTCGCTCCGATACCACTGTTGGGATTCGGTGCCTAAAACAAAGGCGCAGCGGAAGCAAAAAACGAATCTAATTCGATCCGAATCCCTAAGGAGGATCGAACAAGCTACGTATATATGAATAAATAAAACGAACAAAAAGGAAGATTCGAAATCATACCCTTGAAGTCTGTGGATTAATTGGTTGTCTCCTCCACGAATCCAATTCGCCAAGCCTTTCGAAATCCCGAGCACGGAAGCACCGTGTCTCTACTTGCCACGCGTCGGAAGTCGATCGGAATAACTCCTACCTTGTTATCTTCGAAATATACGGCTAGAACAAGGTAGTCGGAACTTCACTAAATTTATTTATATCACTCTAAGTGAAAAATAAACTCTCTCTTTTATTTTTCTCTTAATTTTTCTCTAAGAAAAATGTGAAGGAAAAAATAATGAAGAAGATGACTTGAGTAAAAAAAAGTTTTTCACTCTCTCTCACTCTTGAAAATGCCGTGAGTATACTTCAATGAATTCTAGAGTTGGTCATTTTTCTCCATACATATCATTATATATTATTCTTTTACAAAGAATAATAATACCAACCTTTTTATTTTCTTTGGTCTTCCACCAATTAAGGTGGAAGACTAAGACCAAGATAATAAACAAGATTGCACTATGCCATATATGGGCTTCAGTCACACCTAAAAAAGTGTGTTCGCAGCCCAAAAAGTGTTGCTAAAAGAAAAAAAACAGGCTACAGCTACACTTTGACCAAATTTGAGGGTGTTACAAAAATGGCCGCTACCATAGGGGTCTACGCTAACACTTTTATAGTTTCTCGTAACACTGCGGAAAGGTGTAGCTGTAGACCCCTATGCCAACACTTTTTGGTTCTGTTCCTACACCTTAAGAGGTGTTGTTGTAGACCTATACCAACGCAGTTATCTATGTGGTGACACCATTAAAAGTATAGATGTAGACCTATGGCTACACCTGTTTAGTACTACTGTAACATAAAATTGTGAAACACTTCGATATTGTTGGCAACACCCTTTATCAATGGCTACACTTGTTTCTTAAACAATTTAATATCTTTGGGTACACTATGTTATTCTTTTACCAACACGTAAAGAGTATATTTTTGGGGTCAATGACTACATTTTCGTTCGTCTTTTACCAACACTCTAAATGCTAAAAATAAAGTTACCCATTAAAAATAAATTCAAACATCCCAAAACATAAAAGGTTATCAAACAACCATCCAAATACATAAACCATTCGAAATAACTACATAAATTCAAAATGAGTATAAGGATGTTAAAGATCCTATCGCAACGATTCAAATCACCAATGGGCCGAGTATATCCAGCCGGTTATAAAAAATGGTGATACTCATCACAGGCATCCATGCTAATCTCAACAACGCATTCAAAACCTGCAGTAGAAAAAAATTGCCGCTTAGGGTCTGTTTATCAAACTGAATCTGAATTCTAATTTCGAAATCTTGAATTTTGAAAACTGAAACGATGAATGTGCTAAATTTCTAGTATTGAAAAGCAATTTACGAATGTCTGATTTTTTATTTTTTGCTTGACAAAATACGTACAATGGTTGTAATTTTCCAAGCAAGTCCTTTGTTGAGAGTGTAAGTCGTTCGTGCACTAACTGCCACTATTGTCGACAAATACTTCAACCTATTGTACCCTTGCATCGCGTCTTTCTCTTCGAACAAACGCCTTAGACACTATACAATCATGTGATGTCGGTCAGTCTATGCATGCAGGATGTTTATAGGTAATTTAGAAACATATAGTTAGACAATATTTGTAATTTTTAACAGATATAATAGGACCTTTTTTGTAATTAGGCTATACTTCAAGTGTACTATCTGCAATTATAACAAGTCTCTTTTCAGATGTTTGATTTACGTGCACCTAAAGAAGTGCCACCAGTATGGTATTGCTGCTATAATGTAAGAAAAAGTCTTGAACACGTCGTTTTCTCAGCAGTTGTTCTGCCTGAGTTTGTAGTCTCCCCAACCATAGTAGCAAATGTAAAATTCTAAACTTCTGAGAGCTTGAACATGTATATCTTATATACACCATTTATACAGCATTCCAAGAAAAAAGAAAACAACTGGAAAATAAGAAGAAGAAAATAAAATAGGATACCTGGCTTGTAAATTGATCTGCTAATAGGAAGTCTGGTAATGAAATCTACAATGATAAATACAGATATTTTTAGCATGAGCAAATATTAGTTTATAAGCTTATGGACTAATTATAAAATCAACCCTGAGGTTTGCCTAACTACACAAACACCCCAGTTATTATCTTTTCAAATTTACAAATTCCCCTTAAATTGTTATAAAAATCCCTCTTGAGGGTGCATTTTGTGTAAAGGAAAGAGATCTAAAGGGCGAGTTTTGTAATTCTGAAACATAATGGTATCAGTAGTTTTTGTTTTTGTAATAATTGAACTTTTATGAAAAATATGTGATTACCTTATACAGAGGAGCTAAGACACAATGGAATAGGCAGACAAACAGGAAGAAGCGACTCGAACGGTATATGATGTTTAGAAGGCACAGCATAATCAGAATTACAAGCTGTGAGAAATTGTAACTACAAAATGAGTATATCTTGAAAATGTGTACTCAATAAATTTTTTTTTCTAATAATTTAGATAATACCTGGTACTATATCTTTTACCACTACTAATACGAGGGGAAGGAGTTCTGTTATGGCATTACCTGGATCTACAACTGAATTTGTCTCTTGGTTTTTATTGGTAGACGAAGAAATATACTACATGAACAACTACATTCAGATACATCACCAACACGCAAAAACCTCTATCAACACACGCTTTCACTAACCAGAAGAAGTGCAAAAGAAAAAGCCAAAACCAAATAGCTTCCTAAACCTTTGACCACAACTAAAGGAAAACATTAATATTAATATAACAACAAACATAAACAACTACATCCAAACACACACACATGCAAACACATAAACACATACACTTATCAATTTCCAAACATGTTTGTAAACCTAAATTGAGGTTTTGAAATGTTTCTTACCTATGAAGGGGGGAATGTAAAAGGCAAAATCAAACCATAATGTGGTTGTACTGTAATTTTGAAATTGTTCTGGGTTTAAAGGCAGAGGTCGAGTATGTATATACTGCTATCTTTCATAAGAGAGAAAAGGACAAGTTTCTGAAGCACACGCCCTAAACTCTAAACCCTAAACCCTAACCTCTAACCCTAAAGGATAGAATCAAAAACATACGTTCAAAATTATAACCCTATGTGTACACAAGAAAATTTTGATTTCATCGAAGGAAATTTCTCAGATACAAACAAACGTTTCAATAAACCCTCAGAGGTAACCCAAAATATGAAGCACAAAGCAGCAAAAAAATAAGAAACTAAAGAAGTTAAACCTCAAAAATAGCATGTGACAAAAAATCAGGGATGGGCGATGGAATTTGGAATTGACTCGACCGAGAGGGGAAAAAGCTATAGCAAGGAGAGTATGTGAGCGCTTGCAAAAACACTTCTAATTTTGGGCCAGAACTTATTATATTGCAACAACTGCGAAGCACAAATAATTGAGAATCAGAAATGGTTATATTAGTAAATAAAAATATTAAAATTGATTAAAGATAAGAGGTATTATTCTGTGGAAAGCTTAGAAGGTCATTATTTATGTGGAGAAGTCAAATTAGAAGCATAATAAGAAATTTAAATCACTCATTCCCTATTTTGTTTGGATTATAGGAAGCAGAATCTGATATTTGCAAACATGAAAACGTGATTTTTTTTCTTAGAACTCTGGCCATCAGACATTTGAATCTCATATCCCACCCGAAAAAAACCCTTTTTTCAGTATCAACCGGGACCTACTGCAGAAATAGGGCTTTCGAGATGGGTGAAGGACGAGGAGTGCGGCGTTTGAAATCTAAAAAACAATGGCATTCAGGGCAGGGATAACAGAACATTAAATTTATTCACTTTCAAGTGATACAAAAGTTCCAAACAACATGGAATATTATCCAAAAGTAACTATCACACTCAATATAATATTAATCTGATTAAAAATCAAGAATCAAAGAAGAGAAAATGAGCATATCTTGATTAAAAATAATCAACATATCAATTCACTTCCTCAATGCACTTCAAGAACAACCGAATAAATCGATAGCACTTGATTAAAATCATTACCATTTCATAATAAGACGACTCATATCAGAAACTCCAGTGGCCCCCTCCGATCAGATATCAAGCGGGAGGATTTATTGTCAAACCTTGGGAACTGAATGAACGACGGACAGGAGAAGAAGCAATCGGGTCGGTAAATGAAATGAAGAGAGAAGAGGACGTTTTCTTGTAAAACACGTATCTTGTAGAAGAAGACGTCTCTGAAGAAGAGGGGGCAGGACGGGGAGAGGAGCGAAGAAGATAAAGACGTTTCCAGAAGAGAAATGAAATGAGGAGAGAAGAGGACGTTTTTAGCGTAGTAAGAAAAAACAACAAAGCCATAGCCTTGATGAGCATTTGTGACTCTATCCTTGGGAACATATACATTGACTGGAACAAATAGGACACAGAAGAGCCCAAAACATAAACAAACAAATGATGGAATATTATATACTATAAAATAAGCAGTTTAATTAAATACATGAAACCGACTGAGCATTAAGGTAGCGTTTGGTACGCAGACAGGATTGAACAGGACTGACAGACAGAATCGACAGACGGATCGACAAGAGGGCAGACAGATCGACAGATGGGCAGGACAAAACAAGTGTCTGTCTTGTGTTTGGTAAGACTAGACTAGATAGACAGGATTATACAATTTTCCTTAAACTTGTTTGATGATTTTATATATCATATAATAGTTATAAATGACACAAATAAAGAATACATATTTAAATAATTTAATTTAAAAGTATTTTAATTTTTTAAGAATTTTCAAACACATAAATACATACATGAATGATAGTACAAAAGGTGGAGGTGGCCGACGGTGTTCTGCGATGGTGGTGACGGCAATGGGTGGTGGTGATCGGTGGAGATAGAAATGGTCGATGATCGAAGTGGTGGATATGGTAGACAATGATAAAGGATGGTTGGTGGTGGCTACCGGTGGCCGTCGATGGTGGTGGCGGCCATGGGTGGTGGTGATCGGTGTCAGTGTAGGTGAAGGTGGCTGGCGGTGGTTGTGGTGATCGGTGGAGGTGGCGATGATGGTGGAGGAAGTTGTTGTAGTGGAGAAAGAGATTGAAGTGGTCAACCATGGCTGGTGGTGGCTACTGGTGGTCGCCGATGGTGGTGGCGGCCATAGGTGGTGATCGGTGTTAGTGTAGGTGGAGATGGTCAACGATAGTAATGGTGGTGGTGATGGATGAATGGTAGTGAAGATGGTGGAGAAGCTTGTTATAGTGGAGGAACAAGTAGTGGTGGCCGAGGGTGGTTGGCGGTGGTTATCGGTGGCCGTCGATGGTGGTGGTAGCGGTGATCGTTGGTGGTGACCGATAAAGCTAATATCATAATAGTTATATATCAAATGATGGTAGGTCAATGATTTTTTTGTTTCTGTCTCACTTTTGTCCCATGTTGTTCCACCTATTTTGGTGGAACAAGAAAATGCCCCTTTTTGTCCCATCCTGTTCCACCCTGTCCAGCCCTTGTTCCTGTCCCATGCCGCGCCAAACGTGGGACAGTGAATTTTTGTCCTGTCCCATGTCACGCCAAACATGGGACAGTGAGTTTTGTCCCGTCCTGTCCTGTGCTGTCCCATGTACCAAACGCAGCCTAAGGTTTATGAACATAATAAGAATAAGATTTATCATTTAGTAATAAAAAGGGCCCATAACTATGTGCAATGCCAAATATTCGAAACGTACCAACAGGTCCGACTTGCGCAAATAGTTCCCACAGTATCTCTTCACTTGCCTGCAAGCATATAAAATTTAAGATTGCTGTTATCTAATAATTCTGAAAACTAAAAGCAAAGGTGTAATAGCTTCGTGTAGAAAAGATATGAAACACATAAAACCAAAACCTAAAAGCTATCAAATAACCTACAAGGGGATAAATATTACAGGTGGTATTCCCCAAGGCGATGTATGGCATGAAACCAACTCGTTCAGTTTTAACTACTGAGTCATTAAGTCCTAACTATACCTGATATGAAACAGAGGAAATTCCCCTCAATCTCAGAAATTAGAAATCGGCAATCTTATTGCAGCAACGTTTCAGACACAACAAACTTTTATATATGTATGTGCAACCGCATAGGGTGCACGACTCAACATGAGAATTATACTTTTCCTCGGTAGGGGTAAATCACATCTATTTTGCTGAACAATTTTTCATCTATACTGAGAAGTCAATAATTATTTTTAGGCATATGTGTACTAAATATTTCTAATTGTGGCATGCGGTAAGTTATGACTGAAGAATTAGATGAAAATAAGAGTTAAGAAATTTTCTGGATTCTACACTAACAACTGAACTCACATCCAATTAAGTAAGAACCATATGCAAATATTTTAAATATGGAAAAACTAACAAAAAATTTCTTCTAAATCTCCAAGACTTTTTGATATATATACACACACGCACTAAAACAATTTAAACATGCAAAAAAATGGGACATAGATAAAAACAATTCACTTAGACCTTATGCCTTATCGATCAAGAAAATCCTAAACCTAGAGGGTTTTTAGGAAGAGAAGAGTACTTTGGGTTCGAGATTGCCGACGTAGACGGTAGCGTCTCGGTTGCGCTCGGTGACGTGCTGGCCCAGAAGATTTGCCCCGACACCTGGTGCTATTCGCGTTGTCAGAGACATCTGTAGAGAGCATGTATCTTGTAGAAGAACACGTCTCTGAAGAAGAGGAGGCAGGACGGGGAGAGGAGCGAAGAAGATAAAGACGTTTTCAGAAAAGAAATGAAATGAAGAGAGAAAAGGACGTTTTCATCATAGTAAGAAAAAAGAACAAACACGTTTGTAGAGAGCGCGTATCTTGTAGAAGAACACGTCTCTGAAGAAGAGGAGGCAGGACGAGGAGAGGAGCGAAGAAGATAAAGACGTTTTCAGAAAAGAAATTAAATGAAGAGAAAAGAGGACGTTTCCAGCGTAGTAAGAAAAAAGAACAAATACGATCGACTAGGATAACCTTCGCTCTTTTAAGATATATATATTGCCGGTTGGCTGGTCAACGGTTGAGCTATGAGAGAGTTGAGAGAGAGAGTTGAGTTGAGAGTGAATAATTGAAATTTGACCCGCTTAGTTGAAATATTCGGACAATCATTGAGCCCACCTATTTTTTATTGATTTTTAAAGACCAACGGCTACACATTTTTTAAGAGCAACGGCTACACCGATTTCAACGTTACCGTAGATACTGAATAACGTCTACCGTAACAGTGATTTATAACAATGCTAACACAAAAAAAAGTGTAGGCCTAGATCACTTTCAAGGCATATATGGTTACACTTTTGCTTGTAACACTGAAAAAAGTGTTGTTAAAGCCCATATATGGCGTAGTGTTGGTTCGACCATCTAGAATAACCCGGAGCAATCCGGCCCATTTTGGACTTTCTCGAGTCCAAACAGATATTTTATTATGTTCCGATGTATTTATATCAATTAATTAATCCAATTAATTAATTATATCAAATACAAAATGACATAATTAATTTCTCTAAGAAATAATTATATTCATGAATTAAATTAATCACCCAGTAACTTATTTAATTCATTAGGGCAAAAATTAATTTATCTAATAAATTAATTTAGACATCCAATGTCCCAAATTAATTAGACATCCAATGTCCAATAAAATAGATATCCAATATTTAATATTAATAGAGAGAGATAAAGTTCGATTTATTCCGTCGTCAGTCCTATTGCATGACTCGGTAGGTCCGTCTCAGTCAGCAATAGGAGGAACTAAGAGTAGTAGCACCACCTAGCCAGCTTGGCGGCCTACACTGTACCCCAACTGAGAACGAATGATTGGGATCATTCAAAAACCTTTCTGTCGTGAATACTAGTACACGTATAAACCCTTCTTTCAAATGTCCCGATCAAGTTATAGGGTCACGGTCAGTCAAACCCTATCAGTACTTGACGCTATGCATGAGTTAATGCAAACCGAGATCATTGAGCTCTCGTGTATCCAATACAACTAGCTTCAATGCTTTGGCCAAAAACCTATGATCTCATCTGCCAATAACCGCATAGGACATTAACCCGTTCACTAATAGGAGAAAGAATTCTATCTTGGTATTCAGTAGGACCTGCTACTTTCCCGTCAAGACGCGCGTCGAGGTTGACCCCCACCTTCCGGCTTTCTGGATCGAACTACTCTAATGAAAATCTTAACGTCACAAGCACATCCCTACTAAATTCTCAAGTCGAAGGTTGAAGAATACCTATCACAACCTTTCGATTCCGTCATTGACTGTCCCGGAGTGAAATCCGTGTGACGAATTGAGGGTGAGTTGGTTCGAGTATACTAATCCAATTAGCATACCTATAACGTGTGCTCCTACTAACCATTAGTGTCCGATAGGCACTCTCCACGTCATACAAGTCTTCACATAAACTTAACGCCCAGTCAAGTTTCATCGACTTGCGAACGATTAAGTATTTGAGCTATAAACCTTTCCAGTGCCGTTCCCCTTATCCAATAAGCAGTGGAATGTTTTGCTCTCAAATAGATGGACTAGTTTCTATATATATATATATTTACGAGTCAGGAATTCCAGTAACTACCAGTAAATAAAGAATCATACATTTGCCTTCTGATAATGATTTACATAATAACAAGTACAATGCCCTTACTTAACATCATCTGAGTGGCATTCGAGGGCATACTCCTAACAATACGATTGTGACAGTGATTGCTTGCCTTGTTGATGATTTTAGATTTTCGGGATTGCACTCTTGTTTATGATAGGATGACAAGTTTCGAGGACGAAACTTATTTTAAGGGGGGTAGTATGTAATATCCTGAATGTTAGAATAATATTTTATCGTTGACCTTGTTGGAAAATTGGTTACGTGATTTTTCCGGTAATAGAAGTGATATTGAGTAAACGAGAGTAATGTGTCGGGTAGTATTTTTTAATATCGTCGAATAATTATTGGTAAGAATGTGGCGGTGGCCAATATTTTATTCTCCGATAAATTATTCAACAAAAATTAGAGAAATTATCTGGACTAAAAAATTTATGTGGACCTATCGGAGATAGATTTTTGGTCTTAGACCATTTAAAATAATAAAGGAGTACCGAAAGTGTAAATAGAAAGAAAATTGGTCATTTTCTGGGAATTGTCGTGGATAAGTATCAATTTTCAAAAATCACCATGGATTTTTGAGAAGTTTAAAAATTCTTAAAATCAACAGTATCGTATATAATTGAGTTAGCTTTCCAACGGTTCAAACGGTGAGCCAATCGGAGTCCGGACGAAGAAATTATGATCGAATAAGTGGAGACTGCCAGATGCCTAGCGCCGACCAAAGACCGCGCGCGCGAATCGCGCGTCAATGCCGGGCGGGCCCAACAGCGTGATGGCAGGTGTCACGGTCCGAATCGGGCTAGAATTTTTCGCCGAAATACAACCCCGTGCCGGCACTGATTGTCCGCACAACAACCAGTCAGCCTTCGATCCTCACCAAACACTCGTGTTTTTCCTCAAAGCGCCCGTGTTTAGTATGATCAGGGTTACAACCCAAGGCCACCTTTCGTGCTTGAAGGAGTATGCAGTGGAATACAATCAAAACACGTAAAGGTACACACACAATTTACGGGGATAATTCCCCAACCTTGAATATTATTGCCCACTCAATATACAAGGAAAAGGCCTCGTTGTACGACTCTCAAAGATCCTCACGATGATCTTTGCCTACAAAAATGCACATTGCGCCTATTTATAGCCCAAGCAAAGGACTACATCGGTTGACAACCCCAATCGCTAGGTTCAGCTCAACACTCCATGTGTCGACGCGTGGCAAAGATCTTCATGCATCCAAGCCACTTGTCCTGAGCAGTTTCCCCACAACTTGCCCACATCCGCTTTGTACTGCCACATACCAGGTCTTCTGGAACCGTCCCACAAACGTCTGCAACCCCTTGCTAGTAACCGTCCCGCAACTGGCCTGATACATCCCAGCACTCCACCTGGCACATGCAGCCCACCAAGTAACTGCCTGTATAATGATGTGTCCTCCGCAGATCTAACATGACTTGGAACCTTCTTGCTGTAATATCCGCAATTTTCGATTTCCGGTAATTTCTTTTTTTTTTTTTTTTTTTTCGGCGGAAGTCTGTTTTGACGACTCGCTCATGTCCGTTTCGTCATTCTGAGAATGATTAATTCTACACTTTTTGACATCCGAGTTCGTTTCGGTATCGTTTCGTTGAGTTCTGTGCTTTTTAGCGACTTTTCCGCACTTGAGTTCGATTCTTGCGAATCTCGTCCGAAACTGTTGTTTCGAGTTTCCCGCAAGTCCGTTTAACTTTGTTAGACGTGTTGTGAGCTTTGGTTTGATTATTCGTTGTCGTATGGTGATTTTCGGGCAGTTTGGCCATTTTCGTAATTTCCCAAAGTTTGGGGTAATTACCTTCCGTTGTCGAATTTCGAGCCTTCGGGTGGTCGAAATCGTGTGTTCTACTAGCTCTTAGATTCGTCTTTGTGAGTACCTCGTAACCTTATCTTCGGTTCGTATTCATGCTCGGGTTTCGGTGTCGTTTTGTTGAATTCAGATTACTAAACGACTTTTCTAAGTATGAGTTCGACTTTGTTAGATCACCATTAATTTTTGGTGACTCCAAAATTATAAATCTTTGCAATATTATAGAACATCGAGTTAGCTTTCCAATGGTTCAAACGGTGAGTCAATCGGAGTCCTGACGAGAGAGTTATGGTCGTTTTAGTGAAAGGCGTCAATTTGTCGGGCACCGTCCGAGCCTTTCGGCCGATAGGAGGGCCGATAGACTCTCTTGCCGGCATTTGTATAGGGTATCGGTTGGGCCTATCGGCCGATAGGTGGCCGATAGGTCTGCTGTGTTACACTATAAATGTGTTGTTTTGAGCGTGAAACGGCTCATTTCCTTCTTCTTTTTCCTTAGACGCGAGAGAGTGAGAGAGGAGGAGAGCTTCTCATCATTATCATTTGGAGGGTTGATTTTCATCATTCTTCTTCGGTTGTGAAGCCCGGACAATCAATCCAACGCGTGTTCTACGAATCTAAATACTTGAATCACTCAAGGTAATATCTCTTGAAACCCTACCTTTTTGGATAATTGGGGATTACGGGGTTTTGTCCGATTCTTTCCGTTTTGTTGATGGATTGATGATTATTTAGATGTATTATATCATTTCCCTTGTTATTCCATGGTTGGATCGTATCGATTCGTTGTTTGAGTTGAGTTCTTGACCGACGCCTTGAAGGTGTCCATTAAAATGCCTTAGAGGGGTTTTCGGGCGTTCTACGATTATTCTTCCTCGTATGGTCGATGATTTATTGATTGTATGAAGTAAGGGTCGTGTTTCATTCGAAGAAAACGCGTTGAACCCTTTCGTTCGTAAATCGTCTTCCGTTTCGATAGCATTGGGCGTTTGAAACTTTCGGTTGAGCCGTGTTCGTCGGAATACTTGCGTGCGATTTTGAGGCAAGTATCTTGTCCATACATTTCATGTTTCGTAGGCATAATTATTGATAAATGATTTTATGCGAAATCCAATGTTTAATGAACGTAAAAAGGGATCGGTATGTTCTCGATAAATGTTGTCTTTCAACAATAATTCTTGTAATTCGTGAATATATGTGTTCTCGGAATATATGTGTTGGTTTTGTATGTTGAAAGATGCTACGATCACTTTGAGTGAGTTTAATAGACCGTAATCCTTATCCGCCGATTACGTAATGTTATGTGTACTTGTTCGGTAAGAACGTAATGTGTGCGATATTGGTTGTTATTCCTTCGTGAGGAGATTGTGACACTTGGTGTTGCTTGGTATTGGTATTTACTTGTGGTTGTGTGACATTAGTTGTGAGTGTACGTCGACTAAAGTGGCCATTCTAGCGAAGTACCTAGCATTTGTATGCATATTCTAGTATTCGAATTATGGCTTCCCGTGGCGTTGTGGATGATATGTGTATGTTCACCTAGGGACGGTCTGACGAGGCCTCTAGGGATACGTTGCCGTGAGTTTCGTATCGCGAACTATGGTTAACCACCCGGGGATGTCCGACGGGCTCTGCGGGTACGGTGGCCGTGAGTCTCGTACCAAGGTTAACTTTGAAGTGTTTTGTTGGAGAACCGTGATCTTTGGCGCATATTTCGTCCGATTAGAATGGCGATTCAAATGGTATCGTACTTTGGAATGGCACTAATAAATGTGTTGTGAATGAATTGTATATTGGTTGTGATAATTTTGTATGGGTACGTGAGTCATGTGGTTGCTCTGTGCATTGTAGCTATGTGGTATGATGAGTGAGACCGTTGTCATGGTAATGTTGGATACGGTGTAATTTCCACCGGGTATTCTTGCGAGTATGTGATGTGGATGATTTGGGTCGTGGACCCCTGTGTTGTGATTGGAATGTTATAATTGGGTCGTGGCCTGTTATCTGCTATCAGGACTTGTATTTTGAAATAAACGATTGTTGGGCTATGTCCCTAAGCATTTGAAAGGCTTGAAAATTCTTAAATCCCAAACGTTTTCAAAACTCCCGAGATCGTAAAATGTTTTGTAAGTTGTAAAATGGTTTTATTCTTATCTTTCGTAATCTAAATTGTTTTGATCAAGTGAATTATCTCGAAGTATATTCATGATTTCTATGTTCTTGGAGTATGATTTGTATGGCTGTCTTTGTATTTATACTTGCACTAGCAAAACAGTGGGGTTTTGCTAACCCCAGTATTCGGGGTGGATGTCTATTGCGTCCGGTGTATTTGCGAGGTTCTTTGGGAGCAATTCACGGGATCGTTACGAAGGATGATGGAAGACGGCGATACTAATCACATGAAGACCGGTGTTGAATATTTGGTGATGTTTTGTTTTGTCTTTCCGTTGTGTTTACTTTCCCTATGCGGGATTGTTGATTTATGTTAACCCCTGCGTGGGTATGAGTTACGAGAAAGAGTAATGTATGCTCGATGTGTATGTTGTGGTAAAAGACCAAATCGGTCTAATGGTTCGTTTGTTAGCCATGTCGGCATGTATAGTGTTAATGTGTTTTACGTATTTAGCTTTGGTAGATCCTCACGGAGGGGGTTCGCGGCGCCGTAATATTCCCCGAAGGGTTTGGGGGTGTTACGAATATGGTATCGAGCTTAGGTTGCGGAAACCTAGGCCGGGTCGGAGTTGTGTGTTGTTGGGTCTTGTCTTGTCTTGTCTTGTCGATTTTGTCTGACCGAGTCGTGTCGCGACGCGCGTCCGAGGTGTCGGTCGTGATTAGTATCGAGGTGCGGCCATCATCTTCGTGCGACTGTGGAAGTAAGTCTCCCTTCTTTGTGTTGTGCCTCGTGTGACACGAGCTATTTTTATGATTATTTGTTAAGTGGTGGAATTTTATGTGAATTTTGATTTTCACGATATGTATTTAGTCAACGCTCGTATTTGATTTATACGAGGAGTGTCAATCGCTTGTGATATCTTTTTATTGTTGTTTTTGTTCGTTGTTGATGATTTTCGAATCGATTTGCACGCTTTACAAGTCTCTTGTGGAAGCTTTGTGCTTATACGCGTTCGACTTGTTCACTAGCCAAAGGGAGGGTATTTTATCGGTGGTTTTGTTCAATGTGGTATTTTATCGTTTATTTTCGTTTAAAGACATGTATTGTCTTGATTTTAAACGCTTTGATGCGTGTGCTAGGAGTTGTTTTAGTGAACGTCGGTATGTGTGAGTTTTGGGCATTCGCCTATTGGATTTTGAAAACCTTGAGTATCTTAGAAAAATAAATTTGAGACATACTTTTCAAATGAGTTATTTTCTTGTGGTACATCCTAGATGTCACAATATATTTCAAAATTTTTCTACCTCGAGGACCAAAATGTTTTGAGATATTTTCAACACTTTTATTTAGACCCGAGGGTCGAATATTTTGAAAGTTTTCACTAAGAGAAAGTGTCCTCATTTTTATCAAATGCGAAATGGTTCTCCAATGTCTCGATAACGATGTTTCAAGTTCGTACTTTTTGAAAGGTGATACTCAAGATCAACCGGTGTTCTTCTAAATTATTTTCAAAATGAGGTTTTCGTTTTTAAAACCTATCCATTCCCGTTTGAGGGCTGGGTATGAATGTATGATGTTCGCGTTGTCATTTTGATACTTTCTCCCGAGTATGATCGAATTGGCGGTGTGAGCGTTGAGTCGCTTTCCACACATGGGTTGTGCTAGCCCCTGTGAGAGGCGGGATGTTGGTGTTGAATGTTGTCGCCTCGTGGTGATTTCTGCGTTGTCGCGCATGTGCGAGCTGTTAGAGCTTGGTTTGGTATGACCGTGTGCATCGGTGATGGTTCTTTGTGTCGGTTGTTTAATGTCTTGTTACCTTGCTCCCGTTTTTGTGAATTTCGTGGACGAGGTCGGTGGTAATGCCCGTACTATTTTGACTTCGGTATTTTCTCTTTCTCCAGTCTATCGATTCGCTCATGTTCGTTGGCACTTTATGAACTTGTTTTGTATTTCGGGTTCATCATTCGAACGAGCTGTGATCTTGTTTTGGGTCAATCTGTTATCATTTGTCACTTTCCGAATTCGGTTCGATTCTTGTGAACCTTGTTCTAAGTAACATCTTTGGTTCTACTAGTTCTCTTATTCGAAGTGGTGGATCTTGAACTTTTACATTTTCGACTCCGACTCGTTTATGTTCGTTGACATTTGAGCTTGTCCTGCTCCTTGCTTTTGTTGATCGAACGAGTGTGGTGTTATTTCGAATAACTCGTTGTCGTTGTGACTTTTCGATCGCTATTCCCTTTCTGTGGATCTTGGCAATGCATGTCTTGTAGTTCTCACCGGATCATCCCGGGAGTTGTTGTTTGAACTTTATTGTTCTTTGTGATTCGAACATGATTCTTCGATCTTTGTTGTCTCGATCGTTGTGGTTTGATCGTTTGACTGCTCGGTTTATATTGACCTCGTTCCGTGATTGGCGAACATTCGGGCTCCTTCGTAATTCCCTTGATCGGGAAATTAGTTTCGTTGATCTTCCAGCCCTTAGCGGGGGATTTCGTGTTTGTTCACGGTTGACTCGCGTTTTGATTGATGTACCGTTGGGTTGGTCAATCATATTGATTTTCGTTCGTTGTGTTTTGTGATTGTCGGATAATTGACTTGGCTATATTATCCGCTTGATGACGTTGTCACTTGTTGGTTTTTATTATATCCCTAACGGCGACGTTGTGTTGGTCGCCGTGGAGCGTGTTTTCACGCCGTATACTCCTTTGCGTTGTTTGTAACATTTCGCCGTTGGGCGTTAGTTACGCATTCTTGTGTATCTCGTTGAGTTTTTCCCGGCGGAATATTTCTCTCCCTACTTGTTTTAAGTTTCGGACGAAACTTCTTTAAGGAGGGTAGAATGTAATATCCGCAATTTCGATTTCCTAATTTCTTTTTTTTTTTTTTTTTTCGCGGAAGTCTGCTTTGACGACTCGCTCATGTCCGTTTCGTCATTCCGAGAATGATTAATTCTACACTTTTGACATCCGAGTTCGTTTGGTATCGTTTCGTTGAGTTCTCGTGCTTTTAGCGACTTTTCCGCACTTGAGTTCGATTCTTGCGAATCTCGTCCAAATCTGTTGTTTCGAGTTTCCGCAAGTCCGTTTAACTTTGTTAGACGTGTTGTGAGCTTTGGTTTGATTATTCGTTGTCGTATGGTGATTTTCGGGCGGTTGGGCCATTTTCGTAATTTCCCAAAGTTTGGGGTAATTACCTTCCGTTGTCGAATTTCGAGCCTTCGGGTGGTCGAAATCGTGTGTTCTACTAGCTCTTAGATTCGTCTTTGTGAGTACCTCGTAACCGTATCTTCGGTTCGTATTCGTGCTCGGGTTTCGGTGTCGTTTTGTTGAATTCAGGATTACTAAACGACTTTTCTAAGTATGAGTTCGACTTTGTTAGATCACCATTAATTTTTGGTGACTCCAAAAATTATAAATCTTTGCAATATTATAGAACATCGAGTTAGCTTTCCAATGGTTCAAGCGGTGAGTCAATGAGTCCTGACGAGAGAGTTATGGTCGTTTTAGTGAAAGATCACCGGTGTCGGGCACCGTCCAGAGCCTTTCGGCCGATAGGGAGGGCCGATAGACTCTCTGCCGGCATTTGTATAGGGTATCGGTTGGGCCTATCGGCCGATAGGTGGCCGATAGGTCTCTTTGTGTTACACTATAAATGTGTTGTTTTGAGCGTGAAATGGCTCATTTCCTTCTTCTTTTTCCTTAGACGAGAGAGAGTGAGAGAGGAGGAGAGCTTCTCATCATTATCATTTGGAGGGTTGATTTTCATCATTCTTCTTCGGTTGTGAAGCCGGACAATCAATCCAACGCGTGTTCTACGAATCTAAATACTTGAATCACTCAAGGTAATATCTCTTGAAACCCTACCTTTTTGGATAATTGGGGATTACGGGGTTTTGTCCGATTCTTTCCGTTTTGTTGATGGATTGATGATTATTTAGATGTATTATATCATTTCCCTTGTTATTCCATGGTTGGATCGTATCGATTCGTTGTTTGAGTTGAGTTCTTGACCGACGCCTTGAAGGTGTCCATTAAAATGCCTTAGAGGGTTTTCGGGCGTTCTACGATTATTCTTCCTCGTATGATCGATGATTTATTGATTGTATGATGTTAGGGTCGTGTTTCTTGCGAAGAAACCGCGTTGAACCCTTTCGTTCGTAAATCGTCTTCCGTTTGATAGCATTGGGCGTTTGAAGCTTTCCGGTTGAGCCGTGTTCGTCGAATACTTGCGTACGATTTTGAGGCAAGTATCTTGTCCATACATTTCATGTTTCGTAGGCATAATTATTGATAAATGATTTTATGCGAAATCAATGTTTAATGAACGTAAAAAGGGATCGGTATGTTCTCGATAAATGTTGTCTTTCAACAATAATTCTTGTAATTCGTGAATATATGTGTTCTCGGAATATATGTGTTGGTTTTGTATGTTGAAAGATGCTACGATCACTTTGAGTGAGTTTAATAGACCGTAATCCTTTGCCGGGATTACGTAATGTTATGTGTACTTGTTCGGTAAGAACGTAATGTGTGCGATATTGGTTGTTATTCCTTCGTGAGGAGATTGTGACACTTGGTGTTGCTTGGTATTGGTATTTACTTGTGGTTGTGTGACATTAGTTGTGAGTGTACGTCGACTAAAGTGGCCATTCTAGCGAAGTACCTAGCATTTGTATGCATATTCTAGTATTCGAATTATGGCTTCCCGTGGCGTTGTGGATGATATGTGTATGTTCACCTAGGGACGGTCAGCGAGGCCTCTGGGATACGTTGCCGTGAGTTTCGTATCGCGAACTATGGTTAACCACCCGGGGATGTCCGACGGGGCTCTGCGGGTACGGTGGCCGTGAGTCTCGTACCAAGGTTAACTTTGAAGTGTTTTGTTGGAGAACCGTGATCTTTGGCGCATATTTCGTCCGATTAGAATGGCAGTTCAAATGGTATCGTACTTGGTGGAATGGCACTAATAAATGTGTTGTGAATGAATTGTCTCTTGGTTGTGATAATTTGGTATGGGTACGTGAGTCATGTGGTTGCTCTATGCATTGTAGCTCTGTGGTATGATGAGTGAGACCGTTGTCATGGTAATGTTGGATACGGTGTAATTTCCACCGGGTATTCTTGCGAGTATGTGATGTGGATGATTTGGGTCGTGGACCCTGTGTTGTGATTGGAATGTTATAATTGGGTCGTGGGCCTGTTATACGCTATCGGACTTGTATTTTGAAATAAACGATTGTTGGGCTATGTCCCTAAGCATTTGAAAGGCTTGAAAATTCTTAAATCCCAACGTTTTCAAAAACTCCGAGATCGTAAAATGTTTTGTAAGTTGTAAAATGGTTTTATTCTTATCTTTCGTAATCTAAATTGTTTTGATCAAGTGAATTATCTCGGGAAGTATATTCATGATTTCTATGTTCTTGGAGTATGATTTGTATGGCTGTCTTTGTATTTATACTTGCACTAGCAAAACAGTGGGGTTTTGCTAACCCCCGAGTATTCGGGGGGTGGATGTCTGTATTGCGTCCAGGTATTTGCAGGTTGCTGGGAGCAATTCACAGGATCGTTACGAAGGATGATGGAAGACGGCGATACTAATCACATGAAGACCGGTGTTGAATATTTGGTGATGTTTTGTTTTGTCTTTCCGTTGTGTTTACTTTCCCCTATGCGGGATTGTTGATTTATGTTAACCCCTGCGTGGGTATGAGTTACGAGAAAGAGTAATGTATGCTCGATGTGTATGTTGTGGTAAAAGACCAAATCGGTCTAATGGTTCGTTTGTTAGCCATGTCGGCATGTATAGTGTTAATGTGTTTTCTGTATTTAGCCTGGTAGATCCTCACGGAGGGGGTCTGCGGCGCTGTAATATTCCCGAAGGGTTTGGGGGTGTTACACTTGCAACCGTGTCTCAAAACCGCTCGCATAACCGTTCCGCCATGTCGTTGCCTGGAACTACCTCATAACCGCCCCATGCAACTGCTATGACTCGTAACCGCATCAAACCGTCAATGCCAAGCTTGTGCGCGCCAAATCTGGCATTCCCTCGTGCCCAAGTCTTGTTCCCACATAAGAGTCCGTATAGTACGAGCCAACTCACACAAGTGTGCACAAATGTCCAGCATCTTGCGCACTTATCCAATTTCCGAACATGGTCCGCCCAGCACTGTTGAACCCTCTCGGCAGTAGTCACAGAGACCAGACCTTTGTCCATGCCTGGAGTGTTCGCAGGTCGGGTCGATCCGATCTGGGCTGGGTTACACCTACGGATCGACCCGTGACCCAATCCTATGGTAAGTCCCAGCACCTTGCCAAGTCCTAGGCCGAGCACCTTGGGTCACCCCATGGGCATGGCTCTGAGTAACTACCTCCCCCCTATAATAGGCTTAAAGAAATAAAGCCTGGTGAGGACAATGACCATTGAAAAGCTGAAGAATCACTCGTCTGCTTCCAGCCATAAACCTGCCCAAAACCTCAAAGTAACACAAGATTGTCTTAATTCCATGTCTTAGCTAAGCCACACACCCGCCAAGAAACCTCCAAATCATTTTTCATTCCCGTGCCTTAATGTCGTGCCACGTCCAGTCGGCACAGTCCGACCATGACTCGCCTGTCTTCCTAGCACACCGAGTCACCCATGCTAAGGGTCTAACAAACCTCCCCCACTAAAAGAAACTGTCGTCCTCGTCGGACTAGAAGTGTAGCCCTTAAACATGTCATAGTCCGATACTTAAAAGTTTTTCGATAAGCTCGCCTTCCGTTTGCAATGTAGCTTTGGTTCACCCTTCCGCTGGATCACTTTAATTGATCACCCATCCGATAAACCTCTAATGATAGCTACGTACTTCAAACTATCCCAGCGAACCGACTGAAATCAGCTTCAACATCCAAGTCTCTTACACTAAATCAGCAACTTCCGTCTAACATTTTACATATATACATAATATGCTTAACTTAACACCCCTTAGACATAATTACATACATATGAAAGCGGACATCCCCCGCTTGCTAGGAAAACAACCAAACACAACTTGACCTAGCAAATTACAATGGTCATACAACGAAAAACTGAAGTAAACTATATACAAGTAAACCAGCCACTAAATCATTGAGACGGACAACCAATGGCTTATCTGGAACGAGTAATAGGCTGCAACTCCTTACTCATTTTTGCAAACTTCAGTAATGCATCCCTTTGACAACACCGATGGCACATTAACTGTAAGCATCCTCTCAATGCTCGGATGGTCAGTCCAACTGAAACTCGTGGTACTTTTCAGTCGACTGAAAATAATAAGCTATCGGGACATGCTTCACACAGAACACACATCCCATCATATTTGCACACCAAGTTCAAAAATGGAAAAACATAGTAGGAACCAACAAATATATTCAACATATGAACGTATGGAAAACAAATCCTTACTCAACCACGTATCGATCCAAGTCGTCGAATAGCATCCCTACCAAATGCAACAAGTTGTCTTTGCATGCATGTAAGCAACTTGACTTTCCGACCTGGCACCTTAAACCCAAATTTGAGCCGCATAAACCACTCTCTTGACACGAATAGACCACAATCTACAAGGATTTCCATCGTCCGGGACAAATCAGCCATCAACCCGCACCGACTTGTCCTTCGACCAACCATTTATCGCATCATTGGCCTGGTGCCCGATGAGCACCATTAGTTCCACATTATGGCCGGAGGCTTCATAGTATCTGCCTCGCCACGAGCTTTCTTCGGGATCTTTTCCGGCATCTCATGCACTAATTACATTACTCCAAGCCGACCAGTTTCAGTCTCATCCTCGTTGCCATTTTCTTCACTCAAGATAGCATTCAATCTTCCCTGCTTTGGGCAATCCCTCATTCGATGATCACCATTGCAGATGTAACATCCCTTCTTCATTCGGTCCACATCATTGGACTGAGACGATCCCTTGGCCTGCACTGTTACTTCTTTGGTACTTCTAAAACCATCAAACTTGCCTTTGCCCTTTCCATCACCCTTCTTTCCATGTTCTGGGACTGGGCCACCAACTCGATAGTCCATCAACCGATCAGCAGCAGCCATGGCGGATTGCAAATCCTTGACACCTTGCCTTCTCAACTCAGTTTGTGCCCAAGGTTGTAATCCAGCCATGAAATTGAACACATTGTCCTCTTCTGACATATCTTTCACATCCAACAGCAATGTACTCAAACGTTTCACATATTCCCGAACAGTCCCTTTGTGTTTCAACTCACGAAGGGCTTCACGTGCAACCCACGATACGTTACACGGCAGGAACTGCTCCTTAAGTTCCTGTTTCAACATTTCCCACGAACCAATCTTCTCACGATCGGCATTTGCGCCTTCCGACTGACGCGTACGCCACCACAACTTGGCGTCACCAGTAAGGCATATACTGGATATGGAGACCTTCTCCTCACTCGGAACATGTGTAGCATGAAAGTAAGTTTCTATGTCACAAAGGAAGTTCTCCAATTCTTTGGCGCTTCTCTCGCCGCCAAATGGTTTTTGATCGGGCATCTTGAACCTGGATGACGAGTTCCCTTAACTCCCACAGCCAACAACGCCATCCTCAACAACCTGCATTCGTCCTTGACTCCACCCAGTCGGACATCCACTACCTCGCTTACGGAACTGATCTCCTCTTGAAACGAAACAAGCCTTCTTTCCATGAAATTAGGGATTTCACCCATAGATTTCTGGAATACTTCCGACAGAGCATGGGGTTTTTCGAAATCGGTCTCCAGCATTGAGATCCGTTCGAAAACTGCTGTTACAACAGGAAATGGTGGAGGTTGCCCCATCCAAGTCTCCAACCTTTGAATCCTCTCATCCAAAGCTGTGATCTTATCTCTGCGATCCATATCTCTTGCATCCCGAGGTGCCACAACGCAGCAAATTTTCCCTCAGAACCCACTAACGGGGCTCCGATACCAAATTATCACGGGATGGGAGTTTCGAAGCCCGTGCGGCGTCTCGAGGCCCCTCACACTCCGAGACCAGCCTATCCCGCATAGCATGTCAACTGGTTTCATCAAGGAGACGACAGTAGCCCCCGACCAGTTGTGCCCTACCGCAACGATCCCCTTCATAGTCAAGTCCCCGACCAGCGACAAGCCCTCTAGAATTGGGTCGGCATGCCTGACTCGGCCAGACCGATGCATCCGGGTAAACAACGCCTTAACGCTAATGCCGCCCCCTATACCCCTCTTGTGGCAAGCTAACCAGAAGGCACCCCGTATTTGGACGGTCAACAAAGACACGACATATCGGGTCGTGACAGTAGGTCAGTGCGCGGGAAGACTTTTGCTCCATGCTGTTTTTGACTGACTAGCCAAATTTTATTCCGGAAAGAATGACCTTATCTTCATTATTGTCTTATACCGTTTGTCATTCTGCATAGAGTATGTTCACCTCTTCAACAACTTTTTTTTATATTCTAGTCTTGATATTCGTAAGTCTTCCAAAACGCTCAAACACCCAGCGATTCTGAGCAGCCTAATACAAGAGACGTCCGGTAGTTGTTTGACGAAATTCCCCAAAGAGTCTGTTAATTCCAGGTTGGGTTGCCATCTTTGAACTCGATTATCTCACAATTGGTAAGTTATTTTACAAATGAATCTCGAGCACTTTGTAACAAGATACATTTAAGTGTAAATGTTGTTTTCATCGTAAGTGTTATGTCAGAATACTTGGATAATATGAGTTGTTTTCTAGCGAGTCAGACCAGCTTTTACAGGATACCGACTGGAACCTATTCGATGAATTTCTCCAGTGAGTCTGAGAATTCCAGACTAGGTTTCCTTATTTGAATCCTATTATCTCACGACCTGTAAGTTATTTTGAGAATCCTTCTCAACTATTTTGTAGATAAAATACATGTTAGTATAACAGGAGCCTATACCGTTGGTATTGAGTCAGTATACCTGAACAAAATAAGACATTTTATACCGAGTCAGCCCTGTTCGTATCAGTCATTTCCAGCAACTTGTCTTTTGAAAGTTGATCGAGTTGTCTATCTTGAACACGTATATCTTCGAACCTGAAAGTCGTATTTTGATAAAGTTTTATGAAATTTATATCTGAGATACATTTAATCATAAATCAGTTTTTATTTTGATTTTTCTCAACTGTTTAGACTACTGTATTTATCAATATATCACCGAGTCAGCTCTATATTTTTCGTATGTATCGAACGGGTTGAATACCTTGTAATTGTGTTTAGGGTGGAAAATTTAATAATGATGATTATTAATATTTTTCTATATGAGGATCATGAGTTTTCAAAATTGATAATTTTGAAATATTTTTTGTATTAAAATAATACGAAGTTTTCATTCGATCAAATTGATATAAATAACGGTTATACTATAAATACGACCGAAAAATATTGAATATTATTTTATATTTAAAATAATATGCTGGATTTTTAGTAATTAAATTGTTAAAGTTCGGATCGTCATTTTTGAGAAAGGGGAGACTAAAGTTATAGAATTGGGATAGTCGTTGATCGTAGAAATTGAATGTCGTAGTATATTGCTATTGATAGTGGAATATCAATACCTTGTTTAGGTGTGTAAATCAAATCTCGGAGACTTCAATGGATCTATTTACAGACTTGACTACTTAAGGCAAGTCTATACTTGCTCAGTTCATAATAGTTAATAAGTGATTTTGATTTTATTTCATTTATAATTCATATAGCAATGATATTATAAATGTAAATTATCGGGACGATGGTTTGTATATTGTACTTTGGTTTGGATTAAATCATAATGTATATGATTTAAATGTATTTGGTGAAGATGGAGATGTGGGTTATCTTTGGTCTGTGATATGGAATGTCGGAAAGTTTATCGTGTCGGCATTGATGTCGGGATGGTGGTTTATTGATATTAATGGACTGTACCTCATTTGAGATTATTAGAATAACTGTGTATTCATTCAGGGATGTTTGTTCGTGGAAAGGATATTGTCTTTGGCATTGAGGTAATTTAAATATTGTTCAGTTATGAGGATAATTATTCAGGTGAATTGTTGTATATGTTGTGTATGTTGATGTTTCGTATGATGGGATTCATATTGATTGTTTCGTTGAGGGATGTTGATCACAGGACTGTTTGTATTGATATCGCTGACCGTGTTGATCATTCATTGGGGATGATGATCCCAGGATTGTTGTTTTGGATATTGATTGGTCGTGTGGACTTTTCGTTGTCAGTTTGTCATTGTTCACTTTGGTGAGTCTTTTGATCCTTATTGGATATGTGATTCTTTGAGTTTCGTTGTCATGTCGCATCGTGACATATCTGGAGTCATATCTGCATGTCGATTGGTTATTGTGGGCACACGATGGTCATGCGTGGAAGTTTCCGCATTGGACCATACACACGAGAAGTTACTTCGTGAGGTTAATTAGGTACATGTCTCACGTATATCCTGAATTCCGTATACGGGGTGGACATGTGCACGGACACATTTCTGGATCGGGCGTACTGTGACGTCCATCTTTGAGCCATATGGATTGGTCGTTCATCCTCTATTTATAGTTGGGTATGTTCGACGGTTTGCGACTGGTTGTTCATACGCCCGTGGGATATGTTCGACAGTCGGGGTTATTTCTTTGAGATCCATTATTGTTGATCGTTTGGAGTTTACCTTGTTGATGGTATTCTCAGTGTTGATCCTTTATTGATCGTGTTTGGAGTTTACCTTGTTGATGGTACTCTTGGTCGATATTGATCCTTTGTTGATCGTGTTGGAGTTTATCATGTTGGTGATTGTGGATCTTTTATTGGTAGCATTGGATCTTATCATGTCGATGATATTCTTGGTTGATTTATTAGTTGATCATTATTATTGATCGTATGAGCGTTCGGACTGTACATCGATGTTTCGGGACTTGTTGTTATTGTTTTGCTTGTTATTAGTTTTTATCCAGATTGAGATTTGACGGTGCAATCTGACGGACAGGATTTGGCACAGATGGTTGTAGTTAAGTTCATTTCGTCATTCGAGAATGTGAAATGTGGATTATGGTAAGGATTGATTTGATATGTATTGTGATGGGTTGGTGAGGTTATGCCGGTAAGATTACGTTGGTAGTATTCTTATTATGATATTACATCGGTATGTAATTATTTATGGTGATGTGATCGTTATCATTATTGAGTATTGTGCCTGACCCCTTCGTGGGATTTATTTTTAGGTACTCGGAGATCGAGTTAGTAGCGGTCGTGGAGGGATGAGCTTCCCCGGTGATACTGGCTATGGCATTATTTTGGAAACCGAGTATTTGACTGGTTGTTTTATTCCGCTACAATGTATATTTTGAACTGTGTTTATATCTGCTGCGTGTGTATTTTAAAATGGTTTTTCGGTATTTTTACCAACTCGTGTATAACTTTAAAAATGGCTGTTTTGGGTATCTCGTAAACTTGGGTTATTTCGTTAAACTCTTTTTCCCTAAACTATTTTATCGGTACGTATAAGTGGTGGCTTAACGTACATTTTGAAACTGTTGAATTCTGGCATTTTTGGCCTTTTGTTTTCAAATGTAATTTAATGACAGTATTTGAAAAATAGATTTTTGGAGACTATTTGAGTATTTGCAAAATATTACCGTCTTGGCCTCTTTGGCGTGTCTGAAATTTTTGCGAAAATAATTTTTAGCCTTGTGGGTTCCGACGCGGGACCCACGACGCTGTAATACCCGCGGATGATTTTGGGGGCGTTACACTCTATTCTTTCTCTATAATATTTCGATTTTATAACAATTTCACCATTTTTAGTGATGATGAAATGTCGCCGATGGAGTTCTCCAGCTGCACCATCTCGTCGAGGATACGGAGCATGGCCCGCTCGTAGAGGTCGCTGCTCGCAGCGTCGCTTGTCGGAGGAGCGTGGAGAGCTTCTCCGTCTTGGATTTCAGCTCCGCGGAATCCTTCTTGAATGTCGCCGCCTCGTCTGCCGCCTTTATCACCTGGTTCGTCAGCTGGATCGGCGTTGCGAGCGTCTGCTTCACAAAATCCCCATCGAAACGCCAGATCAAAACCCAGAAACTGAAAAAATCCCAAAAAGATTTGATTTTTATAGCTAGGTTATTTAAGGAAATTGACGATAGTGCACCAAGATTGCGAATTTGGATTAGAAAGATTGAATTTTTATGTTGCGGACGACTGGTGAATTGCTGAATAAGAGAAGAAATGTAAAGAAACAGAGTCGACGAGATTCACAAGGTCAAACTTGGTTTTCTTTAGGATTAGTTGGTTAAATATTTGAGTTAAATATTTGGGTTAAATATTTAGAGTGTCCAATAATATCATTGGATGGTAAATTTATGTAAAAGGAGAGGGTATGGTGGTACAAAAAGGCAAATAAATATTTGATTCAAGGACAAAAAAAAGAGGACAAATAGGCATTTGATTCACGGATGGAGAGAGTACATAGTTTCGATTATAATAGACTATTTCATACCAAAAAAACAAAGGTCCAAAAGTCCATGTGTTGAGATGCATACATGTGAACTCACATATAATTACATGCCGCTGTAATTATTGTATCCAACTTTTAGATTCAGATTAGTATTATTAATTTTAGAAGCTTTCAAATCAGTCTTATTTGTCTCTCGCCTCACAAAAATTAGGGCAAATTATTGAACGCGAATCGTCTCTCATCATCTCTCCATACTTCAAAGCCATCTCGTCCTCAAAGGCATATGCATTTTGAAAGCAATTCATATCACAAAGTGGATTTTATTGATTATTTCATATATTTATACTAATTTAGGAGATAAAATAATTATTGGCCACTTAAAGCTGCCTAGAAAACTGGGTCCACTTAGAAAAAGGGCATGCCACTCGAAGTAAGCAGAGGGTGAAGGCAGGGGACTATTCGGCAATGTGGAGCAAGATTCATACACCCTGTAATTAATGGGGTGTATGAATCTCAAAAGTGGAGCCCATTTTTCTGGGGTCGGTCTCTCTCTGTGGGGGGGGGGGAGCAGGGAATGGAGTTTTTTTCTTCCTTCTATTTTCTAATGTGAATGTTTGGTTTTTTAACATTGTGTAAGAAAGTTCATAATATAAATTGCACAGTCAATTCACTTATAAATATATAATTCTTATTATAAAGGGACAAACATGCCATCATTAAGTCCTACAAAATAAAATTACAAGTTCATAAGTGCCTATTACAAACTATTAATAATTAAAGTGATGGACTCGGATGGAAAACATAGGTATATTGAAATCTCTATGTAGATTATTTTTTTCTCATATAAGAACAGATGGCTCAGACGATTAAACTCCAAGATGCAAGACCCTGGTCGTTTAAAGGTTTGATGTGAGTGGACGTACTTAAGGTTGCAAGATTTTAGATCTGTGAACGAGTACAACTCGGCCATGTTCAGAATCATTTTTAAACCGAAGTTATATGAAGAAAATATAACTGATATCGAAATGCTTGAGAAAATATTCTCCATGTTCCATGTCTTTAATGTGCTATTGCAACAACAACATAGTGAATTTTTTTTATCAAATATTATGATGTTGTGTAATATATATAATATATATATATATATATATATAGAGAGAGAGAGAGAGAGAGAGAGAATAAGAGAAATCTAGATAATAGAAAGGAGAGAGATCATTTTTATTCATATATCTAACAAGTTACAAGCAAAGCTTTATATAGCCTCTTCAAGTATAAGTTACAATGCAAATGAAAAGGCAAGAGTTGTGTATATTAATGGTGAAAGTTGAAAGGTCAAGAGTCATACAATTATACATAACACTCCCCTTGGATGACTCTTACGAACATCATGTCTCGTTAAAACTTTACTAGGAAAAACCTCGTGGGAAAAACCCTAGTGAAGGGAAAAGAGTACATGTGATTGTTCGCATGAGACTTTTTGCATGAGTCCAACAATGCGAAATGACTTTTCACGAGACTTTTCGCAAAACAGTGTGTAAGACAAAATATTTTAAAAGTTTACGTTTTATAAAAATAAGTTGCGTCTCTTATCAAACATGATTTGTTACGTTTACGTTTTATATATATAAGTTTACGTTTACGTTTTTTAAAGTTCATGTTTTATAAATATTATATAAGTTTATGTGTTATAATTATAAGTTACGTTTACATTTTAGATATATCATAGGAGATTGTGTAAATCAAAAAATATTCATTATTGGACTCATTTCGAACGTATCGAAGAGACAATTATAACGGTGTAATTTTTGAAAATTAAAACGTATTTTTTAAACGTATTTTAGCTAATATACCATTATATGTATTAATATTATAAAGGTGTAAAATAAAAATTAGAAAAGTAAATAGTGTAAAATGAAAATTAGAAAATAATGATGATGTGACGGGAATTAGGGAGTGTATAAATCTCAAAAGTGGTGTATGAAACTCAACACCCTTCGGCAATTCAGAATTGAGAAAAAGAGTTAATTTCTAGTTGACTTTCATGTTCCATTATTTTTAGTCGAGATACAATTTGGGCTCCCACTATTATATATATTTTTTCTTTATTTCTTAGGGATGTTTGAAACCTTACCTATGTATTTATGTTATAATTCACTTTGATTAGTTTGACCAACTTAAGTGAGGTTTTTGTATATCTATCGCTAGATCTATGGTTCTAACATAATTCTCAAGCACAAGTAGCAACAATTGATTTTATTAAGTTGGATAAGACAAAAGCAAGATCCCCTGGGTTGGGTTTGTGAACTCAATATCTTGTGTATTTCCATCGTTTTGGTTCCTAATTCATCTAACGAACAAGATTTGAAGAGCTTGTTTTGAATCCTTCGTCTAGATATGTTTAATTGAAGAACTTGTTTTGATTAAATAAACTTAAAAAATAATTGGAGTCAATAGAGCTTGTTGTTGATTTCGGAGTAGGAGTTCAGCCGGGAGCATGAAAAGATAAGTGTTGCATTGAATCATAATTCATAGTGGGGCGAGGGAAAACGGAACTAAGGACTGGATTCTCCTTCTTAATATATTTCTTTCTGCATTCTACAACTTTGATTTAATTGCTTATTTGTTTATTTCATTTTATTTCAATTTCACCAACACCCCCCCCCCCCCCTTTATTAGTATTGTTATTATTATTCGTATTAATATTTTTATTTTCGATAAATATTAAACACAATAAATAGAATTATTCATCCGTTCCCTATGTGTTCGATCCTTACTCGCAATACTACTATTTAGTATAAGAATGTCAAGAAACTTTATAAATATTTAATTTTAAAGCGTCTCGACGGCGCGGTCATTTATCTTCGCCTTAAGTCTTTTTTTATCATCATCTTCTTCATTCATTCGACGAATTTAGTAAATTAGATGATGGTGCTGACGGGCGGACCACGAGTTCTTCATCAGATGAGTATGGTATATTGGATGAGGGTTCTGACGGGTAGATCAACATCTCCTTTTCCCTCTAATCTTCAATGATGCCGTCTCCTTTTCATAACTATTCAAAATTATACTTATCATAGAGTTCGACCTCCTGCAATAGTGTGGTTCGAATTAGCCATTGTAGATTGTCTCAACATGACAACGGAATGAAGTCTTTTTGTAGTTAAGCCATGTGCCTTTTCAAGTTCAATACCTCTGAGATTTGCTACCAATATATCAAGTTTCCAGTGTAAGGATTCGTTGAATTGAACACAAGACTCAATATTTTTTGAATTCCAAAGAACCTAACCTAACCTATTTCATAGTTAACAGCAACATCATGGATTGGAAGCAAAACACTAACATACAACAACAACAAAACAACATCAGAGCCTTAGTCACAAAATGCTTTGGAGGTCAGCTAATATGAATCAATTTCTAAAAACGTCAAGTCGTCTCCAATAAAACAGTCTTTCTGAGGAAACGCCCCAACGATATTCAAATTATGATTCATGTCCATCAAATATGACTTTATTTTACGATGGCTGCTACATACCTACCGCAACCCTCCTCCTTTATCCGGGCTTGGGACCGGCAGTGATTCGTACCAAAACACTAACATATTTCAAAGAAATCCTAATCTAATTCCTAAAAACACAACACATTTCTTGCAGGAAGACCTAATCCATTTGTTGGAAGGAAACATCACTAAAGATGTGTTGCAGTAAACCTTAATCTCAGCACTTGATGAAAGCACAAAAAAAAAAAAAATCTAATCAATGAAAATTCTAGTATAATCCATGAATATAAGAAAAATATTAAAAAATACTAGCACATATTACCTTACTTCTTCGTATCTTCCATTGTCGTTGCGTGTTTTGGAGCCCTTTTTGGTGCCATCTCGGAGTGCCTGCAGAGATGAGTGAATTTGCATGAGGTAGTTCGGTTTCTTGAACAAAAAAAAGTCTAGAGACAAGTTCGAAATTTATTATGTAATTGGGTTCGGTTCCTGAATTTTTATTGAAATTTTAGGAATCGGAGTAATTTTCTCAAGGAATCGAAATACTCGAATCGAAGTTTACATTCCAAAGTTCTCAGAAAGAACCGAATTTTTTTAGATTACTTTAGTTATTTTGATTATTTTCAAATTTATCCGAGGAAGGAATAATAAATTAGGGTGTTTTAGTTTGTATAGTATGTAAAAGAATTAGAAATAAAAATAGTTATAGAAATATAGTAGGTCTTAATCTAAGGCTTCGACCTCTGAAGTGATAATTAGGGCTGGGATTTTTGGAACCGGGAACCGCAGAACCGATCCGAACCGCATCCGAACCGACGGTTCGGTTCGGTTCCTAGCAACAATTTTTTTTTTCGGTTCGGTTCGTATTGTTAGTATTCGGTTCGGTTCGGTTCGCGGTTCCTGTCTGTTTTAAAGAGGAACCGATCTGAACCGCAAGGAACCTCGAACCGCCGAACCGAAACCGACCCTCTGAATATAATATAATATAATATATTCTTATTAAACATAATTAATATAATATAAAATAATATAATATATTCTTAATAAAATAAAATATAATATAATATATTTCGTCCAAACCATACAAAATCGGTTTCGGTTCGGTTCCGGTTCGATTCGGTTCGGTTCCTGTGCGGTTCGGTTCCGGTTCCTGTATTTTTCTCCCAGGAACCGAAAAGTCCCAGGCCTAGTGATAATATATAGTTCGGTCACTGGCATTAATTTCGGATATTACGGTTGTTGAAATTTTGAAATTATAACAACTAAATACGAACCCGAAGTTTATTTTAAAATCCGAAATTAAATTTTATAATAATTTATTTCTCAATACCCGACCCAAATCAAACCAAAATTGATAACTCTGTTGAATATTTCATTATTCGGGTCCTAAGTCCCGACCCTACTATTAATAGGGCGGGGTTCCGATGCAGTACAGGAGGGTGCTGTGCACTCTCCCATCATTATATTACACACACCTGTACATATGTGTATGTGTATCCGTGTGTGATCCAACGACGAATTTAGTGCACAACATGATGTTTAGTCTGAAGAGAGGTGCATGTTATTGGATCGGCCCTCAATAACCCATGTGATCTCCAGTAGCGATCCAAACCAAACAGGTCCGCATTACCCCCCCCCCCCCCACACACACAAAAAAAAAAAAAGAAAAGAAAGATTACATCACGAGTAACGTGGCGGGAAAGTATTATTTCAGATCCCGCCTAAAATCCCTAATTTCCAAACCCGCGCGTATATTTTATTCAATTCTCGCCTCATTTTCCATTCACAACCCTAATAATCCTCTTCCTTATCTCTACTAAAATACTGTGTAAAAGCATCTGTTTCTCTCTCCAAACCCTAACCCTAAGTTACCCCGAGTTTCTGTTCGAGGTGCGCTTCAGCCGTCTTGCTTTTTCGCCGTTTTTTTATATTCACTACTTACCATTTTTTTGTGTTTTTTTGCTTTGTTTTGCTCGATGTTCAGATGAAAGGAGGAAAATCGAAGGCTGATTCGAAGAAGGCAGACAGCAGGTGAACTGTTTTCTATTCTTTTTTTTTAATATTTGTTCGGGTGATTGTGCTGCCGATCTATGCGCGCGCGCACACACACACACTACGCAAGGATTTTAGAGATTTTATTTCATTTTGTTCAAACAGATTTGATGTTAATTTATTTGTTCAGTTTGTTTGTTATCGTGTTTTTATGGTGATTTGTTTGGTAATGGTACGATTTTTATTTCCCGTTTGAATATAATTAACTAAGGCTAAATCATTATTTAGTATATTATGTGATTTTGGCTTGTTTTGATTGTTCTTTGCTCTATCCACGACGAATAATTGATTTAATAAAATCATTTTGATGTACAGTGTATGGAAATTGAAGAACACGGAAAAAATCTGCAAAATACATTTAAAATACATCAAATCCTGTCAGGAATTATATTTTATCCCCTATGTCTGTGATCGTGTTTCCGTTAAAAACTTTCCGACTTGATTTATTCATCATTTCTGTTTTGGTTTCTCGAAATTCACGTTGTTTTGTGCGGACATGTCTGTAGATGTTTTCGATTTTGATCTACTTTGTGATGATATCATATTAGGCTTTCTGTGAAGAAGCAGACTAAGGAGAAGAAAGCTGCAAAGGACCCAAACAAGCCAAAAAAGGCACCTAGTGCCTTCTTCATATTCATGTATCGGATAATTGTCTCTTAAACTTTTCGCGATCTGCATAATCTCTTTAAATTCTCGATACTTAATTATCCTCAACAGTTAATGAGGTGTCAAACTGTTCTTGTAAAGCTGTTTATGAAATGCAGGGGTGGCTTTAGGAATGAATTCAACGAAATGCACCCTGGCTACAAAGCTTCTTCTGTTAGTAACCTTTAAAATATTTAATTACTCAATTGCCGTTTGATTATTTTATTTTATTTTATTTTCTTTCTGGTATCTTTTGTTATTGATTTCTATTATAATTCATGCGATTGTATATAGGTTGTTAAAGCTGCCGGTTCGGAGTGGAAATGCATGAGCGAGAAGGTAATTTATTTCCAAGATTTCTGCCATGCAGTTTTTCTTGTTGTATATTTGTTGGATTCATTATTATATTGATGTAAAAATTTGTGCGAGAAATATTAGGACAAAGCTCCCTTCGTTGAAAAGGCAGAAAAGCTGAAGCGGGAATATGAACTCCAAATGGAAGCATACAATAGAAAATTGGTAACCCGTATTTTGTTTTCATTAGTCGTGCCAAATCTTCTTTCCATGACAAGCTTAATACTATTTCTTTTTCTTGTGAATTTACTTTTGATTATAAGTGATCTTTTGTCTACGGTAATAGGCTGGTGGCGATGACGCTGAATCTGACAAGTCTAAGTCGGAGGTTAATGATGAAGAAGATGAGGAAGGAAGTGGAGAGGTCAGTTGTTTATGCCAGAGTTCTGTTGTTATAATTCCTAGGGATAATTACTATAATGACATCTGAGGTTTAGTTTAATTACAAACAAAAACTCTTGTATTTTAAATTTACAAATAGACCCCTCTTGACCTCTTTCGAGGAATCACTTTTTTAAGGTAGAAAATAAATACATGGGGAATATTTGTATTTTTGAAGGATAACTATTTTTTGTTGTTGTAGTTACGCCAAACATCAAGAATAGTTTTTGTAATTATCCTAATTCCTAGGTAGAGCATCTGTAAACCATATTGATCTTTTTTTTTTTTTTTGATGTAGGAGGAAGAAGATGATTAAATGTTGTTGATGATTAGGTTCCCTCAAGTATATAGTTTCTTGAATTCATAGTAAATTTCTTCCAGTTGATGTTGTGGTGGTCGATTTTTGTGTTATGGATATGATATGCTTCACCCTCTCCACTCACTGTCTTTAGTGGCATAAGGTAGTTGTTTGCAATACATGGGAGACTTGATTTTGTTAGCTTCTGATCTCTTTTAGAACCATGGATGCAGAGCTATGGTAAAATTTGAAACTAAAGAAAAGAAGGGTTCGGCTATTGGTTTCACAGTTTTGCATGATTTATTTATTTATTTATTATTACTCCCTCGTTTTTTTTTCTTAATTGTTGTTTGTTGTCTGAATTAATTTTGATCATATATATGTCAAACTATAATGACAGTATTGATATATATGATAAAAATACTCTTTAAATGAAGGCTTCGACCCTCATAAGAAATATACACATCATTATTTTTTTCTTTCATTTTCTCTCAGAAATTACTCGTTACCGCGGCACGATATCCTATTTTTAGAGAAAGATATCTCATAGCCGTCGTATGTCTCCTAACATTGCAATTTTAGTATACTATTTCAAAATCAAAAAAGGGCGTGCAGTCTTGTGAAGTTAAGGAATGACAGTTTTGATTTTTTGTTTTTTTTTTATTCACATTCCTGTCAATGAATTCATCATCAGGATTTATTATTTTGGCTTGTTATTCAATATCAGGATTTGAATTAACGTTCCTGTATATGAACTCTACCTTTTGTTCTTTTTCTTTTAGTGTTGTTTCAGATTTTCGTAATATATATTTATTTTGGTTTCTACTATCATAATATATAAACAATATACATGATGATCTAGAAATTTCTTAACAAATTGATTCCATTATCGTTTCCTGAAGAAATGAGATCTAACAATTCTTAATGGTTCAGAAGATTATTAAGTATGTTGTAGTTTTGATTAAATACAATATTATCTTGTCATATTCTAGTTGAATATTATTTGTTCCTGAAGAACTATTAGATCTAAAAAAAGATTACGTAAACTCTTGATGAAAAATACAAAATAATATTCCTGAAAAATATTCTAAGGACTTTTGAAGAAGCATTTTTTTTTATGATTTATTCAGTTTTGTACTATGTTATTTTGTCATGTATTTTTTCTCAAAATTGTTGCTCCCAAAGCATAATCAATTGCAATATCATTAACAAATATATTTATTCTAAAAGAATAAATCATTTTTGTACTTAATCTCTTGTGATAATATAATATTTCTAAAGAATATTGATATATGATAATATCATAAATTAAATTATTATGCTCGAAGTAGCTTAAATATTAAATACTAAAATAATATATGACAATATTTATCCTTGAAGGAAATTTTTTTTCTATGTCCCGTTGACAATGACTTATTTTATTTTTACTATGTAGATTTATACATGACTAATATCACCAACTTGAGTTTGCTGCACTTGATATATCTAGTAAGAACTATTTGTCATGGACTCTTGATGCTGATATTCACTTTATCTTAAAGGGTTTGGGTGAGACAACAAAAGAAGAAAACAGAAAATCTCAGTAGTATCATGCTAAGACACTAATATTTCGTCATCATTTCCATGATGATTTGAAAGTTGAGTATCTCACGTGAGCTATGGAAAAATTTAAATGAGAGGTTTGACCATAAGAGGGTTGTAGTCCTTCGTAGAGCTCGACACGAATGGATACGTCTTTGCTTGCGAGATTTTAAAAGCGTGAATGCTTACAATTCAGAGTTGTTCAGAATCAGCTATACGTTGAAACTTTGTGGAGAAAAATAACATACGAAGATATTTTTGAAAAAACATTCTCCACGTTTAATGCTTCAAATATGGTCAACAACTAGGGGTGTGCATTCAGATCGATCCGATCCGAATTCGGATTGATCCGAAATTTCAGATCACCTTTTGCTCAATCCGAAATCCGAACTGATCGGTCGGATTGGATTCGGATCAATCCGAATCTGGATCGGATTCGGATCAATCTGAATCCGGAAATAAAAATTTCTTTTTTTTTTATATATTTTGGATGGATCGGATTAATCCGAAAATCCGCAGTTAATCCGATCCGATCAGAAGTTTTCCTGGCGTTTTACCTAAAAATAATAAAAAAAATTTATATATATTTCGGATCGATCGAATTAATCCGAAAATCCGTGGATTTAATCCGATCCGATCCGAAATTTTCGGATCTGTAAAATTTTAATCCGAAATCCGATCCGAAGACATCGCATCGGACTGGTTCGGATCGGATTTTCGGTTTTCGGTTTTTCGGATTCAGTTTTTTTGCACACCCACAACAATATCGAGAGCGTGGTCTCAAAAAATACTTTGAACTCATATTTTGTTTGTTGATTGCTGAGCAAGATAATGAGTTGCTCATACAAAACCACGAATTACGACCCACTGGTTCTGCATCATTGCCTGAAGCTAATGCTACATCCAATCATGGAAATAGGCATGGACGTGGCCGCGGACACAGGCATGGACGTGGCCGCGGACACAGGCGTGGACGTGGCCGCGGACACAAGCGTGGACGTGGGCACGAATATGAACGTGGACGTGGTTTTGGATGTGGCACAACCCATTGTAACATCCTTAAGATATTCAGGGTATGTCACAACGCCGTGAAATCCATCCGGAACCCACAAGACTAAATTCACACAAATCCATAAGCAAAGAACTTCAATAAATTTTCCAACAATATTCAGACTCACTAAAACATTTATCGGATTTACCGATAAAACTCCAAAGACCAAACTCAATCCACAAAAGACAACAAATTCAACCTAATCAACGAGAAGAAAAATAACTCCTATAGTACTCGAGTACCAGCTAACAATTTGTAGCAAACAAAAACTCAACAACCAGACTCAAAGAAAGTAAACATCAAGACATTTCACAGTATCACGCCTGACCTTCATCGTCGTACTCCCCCAGTGCTCGTCCAGTCGCATTCTTTGAACCTGAAATACATGAAAAGTATTTCCCCCGAATAAGGTTAGCCGTGGAATAGCTAGTACAAGTAACACAAGCAAACTCTTACATCTTACAATATCAAAGCACATGCATCAATGATTTTCGAAAACAAATAAGATAATGATTTCCGAAAATGCAAAATCTATAATGTACCACAGAAATACAAATCCTCCCGATTAACCGTGGACTCGACCATGCGCGAATACGTCCGAGGCCCCGATAGACCCTCCCGGTGTGGTGAACCCAAAAGTTCGTGGACCCAACCATGCGTGGATCCCTCCGGGGGCCCGTCGGATCTTCCCGGAGTGAACATGAACACTCTAACACACAAATACATCACTTTGCACATTTTAAGATTGTAAGTTCGTAAGAATTACTTGCCTTTGGGACATGATGGATTGTTTTGAAATGGTAAACGACCACCGTTGAAGGAACTCAGAAACTTCGAACCTAGACGATTCGTAAAACGACTATCAATAATCAACACGACTGGAATTTAGATTTAAATACGCTCGAAACCCCCGCCTACGATACATGTAATCCAACAATATATTCAACGAGGGTGGATCACAACCAAAACCCTCTCGATTCTCAACAATTCCAAGGATACACCTATAATCTCGTAGGAAAAATATGTATCGGAAGTAGCTAATCCATACTCAACACAATTCCATCACAACTATGACTAAATCGGAGAATTTACGCAGAAACCCACTAAATCGGAGAATTTACACAGAAAATCTAGGGTTTTAGAAAATTACCTCGATTCAAAGACGAAGAAGGCGGATTGGTCTTGTTAATCTACACCAAAACTCCAAAGAAGATGATAGCTTGAATGTTGGAGAGTCAAAAATCACCCAAAGTTGCTAAGAATCGCCCAGACCGTGGAAGAGAGGAAGAAGGAAGAAAATTGGACGATCTCGGTCAACTCCTGGTTATTTAAACCCGCGTCTGTTAACGTACGTAATGCATGAAGCATTAACGTATGTTTGCTTCTTAATGTACGTAATGCCCCCTCCCTTACGTACGTAAGGGACTGGCAGAGCGCTCTGCCCGATTCCCTAAAGACTCTAATGTACGCTACGAAAAGGACTAACTTACGTTACGTATTCTGCATAACGTACGCTATGCATTGCAAATAACGTACGTAAGAGTTTCTCATGGCAGAAATACTGTTGTCCAACAACTGTGCAGAAGTTAATACGAATATCGAAACACGACGATTAACGAAACATGCAGTCAACATTACAAGGAGTTCGAAGCGATGAACTTCAGCGCTAAAAAAACACGATTCCATCTACCCGAAGGTTCGAAATACGACAACAAAAATAATTGCCCTAAACTTTTAGGAAATTACAAAACGAACTGAACTGGCCGAAACCCACGATACGGAAACGAACAACCGTGCCAAAGATCACAAAACTGATAGATAGTACTCGCGAGTACTTAGGCGTTTTAAATTTGGAAGATGGATTCTATACTAAATTTTATGTGTGATTTTTGATGGTGTTTGGTTTAGCGGTTGTACCGAGCATTTTATTTAATTTGCGTCTTGGTGATGTGTGTTTTCTCACTAACCGAGATGGTTAGACGAGCGGTATAAGTTAGTTAGTCTGGTGGATCCCACATAGGGGTCCACGGCACTGTAATATACCCTGAATATCTTGGGAGTGTTACAGAAAATGTTATCGAAGCACTAGGTTTATGGATACCTAGGCTTGTCGGTTAATTGGGTCTAGTTGTGTTTTATTTTGCACATCGTCATCACGCTGCCATCATCCCGGTACTTCCAGTGTTCGTAAGTTTTCCTTATTCGATCCTTTTGTTTTCTCTTATCGTAATTTCATTTCTTGAACTGTGATTATTTTCCTCCCGTACTTATCATTGAGTTGTTTTTCTACCTTTTATCTCCAGTATGGATGCTGGGAGAGGTCGAGGTAGAGGTCGTGGTCGTGGACGCAGCCGGGGACGTGGGGAAGCCAGTGGGGCGGCCATATCACACACTTTTGGAGCCGGCAGCAATGATGGTCGTCAGGACCATACTGCTACTCAAGATGACACAGCCGCTAATGGCGCCGATATTGGTGTTGCGGCTGTGATGCAAGAAATGGTGAACCAAATGGCTGTGATAGCCCAGGCGGTTCAAAACCCGGCTCTGGCTCATACTGCTCGGGCCGAGACAGACCGTTGGCTTTAAGATGTCACCAAGATGCATCCTTCTCAGTTTTCTGACGCTTCGGACCTGATTAGTTGGGAGTGGTGGACCAAAGAGATGTCTAAGATCTTTGTTGCCACTAACTGTCCTAAGGATCGCAAGGTCCCTATCGCCCAGTATTTTCTGACCGAGGATGGTGCTGATTGGTGAAAGGCTATCGGGCCTTAGGATCATGATGCTTCATGGGCCGAGTTCAGATACCTTATAGAAGCTGAGTACTGTCCGTGGCCAGTACGTCAGGCGCGGGTCCATGCTTTTTATGATGCTCAGTCTCGAGATATTTCGGTTTCTCAGGCCATTGAAGATTTCAACCGGGAATTGGGCTTCGTGAAGGCCCAGGTTAAGGAGGAGAGTGACAAGATTTGCCACTTTTCTGGGCAGATGAAACCGAGGATTCGTGACTACATGTTTGGACTCGCCTGCACCAACCTAAAGGACTATCAGAGTAGATCTCTTGCTTATGATATGTCCTTGACGGCCAGTGAGGTGGCTTGAGAAAGAAAGAAACAGAAATTCGTCGGTAACTTTTCGGTTCACAAGGGCAGAGTTCAGCAGAAGTCTCAAAGGCAACATTCCCGTAGGCAATTCGGCTCGTTTTTTTGGGGGCTTCCGAGGTGCTGCCAGTGCCCCCACTCATGGGTTCAGATGTTTTAACTGTGGCCAACCAGGCCATAGGAACCGAGAGTGTCCCCGTCCACCGTTGACTTGTCATACTTGTGGCTAGGTGGGCCACAAGGCTTTCTTTTGTGATTGTTTAGAGCAGACTCTTGGTGCACAGGATTATTTTCCAGTGCCTAAGGAGCCGAGTGTGAACCAGGGGTCGTTTTCTCCACAATCTCTGCAGAGTGTCGGCCGAGAGAGAGGTCGGGGCCAGCCTGCTAGATGGGGAGCTTCCAGTGTCGGCTATGCTAATCCGCGTGTATATGAGATGAGGAGGGCCGATGATCCAGCAGTTACCGTGGCTACAGGTACCGTTCATATTCATTCTCATCCTGTCAGTGTGCTTTTCGATTCTGGTGCTACGCATTCGTTCATCTCTTTGGAGTGTGTGCGCCATTTGAGTCTTGACTGTTTGTCGTATTATGAGCCTTTCATCGTTAAACTTCCTAGCGGTGATAGGATCATTGGTGATCGAGACATCGGAGACTGTTTTGTGGTTATTTGTGAGAGGGCTTGGCTCTCTAATCTTATTGTTGTGGGTATTGAGGATGAGGATTTGATTCTCAGGGATTATTGGCTCGAGCGGTATGGTGTGATCATGAACTACCACACAAGGATCATCACCATGTTAGTCGAGGACGGCACCGAGCACTCTTTCACGGGACGAAAGAGAGGAAACCAGAAGTTCGTAATTAACACCTTGAAGGCGATGAGACTCCTGCGGAAGGGGTGTACTGGTTATTGGTGTTACGCCTTGAAGGCAGAGGATGGTGGAGTCGAGTTTTCATCGATCCCAGTCGTTAGTGAGTTCCCAGATGTTTTTCCTGATGAGTTGCTAGGGTTAGCACCGGAACGTGAGGTTGAGTTCGCCATAGAGTTAGAGCGGGGTGCGGCTCCAATTTCGAAGGCGCCGTATCGCATGGCACCTTCTGGGATGGATGAGTTGAAGAAGCAGTTGAGTGAGCTTATTGAGTCGGGTTATATTCGACCGAGCGCTTCATCTTGGGGCGCACTGGTCCTGTTTGTGCGGAAGAAGGATGGTTCACTACGTTTATGTATCGACTATTGTGAGATAAACAAAGTGACCATAAAGAACAAGTATCCCTTGCCAAGGATTGATGACTTGTTTGATCAGTTGCAGGGAGCTGCAGTATTCTCGAAGACCGACTTGAGATCAGGGTACTATCAGCTTCGGGTGAAGGAGTCTGATGTCCCGAAAATTAGCTTTTCGGACGAGATACGGACATTATGAGTTTGTGGTTATGCCCTTCGGGCTAACTAACGCGCCGACAGTGTTCATGCAATTGATGAACAAGGTTTTCATTGAGTATTTGGATAAGTGTGTCGTTGTCTTCATTGATGACATCCTTATCTACTCGAAGAATGAGGAGCACGCGCGTCATCTGCTTGTGGTGTTGGACGTTTTGAGGACCGAGCGACTCTATGCGAAGTTCTCTAAATGCGAGTTCTGGATGAAGGAAGTGATATTTCTGGGTCACGTGATTTCAGCCGAGGGGGTCCGTGTGGATCCACAGAAGATTGAGGCAGTGATGGATTGGACAATGTTTAAGAATGTGAAGGAGGTCCGTAGTTTCTTGGGTTTGGATGGCTACTATCGTAGGTTCGTCGAGGGGTTCTCGAAACCGGCTTGGCCACTTACACAGTTGCTTCAGAAATCTGAGAAGTTCGTCTGGAATGACGAAAGGCAGTCGAGTTTTGAGGACCTGAAGAGGCGTTTGACTTCAGCCCCGATTTTAGCATTGCCGTGTGGCAACAAGGGTTTTGCTGTTTATAGCGATGCGTCGGGTCAGGGTCTTGGGTGCATGTTGATGCAGCACGACAAGACTATTGCGTATGCATAGAGACAGTTGAGGCCGTATGAGCTCAACTACCCTACTCATGACTTGGAGTTAGCGGCAGTTGTTTTTGCGCTCATTGGATCCGCATGTCAGATTTTTACCGATCATAAAAATATGAAGTACATATTTACTCAGTGAGAGTTGAATATGAGGCAGAGGAGGTGGTTGGAGTTGATTAAGGATTATGACCTCAAAATCCCTTATCATCCGGGCAAGGCGAACGTCGTGGCAGACGTCTTGAGTACGAAACCGGTTACATTACGGACGATTGAGATACTTACATCTCAATCTGAGCTTCAAATTGATTTGATCGAGTTGGGTGTTGAGAGTTTGTTGCTAGGAGTTGTCGGGCAACTTTGTGCTCTGGATATTTCGTCGTCGTTGATTGATGAAATTAAACTGAAACAGTTGGAGGATCCGATGATTGCTCAAATCCGAGAGAATGTTCTTAAGGGGAAGTCTCCTAGATTTGTGATTCACGAGGATGGTGTGTTGAGGTTCCAGAGTCGGCTTTGTGTACCGAACGACTTGGAATTGAGGCAGAGTATTTTGCGTGAGGCCCATGCTACGCCTTACTCGGTTCATCCTGGTTCGAGTAAGATGTATAAGGACCTAAGGAAAAACTTTTAATGGAATGATATGAAGGAGGAGGTCGCACAATTTGTAGCGAGATGTTTGACTTCTCAGCAAGACAAAATCAATCATCACCGACCAGCTGGGTTGTTGCAGTCGCTTCCCATTCCGGAATGGAAATGGGAAGATATTTCGATGGACTTTGTCACGAGCTTGCTGAGGTCCAGGTCTGGTATGAATATGGTTTGGGTGACTGTGGATCGTCTGACCAAGTCGGCACACTTTCTGGGCATCAAGGATACTTGGGGTCCAGAAAAGTTAGCTTGTGTATTTATTGCGCAGATTGTGAGGCTTCACGGTACTCCAAAGTCTATTGTTTCGAATCGTGATGGCCTTTTGTATCGCATTTTTGGTAGGCGTTACATAAGGCATTGAGTACTCATTTGCATCTGAGTATTTCTTTTCATCCTTAGACGGATGGGCAGTCGGAGCGCACTATCTAGACATTTGAGGATATGTTGCGTGCTTGTACTCTCGATTGGAGCAGTGATTGGGAGGAACATTTGTCGTTGATCGAGTTCACGTACAATAATAGTTGGCACGTGTCGATCAAGGTGGCACCGTATGAGGCTCTTTATGGGCGGCGATGTTGATCGCCGATTTGTTGGAACGAGGCATCCGATTTGGTCGGGACCAAACCGGATATCGCTTTGGAGATGAGGAGGAAGGTGGAATTGATTAGGGAGAGGATGTTGATAGCTCGGAGTGACAGAAATCCTATGCCGATGTTCGTCGTCGACCTTTGGAATTCGAGGTGGGAGACCACGTTTTGCTACAGGTGTCGCTGACAAGGGGATTTTTCCACTTGGGAATGAGGGAAAGTTGAGTACGAGATTTATTGGGCCCTTTGAGATTCTAGAGAGGGTCGGTGAGTTGGCATATCATTTGGCGTTGCCTCCGGATTTGAGTCACATCCATAACGTTTTTCATGTTTCCCAGCTGAGGAAATATGATATCCGCATTTTTTCCTTTTTCCGGTATTTTTCATTTTGGTGTATTTTTAGTTTTTAGTGACTCGATTGTAATCGTATTGATATTTCGAGAATATTTAATACTGGACTTTTTATCATCCGAGCTTGTTTCAGACTTGTTTTACTCAATTCCGCGTTTAATATCATTTTTGTTGCTATTTGGTTCGATTCTCTAACCGCTGTTACGGGGTTGCCATAAATCCATATTATGTAATTATGCATGTTATGAGCTCTTGGTTGGTGTTTCGATCGTGTATCGTGTATTTCAGATGTTTTGGTTTGTTTTTGGTAATTTCCCAAAGTTATGGAGTAATTACTATCGTTGTTGTTTTTTGAACCTTTGGGTAGTCAGAATCATGTTTTATTTTAGTGCTCTATTTCTGACTCAAACTCCTCATGCGTGTGTCTTCTTCAGTCCGTTGTTTGGTGTCAGGTGCGCGTTGTTTTCATCTGAGGGAGAATTCGTCGTTTCCAACTTTGAGTGCTGTCTGTACTACTGTCTACGATCGTTAGCGCATGATAATTTTGTTGTGTAGCGCATGCTAATTTTTTATCAGCGCGCGCTAACTTCGCCAGCAGTATGTGCTAATGATTCGAGCACAACAATGGCAGTAGGTTGTTTCTGCTCTCTGGACGAGCAGTTTAGCGCACGCTAAGTTTGTATATTAGCGCATGCTATGATTGAGACCTAGCGCACGCTAGATATGTGGTAGCGCGCGCTAATTCGGTATTCCATTTGAGGCAGAATGTTTCTGGACTCTAGAGACGAACAGGTAGCGCACGCTATATGTCGATAACACGTGCTAACGGGGGCTTATAGCGTACGTTAATTATCGGGTAGCGCACAGGCCCGGCCCAAAGGCTGTGCAGCCCGTGCCACTGCACAGGGCATCAACTGGCCCAATGGGGCATCACATTGTAATATTCCTTAGCCTTTTAGTAGGTTAAGTTGTTTGGATCAAGCCCATCTTTACATCTAAGCATCCGCAGGACCGCATCTCAACACTTTTGTTATCACCGCCTTTAATTCTTCAACGCAAGCCTTCAATCTTGAAACCTTGAACGTCGGCACCAATTTTGTAGCATTCAATCTCGGATGACTCAATCAATCACGGTTCACACGATCTGCGGCCCTTCAGTCTTTTCTCTTCTTCTATTTTTTTTACAAAATTATAGTAATATATTTTTAATTCTTTTTTTTTGGTGTAAAATTGTTTGGACGGAAGCTTACCAGCATATCATTTAGACAGAGGGTTTGGAGCAGGGGCACACAATTGGCTTTTGTAATTTGAGGTAATTTTGAACATTATGAGGGCATAAAAATTTTGACGTGCAGAAAATAGTAAGAAAATTACAATTTTACTAAAATTTGTTTAATTTTTATTCTCTATTTTAAGTCAATGTCGAAGGATTGTTGCATGACTGATTTGGTTGTTGTTTTTAGCCTGTTTCATATGTTATATTCTGATACAAATTCCAAGCAGCCTAACCTTTTCTTTGTGTCATATTCTATTCTTTAGATATTGAAGTGAAGAGAATGAATAGCAATTGCTTAAGTATTGCATCAATTAGAAGTAAAAAATTAGGTTTTATCTTTATATACTTCACTTGTTTGCTTTAATGATTGTTATAGTCTTATAGACCTTGTTTAATTTGATTTTAAGATATGTTGTTCAATCTTTACAAGGACCTTTAAATAGATTTTATGTTAGACCTCACAATATCGATAAAAATAATGATACAATTAGAGATGATGAAAATTCTTGTGTTGATTAAAATAAATTCGATGATACAGTTGGAGTTAATGAAAATCCATGTGTTGATGAAAAGAAAGCCGATGATACAAATTGGATTCGATGAAGATAATGATAATCCTTGTTTTGATGAAAATAAAGTCGATGATACAATTATTGGGGCATATTTCGTCTTCTCGCACGGGGCATCAAAACTCTTAGGACCGGCCCTAGTAGCGCACGCTAATGGGTCAGAATCGAAGGTTCTGTACCAGGGTTGGCTGGTTAGTGCACGCTAACCATAAGCCGTTAGCGCATGCTAAACCGTCTGGTTATATATACCCGAGAGTTGACCCAGACGCGTCTATTTCTCACTTTTCTTCCTCCTCCGCGGCTGTGGGCGATCTAGGCGATTCTTGGGCTAATTCTAGGCGATTCGAAGTCTTGTAACTTCAAGCTATCTTCTTCCTTAAATCCTTGGTGTAGATTAACAACATCTACTTGTGTTCTTCGTCTTCGATCCAAGGAAATCTCTTAGAACCCTATTTTTGGGAAATTTGGGGGTTTTCGATTTAATGTCCGATTCATTCCGTATTGTTGATTTATCTATGATGTATGTGATTAATCTTAGTGATATTCATGTTTTCCCTATGAGTTCATGGAAAATTTCGTGGTATTTGTGAATCAAGAGGGTTCGGTTGCGATCCGCCCTCATTGTTGTTTTTGTACGAATTTACATGAATCATAGGTGGGTTTTTGGGTGTATTCCGTTCTCATACTCGTGTAGAATTGGTTGTGATTGTATTCTTAGGATCGTTAGGTTCGTGGTTGTCGATTCTTAGCGAGCGTGGTTGATTGTTCTGTTCATTTCGTCATAAATTTCTCAAGGCAAGTATTCTTGTGAAATCCTTATGCTTAACATGAAATGGTAATATATATGTGTGTGATTTGCTCACTCCGGGAGGGTCCGATGGGGCCCCGGAGGAATCTGTGATTTCGCTCCTGATTCACGAGCTTATTTGGATAGCCAGTCCGGGAGGGTCCATAGTGGCCTCGAATGGGACCAGTGGTTTATCCCCGGTCCTAGGCGAGTCATGTGCGTGAACTATGGCCAGTTCGGGAGGGTCCATAGAGGCCTCGGATGGCACCAGTGGTTTAGCCCCGGTCCTAGGCGATTTTCAACTGTGATTATTGACTGTTTGTTTTCTGAGAAAAGACATGTCTCGATTTTTATTTTGAAATGATTTGATGCATGTACTATGAGATGTGTAAGCGAATGGTTTGCCTTGATTACTTGTACTAGCGTAATTGCTAACCCCTTTGGGGACCCATTTGGGGTAAATTCGTGTTATGAATTTCAGGTTGCGTTCAGCCGGTTGAGCGGGCACTGGAGTAGTACGAGAATGCTGGCCAGTGTTGTTGGCGTGTGCAAATCAGTCCCGTTATTTCAGTTGTCCGTCTTAAGATGTTTGTTTTCAAACTTATAAACTGATAGATAGTACTCGCGAGTACTTAGGCGTTTTAAATTTGGAAGATGGATTGTATACTAAATTTTATGTGTGATTTTTGATGATGTTTGGTTTATCGGTTTTATCGGGCATTTTATTTAATTTTGCATCTTGGTGATGTGTATTTTCTCGCTAACCGAGATGGTTAGACGAGCGGTATAAATTAGTTAGTCTGGTGGATCCCACATAGGTGTCCACGGTGCTGTAATATACCCTGAATATTTTGGGGGTGTTACAACAACTGACCCTGCACATGCTGGATCCATACTTTGATTCCCTGCTTAATAAGCTCATGTCGAATCTTCCCTTGTGGTTCGAGAACCTCAAGCAAATGAAGTGATACCGGTTTCCGACTCAACGCGTCTGCCACAATATTGACTTTTGCCGTATGGTAAAAGATTTCTAAATCGTAATCCTTTATCAATTCTAACTAACAACGCTGTCTCATATTTAGTTTCTTCTGGCTGAAAATGTATTTCAAGCTCTTATGATCGGTATAAATCCGGCACTGAGAACCGTATAGGTAGAGATGTTAAACGGGCTAGCCCTAGCGGTTCCGGGCTAGCCCTAGCGGGCTTCGTGCTAAACGGTCCGGGCAAAAAAAGCCCGGATTTGAACGGGCTAGGAAATATCGGTCCTAACCCTAACCCTAACGGGCTTCGGGCTAAACGGGCAAAATTTTTAAAAAATCTATTTTTTATTTTTTATAAGTCATAAATAAAAAAAAACAATAACAATATATATTATATCTATAGTAACAAAAAATACACTTTTATGTATATACATACATACACACACACACACATATATAAATATATATATATATATATATATATACACACACACACACTATATTAACAAATACAGTAATAATATATATTATATATAATATTAATATATATTACATATATAATATTAATATATATTATATATATATAATATTAATATCTGTTATATAAATATAGTATTACTGTAAGTTGATATATATATATATATATATATATATATATATATATATATATATATATATATATATATATATATCGGGCTACGGGCTAAACGGTCCGGGCCAAAAAAGCCCGGATTTAAACGGGCTACGAAATATCGGCCCTAACCCAATTTTTTGGCGGGTTAAACGGGCCAGCCCGCCAGGCCCGAGCCCGTTTAACATCTCTATGTATAGATAATGGTGCCAAATCTTTAGTGCAAACACCACTGCAACCAACTCTAGGTCATGAGTAGGATAATTCATTTCGTACGGTTTCAACTGCCGCGACACAAAAGCTATAGTCCTATCGTGCTGCATGAGCACACCCGAGTCCCTGGACTGAAGCATAACTATAAACCGAAACCCCACCGTTCCCTTGAGGCAAGGCTAACACCAGCGCCGTAGTCAAACGCCTTTTTAGTTCCTCGAAACTTTGTTGCCTCTCGTCATTCCATTCGAACTTTTCGGACTTTTGGAGTAAATGAGTAAGTGGTCGAGCAAGTTTAGAGAACCCCTCGATGAATCGTCTATAATACCCTGCAAGTCCCAAAAGCTACGTACCTTCTTCACGTTCTTAGACGATGCTCAATCTAACATTGCCTCGATCTTCTGGGGATCTACACGGACCCCCTCAGCTGAGATCACATGCCCGAGAAACATAACTTCCTTCAGCCAAAACTCACACTTCGAGATCTTTGCATATAGACATTGAGTCCTCAAAATCTCTAACAGTAGTCGCAAATACTGAGTGTGTTCCTCGTCATCACGAGAATAGACTAAGATATCATCTATAAAATGACTACATATTTATCGAGATGCTCGATAAATATCCTATTCATCAGCTTCATAAATACTACTGGCGCGTAGGTTATCTCGAACGCCATAACCACAAACTCATAATGCCCATACCACGTACGAAAAGCAGTCTTAGGAATATCGGATTCTCTCACTCAGAGATGGTAGTACCCATATCTCAAATCAATCTTCGAGAACACCATGGCTCTCTGTAACTGGTCAAACAAATCGTTTATGCGAGGCAAAGGATATTTATTCTTAATGGTCATTTTGTTCAATTCCCGATAATCGATACATAAACGTAGTGAACCACCTTTCTTCCTCACAAGCAAGACTGGCGCACCCCAAAGTGAGGCGCTAGGTCGGATATATCCCTTCTCTAACAATTCCCCTAACTGACCTTTCAGCTCCTGCATTTCTAAAGGTGCCATACAGTACGGCACCTTAGAAATTGGGGCTGCATTCGGCTCTAATTCAACTGTGAATTCGATCTCGCGCTCCGGTGGTATTCCTGACAAATCATCTGGAAATACATCCGGAAACTTGTTCACCACCGGAATCGAGGAGAGTTTAACCTTCTCGTTCTCTACTCTCGTTGCATAACATCAATACCCCACACAACCATCCCTAATGAGTTTCGCCGCCTTCATAGCGCAGATTATAAGTTTCTGACTCCTTCTGTGTCCCGTAAATGAATGCTCAGTACCATCCTCGGCCAACATCGATATACTCCTCATGCGATAGTTCATTACAGTGCCGTGTCTATCAAGCCAATCATTACCGAGGATCAAATCCTCGTCAATGATATCGACAACGATTAAATTTGAAAGCCACACTCTATCTGTGATTACTACTGTTCAATCTCTAACCTCCCTATCCCCAACAATTCCATCCCCACTAGGCAATTTAACCACAAATGGTTCCTATAGCCACGGGCCACAAAACCACGGGGTTTCTGTAGCCATGAGGATCCAGACCCAACAGACAGACATTCAATACTCAGTCGACACACACAATCCAAAGAGATGAACGAATGAGAAAAACCAGAATCGAAAAGCAGTCTAATTGGATGAGAGAGAACATAAACGGTACCTGTAGCCACGATAGCCTCTGTATCATCTGCTGTCCTCATCTCGTAAACATACGACTGTATTGAACCAACACTGGAGGCTCCCCCTCTAACGGACTGACCCCGTCCTCTTCCCAGTCCAAAACTTTGAGAGGGCTGACCAGTTGATGGCTTCTGATTAATACTTGGTTCTCCAGGCCTAGGAACGGATGCCTGAACCCCAAGCGTCTTTTCTCCCTCAGTACAATACGTAGCTTTGTGGCCCGCCTGGCCGCAACTATAGCATTTCAGAGGAGGCAGGTTGCAATAACGACTGATATGGCCCTGCTGGCCACAGTTAAAACATGTCACTCCCCGGCTGGATACACTAGGGACGGTTCTGAAATTCCTGTTGCCTCCAGACCCACGGTGAGACTTTCCAGATGGATAGTTCACCGACTGAGATTTCTGCTGATTTTTATTCTTACTACCCGAAAAATTTCCTGAGGTCTTCTGATTCTTAACGTCACTAGCCATCTCCGTAGCTGCGAAGGACATATCATATGCCAATGTTTTGCCCTGATATTCCTTCAGGGTAGCACAAGCGAACCCAGCCATGTAATGTCGAATTCTGGGCTTCATCCGCTTATCAAAATGTCGAATCTTATCCCTCTCTTCTCTCACTTGATCCTTCAGGTGGTTGAGTTGCTGGTTGTATTCAATGATCGCCTGAGAAACTGGAATGTCCTGGGGTTTAGCCTCGTAAAAGGCTCACATTCTGGCCTCCTGAACAGTCCACGAACAATACTCGACCTCTATTAACTCCTTAAACTCATCTCACGAAACTTCATGGTCTTGAGGCGCAACGGCCTGCCACCAGCTAGCGGTGTCCCTCGTCAGAAAGTACTATGCAATCGGCACATTCCGTATCTCTGGACAATTTACCGTCACAAACACTTTATTCATATCGTTAATCCAATATTCCCAGCCGATCGGATCTGTTGCACCAATGAACTAAGGAGGGCGCATACTGATCACATCTTATAGCCATCTCTATGCCCCAGTATTCGTCATAGGAGGTGGATTGTTGAGCTAAACCGCTTGGATCAAGAGAGCCATTTGGTTAGCCACTTGCTGTAATATAGTGGCCATACCCATTCCCGCATTATTCTCTGTGGAATTCCCCAAACTAGCCGACTGGTCCTACTGACCATCGGTACTGGAATAAACTGAATTCGACTGAGTAGAAGTAGTCGATCTAGCATCCAAACCGAGAGACATGGCGACCCCATTGGCTGCGCCACGTCCCCGACTGCCTCCGCGACGCGTCCGCATCCTCTACCAGCTGACATTCTAAAGGATAGAAAAGGAGAAAGACATAAGTACAGTTCAGAAAATAACCGTCATGGTGACCGGTTCCCCACATTACGAAGTCAGAAGATAAGACAGTAAAAATAATAAGAAAAATAAGAGATCTTACTGTAATATCCGCAATTTTCGATTTCCGGTAATTCTTTTTTTTCGGTCGGAGTCCGTTTTGACGACTCGCTCATGACCGTTTCGTCATTCTGAGAATGATTAATTCTACACTTTTTGACATCCGAGTTCGTTTCGGTGTCGTTTTGTTGAATTCAGGATTACTAAACGACTTTTCCAAGTATGAGTTCGTCTTTGTTAGATCATCATTAATTTTTGGTAACTCCAAAAATTATAAATCTTTGCAATATTATAGAACATCGAGTTAGCTTTCCAATGGTTCAAACGGTGAGTCAATCGGAGTCCGGACGAGAGAGTTATGGTCGTTTTAGTTTTGGCCGAGCACTTCCAGGAGCCTTTCGGCCGATAGGGGGTCGATAGACCCTCTGCGGCATTCCGTATGGCTATCGGTTGGGCCTATCGGCCGATAGGCCGCCGATAGGGTCTGTGTGTTACACTATAAATGTGTCGTTTTGAGCGAACTGCTCATTTCCTTCCCCATTTTGCACGGCGTCGCGAGAGAGATATAGAGGGAGAGAGAATTCTTCATCAGGGGTCGATTTTCATCATTTCTTTTCGGTTGTGAGGCTCGGATAATCAATCTAACGCGTGTTCTACGGATCTTAACACTGAATCACTCAAGGTAATATCTCTTGAAACCCTACCTTTTTGGATAATTGGGGATTTTGGGGTTTTGTCCGATTCTTTCCGTTTCGTTGATGGATTCATGATGAATATGATTATTCTTGTTGGTATTCTTAGTTTCCCTACGGATTCATGGTATATTTCGTGATTTTACGGAACCGAGAGGGTTTGGTTGTGGTCCGCCCTCGTTGTTATTTTTGTGCGAATATACATGAATCGTAGGCGGGTTTCCGGGTGTATTCCATTTCCGTAATCGTTTAGAAGTGGTTGTGATTGTGCTATTCGAATCGTTAGGTTCATTTCCGCCGGTTCCTCGCGGTCGTGCTTGATTCTTCCGTTCCGTTCGTTGTCGTATTCCTTTTCGTTAGCATCGGGCGTTCGAAGCTTCCCGGTTGAGCCGTATCCGTTCGTGGTTCCGTGCTCGTGGTATCGAGGCAAGTACCTTGCCCATACTTTTCTCGTTTATGTATATGATGATCGGTGGTCGTCTTGATGTGTTTGTTTGGTTATTTGAAATGAAGTTTCAAAGGAATTTGATTTGGCCTCGTTAAAGGCTTTCTTTCAAAAGCAGCGTGTGTTTTGTGAACGGTGTTTGAGAATTGATTATGAATTGATTATTTTGAACGTCGAAGGATTTTTATGATGATACTCATATTGTTTAAGTTATGGAATCGTGTATTTCCTTATTTAATCTTGTTATCGTAATTTTGAAGAGTTTGATAATGGTGTCGAGTTAATGGCCATCTCTAGTAAGTATTCGTAATGAACTTACATTCTTAGCATATTAGTGTTGCATGAGTAACGTGTGTGTGTGTATGCTCACTACGGGTTAGATCCGACGGGGTCTCGGTAGGGGTCCACGGAGGTGTGGATCGACGAGCTTTGCTTTTAACCACTACGGGTTAGATCCGACGGGGTCTCGGTAGGGGTCCACGGAGGTGTGGATCGACGGTTAATTGTGGTGCATTTTTGCTAATGTGATTTGATATTGGCATTTCCGGAAATGAGTGCTTTGAACGGTTTTCATGATTGCATGCATTGACTAAGTGTGTAAGAGGTAAGTGTTCGTTTGGCTTACTTGGCTAGGATGGCAATGGAGTATTTTGTTGTTTGTTTTAAATCCTTTATTTGTGGATTTTGATGTTGGGATACGAACCTCCTGGTCGTTCTTGTGTCTTGTGAGTTGATGAGATTTGGGGCTAAAATCCCAATGGTTTTGTAAAAGTCGTTTACGGTTGGGGCTAAAATCCCAACGGTTGGTTAATGTCATTTTTCGAAAGTAAACCTTTGGGGCGGTGACCCCTTTTGTCTTTCGGTTTTGAAAAGTAGGATTTGATAATCCTAAATTGTTTTCTATTAAAACTCTCGATGGCATTCTAAACTGTTTTATAAATTACTTCCATTGATTTATGATATTTCGTTTTTGAAATGTTTTCTCAAACCCTTGCCTCGGGAAGTACTTTTCGTTTCGTTTGGATCTTTGAGGATCCTCGGTTATTGTTATTCGTGGAATGTGAATTGTATGGCTCGTATTTGCACTTTGTATTTGCACTAGCAAAACAGTGGAGTTTTGCTAACCCCAGTATTCGGGGTGGATGTCTGTTTTGCATTCGGGTTTTGGAGCATAACACGGGTCGGCACGAAGGATGATGAAAGATGATCGATACTAATCACATGAGGAACCGTACATCGTGTGTTGGTTCGATTGTACTTTATTTTCATTTCTTTGTATTGTTCCCGTTATGCGGGTGTAGTTGTATTTTGTCCCTGCGTGGGCATGAGTTGTATTTGAGTTGTATGTATTTGTGGAAAGACCAAATCGGTCTAATGAGTCATTGTAGCCTCGAAGGCATTGTCGAGATGTTAAATGTCGTTACCGGCTGGTAGATCCTTGAGGAAAGGTTCTACGGCGTGTAATATCCCTGAGCGGATTGGGGTGTTACATAAATGGTATCGGAGATTAGGTTGAGGAAACCTAGGTGTCGGGTCAAGTCGTGTTGTTTGAGTCTTGTTTCGTTGGATTTTTATCCGATCGAGTCGTGTCGCGACGCGTCGTTTGAGTTTGTTGGTCGTGATTAGTATCGTGGGGCGATCATCATCTTCGTGCGACTGTGGAAGTAAGTCTCCCTTCTTTGTGTTGTGCCTCGTGTGACACGAGCTATTTTTATGATTATTTGTTAAGTGGTGGAATTTTATGTGAATTTTGATTTCACGATATGTATTTAGTCGACTCTCGTATTTGATTTATACGAGGAGTGTAAATCGTTGTGATGTCTTTTATTGTTGTTTTTCTCCGTTGTTGATGATTTTCGAATCGATTTGCACGTTTTACAAGTTCTATTGTGGAAGCTTTGTGCTTATACGCGTTCGACTTGTCCACTAGCCTTGATCGGGAGGGTATTTTATCGGTGGTTTTGTTACGAATATGGTATTTTATCGTTTATTTTCGTTTAAAGACATGTATTGTCTTGATTTTAAACGTTTTGATGCGTGTGCTAGGAGTTGTTTTAGTGAACGTCGGTATGTGTGAGTTTTGGGCATTACGGCTATTGGATTTTTGAAAACCTTGAGTATCTTAGAAAAATAAATTTGAGACATACTTTTCAAATGGGTTATTTTCTTGTGGTACATCCAAGATGCCACAATGTATTTCAAAAATTTTCTACCTCGAGGACCAAAATGTTTTGAGATATTTTCAACACTTTTATTTAGACCGAGGGTCGAATATTTTGAAAGTTTTCATTAAGAGAAAGTATCTTCATTCTTATCAAATGCGAAATGGTTCTCCGGTGTCTCGATAACGATGTTTCACGTTTATACTTTTTGAAAGGTGATACTCAAGATCAACCGTAATTCTTCTAAATTATTTTCAAAATGAGGTTTTCGTTTTTTAAAACCTATCCATTCCCGTTTGAAATTTGGGTATGTATGTGTGATGTTCGCGTTGTCATTTGGATACTTTCTCCCAGTATGATCGAATTGGCGGTGTGAGCGTTGAGACCCATTCAACACATAGGTTGTGATAGCACCTGAGAGGCGGAGTGTTGGTATTGAATGTTGTCGCCTCATGGCAATCTCTGCGTTGTCGCGCATGTGCGAGTTGTTAGAGCTTGGTTTGGTATGACCGTGTGCATCGGTGATGGTTCCGTTATGCGTCGATTGTTTAATGTCTTGTTACCTTGCTCCCGTTTTTGTGAATTTCGTGGACGAGGTCGGAGGTAATGCCCGTACTATTTTGACTTCTGTGTTTTCTCTTCCCCAGTCTATCGATTCGCTCATGTTCGTTGGTACTTTATGAACTTGTTCGGTATTTCGATTTCATCGTCCGAGCAGTGTGATCTTGTTGTGGGCGATCAGTTATCGGTGTGACTTTTTTCGAGTTCGGTTCGATTCTTGTGAACTTTGTTCGGGAGTAACATCATTTGGTTCTACTAGTCCTTTTATTCGAAGGGATCGGATTTTGAACTTCTGTATTTTCTACTTTGTCGACTCATTTATGTTCGTTGACATTTCGAGCTTGTCCGCCCTTGTTTTTTTATCGAACGAGTGTGATATCATTTCGGAATAACATATTTGTCGTTGTGACTTTTCAATCGCTATTCCCTTTCCTGTGGATCTTATGGGAATGCATGTCTTGTAGTTCTCACCAGATCATCCTGGGAGTTATTGTCGAACTTTATTGTTCTTCGTGATTCGGACATGATTCTTCGATTTTTGTTGTCTCGATCGTTTGTTTGTTCGGTTTTTGTTCTCGTTTCGTGATTGTTGAACGTTCAGGCTCCTTCGTAATTCCCTTTAGTTCGGGAAATTAGTTTCGTTTTCAATCTTCCATCCCTTAGGCGATGGGATTCCGTGTTTGTTCGGTTGACTCGCGTTTTGATTGATGTACCATTGGGTTGATCAATCATATTGATTTTCGTTCGTTGTGTTTTGTGATTATCGGATAATTGACTTGGCTATAGTATCCGTTTGATGACGCTTGTCACTTGTCGATTTTATTATATCCCTAACGGCGACGTTGTGTTGGTCACCGTGGAGCGTGTTTACACGCCGTATATTCCTTTGCGTTGTTTGTAACATTTCGCCGTTGGGCATTAGTTACGCATTCTTGTGTGTCTCGTTGAGTTTTCTGGCGGAATATTTCTTCTCCCTACTTGTTTTAAGTTTAGACGAAACTTCTTTTAAGGAGGGTAGAATGTAATATCCGCAATTTTCGATTTCGGTAATTCTTTTTTGGTCGGAGTCCGTTTTGACGACTTCGCTCATGACCGTTTCGTCATTTCGAGAATGATTAATTCTACACTTTTGACATCCGAGTTCGTTTCGGTGTCGTTTTGTTGAATTCGGGATTACTAAACGACTTTTCTAAGTATGAGTTCGTCTTTGTTAGATCATCATTAATTTTTGGTAACTCCAAAATTATAAATCTTGCAATATTATAGAACATCGAGTTAGCTTTCCAATGGTTCAAGCGGTGAGTCAATGAGTCGGACGAGAGAGTTATGGTCGTTTTAGTTTTGGCCGAGCACTTCCAGAGCCTTTCGGCCGATAGGGGGTCGATAGACCCTCTGCCGGCATTCCGTATGGCTATCGGTTGGGCTATCGGCCGATAGGCGGCCGATAGGTCTGTGTGTTACACTATAAATGTGTCGTTTTGAGCGAATGCTCATTTCCTTCCCCATTTTGCAGCGTCGCGAGAGAGAGATATAGAGGAGAGAGAATTCTTCATCCGGGGGTCGATTTTCATCATTTCTTTTCGGTTGTGAGGCTCGGATAATCAATCTAACGCGTGTTCTACGGATCTTAACACCTGAATCACTCAAGGTAATATCTCTTGAAACCCTACCTTTTTGGATAATTGGGGATTTTGGGGTTTTGTCCGATTCTTTCCGTTTCGTTGATGGATTCATGATGAATATGATTATTCTTGTTGGTATTCTTAGTTTCCCTACGGATTCATGGTATATTTCGTGATTTTTACGGAACCGAGAGGGTTTGGTTGTGGTCCGCCCTCGTTGTTATTTTTGTGCGAATATACATGAATCGTAGGCGGGTTTCCGGGTGTATTCCATTTCCGTAATCGTTTAGAAGTGGTTGTGATTGTGCTATTCGAATCGTTAGGTTCATTTTCGTCGGTTCCTCGCGGTCGTGCTTGATTCTTCCGTTCCGTTCGTTGTCGTATTCCTTTTCGTTAGCATCGGGCGTTACGAAGCTTCCCGGTTGAGCCGTATCCGTTCGTGGTTCCGTGCTCGTGGTATCGAGGCAAGTACCTTGCCCATACTTTTCGTTTATGTATATGATGATCGGTGGTCGTCTTGATGTGTTTGTTTGGTTATTTGAAATGAAGTTTCAAAGGAATTTGATTTGGCCTCGTTAAAGGCTTTCTTTCAAAACGCGTGTGTTTTGTGAACGGTGTTTTGAGAATTGATTATGATTTGATTATTTTGAACGTCGAAGGATTTTTATGATGATACTCATATTGTTTAAGTTATGGAATCGTGTATTTCCTTATTTAATCTTGTTATCGTAATTTTGAAGAGTTTGATAATGGTGTCGAGTTAATGGCCATCTCTAGTAAGTATTCGTAATGAACTTACATTCTTAGCATATTAGTGTTGCATGAGTAACGTGTGTGTGTGTATGCTCACTACGGGTTAGATCCGACGGGGTCTCGGTAGGGGTCCACGGAGGTGTGGATCGACGAGCTTTGCTTTTAACCACTACGGGTTAGATCCGACGGGGTCTCGGTAGGGGTCCACGGAGGTGTGGATCGACGGTTAATTGTGGTGCATTTTTGCTAATGTGATTTGATATTGGCATTTAGGAAATGAGTGCTTTGAGCGGTTTTCATGATTGCATGCATTGACTAAGTGTGTAAGAGGTAAGTGTTCGTTTGGCTTACTTGGCTAGGATGGCCTTTGGAGTATTTTGTTGTTTGTTTTAAATCCTTTATTTGTGGATTTTGATGTTGGGATACGAACCTCCTGGTCGTTCTTGTGTCTTGTGAGTTGATGAGATTTGGGGCTAAAATCCCAATGGTTTTGTAAAAGTCGTTTCTGGTTGGGGCTAAAATCCCAACGGTTGGTTAATGTCATTTTTCGAAAGTAAACATTTGTGGCGGTGACCACTTTTGTAATTCGGTTTACGAAAAGTAGTATTTTATAATCCTAAATACTTAACTATTAAAACACTCGATGGCATTCTAAACTTTTATAAATTACTTCCATTGATTTATGATATTTCGATTTTGTAATGTTTTCTCAATCCCTTGCCTCGGGTAGTACTTGTCGTTTAGTTTGGATCTTTGAGTATCCTCGGTTATTGTTATTCGTGGAATGTGAATTGTATGGCTCGTATTTGCACTTTGTATTTGCACTAGCAAAGCAGTGGAGTTTTGCTAACCCCCGAGTATTCGGGGTGGATGTCTGTTTTGCATTCGGGTTTTGGAGCATAACACGAGTCGGCACGAAGGATGATGAAAGATGATCGATACTAATCACATGAGGAACCGTACATCGTGTGTTGGTTCGGTTGTACTTTATTTTCATTTCTTTGTATTGTTCCGTTATGCAGTGTAGTTGTATTTTGTCCCCTGCGTGGGCATGAGTTGTATTTGAGTTGTATGTATTTGTGGAAAGACCAAATCGGTCTAATGAGTCATTGTAGCCTCGAAGGCATTGTCGAGATGTTAAATGTCGTTACCAGCCTGGTAGATCCTTGAGGAAAGGTTCTACGGCGTGTAATATCCCTGAGCGGATTGGGGGTGTTACACTTACGAGTACCAGTCGTACTAAGATGATGGCAGCGCGATGATACTGTGTTTACAACAACGTGACTAGACCCAAAAGACCATAGGTATGCATAAACCTAGGCTATGATACCATATTCTATAACACCCCCAAGATATTCAGGCTATGTCATAGTGCCGTGAATTCCATCCGAAACCCACAAGGCAAAATTCAAACAAATCCATAAATAAAGAATTTCAATAAATTTCCCAACAATATTCAGACTCACTAAAACATTTATCAGATTTACCGATGAAACTCCAAAGACCAAACTCAATCCATAAAGGACAACAAATTCGACGTAATCAACGAGAAGAAAAATAACCCCTATGGTACTCGAGTACCAACTAACGGTTTGTAACAAACAAAAACTCAACAACCAGACTCAAAGAAAGTAAACATCAAGACATTTCACAGTATCACGCCTAACCTTCATTGTGGTACTCCCCCGGTGCTCGTCCAATCGCATTCTTTGAACCTGAAATACATGAAACGTATTTCCCCCAAATGGGATTAGCTGTGGAATAGCTAGTATAAGTAACACAAACGAACTCTTACATCTTACAATATCAAAGCACATACATCAATGGTTTTCGAACACAAATAAGATAATGATTTTCGAAAATGCAAAATCTATAATGTACCACAAAAATACAAATCCTCCTGATTAACCATGAACCCGACCATGCGCGAATTCTTCCGAGGCCCCGATAGACCCTCCCGGAGTGGTTAACCCAAAAGTTCGTGGACCCAACCATGCGTGGGTCCCTCCGATGCCTCGTCGGACCCTCCTGGAGGGAACATAAACACTCTAACACTGAAATACATCACTTTGCACATTTAATTACTTGCCTTTGAGACATGATAGATTGTTTTGAAATGGTAAACGACCACCGTTGAAGGAACTCGGAAACTTCGAACCTAGAAGATTCGTAAAACGACTATCAATAATCAACACGACTTGAATTTAGATTGAAATACGCCCGAAAACCCCGCCTACAATACATGTAATCCAACAATATATTCAACGAAGGCGAATCACAACCAAAACCCTCTCGATTCTCAACAATTCCAAGAATAAACCAATAATCTCGTAGGAAAAACATGTATCGGAAGTAGCTAATCCATACTCAACACAATTACATCACAACTACGACTAAATCGGAGAGTTTATGAAGAAACCCCCAATTCCTGGAAAATATAGGGTTCTAGAAAATTACCTTGATTCAAAGACGAAGAATGCGGATTGGTGTTGTTAATCTACACCAAAACTCCAAGGAAGATGATAGCTTGAATGTTGGAGAGTCAAAAATTGCCTAAAGTCGCTAAGAATTGCCTAGACCGCGGCAGAGTGGAAGAAGGAAGAAAAATGGACGATCTCGGTCAACTCCTGGGTATTTAAACCCGCGCCTAATAACATACGTAATGCATGAAGCATTAACGTACGTTAGCCCCTTAACATACGTAATGCCTCCCTCCTTTACGTAGGTAAGGGACTGGCAGAGCCCTCTGCCCGATTCTCTGAAGACCCTAACATACGCTACGAAAAGGACAAACGTACGTTAGGTATAATAGATAATGTATGTTATGCATTGCAAATAACGCACGTAAGTGTTTCCCAGGTCAGAAATACTGTTGTCCAACAGCTGTATAGAAGTTAATACGAATATCGAAACGTGACGATTAACAAAACGTGTAGACAACATTACAAGGAGTTCGACGACGAACTTAAGCGCTAAAAGAAAACACTATTCCATCTACCCTAAGGTTCAGAATACGACAACGAAAGTAATTGCCCTAAACTTTTAGGAAATTACAAAATGAACCGAACTGGCCGAAACCCACAATACAGAAATAAACTGTTGGAATATTTTATTCCAAATATTCATTTATAGAGTTTTGATGATTAAGTTGTTAAACATAGTAAAACAACAAAGAAGCGAAACAAAATAACGAAGAAGTCGAAGACGCAAAAAGTCGCGCAATCTGGGAAACTGTTTAGATCAGTCAAGATGGCGATCCACCTGATCAGACGAGATCAACCTACCGGATCAGACGAGAAGAAACCTACCTGATCAGACAAGAAGATAAGTTACCTGATCATGCTTAATGTACGCAACACATGATTCATAGCATACGCAATGGAGGTAATATAATGTACGTAACAACATTGGTATAACATACGTAATTTGATGTTTATGAATTCAAACAAGGTGAACGTTGAAGATGATGTCATGGCATAGGTCAGCATGCAATGGATATGTAATATCCTAGAATTTCTCTATGAATTTTTCGCATTATTTTATCTGGGTTGTACTGTACAGAGTGGGACCGACACGATATGAGTGGATAATTTTGGAAACCGTGACAGTCGTGCCAGTATGTCTATCGAGGTTATTTTGATTCTAGGATATTACATGCTTGATGTGTTTTTCGATGTCGGATATACCGTATGAGTATTTGTATGATTTCCGTTGTTGTGTCGAGATTTATACACCTCGGCAGGCGATCGGCACAAACGCCAGGCGACTGAGCCAGAGTCGAATGAACCACAGGACACCTACAAGAACGGAGATCCCATATTAAGTCCAAGTGCTGAGCGATCGACACCCAAGGCGATCGTCTCTTGGCACTTGGAGATCGACTCTGATGACCGATCATGGGCGACCGCCTCATGTCGTGTAATGCCAGCATCCATCAAGTTGGCGAAGATCAAATATCGGGATAGAGACCCACATGCAGATCCGGAAAAGGCGCCGCAGAACATGGATCGTTGACCACAGCCTGTCGGCATCCATTCACCTACCGACAGACCCGCCGAAAGGTGCAAAGTGGGACCGCCCGAGACAGCGACTCAGGACGCGTGCAGACTTCTCATTGGCTCACACGGTTGTCTGCCAGCCCATGCCGCGGACTCTAAGGCAACCATCCCATGTGCTAAAAGACGATCGCCCCTTTATTATAATACAGGAAAGGCGATCTCCCATCAAGACTAAGTCCCAGCTCCTCCTATAAATAGAAGGTATCCTGCACTTGGAAAAGGGCTTTTTGGCTTGGCTTTATGCTTTTTCGCTGCTTCAAAATTGGCATCTCTCTCTTGGATATGCTATACACTTCGGACACCTTTATATCTCTCACTCTCGAAACCTCTTAACTCATAAGACAGTCGGCAGAAACGAGAGCAAGAACTCCCTACAGTTAAAAAACTCGGCACTCAACAGCTAGATAACTAGGGTCTTTTACACTCTTTGTAATTGTACTCTTTCATTAATATTTGTACTCCAACGTATTCGTATTAATAACATCTCGCTAGAGCATTCAAGCCCGGGCCTAACAAACCTAGAAAATCTTGTGTTATTTCCATTCCCACGGACGTGCTCTCGCAACTTTGTTTGCTGCCCATCCATTCCAGCAATATTTATCTCCGGATAATATTTTGGGTAGCAATAATTGGCGCTAGAGGAAGGGCATCTTAACCTTCATTTTTATTCCGACCGCCTCAAAGAACACTCACTGTTCTCCGGGGCATATACTTGAAGAAACACTCACTGTTCTTCAAAGAAAAACCTTCAGAGTCATGACATCGGCCAACACATCGAAGAGAGCCACTCTCCAATCCGCCGAACACCTTGTTCCGGCTCAATCCGAGCCCCAGCCTACGGAAGAGGGTAGCCGCGGCGACGCGAGACTCTCGATCCCGCACCTGAGGGACGGCCCTAGACTTTCGCTCGACCAGTTCCAAACCGCGGAACAGACCGAGGAGGCTATGGCCATCCTGAGGGAGCGACGGAGAGCGTTCGATGCGCCCGCGATTACCCCATCGGCCATCCGCCGCACGGGCAAACGGAAGTTCAAGGGGTTACTTGACGAGCGATCGACAGGAAGCCCCGATTCACAAGCAACACTCGTGAGGCGGGACGGTTCCGTTTTCAACCGCCTAGGCAGCGACCCATCATGGCAGCCGGGGCATTCTGGCCCCATCTACGAGACGACGGAACCCGAATCTGTCACCAGGAGTTCAGCTTATCCAATTCCCAGAAGGCAGGACAGCCATCTGCCTCCCCCTCTTCGAAGAATCGAGATCGGCGACGACGACCTCATCGCCTCCCGCAGAGTCAGGAGATCGGTACTCGATCGCCTCGGCTCCCGATCCAGGAGCCAGACCACGAGCGACCAAGCCACGGCGATGGCCGCAATGCAACGCCAACTCGAAGGCATGAATGCGCTCCTAGAAACTGGGGCAGGCGCCAAGAGAAAGATCGCTGGGCCGAGTAAGCCGCTCGCGGTCCATATCGAACTCGCCCCCGTGCAGCCAAGGATCACTCCTCCCAAAACACCTTTGTACGAATGGAGATCGGACCCCGAGACCCACCTAAGCAAGTTCCGGATTTACATGACTGGGTGTGGGGCACCAGACGCGACCAAGTGCCGAATCTTCCCGTTAACATTGGGCGATCTGGCCCACGGGTGGCACGTCTCACTACCACCGTGATCGATCATCTCCTTTGAGAAGATGACGAGTGACTTCACGTCATACTTCGCGGCCAAGGTCGCTCGACCAGAAGGTCCCCACCGCATGATGAAAATCAGGCAGGGGAAGAGGAGTCCGACGCAGACTACATCGACCGAGTGGATGAGATAATCCTCAACGGCGAGCCCGTGAGCGACGAGATCGCCCTGTACTCGGTCCTAGGGGGAGTCAATGGTCTTTCGCCCATGTTCAGGCACCTTACGAAGGACATCCCCCCAACCTACGCAATCTTCCGCGCCAAGGCCGCAAACTTTTTGGCCAGACGGAGGATGCTCGCCCTTTGCCAAGACGAGGGGGCAGAGACGGCAATCACCAATTCCAACAAGGCGGTCGCCAAACCGCCCGGAGATTTCAGGACCTTCGAGGATGTGGGATCCCATCTCTACCACAACTTCAATCTATCTCCGGCTCATATGTTCTACGCCATCCAGGGGCACGAGCGGCTAAGCAAGCCGAAGGCGGTAAGCGGTCATCTGGACCGGAACAAATTTTGTGCTTACCATAAGAGTCCCAGTCACAACACCGATCAATGCCACGACCTCCTCAGACAACTCTGGAGATTGTTCGAGGAGGGAAAGCTGGACAGTCTAATAACTTAGCCGGAGCCCCGGGCCAAAAGAATCAAATGCCGCGATCGGCGTCAGAACGACGAACACCAGTCTCCCGACCCGATCGCCAGAATCAACCAACATGTCTAAAAACAGAGGATTCGCTCGCCATCTACGGTTCATCATCTAACATGATAGACCAAGGCACGAGATCGCCTCCCTCAGCACAACGTATACTGTCGAAGATCGTCATCTAACTTGACGATCCGAGGTAGAAGAGTGTGGCCATGGTCCTGGAAGTCGATGGAACCGACTGCTTCGTCCATGCAAGGTTCCTTTGGGATACGATCTCTCGCCCTTCGTTTAAATACGAGGCGGGCGTAGCTGAAGGACCCTCCAAACAAATCAGTGGACACGCTCGCCCGAACTCAAAGGTTCATCATCTAACTTGGTGGACCCAGACAATGCGACGCGTCCCTACCCCGTCACAATCTATACGGTCGAGGATTGCCATCTAACATGATGATCCGAGGCAGAAAAGTGCTAACAAGCCGCGGACGTGGAGTCGATTAATCCGACGACACCCCGCGCAAGGACTCCTCCAGACCAAGACCGCACGCCCTTCGTTTAAATACGAGGCGGGCGCAGCCCAACGGATGACCCTCACAATAAAATGAGTCACGAGACAAACCTACAGTTGGGATGTCGCTTGCGCATAAGACACGGTCATGGAGGTCGGTCCATTGAACTCCGCGACTGTGCACGGTTCCTCAAGGTCGAAACAATCGGCCATCCACGAGGGATCTGCAAAATTAAAGATCAGAGGTACAAGACCGAAGATAGCTCGCCAAATGATCAGTTCGCCCAAAATCCAAGACCAAAGTCCGCACAACGGATCACCCATCTTTATCCTCAACGATCGCTAGTAAGAACCACCTCACCCCATGTCTTCAACATCGGAGCAAGCTGGGGGGCAATTGTTGTGTCGAGATTTATACACCTCGACAGGCGATCGGCACAAACGCCAGGCGACCGAGCCAGAGTCGAATGAACCACGACACACCTACAAGAATGGAGATCCCAGATCAAGTCCAAGTGCCGAGCGATCGACACCCAAGGCGATCGTCTCTTGGCACTTGGCGATCGACTCTGATGACCGATCATGGGCGACCGCCTCATGTCGTGTAATGCCAGCATCCATCAAGTCGGCGAAGATCAAAGATCGGGATAGAGACCCACATGCAGATCTGGAAAAGGTGCCGCAAAACATGGATCGTTGACCACATCCTGTTAGCATCCACTAAACTACCGACAGACCTGCCGAAAGGTGCAAAGTGGGACCGCCCGAGACAATGACTCAGGACGCGTGCAGACTTCTCATTGGCTCGCACAGTTGTCTGCCAGCCCATGCCGCGGACTCTAAGGCATCCAGTCCATGTGCTAAAAGACGATCACCCCTTTATTATAATACAAGAAAGGCGATCGCCCATCAAGACTAAGTCCCAGCTTCTCCAATAAATAAAAGGCATCCTGCACTTGGAAAAGGGCTTTTTGGCTTGGCTTTCTGCTTTTTCGCTGCTTCACAGTTGGCATCTCTCTGTTGGCTACGCTATACACTTCGGACACCTTTATATCTCTCACTCTCGAAACCTCTTAACTTATAAGACGTCGGCAGAAACAAGAGCAAGAACTCCCTGCAGTTCAAAAACTCGGCACTCAACAGCTAGATAACTAGGGTCTTTTACACTCTTTGTAATTGTACTCTTTCATTAATATTTGTACTCCAACGTATTCGTATTAATAACATCTCGCGAGAGCATTCAAGCCTGGGCCTAACAAGCCCGGCAAATCTTGTGTTATTTCCATTCCCACGGACGTGCTCTCGCAACTTTGTTTGCTGCCCATCCATTCCAGTAATATCTATCTCCGGATAATATTTTGGGTAGCAACAGACGTACTTGGTCGACAGTTGTAATTGAGGATATCGTGCATCAGACGTACCATGTGAGAATATTTTGGGTTGAGTATATGTGTATTTATTGTGTCGTATGTTCGTATCCGGCATGTCGAGACGAACATGAACAGTTGGATTTTTGGCCAAGTATATAGGCCATTACGTACGCTAAATTTCAGAGTTAACGTATGTTAAGTTGATAATGTTACGTACGTTTTGGCTAATATATTACGTACGTAACAAGAGGAATTAGACAGTTGGGCCCGGTGTCGGCAGCTTTCGTTCAGCGCGGATGTGGACAGGTGAGTCAACGGATGGAGCTACGTACGTTATACAGTGTATTACGTACGTAATACGAGTATAATACTGTATAAAGTCAACGTACGTATTACGTACGCAACAGATTAAGTGTTACATACGTTACGGGGCGGCTAGCCGAGTCGTGGCCGAGAGGACCTGTAGTGGCCGAGCATGGTCGGTAGTGACCCGCAGGGATGGCCGATCACGGTCGGCAGTGACTCGCTGGGGTCTAGGACTGGCCGATTACGTACGTAGGCTGTGGCCGGTTACGGCCGTAAGGGCCGATTACATACATAAGGAAGGTGCCGGTTACGTACGTAAGGCTATCGGCCAAAATGGACAGACGGGTAGGCCACGGCCGGCTACGTACGTAAGGACCCGCCAGTTACGTACGTAAGGTACCGGCAGGTCTCGACCTATATAAGGCCTGGACCGAGTCACATCCGGATTTTTTCATTTTTCTTCGTTCCTTCCGTGATTTTTCACCATAGATTGATGGTTTTGAGTAGAATCAACTTATAACAACATGTTTTGGAAGTTGGAATCATGGATTAACATCATCGTCCACCCGTATCGAAGGTAAGAACACATGAACTTTTGGTTTTTGGATGTTCTTGAAGTTTCTTGGTGTTTGGCCGATTTGATTCGTTTTGATTCAGATTAATGATAGAACTTGATTGTATACTTGTAATCATTCAATACTCTTGAAGTTTTGTGGAACGAATTCGAGTATTTCTTCGTTAAAATGATTGAATTGGACTATGCCTTCAAAGTGTTCGATGAAATGCCTCAATGAGTAGAAATTAGGAAATTCTATACGTTTTCGTATGAATAGTGATTGAATTGATATTATTGTGATTTAGGAATTAACTTTTGAAGGAGGTTGAATTGGTACCCTTTCCTTTCGTCAATTTCTTCGCACCGTGTTATTCAAAACGAGTGATTACTTGTGTATTTCATCTTCTAATAGGTATGTTGGGTAATCCTCTCCTTGAATTAGGATTTTGATGTTATCATTGGAGAATGATTCGTATTAAGATGACTATTAGGACTATTGAATATCGAATTTCGGCTTGTATTCGTATTGTTAAGAGTTGACATGGTTTGGTTTCATATGATCGAGATACCGTTGAACCATCGAGTTTGATTAGTTGGTCATTTCGGTTGTTGATTGTTATTGAGCATATCAATAATTGATTATTATTAGGTTGCGTTTAGTGATCGTTGGTGTTAATCGTTGTGCTGCGGGTGAGTCAGGGCTACGGAGCTTGTAGATGAAGACGACGGGACTAGTAACAACTTCATCGTATCGGTATCGAGGCAAGTTATGCTTGCTCAGTTCATAATGTTAATAAATGATTTCATTTTCATTTATTTATGATTCATATAGCAATGGTATCGTGGAATATGGATTGTAGGAATGATTGTACGTATATTATGCTTGGACTAAGATAAATCATAATATATATGATTTTAAATATGTCTAATGGAAACAGAGACGTGAATCATATTTGGTCTGTAGTACGAGAAGTTGGATATCAAGGTTAGTTATCATATCGATATTGAACTTGAGGTGGTGGTGGTTTGGTATTAGTTATGGACTGTACTTCATTTTGGATTTTTCGGATAAACCGTGTATTCGTTCAGGGCGGTTGGTCGTGGAAAGTTTAGCGTCTCCAGCTTGAGGTAAATTAATATTGTTAGATTATGATAATCATCATGTTGCATTATTACATGTGTGTGTTGATATTTCATGTGGTGAGTGTACACCATCGTTTGTTACGTTTTGTAATGTGCTCTTCCTTTGAGTTGTGATCTGTTGGGCCGATGTGTTAGGGGATAAGACCTATATGGCACCTATGTTCTGGGGTATTCTTGTGTGGATACTTTCGTGACCCTTGGTTGCGACCTTGGGGTATTTTGTGATTGCATGAACTGTGTTAGGGGATAAGACCTAAATGGCACCTATGTTCCGGGGTATTCCTGTGAGATGCTTCCGTGACCCTTGGCTGCAGCCTTGGGGTTTATGTGCAAATATCATATTCATTTTTGAGCATACTGTGAACTGTTGTCTGACGGAAATACGACATTTTGGTCATGTCGGTCTTTCATGATCGAGTTATTGTTGCCCTCTTGGAAAATCTTCTGATCCTTGTTAGATATGCGTTTCTTCGAGATTTGTTGTCATGTTGTATCGCGGCATATCTGGAGTCAGATACGCTCTGATCGTTCATGTGTAGGATTTTCGGGACGGGCACGTGTAGCATGTGTTGGTTTCGACCTCATATTAAACTGTGCACACGAGATGTACTTCGTGAGGCTGATTAGGTACGAGACCAGACGGGTACCTGATCAATACCCGTGGTTGGCTTTGTAACACCCCTCATATATTCAGGAATATTACAGCGCCGTAAATCCTTTACATAAGGATTTACAAGGCTGAAGAATTGAAAAGACATTAACAGGTACCAACGGATGAAAATAACGGAATTAAGATACAACAGTTCTGACCAAATACTGAAAATATGAATGTTCAACGGAAAGTATTAATACATCACCAAATCCAAATCATCATAAATTACTGCGTACTCGAGTAGTTATTAAAACGATACAAACAACAGACAAATTAAACCGGCCGGAACATCACTCTGCACCCTCGTCGTCATGCAGCTCCAGTGGTTGTTTCCCCGCTCTCCTGGATCCTGAACATAAACAAAATGTTCACCCCCGAAGGGGTTAGCACAATGATGCTAGTACAAGTACCACAACATATTATTCAACATCTCACGAAGAATAATAATAACGTAAATGACAAAATAGCAATGAGTCTTCTCCTACGAGAAACTCATAAATAACATACACAATTGATAATCACAACATGATATCATAACATACACATGGTAATTCCAACGATCCAGCGTTCACTGCCTAGAACCCACGATGATCCCGTCAGACCAACCTATGGTGGAAAAACCCGTCCGATGATCCAGCGCACGCTAGCATAGATCCCCCGATGATCCCGTCGGACCAACACGAGGTGGACAATAGAACAACGACATATATGCACGACAATATGTATAACATCAATACGTAAAATAATTAAGGTACTTGCCTCGATTCGAAGACAAGAACAATACTTCCACGAAAAACGAAATACTCGAAGGTCGTCCTTTCGATCAATCACGTAGCAAGCTCGAACCTTAACAAAAGAAATAATATAATATTCATCTTAAGTCGAATGAACATTGTTGCGATATTTCCTACACGCAAGTGCGCGTCATCGTTTACAAGTAATAAAGTGATAAATAGAGTATCGTTCCCACGAGGACTGAATCTCTAACTACCGATTTTTTCGTATTCCAATTTTATCTGAACAATCGAATTAGGGTTTTGCGATTAATAACTAAAAGATTTATTAAAATACTAAGCAGTAGAAAACAATATCTTGGATAAAAGAAATCAAATGATGAATAAGTCTAGGGTTCTGAATCCCCCTTAGTTTATCCGAATTTACTCTCGATTATCTGTAATAAATAATTTTCCCAATTTATTGAAGGCGGAGATTGCTAATATATTCTACCGCCTCTCCCGAGGTCAATAGATTTATCTAAAGGCGAATAACGCACTCTATCCCTAGGTGAATTAATTCGTCAATAGGCGAAAAGCATAAAATCTCCTAAAGGCCACGTAGTTCCTATGAGTATATTCCTATCTCACAGAATAAAACGGTCCTCACCAATAGTTCCTCACCAAATCTCCTCTCCCGATTCAAGTGAATGATTAAATCAATACAACTATTGGCGGATAATTGCAAGCATTAAACATAATTGGGAAAACTCAATAAAAAGGTAATAAATTGGATAATCTCAATCAATTCGTCAAAACAAAGGTTTCATCAAAACCCTAGATTAGGGCTTTAGCGACATACTAATAATTGAAAATGCGAGAATAAATAAATGAAAGCATAAAATTCAAACGCAGATGAAGCTCGGATTCCTCCGTTCTTGACTTCGCCCTCTGCCCTTGAAGTCTTACCTTCCCTCTTCTTGCCGTCTCCAAGCTTAAGCTCCCAAACTATTCAAGATCCAAAGATGATTTAATTAGGGTCTTAAACCCTATTTATAGCTCAGCACAACTCCAAATCGCGTCCGTATCGGTCGGTCGCAAGCTTCAAACGGCCCAAAATCCGCGGACATACAAAAGCGCCAAGTGTGCGCGGCGCACTAAACTGTGCCGCGGCAGGCATTCGGCTTTAATCAGGCGTCATCAATTTCTTACGTACGCGGCTCACAGGCTGTGCCGCGATGCAGTCTGAGTTACTCTGCCTTGGTGGTGTCTTCTGTCTGCGGCTCGGCTTCCTTGTCTGCGGCTCGAGTCAATTTGCCGTTTACTGTTTTGACTCGTTTTAGCTTTCGGACTTCAATTTCCTGTCAATCATAGAAAATTAAGGCATTAAAAGCTCATTTAGACGATTTCACTCTCCAAAATACTACAAAATAATGATTAATAAGCGTATAAAAATACGCCTAACAAATACCCCCAAACTTAAGCCTTTGCTTGTCCTCAAGCAAAAAGAATTAATTTCAATAAAAGAATGTCGTGAATCATCGTGCAACTCATAGTGTTCAACCTAATCAATACTATCCTGTAAGTCTCTCTAAATAATCCGAGTGTCGTAAAAGCGAGCTGCACTCAGAATAATGATTCCGCAAAGTAATCAAGTTTAGTCCTAATCACTCGTTCATGAAGAAAATCCAGCTCAAAGATTAACAAAACGTGAGTCAAATCGACCATCAATATGAAAGGCTAAAATAAACTAGCTAGTTCGTCCCGTTCCACAGTCTAAAGGCACAAGTTTCACGAGTTTCATAACAAATAAACCTCGGACAGTATCCCCTTATATATATGTTCAAGAATTTGATTCGAGTCGACCACTAGGTTAGGGTCTCGGGATGTTTTATCGGGATAATCCTAGGGTGGAACTTCCATTCTCATGTATTAGGGAACCGTTTGACGTAAAAGACACTCATGGGGCACATAGATGCTTCTAGTTACTAAGTTCCCGTCTACAGCGGAGAAACAACTCGATTATATAATTTCCGCATGTCCGAATCAAGGTTGCCGTTTTACGCGAGAGTAAACAGCGGGTCACGCGAATACTCCCGGTTTTTAGGCTCCCATCATTGGCACATGTGAAATATCTAAATCACTAGTCTAATCAGGGTCGTCGTTTTACGCGAGAGTAAATAGCGGGTCACGCGAATACCCCCGGTTACTAGACTTCCCATCATAGAACACATTATCTCGACTTTTGGGAAAAACTGACCGAATCTAAACTCAATCTAAGTGCCAACACGACTAATGAAACAGTACGAATCACTATCCGGAAAATGTAGCCAAACGTATTGACGGTGATTTTAAAGCAAGTATGTATCGTCTCTTATCTGCCAAGACCTCTACAATCACGAAAAATTTCAGACCTAAATGAATACTAAGCAGAACAGAAATAACTGACTACAACTCGACTAAAACTCGACCGTTTCTTCAGAGAGAAGAACAGTGTCGTAACATCAGTGTCACACAAATAGAAGCACGAAAAATTCACGAATAAAGAAAAACTAAGACAAGCAAGGCTATCTAAAAAAATTTTTACGCAAAGTAATGAAAAGTGCAACGAAATAAAGTACAGCAATAAAATAAAGTATAGCAATGAATGTAGCAACTGAAAGTAAATCCCCCCCAAACTTAGGACGTACATTGACCTCAATGGACAAAAAATGATATGCAATAAAAGTAAAAGGTCAAGTACTCCCCTCCAGTCTGCTCAGGAGCTGGTGCCGGCCTCGTCTGGTGAGGAGGGTGGTGTGGCTGGCCGGGCGGGCGCAATAAATGGCCCGTCGGGATGCATGATGTGGGCCGTCCATGCGGCGAGGTGCTCCTGATGATAAGAATCCCTCGCAGCAAGACGCCTCGCCTCTCGTCGGCTGGCCCGGCGGGCCTGCTCTCGCATCTCGGCTCTGACGGCAGCGACAATGCTCTCCCGCTCCGTCCGCTGCTCCTCCCGCATGGCAGCCATCAAGCTCTCTCTCTCTCTCCTTATCTGATCTCTCTCTCTCCTCGTCTCCTCTCTCAGCTCCTCTCTCTCTCTCCTCAGATCCTCTCTCTGCTCCTCTCTCTGTCTCCTCAAATCCTCCCTCAGCCCATCAAACAACTCCTGCAACCTCGCTCTGTCGGGTGGCGGGCCGGCATCTCCATGTGTCAACAAAAGCGGCTCGGGGGATCCCTCGTGGGCCTCCTCTAGCAGAAATCCTCTCCCCCGAGCGTGTGCCGGCGCTCCTCCCCACTGGTCGAAGTGTGATATGATGCGGTGGTCGATAGGGGCCTGGGGGGCAAGCATCGGCTCGTCGTCTGACCACGTCAGCCCCGACTGCCAGCATAAAGCGCAGATGAGGGAGGGGTGCTTCAACCCCGTCTTGGCCCCCCTGGATACACTGGAAGATAGATCGGACCAGGATGGGGGCCACATCGAAACGCAGCCCGAAAGTGATAGCAAAAAGTGTCCGGGCGCGGGAGAGAAAGACTGTACGGATCTGGGAGGTGGGGTCAATGCGTGCGCAGATAAAATAAAGCCAGGCACGCCCGAGCCGGCTGAGGCGCGAGCTCCTGAAGTGAAAAGTGGATGAACCCTGTGCTCACTGCTCCCAGTCGGTACCGGGCTGTGCAATGGTCTCAAGCAGGGCCTCCTTCGTGAGGCTGGTCATCACTCGGTCATAGGCTGATTCATCAACCACCGGAAGCCCAAAAAGCCTCCGAATAGCAGCCGTGGAGAAATCAACTATAACCCCTCGGACGTCGACCTGGGTCCGAGACTCTAAGGACGGCAACGTATGCCCTGCCCGAATGTGCTTCAGCAGTGCGCTGGCGTAAAACTCCTGCACGATCGAGATAACTGCTGGCTCGGGAGGTGCGGCAAATCTGGCCCACCCAATCTCGTCAATCATAGTGAGCAATTCCCCGTCCTGAGGAGCTGGAGTAAAACCCCTCTCTGGAATAAGTGGTCGTGGCCGGATCTTTTCATTGAATATCTTGTGAATTTCAGGGTCCGAAAATTGGTGCCCCTCCGCCTCAGCCCGACCACGAGAGGTCTCCCCTCGAGTAGGGGATGACTCGGTCCTAGCTCTCTTGCTCAGTTTCTTTGTTCTCGCCATAATCAGTCCTGAAAAGTAAAACACGAGGGTTTATTTACGCAACAATAATAACAATGATCTACGCTCGGCTAAGGATGTCCAGTCAGAAATCCCGAAATTAAAAAAAAATAGTGCATACGTGAGAGAAGGATGAAATTGGACTTAAACGTTTAACCTGGATGTAAGGGTTGGGCTTGCTGTAAATTCAAAACGTATACGTTGCACGAAAATTCAAAACGATTGCTTTTCCAAAGAAAATTTTTCATTTAGGCAATTTATCAAACACCTTGAGGGCACAAGTTTACTTGAAGAATAAACATAGTTATAGCTCAATTCAACCCCCAAAAACCGAAACATAATTCAATCATCATCAACTCAACACATTCAACTCATTCACATTCCAAACTAACCATGAAAAATTGATTAAAACTACCATGTTATTCCCTAACCCATCCTAGAAATTTCGAAGGAGAATAAGCATGTTCCATTCATCCAAAGCATAAACAACTTCCAAATATAAACCATAAGCAAGTAAAGATTAAAGATTGAAACGTAACTTTTTGAAGATTGCAAGAAGAAATCGCAGGAAAAAAAAATGGAAGAAAACTTCGGCCGGTCGCGCGCTGGGGAGGGAAGGAGAAGGGACGAAGGCGTACCTGGAAATGCCGGCCGAATGCGTGTTATATGCTACCTGGGCCTTTCAGATTCCGCATAGTGTGCCGCGGCACAGCTGAAGTGAGCCGCGGCACAGGGTACAGTCCCTTTTACCTGTGTTCTCGTTTTGTCGTGTGCCGCGACACAAATTTCGTGTGCCGCGGCTCAGTGCTCAAGTGTGCCGCGGCTCATTTATGCCGTGCCGCGACACAGAGTACAGTTGGTTTAGCCTCCCCTTGCGATTGATGTGTGCCGCGGATCACAATACCTGTGCCGCGGCTCATCCTCCAGTCTCTTCCCTGGGCCTTTCCTGCACAGAATTCTGAGAAGAACTCGTTAAAAGCGAGAGGCAGAAGAAAATTGAAGCACAAAAATGAAGGAAAAAAATAAGAATTACGAATGCAAGAAAAATAAAGAAATGCAAAAATCTACAACTACGAACTCGGGTTGCCTCCCGAGAAGCGCTAAGTTTATAGTCTTCAGCCGGACCTATTGGAAAACATTAGTTCGCTTTTCGCAAACTCCATTTGGTTTCCGCCCCGTTCATCGAACCGTTCATATTTTTGTTAAAATTATGACCATTGGTCGTTAGCGATTCGACTTTCGGTTCGGTCATCAAATGTTGTTTGCGGAAAGGTTTCGACGTGAATAACTTCCCGAAACGCCCGATTTTTTCATGAGTAATTGTCCGCTGGGCTTTCGGCTCACTCTCCTCCTTCACAAACGCACTCAAGACTGCAGCAGATTTTTCCTCATGCTCGAGGAACGCCACTCGTTCTACATCCTTCTTAAGACTTGGGCCATTTAACACAAAATCTGAATTTTCCCACCGACGATGTTTTCGGTGCTTTCCTCTTTCAACGGCATTTACAATTTCACTTTGTGACCTTTTATCAATACTTCCGGGACATGGAAGCGATTTGAATACTTGAAAAGTAACTTGCTCATCTTGGACCCTCAGAGTTAACTCCCCATTTTCCACGTCTATAAGGGTTCGGCCAGTCGCTAAAAATGGTCGTCCCAAGATGATTGGAATATTTTCATCCTCCTCCATGTCGAGTACGATGAAATCGGCTGGAAAGATGAACTTATCAACTTTGACTAATACGTCCTCGATCACTCCCCTCGGATACTTTATCGATCGATCCGCCAATTGTAAGGAGACTGTTGTTGGCTTGGCTTCCCCAATATCCAACTTTTTGAAAATCGACAGAGGCATGAGGTTGATACTAGCACCAAGATCGCATAGTGCCTTATTAAACGAAAGATTCCCCATGGTGCACGGTATGTTGAAGCTTCCCGGATATTTCAATTTAGGTGGGAGCTTCTTTTGAAGAATTTCACTGCACTCCTCTGTCAAGGCGACCGTTTCAAACTCCTCAAGCTTTCTTTTCTTCAATAATATCTCTTTCATGAACTTAACGTAACTCGGCATCTGTTCCAATGCGTCGGCGAACGGAATGTTTATGTGAAGCTTTTTAAACACATCAAGGAACTTAGAAAATTGTTTGTCCGCCCTTCTTTGCTGTAATCTCGGCGGAAACGGAACGGGGGACACACATGTCTTCGAGTTGTCCGGCTTCAAATTCTTCGACTCCTCTGGCTTTAAATCCTTCTCTTCCTCAATTTCCTTCTCCTTTTCACACCACTCGGGCTGATCCAACACCTCTTTCCCACTTCTTAAGCTGATTGCGTTTAGACTCTCTTTAGGATTTGTCTATGTTGTACTCGGCAATGCTCCCTCCGAACGAGCTGTCAGCACATTAGCAATTTGGCCCAGCTGGACCTCAAAATTCCGAATGGAAGCTGAATGATTTTGCAATGTTGCTTCAGTACGAGTCATAAATTGACTCGTATTTGCCGCTAATTTTGCAAGTGCTTCCTCGAGAGACACTTTGGGAGCGGGAGGGGGCTGCTGTTGATTTTGAGCGAATGGGGGCTGGTGTGAGTTCTGTCCGTTTCTCCATGAAAAGTTGGGATGATTGCGCCACCCCGGATTATAAGTGTTGGAGTACGGGTTGTTCGGCCGATTCCCATTTCCCACGAATTGAGCCTGCTCCATCTGATGTTGCTCGAACGGGTTTCCAACTTGACATTCCGCGCTCGGGTGTGATCCGTTACACCAATTGCATGTCTCAATGGTAACGGGGGAAGGTGCGTGCGAAAATGCCTGGAGCTGTTGGGTCAAAGCGGCAACTTGAGCTGACAAAGTGGAAATCGGGTCATTACTTGAAACTTCCATGACTCTCTTCGGTGTCAATCTTTCCGATGGCCATTGGTATGCGTTTGCGGCCATATCTTCCAAAAGCACGTGTGCCTCGGCCATAGATTTTCCCATGAAGGCCCCACCAGAGGCCGCATCCACGAGAGTGCGTGTAGAAGCACTCAAACCATTATAGAATGTATGAAGCTGAAGCCAATCAGGAATGCCGTGATGAGGGCATCTTCGTAGCAAATCTTTATATCGCTCCCACGCCTCGTGGAGCGATTCCATATCGTACTGACCAAAGGTGGTTATTTCGTTTCTCAACCTCGCTGTCTTAGCAGGTGGGAAGAATTTGGCAAGGAAGGCTTGCGCTAACCTCTCCCATGTTGTAATCGACCCCGGCGGTAAGGAATTTAACCAGAATTTTGCTTTATCCCTCAAAGAGAAAGGGAAAAGCCTAAATCGGATGGCATCGTCGGTGACACCATTAGTCTTGAACGTGTCGCATATCTCAAGGAAAGAAGCAATATGGGCATTCGGGTCGTCATTCGGCGATCCACGAATTGGCTACTTTGCACCATCCGAATAATAGCAGCTTGATCTCAAAATTATTATCTTGGATAGTGGGACGCCGAATTCCCGAAAAATTAGCGTTGATCTGGCATGGCATAATCTCGAAGAGCTAGTTCGGTTGAACTTGCCGCACTTGGTTATCTCCTCCTTGGACTTCGATATTCTCGGCCATGTTGACCGTAAATGCAACTCTCTTTTCTCCTTTTTGTTCCTTCTTAGAGTGCGCTCGAGCTCGGTATCCAAAGGTAGTAGGCCTTCGTTACCGAGTTTTCTCATGCACTACACGAAAGATCCTGAAAGGAAAAACAAGTAAACGAAATTAAATACACAAAAATAAAAATAAAACGTTCAAATTAAGATTGGAAATACTTAAATCGATATTAGAAAATTTCAATCCCCAGCAACGGCGCCAAAAACTTGTTGCGATATTTCCTACACGCAAGTGCACGTCATCGTTTACAAGTAATAAAGTGATAAGTAGAGTATCGTTCCCACGAGGACTGAATCTCTAACTACCGATTTTTTCGTATTCCAATTTTATCTGAACAATCGAATTAGGGTTTTGCGATTAATAACTAAAAGAATTACTAAAAGACTAAGCAGTAGAAAACAATATCTTGGATAAAAGAAATCAAATGATGAATAAGTCTAGGGTTCTGAATCCCCCTTAGTTTATCCGAATTTACTCTCGATTATCTGTAATAAATAATTTTCCCAATTTATTGAAGGCGGAGATTGCTAATATATTCTACCGCCTCTCCCGAGGTCAATAGATTTATCTAAAGGCGAATAACGCACTCTATCCCTAGGTGAATTAATTCGTCAATAGGCGAAAAGCATAAAATCTCCTAAAGGCCACGTAGTTCCTATGAGTATATTCCTATCTCACAGAATAAAACGGTCCTCACCAATAGTTCCTCACCAAATCTCCTCTCCCGATTCGAAGTGAATGATTAAATCAATACAACTATTGGCCAGATAATTGCAAGCATTAAACATAATTGGGAAAACTCAATAAAAAGGTAATAAATTGGATAATCTCAATCAATTCGTCAAAACAAAGGTTTCATCAAAACCCTAGATTAGGGCTTTAGCCTGACATACTAATAATTGAAAATGCAGAATAAATAAATGAAAGCATAAAATTCAAACGCAGATGAAGCTCGGATTCCTCCGTTCTTCAGCTTCCGCCCTCTGCCCTTGAAGTCTTCTGCTTCCCTCTTCTTCTGCCGTCTCCAAGCTTAAGCTCCCAAACTATTCAAGATCCAAAGATGATTTAATTAGGGTCTTAAACCCTATTTATAGCTCAGCACAACTACAAATCGCGTCCGTATCAGTCGGTCGAAAACTGGCTTCGAAACGGCCCAAAATCCGCGCGGACATACAAAAACCGCCAAGTGTGCCGCGGCGCACTAAACTCTGTGCGCGGCACAGCATTCGACTTTAAATCAAGGCGTCATCAATTTCTTACGTGCGCGGCTCACAGGATGTGCCGCGGCACAGTCTGAGTTACTCGCCTTGGTGGTGTATTCCTGTGCCGCGGCTCAGCTTCCTTGTGCCGCGGCTCAGAGTCCAGATTTGCCGTTTTCGCCCGTTTTGACTCGTTTTAGCTTTCGGACTTCAATTTCCTGTCAATCATACAAAATTAAGGCATTAAAAGCTCATTTAGACGATTTCACTCTCCAAAATACTACAAAATAATGATAAATAAGCGTATAAAAATACGCCTAACAAACATCTAACAATCCAAATTACAGTCGGAAATTCTTAAAATGAAATCTGTCTGGCTTGCTTAACGCACGCTATGTATCCTATGTAGCGTACGTTAAGGCTACTCGTTAGCGCACGCAATTACATATAGCCTAGAGTACGCTAACCATGCCCGGTCAGTACCTCACTGATCAGCCGACTGACTCGCCTGATGACTTAACGCACGCTAAGTTCCAGTCGTGGCGTACGCTAAACACACCCGATAGCGCATGTTAATTCACATATCTTAGTGCACGCTAAGCGTGCATGGCAGTTTCATTACTAGGAAGCAAACTAGTTCTAACGGTGATGAAATTTACGAACTCCTCAGGGATTAACGTACGTTATCCGTCTACATATCATGTTCATAACTTATGAAATGATCTTACGGATTAAACGACTTCGAGATACAAGGATACGTATAATCATCACAACACTATAATCCATCTTGATTACAATTCTCATGCGAAGTTTGGTGTTCTTAAGGTCGATGCATTAACATCATTACATCCCGATTTAACCATGGAGATAAACTAACAATTCCAGCTTATAAGAAAGGATGCAATCTAAGATGATTCTTTCTTAAGTCCTTATAACCAAAAGTGATATCATTCTCCAAGTTTATGATCAATATAACAACATGATTCATATGTATAATCATCTTCAGAATGTTCCTCTCATCATGTGACGTACTAAGATTCCAACTACGAGGTTCCAACGACAATATAATAAGCCTAAACATTCCAATCCTCTAAACATGATGTTTGTTGAATAATTCACCAAAGGAACTCAATATCTTGCTAGCATGATCATCTTATTCTATAGAACCCGAATCTAAGGCTGGAGATAGAATTAACATACCTTAATATGACGAAATCACTGAACCAAAAAGGTAGAATCCGACTCTGGTTGGTTGTATGCCACTCCAAGGTGCTACTCCACTTCAATGATCCATCACAAGAAATATCCAATATCCAATGATCAAGTAGATGTGTTCTAAGTGTGTTTGATGAGGATAAAATGCTCTCTGGACTATCAAGTACGAAGGTTACTCGAAGGAAATGAGAAGAAAATGGAGTGATGTCCCTTATATAAAGTTTCTGCACAATAGATGATTAGCGCACGCTACATATCATTCTTATCGCACGCTAATAAGCGTTGACTCCAAATCTGTCTAGGTTCGTCCGCGGGAATCTTATCCGGACCCATGTCCCGGCTGGCGCATGTGCTAGCCGCCTAGCTCAATAATTGACTGCCTAGCGCACGCAAATCCTACATTCGTAGCGTGCGCTAGTTGTAGCCGATAGCGCGCGTTAAACTACATTTTTAGCATGCGCTATCACGAGTTTGCATGAGAAATTTATGCATGATGATATACTTATGTACAAGATACCAATGTGAGAAATATCATACTCCAATTATCAAGACTACAAATCTGAATAATACAGGGTTCGAATACAGATGAAATACATAATAATAAATCCGGATATTACATCCTACTAAAAAGGAGTTTCGTCCCGAAACTCAAGATGAAAATAACTCTGGATATCTGGACTTCATGCTATCTTCCGTTTCCGAAGTGGCTTCTTCCACCCCATGGCGTGACCACTGAACTTTGACCAAAGCGATTGGTTTGTTCCTCAACTGCTTAACTCGACTCTCGAGTATCCTGACCGGTCTTTCTTCAAACGTCCCATCCTGAGCGACTTCGATCTCGCCGAAATCAATGACATGACTAGGATCCGGTATATATCTCCGTAACTGGGATACGTGGAACACATTATGAACATGGCTCAACGATGGTGGCAATGCCAATCTGTATGCCAACTCTCCAACTCTCTCAAGGATCTCGAATGGTCCGGTATACCTCGGACTCAGCTTTCCCTTCCTTCCAAAATGAAAGATTCCTCGAGTAGGAGAAACCTTTAAAAGTACGTGGTCTCCAGTACTAAACTCCAATGGGCGACGGCGTACATCTGCATAAGATTTCTGGCGACTCTGGGCGGTCAACAGCCTTTCACGAATCAATGCTATCTTCTCTCAAGTCTGTACGATCAACTCTGGTTCTGTCCCTATCAAGTCTGATGAATCGTCCCAACATAGGGGCGATCTGCATCTCTTCCCGTATAATGCCTCAAACGGTGCCATCTTAATGGAAGCATGCCAACTATTGTTGTAGGTAAATTCAATCAAAGGTAGATGAACTTCCCAATCGTTTGACCAATCTAAGGCACAGGCCCTTAGCATGTCTTCCACCATTTAAATGGTCCTCTCGGATTGTCCATCTGTCTGCGGGTGATAAGCTGTGCTGAAGTTCAATTCGGTCCCCAAGGCCTTATGAACTGCTTTCCAAAAATGAGACACAAAACGGCCGTATCGATCATAAATAATGTCTTCGGCGTACCATGTAATCAGACTATTTCTGAAATAAATACTCGAGCCAACCTCTCTGGTCCCCACGTGTCATTAATGCCTAGAAAATGAGCTGATTTGGTTAAACGATCAACTATCACCAAAATCATGTTCATTCCTGTCTTGGTTCTCAGCATACTAGTGATAAAGTCCATCGATATGTCCTCCCACTTCCATTCAGGAATCGGGAGCGGCTTCAACATTCCGGAAGGTCGTTGATGCTAGATCTTAACCTACTAACAAGTCAAGCATTTCGAAACATAGTCCGCTACATCTTTCTTCATGTTGCCCCACCAGAAATTCTGCTTCAAGTCCTTATACATCTTACTGGTGCCCGGGTGGATAGAATAGGGCGAGATGTGAGCTTCCTTCATAATCCTTTATTTCAGAACATCGACATCAGGAACGCAGAGTCGGTTCTGAAATCTCAAAACTCCATCATCATGAATTACGAATCCGGGGGCCTTTCCCTTGATCACTTCATCACGTAACCGAATCATCAGAGGATCATCTGCCTGTCTAGATTTGATTTCTTCGGTTAATGATGAAGTTAATTCCATCACGCACAGTTGTCCTTGGACTCTTTGTAACCACACTTCAATTCCTTCTCGAATCATCTCTCATTGAAGGCTAAGTTGGGAGGTCAGAGTCTCCAACATCTGAATAGAAATAGGCTTGCGGCTAAGTGCATCTGCCACTACATTCGCTTTGCCTCGATGATGCAAAATCTCCAAGTCATAGTCCTTAAGCAGCTCTAACCATCTTCTCTGCCGCATGTTCAACTCTTTCTGACTGAAGATCTATTTGAGACTCTTGTGATCCGTAAAGATCTGACAGTGAGTCCCGTACAGGTAATGTCTCCAGATCTTCAAAGCGAAAACTACTGCTGCTAGCTCCAAATCATGTGTTGGCTAATTCACTTCATAAGGTTTCAGCTGTCGTGACGCATAAGCGATCACCTTATCATTCTTCATCAATACGCATCTGAGTCCTTGGTTCGAAGCATCACTGTAAACTATGAATCCTCCAGTCCCCTGTGGAAGTGTTAAAATTGGTGCTGTCGTCAATCTCTTCTTCGATTCATCAAAGCTATTCTGGAACAATTCGTTCCACTCAAACTTTTGAGTTTTTTGCAGGAGTCGAGTAAGTGGGCGGGAAATTTTGGAAAACCCTTCCACGAACCGACGATAATACCCAGCAAGTCCTAAAAAACTTCGGACTTCTTTCACATTCTGTGGAGGCTTCCAATCCATAACTGCTTCGATCTTCTGAGGATCTACTCGGACTCCTTTAGCTGATACCACATGACCGAGGAACATTACTTCCTTTAGCCAGAATTCACACTTAGAGAGTTTGGCGTACAGTTGCTCGCTTCTCAAAAGTTCTAATACAATTCGCAAATGCTGTGCATGCTCTTCCGAGCTCTTAGAATACACCAGAATGTCATAAATGAACACGACCACAAATTTATCTAAATATTCGATGAACACTTGGTCCATCAATTGCATGAATATAGCAGGTGCATTAGTGAGATCAAACGGCATCACTACAAACTCATAGTGTCCGTAGCGAGTTCTGAACGCTGATTTCGGAATATCAAATTCCTTAATCCTCAGCTGATGATATCCTAATATCAAATGGATTTTTGAAAATACCGTTGCTCCTTGTAACTGGTCAAACAAATCATCAATCCGTGGCAACGGGTACTTGTTCTTAATCGTCATTTTGTTTAGCTCTCGATACTCAATACACAGTCAAAGTGATCCATCCTTCTTTCAGACAAAAAGAACTCGCGCTGCCCAGGGCGAAACGCTTGGCTGGATATAGCCTTTGTCCAATAACTCCTACAGTTGCTTTTTCAGTTCATACATCTCAGTAGGTGCCATACGATACGGCGCCTTAGAAATTGGGGTAGCTCCGGGTTCTAGCTCAATGGTGAATTCTACATCCCGTCGTGGAGGTAGTCCAGGTAACTCGTCAGGAAATACATCTGGAAATTCGTTCACAATAGGAATGGATGAAAGTTCCACAATTTCGTCTTCTTTCTTCATTGCATAGCACCAGTATTCGGTACAGCCCTGTTTCAACAATTTGACAACTTTCATTGCCTTGATCAACTTTCCTGAGCTTCCTGGTTTCTATTCTTCAAACAATATTTCGGAACCATCGTCAGCGATCAGCGAGATATTCCTCATTCGGTAGTTTACAATAGATCCATATCGATTAAGCCAATCGTCTCCGAGTATTAGGTCGTCTCCTTGCATTTCTATTACGATCAGATTTGAGAGCCATTCTCTGCCTCCAAATGATACATGAAACTCTCTAGTTTCTAAGTTTCCAACAATCCTCTCCCCACTCGGTAAACCAACAACATAAGGTTCACAATTATGAAAACCTGAAACATTCAAACGATTTACACAAGACAAGGATATAAAAGAATGCGTAGCTCCTGTATTGAATAAAACGCTAACTGGCTGGGAAAGGATCTGAACAGTACCTGATGCGACAGCAGTATCCTGATCGTCTATTCTCCTCATCTCGTACAGACGTGGGGGAACAGATCCAGCACTCGATGTACCCTTTCGATCCCACTGTCCTCTACCTCGTCCGCGGCTAAAATTCTGAGGCATATGAACACTTTGCTGCGTCTGTTGGATACTGGCTTCCTTCTGGACTGGCTGTGGTGTACGGTCTCTAAAAGACTTTGCAGCTTCTTCATAGAACACCGCACGATGTCCCTCTCGACCACAATCAAAACAAGTCACGGCAGGTAGGGGGCAATTCCGTCGATAGTACCCCGTCTGGGCGCAGTTAAAGCATTTCCTGGTGACATCTGTCATGGTTGATGCTGCTCCGAAGTTCTTTCCGCTCCTAACTGGGTGCGGAGGTTTCTTGAAAGAATAAAAGGATGACTGGGCCTTGCGGGGCCCACTACTCTTGTGCTCTGTAAAAATACCAGAGACTTTCTGCTTCTTAGATTCCGTAAACTTCTCCATTGCTGCTTCCTTCATTTCGTATGCCAATGCTTTATCCTAGTATTGGTGGAGAGTGGTACATTCAAAACCGGACATGTACCTATGGATTTCTGGTTTCATTCTCATATCAAAATGGATCATCATTTCAGCATCTGTTCTGACTAGATGTCGAACAAATGCAAGTTGTTGGTTAAATGTCTTAATTGCCTGAGATACTGGCACATCTGAAGGCTGAGCGGAGAAAAACTCCCGAACCTTGTCTTCCCTCACAGGACGAGGGAAGTACTGAGCTTCCATCATCAATTTAAACTCTGTCTAATCAGCATCATGGTCTACAGGCCGGATGGCTTCCCACCATTTGGACGCTTCCCCTATCAGAAAGTATTGAGCGATAGAGGCTCTCCTATTGCCCGGCGCTTAATCCCGGCAAAAATTTTCTCCAATTCCTTCAACCAATGGTCCCAGGTGGGAGTCTCAGAAATACCGTCGAATTTAGGTGGTTGCATCTTCGCCACCTCTTGCAGCCATCGGTCACCTCGATTTCCCATATCTGGGATCCCTTGCTGCCTATCTCCCTGGTGTAATCCCACCGCCACCTGCATTCGGTCTACGACCTGAGCAAACTGAGTCATCTGGTTCACCACTTGATGAAGGATTTCTGGTATAGCAGGTTCCGGTTCGTTATTGATAGATCTTTGTGGCTCGCCTGAGCTATGACTGGCCTGATTAGAAGGCGACACTTCCCTTTCAGCATTCCTTCGTCCGCATCCGCGACTGCGACCACGTCCACGTCCGCCTCTCAACATACTGTAAGCATAAATACTCAATATACAGGAAACAATACCATTCAAATGCTCAAGTACAAAGAAATATAACATGTAAAGGACGAGATAGAGTTTAGGAACTTACAACCACCGCCCGCACGAAGACGTAGGCAGTACAGTGATGTTATTCGCGGCTGGTTACCTCAAAAGATATATATGACCCCTATTTTAACCCAATGACCAAGATATCCATAATCTTAGCTCCGATACCATATTCTGTAACACCCCTGATATATTCAGGAATATTACAGCGCCGTAAATCCTTTACATAAGGATTTACAAGGCTGAAGAATTGAAAAGACATTAATAGGTACCAACGGATGAAAATAACGGAATTAAGATACAACGGTTCTGACCAAATACTGAAAATACGAATGTTCAACGGAAAGTATTAATGCATCACCAAATCCAAATCATCATAAATTACTGCGTACTCGAGTACTTATTAAAACGATACAAACAACAGACAAATTAAACCTGGCCGGAACATCACTCTGCACCGTCGTCGTCATGCAGCTCCAGTGGTTGTTTCTCCGCTCTCCTGGATCCTGAACATAAACAAAATGTTCACCCCCGAAGGGGTTAGCACAACGATGCTAGTACAAGTACCACAACATATTATTCAACATCTCACGAAGAATAATAATAACATAAATGACAAAATACGAACGAGTCTTATCCTACGAGAAACTCATAAATAACATACACAACTGATAATCACAACATGATATCATAACATACACATGGTAATTCCGACGATCCAGCGTTCACTGCCTAGAACCCACGATGATCCCGTCAGACCAACCCGTGGTGGAAAAACCCGTCCGATGATCCAGCGCACGCTAGCATAGATCCCCCGATGATCCCGTCGGACCAACACGAGGTGGACAATACAACAACGACATATATGCACGACAATATGTATAACATCAATACATAAAACAATTAAGGTACTTGCCTCGATTCGAAGACAAGAACAATACTTCCACGAAAAACGAAATACTCGAAGGTCGTCCCTTCGATCAATCACGTAGCAAGCATGAACCTTAACAAAATAAATAATATAGAATTCATCTTAAGTCGAATGAACATCTAACAATCCAAATTACGGTCGGAAATTCTTAAAATGAAATTTGTCTGGCTTGCTTAACGCACGCTACGTATCCTATATAGCGTACGTTAAGGCTACTCATTAGCGCACGCAATTACATACAACCTAGCGTACGCTAACCATGCACGGTCAGTACCTCACTGATCAGCCGACTGACTCGCCTGATGACTTAACGCACGCTAAGTTCCAGTCGTGGCGTACGCTAAACACACCCGCTAGCGCACGTTAATTCACATATCTTAGCGCATGCTAAGTGTGCATGGCAGTTTCATTACTGGGCAGCAAACTAGTTATAACGGTGATGAAATTTACGAACTCCTCAGGGATTAACGTACGTTATCCGTCTACATATCATGTTCATAACTTATGAAATGATCTTACGGATTAAACGACTTCGAGATAGAAGAATACGTATAATCATCACAACACTATAATCCATCTTGATTACAATTCTCATGCGAAGTTTGGTGTTCTTAAGGTCGATGCATTAACATTATTACATCCCGATTTAACCATGGAGATAAACTAATAATTCCAGCTTATAAGGAAGGATGCAATCTAAGATGATTCTTTCTTAAGTCCTTATAACCAAAAGTGATATCATTCTCCAAGTTTATGATCAATATAACAACATGATTCATACGGATAATCATCTTCAGAATGTTGCTCTCATCATTTGACGTACTAAGATTCCAACTACGAGGTTCCAACGACAATATCATAAGCCTAAATATTCCAATCCTCTAAACATGATGTTTGTTGAATAATTCACCAAAGGAACTCAATATATTGCTAGCATGATCATCTTATTCTATAGAACCCGAATCTAAGGCTGGAGATAGAATTAACATACCTTAATATGACGAAATCACTGAACCAAAAAGGTAGAATCCGACTCAGGTTGGTTGTATGCCACTCCAAGGTGCTACTCCACTTCAATGATCCATCACAAGAAATATCCAATATCCAATGATCAAGTAGATGTGTTCTAAGTGTGTTTGAGGAGGATAAAATGCTCTCTGGACTATCAAGTACGAAGGTTACTCGAAGGAAATGAGAAGAAAATGGAGTGATGTCCCTTATATAAAGTTTCTGCACAATAGCTGATTAGCGCACGCTAAATATCATTCTTATCGCACGCTAATAAGTGTTGACTCCAAATCTGTCCAGGTTCGTCCGCGGGAATCTTATACAGACCCGTGTCCCGACTGGCGTATGTGCTAGCCGCCTAGCTCAATAATTGACTGCCTAGCGCAGGTAAATCCGACATTCGTAGCGTGCGCTAGTTGTAGCCGATAGCGCGCGTTAAGCTACATTCTTAGCGTGTGCTATCACGAGTTTGCATGAGAAATTTATGCATGATGATATACTTATGTACAAGATACCAATGTGAAAAATATCATACTCCAATTATCAAGACTACAAATCCGAATAATACAGGGTTCAAATACAGATGAAATACATAATAATAAATCTAGATATTATAGGCTTGTACACGAACACATGTCTGGATCGGGCGTATCGTGACATCCATCTTGAGTCTTATTGATTGGTCGTTCACAGTCGATGTATAATTGGATCTGTTCGATATTCGGGTTGTCTTTGAAATCCCGTATATAGGATTTGTATATGGTTGACGATTTTATTCTCTCATGTATCTGTCCCCGTTGATCCTTTTATGATCTCGTTTGGAGTTACCATATTGATGGTCAACTTGTTTGTTATCGATCCTTTATTAATCTCGTTTGGGGTTCACCCTATCATTGGTAATCTCGTTCATCGTTGATCCTTATTGATTCTGTTTGGGAGTTGTCTCACCGTTGGTATTCTTGGTTATTAGTCCTTGATTGATGTTATTGGAGTTTACCGTGTCGTCGGTGTTCTCGGTTTTTGATCCCTTATTATCCCTATTGGAGTTTACCGTGTCGTCGGTATTCTTGAATGTCGATTCCTTATTGCTCTTTTTGGGGTACCGTATTGTTGGTATTCCCGGATGTTGGTCCTTGTTGCTCTTATTGGAGTTTACCGTACCGTTGGTATTTCTGGTTGTCGATTCTTTATTGATCTCGTTGGAGTTACCGTATTGTTGGCATTCCCGGTGGTTGATCTTTCGTTGATCTTGTCGGAGTTACCATATCATGGTATTCTCATTCGTGGTTGATCCTTTATCGATCTTGTGTGGAGTTATCATGTCGTTAATATTTCTGCTGTAATGCATTGGTTGTTTATCATTATTGATTGTGTGAACATTCATGTTTTGCATTGATATCTGGGACTTGCCATTATCTCGGGACGGTTGGTTTACAGATGTACCATGTGATATTGGTTTTATCAGAATTGGAATCCGATTGTGCGATCCAGCGGACAAAATCGGACTTGGCCAGATTATTCCATATTGGAGATATGTTTATGTTTGAGAATCTTGGTATCGTTTTGGATATAGCTCAGGTGGTTACTCTTGAATTTATCCGTCACTTAAGAACGCGAGATGTGATTATGGTAAGGATTGATTTGATATGGATTGTGATGGGTTGGTAAGGTTATGTCAGTAAGACTACATTGAAATTTTTCTTTCCTTGTAATTACATTGATATGTATTGTTTTTGTGATGTGATCGTTATCATTGTTGAGTATTATGGCTGACCCCATCGTGGGCTTTATCTTTTAGGTACTCAGAGTTCGAGCTAGTAGCGGTCGTGAAGGGATGAGCTTTCTGCTGATACTGGCTATGGCGTGATTGTTGGGATTGTGTATTCTTTTCTGGTTATTTTCTAATTCCGCTGCAAATGTATTTAATTGTGTTTTTATCCGCTGTGTGTGTGTACTTCAAAAGGGCCTTTTGGCATTTTTAAACGTTTGCGAAAATGATTTTAGCCTTGTGGGTTCCAATGTGGGGCCCACGGCGCTGTAATATTCCCGTATGGTTTTGGGGGTGTTACAGAAGATGGTATCGGATCTTGGGTTTCGTAAAACCCGAGCGTGTGTGTTATGTGGCTCTACCGGTGCGGTAGTAGCGTGACTTTTGAAAATGATTTTCTGACTTTTGAGTCAAACCGATTTTTGAGGTTTCAAAGTTTTTGAAATATTTTCAAATTGTTGTATTTGCGATTCCGGTGTGTTGTTAGTGTGTTGAGACCTTGTATGGGAGTCGTATGCTGGTATCACGGAAGATCATCGACTTCACGGACCTATAAGTATGTTCTTTCAGTTATTTCAGTTTTGATGATGATTATTTGAGTATGGTGTCGTGATTTTGAGATATTTCGGGATTGAGATACTGATTATGATAGGTGTTGAGTTTCGAGGACCAAACTTATTTAAGTGGGTATATATGTAATATCCTAGAATTTCTCTATGAATTTTTCGCATTATTTTATCTAGGTTGTACTGTACAGAGTGGGACCGACACGATATGAGTGGATAATTTTGGAAACCGTGACAGTCGTGCCAGTATGTCTATCGAGGTTGTTTTGATTCTAGGATATTACATGCTTGGTGTGTTTTTCGATGTCGGATATACCGTATGAGTATTTGTATGATTGCCGTACTTGGTCGACAGTTGTAATTGAGAATATCGTGCATCAGACGTACCGTGCGAGAATATTTTGGGTTGAGTATATGTGTATTTATTGTGTCGTATGTTCGTATCCGGTATGTCGAGACGAACAGGAACAGTTGGATTTTTGGCCAAGTATATAGGCCATTACGTACGCTAAATTTCAGAGCTAACGTACGTTAAGTTGATAATGTTACGTACGTTATGGCTAATATATTACGTACGTAAGAAGAGGAATCGGACAGTTCGGCCCGATGTCGGCAGCTTTCGGCGCGGATGTGGATAGGCGAGTCAACGGATGGAGCTATGTACGTTATACAGGGTGTATTACGTACGCAATACGAGTATAATACTGTATCAAGTCAACATACGTATTACGTACGCAACGGATTAAGTGTTACGTACGTTACGGGGCGGCTGGCCTAGTCGTGGCCGAGAGGACCTGTAGTGGCCGAGCATGGTCGGCAGTGACTCGCAGGGATGGCCGATCACGGTCGGCAGTGACTCGCTGGGGGCTAGGACTAGCCGATTACGTACGTAGGCTGTGGCCGGTTACGGCCGTAAGGGCCGATTACGTACGTAAGGAAGCTGTCGGTTATGTACGTAAGACTGTCGGCCAAAATGGACAGAAGGGTAGGCCACGGCTGGCTACGTACGTAAGGACCCGCCGGTTACGTACGTAAGGTACCGGCAAGTCTCGGCCTATATAAGGCCTGGACCGAGTCACATCCGACATTTTTCATTTTTCTTCGTTCCTTCCGCGATTTTTCACCATAGATTTATGGTTTTGAGTAGAATCAACTTATAACAACATGTTTTGGAAGTTGGAATCATGGATTAACATCATCTTCCACCCGGATCGAAGGTAAGGACACATGAACTTTTGGTTTTTGTATGTTCTTGAGGTTTCTTGGTGTTTTGGCCGATTTGATTCGTTTTGATTCAGATTAATGATAGAACTTGATTGTATACTCATAATCATTCAATACTCTTGAAGTTTTGTGGAACGAATTCGAGTATTTCTTCGTTAAAATGATTGAATTGGACTATGCCTTCAAAGTGTTCGATGAAATGCCTCAATGAGTAGAAATTGGGAAATTCTATACGTTTTCGTATGAATGGTGATTGAATTGATATTATTGTGATCTAGGAATGAACTTTTGAAGGAGGTTGAATCGGAACCCTTTCCTTTCGTCAATTTCTTCACACTGTGTTATTCAAAACGAGTGATTACTTATGTATTTTATCTTCTAAGAGGTATGTTGGGTAATCCTCTCCTTGAATTAGGATTTTGATGTTATCGTTGGAGAATGATTCGTATTAAGATGACTATGGTTTCGTTGTTGCGATTCTTGCGGTTATATGAGATATACGTTGAAGACATTGTTAGGACTATTGAATATCGAAATTCGGCTTGTATTCGTATTGTTAAGAGTTGACATGGTTTGGTTTCATATGATCGAGATACCGTTGAACCATCGAGTTTGATTAGTTGGTCACTTCGGTTGTTGATTGTTATTGAACATATCATTAATTGATTATTGCATTAGGTTGCGTTTATTAATCGTTGGTGTTAACCGTTGTGCTGCGGGTGAGTCGGGGCTACAGAGATTGTAGATGAAGACGACGGGACTAGTAACAACTTCATCGTATCGGTATCGAGGCAAGTTATGCTTGCTCATTTCATAATGTTAATAAATGATTTCGTTTTCATTCATTCATGATTCATATAGCAATGGTATCGTGGAATATGGATTGTCGGAATGATTGTACGTATATTATGCTTGGACTAAGATAAATCATAATGTATATGATTTTAAATATGTCTAATGGAAACGGAGACGTGAATCATATTTGGTCTGTAGTACGAGAAGTTGGATATCAAGGTTAGTTATCATATCGATATTGAACTCGAGGTGGTAGTGGTTTGGTATTAGTTATGGACTGTACTTCATTTTGGATTTTTCGGATAAACCGTGTATTCGTTCAGGGCGGTTGGTCGTGGAAAGGTTAGCGTCTCCAGCTTGAGGTAAATTAATATTGTTAGATTATGATAATCATCATGTTGCATTATTGCATGTGTGTGTTGATATTTCATGTGGTGAGTGTACACCATCGTTGGTTACGTTTTGTAATGTGCTCTTCCTTTGAGCTATGATCTGTTGGGCCGATGTGTTAGGGGATAAGACCTATATGGCACCTATGTTCCGGGGTATTCCTGTGTGGATACTTTCGTGACCCTTGGTTGCGACCTTGGGGTATTTTGTGATTCATGAACTGTGTTAGGGGATAAGACCTAAATGGCACCTATGTTCCGGAGTATTCCTGTGAGATGCTTCCGTGACCCTTGGCTGCGGCCTTGGGGTTTATGTGCAAATATCATATGCATTGTTGAGCATACTGTGAACTGTTGTCTGACGGAAATACGACATTGCGGTCATATTGGCCTTTCATGATCGAGTTATTGTTTCCCTCTTGGAAAATCTTCTGATCCTTGTTGGATATGCGTTTCTTTGAGATTTGTTGTCATGTTGTATCGCGGCATATCTGGAGTCAGATACGTTCTGATCGTTCATGTGTAGGATTTTCGGGACGGGCACGTGTAACATGTGTTGGTTTCGACCTCATATTGAACCGTGCACACGAGACGTACTTCGTGAGGCTGATTAGGTACGAGACCAGACGGGTACCTGATCAATACCCGTGGTTGGCTTATACACGGACACATGTCTGGATCGGACGTATCGTGACGTCCATCTTGAGTCTTATTGATTGGTCGTTCACAGTCCATGTATAATTGGATCTGTTCGATATTCGGGTTGTCTTTGAAATCCCATATATATGATTTGTATATGGTTGACGATTTAGTTGACGAATTTATTCTCTCATGTATCTGTCCCCGATGATCCTTTTCTGATCTCGTTTGGAGTTACCATATCGATGGTCAACTAGTTTGTTATCGATCCTTTATTAATCTCGTTTGGGGTTCACCCTGTCATTGGTAATCTCGTTCGTCGTTGATCCTTATTGATTCTGTTTGGGAGTTGTCTCACCGTTGGTATTCTCGGTTATTAGTCCTTGATTGATGTTATTGGAGTTTACCGTGTCGTCGGTGTTATCGGTTGTTGATCCCTTATTATCCCTATTGGAGTTTACCGTGTCGTCGGTATTCTCGGTTGTCGATTCCTTATTGCTCTTGTTGGGGTTTACCGTATTGTTCGTATTCCCGAATGTTGGTCCTTGTTGCTCTTATTGGAGTTTACTGTACCATTGATATTTCTGGTTGTCGATTCTTTATTGATCTCGTTGGAGTTACTGTATTGTTGGCATTCCCGGTGGTTGATCTTTCGTTGATCTTGTCGGAGTTATCATATCATGGTATTCTCATTCGTGGTTGATCCTTTGTCGATCTTGTGTGGAGTTATCATGTCGTTAATATTTCCGCTGTAATGCATTGGTTGTTTATCATTATTGATTGTGTGAACATTCATGTTTTGCATTGATATCCGGGACTTGCCATTATCTCGGTACGGTTGGTTTACAGATGTACCGTGTGATATCGGTTTTATCAGAATTGGAATCCGATTGTGCGATCCAGCGGACAGAATCGGACTTGGCCAGATTATTACATATTGGAGATATGTTTATGTTTGAGAATCTTGGTATTGTTTCGGATATAGCTCAAGTGGTTACTCTTGAATTTATCCGTCACTTAAGAACGCGAGATGTGATTATGGTAAGGATTGATTTGATATGGATTGTGATGGGTTGGTAAGGTTATGTCAGTAAGACTACATTGGAATATTTCTTTCCTTGTAATTACATTGATATGTATTGTTTTTGTGATGTGATAAGATCGTTATCATTGTTGAGTATTATGGCTGACCCCATCGTGGGCTTTATCTTTTAGGTACTCGGAGTTCGAGCTAGTAGCGGTCGTGAAGGGATGAGCTTTCCGCTGATACTGGCTATGGCGTGATTTTTGGGATTATGTATTCTTTTCTGGTTATTTTCTAATTCCACTGCAAATGTATTTAATTGTGTTTTTATCCGCTGTGTGTGTACTTCAAAAGGGCCTTTTGGCATTTTTAAACGTTTGCAAAATCGAGTAAAACAATTCCGAAAGATGCTCGGACGCCAAACTATGCAGAATTAAACATTCTAAAAATGTCAAAATAGTTATAAGCGAGTCGCTGAAAATGAAAAATATACCAAAATAGAAATTACTAAAAATAAAAAAGTACGGATATTACACCCATAGTGAAATATCCAACAGCAAAAGGCACAAATAATCCAATGATATAACCCGTCCAAAAAGGGAGATAAATTCCATAGATTTGGCATGACTGGGCATTGGTCACGTACCTGTCATATGGCAAAACACTTTGTGGATCTTTATCAGAAACCAATCAAGGGAAAAAACAAGATTGAAACTAATGTCCTTGATTATGACGGTCTACCTGATATGACTCATTTGGATGTCTCTGATTTCTTTGCTCATCTAAAAGGAGATACTGATCACTTGATTGGGGTGGTGTATTAGACAACATTGATTAGTTTGAGAATTAATATTTTATTATTTTCTTTGTTTGGGGATTTCTAGATATTTTCTTTTAGCATGATGATTTGCTTTTGAACTGGTTATTTCTTTTAAATATTGGAATGGTTATTTCATAATAAATCAAGTTACCTCTAGAAGTTCCTTTAAATTATTACAGAAATTCCAATGAATGCTTGTGATATTTGTCTAGCTGGTAGCGCAACTACGCACACCATTCTCCAAGATAAGAATTGCTTTCTTAAATTAACATTAGCAAAAGATAATGTTAATACCATATCAGTTGCATAAAACATCATTGAAGGCTCTGTAAGAGCATGTATTATTTTACCAAATAATACTATATTAGTTATAGATTATGCACTTTACTCTAGTAAACCGAGCAGGAATTTAATAAGTTTTAAGGATATCCGCTGCAATGGATACCACATCGAAAAATACAAGAAGGTAGTGGTGAGTACCTTTGTATAAATTCTTTTGTTTTTAGCTAGAACCAAACAAAAGAAAAGTTCTCGACATTACTATCTGGAATGTACTACATATTCATAAAAACAATTGAGGCAAATCATGTCATGAACTTGAAGTTCAATGACCCAAAGAGCTTTATGCCTTACATGAAAGATTTGGACATCCAGGTCAAGTATGATGCGTTGAATAATCAATACTTCATATGGGCATAATATAAAGAACCAGAAGATTCTTTTAGCAAATGAATCTCATGTGATGCTTGTGTACAAGGTAAGTTAATCACTAGGCTTTCGTGTGCAAAAGTTAGCATTGAATCTCCATATTTCCTAGAAAGAATTCAAGGAGATATTTATGGACCGATAGAACCACCATGTGGACCATTTCGATACTTTATGGTATTGATTGATGCATCAATTAGATGGTCCCATGTGAGTTTACTTTCAACTATAAATCTGGCATTTACTAGACTGCTTGCTCAAATAATAAATTACGATCTCAAATCCCTGATCATTCAATCAAGGCAATTCGTCTTGACAATGCTGGTGAGTTTAGATCTCAAGCATTTGACGATTATTGCATGGAAATTGGAATTGAGGTCGAACATTCAGTTGCTCATTTCCATACGCAAAATGGTCTAGCAGAGTTGTTTATTAACAGTCTTAAACTGATTGCAAGACCATTACTTATGAAATCAAAACTCCCATCTTCTGGTTGGGGTCATACCATATTACATCACAACATTAGTTCGTATTAGGCCAACATCTTACCACCAATAATCTCCCATGCAACTTGTCTCTGGTCGAGAACCTGATGTTTCTCATTTATGGACTTCTGGTTGTGCTGTTCAAGTCCCAATTGCACCCCCACAACGCACAAAATGTGTCCCCAATGAAGACTTGGGATATTCGTTGGGTTTGATTCACCTTCAATTATAAGGTATCTAGAACCTTTGACAGGTGATCTATTTACTACACGTTTTGCAGATTGACATTTTGATGAAATGACATACTCAACATTAGGTGGGACAAAACTACATCCAGAAAAGCAAAAGTATATCTCTTGGAATGAAGAAACTCTATCACATTTTGATCCACATAATAGTCAATCACTACAAAAAAGAAAACATTTACCGACGCCAGTAAACGTCATTGGTATTTTTAACATTTAACGATGCCATTACCGACCCCCGTGGATTTAGACGATCCCCGAAGGCTTTAACGATGCCATCCCGTGGGCGTCTTCCCGTGAAATTTGCCGACATCATTACCGACGTCTTTCGTCGTCGGAAATTCGCCGACGGCGCCTCGGCCGTCGTTAAATGTCATGATTATTTTTCATAATTATGTGACTCACCTGAATTAACGACGTCCTTATCTCCGTCGGTATTTGTCTAATTTAACATCGCCTTTACCGATGCCAAGCTATTTATCCAAATTAACAATGCCATTACCAACGACCCATTGGCGTCAGTAAATTTTATTACATAGTCTGCACCAGAAACAGATTGTGCTGCAGTGTTATAATTTACTCCTAAAAACCGACTCTCTCTCCGGCGACCTAAAATCCCCCCAAATTGATCTGCCGCCGTCGATCGGAGCAAGATTCTACTCGGCCTCCATCTGGGTGAGTCTCTCTCTCTCTATATCTATCTATCTCTCTCTATTTTCATGCTACCACTCAGCCCTAATTAGTACATTTTTCTTGCCAAGCTGATCTGCCGCCGTCGACCTTTATAAACTCCCCAGTCTCCCTTTTCTTAGCCTTTCTCTGTTCATATATTAAGTTTTCCACCACTTTTTGAGCTTAGATATGTGGAGTTCTGCAGAATTCAGATTAGACTTAAACTCCAATTTAGCTCATATAATTTTCCTTGCTGCAGACCACGCATTCAAGCTGTGAAGGATGTTGTAGTGAAGGATTCCCATAATCTGAAACCAGCAGTAAGCCCTTTTATGGATTTTGTGTTTCTAGTTTCTCTATGTCGTTTCCTGTTGGAAAACTATTTGGAAAACTATGATGTGGTAGGAAGTTGATTGCCTTTGCACTTTGTAGTGCTGTTAGGATGTTGATTGCTTTTCCATACTGATGGAAAAATCCATGTTTTGGTAAACTATGATTTGCCTTTTGTGGAAATGGAACTGATATCTTTTGCACATTGTTTTGGTTATATACTTTCATTTTGTGATGTATTTTGCACACTATGATGTTTTTATATTTTGTGTGTGCAAATTTTGGATTTAATTTTGCAAAAGGCCAGCAAAATATAGACAAAAACACAACAGAGCCATACATACTAAAATGAAGGTCATAAAACTACAAATGTCATTAACAAGACTACAAATGCAATTACAACACCAGAAATCCTACACAATTTCATGCTAACATCTTAAAGCTCCCTTCATCACCAAAATAAATTAGACATAGCTTTGTGAAACACCAACTGAAAAACAGAGCAAAAGAAACCTTCACCAAATGCTTGTGCATCTTCTACATCAACACACACTGCTCATTCATCAAATTTCTGTTAATCCTTGTCAAAACCTTTTTCTCCTCCACCAACATTTTTTTTGTCATCTTCAAGGGCAGTTTTAAGCTGCTCCAGTTGTGCATTCATTCTCACCAAATTTGCATTCATTCTCCGTAGAAAAATTTCCCTTGAAAGAGATACTAAAACCGGATTAGTTTTTTATTGTTTAATCATCAATTGTTTTTGTTACAACGAGTGTTCAAATTGTTTAATCAATTGATGACAATACTTAGAGGTCATATAAAATATATTTATAGGACTAAATTTATTGGGGAATTGTATTTACTGTCATCAAAATGATTAAACAGTAAATACATCAATTGATGAATTATTTTTAACTAGTTGGTGTTTGTTTATTGTCATCAAATTAAATGCTTAAAGATGTTGATTATGCTATAACTAAGTATTGTGATGATCTGAATGATTAATTTGGTTTTGGTTACAGAGAGATAATGATTCATCCCCAGATTTCCAGGGTGTGCACAAGGAGTTTTAAAAGAGTTCCCAATCCGACAGGCTTCAACTGGAAAGATACTCCTGATAGCGTAAAGTCCCAGTACTATACCTACTTTAAGGTAATTTGTAATCATTCTGTAAACTAATTATATTCAATTGTGTTAAGTTAGTTTTATTAACTTGATATGCAATATGTCATAGAAATTTTTCACGTGGCATGTTGAGTGGGAACAAGAAGTCTATGATCTTTGGGAGTCTCGTGCACGGGTTAGGTTCAGCAATTTTCTAAGTGATGCAAAAAAGAAAAGGGATCAATGGCAGTCAAAACACATCCCTACTGATTTATGGGAAGGTTGTGTGCTTACTGGGATCCTCCCGAGGTGAGAGATGTATCTACGAGGGCGAGAGGCAACCGAATGGCTGAAGTGGATGGCCCTGGTACCGGGATAAGCAAGCACAGTGGAGGCTCTAAGTCTATTAGCATACTTGCTCGAGAGTTGGTTAGTAATTATCTAATTATTTTTGCTTGTATATGTAAGTGTGCATCGTAATAATTTCGAAGTTATTTTAATAAATAGGCAACGAAGAACAATCTTCCATTAGAGCAGTGTGTTTATGCCTCTTTTTGGGCTATCCACGTGAAAAAAGATGGAACTTTTACGATACAGAAGGATGCGGATATTTATGTAAGTATATATACATTCAATTCATCTACGGTATTTTGGAATACATTCGATTCACAATTATTGTTTTGATTGTTTTGGTAAAACATACTAGAAATTAATTCTCCAACAAACCTGAATGTGTTTGAATTATAGCTATGTTTTTTTTTTTCAAAATTGAATCAAAGGATGACTTTGTCATGGAAACAGTGTACAAGCCTGAGTTTTCAAGAATGACTAAGCCTCAACCTTTATATAGGCTTATAGTTCATGAATAAAAGATGTATAATTACAAAACTTATCCCTGTAGTGTAGCTTAATTAGAAAAGACATCCAGTTATCTTTCAAAATAATATAAAAAACACTGATATTTATTTTGGCTAACAAAAGTGCACCCTCAGGAGGGAGCTCTTTGTAAGGTAAATACAAAGTTGAAGGGGTTATTTACAGTTTTAAGAGAAAACTTGGCTTTTTTGTAATTAGACTAATTCTTAAGGGTTGTTTTGTAACTAACTCTGACAATCCAAAAGGAATTTGCATGGAACAACTTGGGAGACCTCAAGAAGATTACTAATGGTTGATATACATCTAGAACTAGAAACATTTATACACAAACAGTGGCAGTTATTATATACAATACTGATGATCAAAAACACAGAACAAGAGTACTAAAAAGAAACAAAGTCACCCATTAGCCAAGAAATGGGGTTCCTTTGACAGTATCATATGTCGACTCTCGCCCCCAGTAAGCCAAGTCTGGGTTTGGCAATCCTGATGATCACTTGTTGTTGCAATGGGAAAATGCATTCCATTTTGGAAATGCGTCTCGGGAAATACTGGCTTGTAAACTTTACCGAAATCTCCACACACCTAAAACACACATACGAAGAAAAACAGAAAAGCAAGAGAGAAAAGTAAAAATGTAAAATGAACTCTGAAATTGTTGCTTCGTTATTACCTGGCTCGTGTAGTCATATGGAACGAGAGAGTCCTTTAAAAACTTCTCCTGCTGAAATAAAACATATTCGATAAGTAAAACATAAGAAAAATTACAGTTTTGGTTAAGCTTCTTATTGAGGAAAAATAAATAGAAATATACGTACCTCATGGATGCGAGTCGTGTTCAATGATTCGCTAAGTGAGTTTTCCATCTGATTCGGATCATTGCACTAAAATCTGAAGAATATCATCAAAAAAATCTAGGAATATCTATATTCATGTTTTGTTCATTTATGTATTTGGAGATTAGTGTTGTGAAGAATAGGTTTTCTCTTATCAAGAAAATAGTAACAACTAGAACAGATTCTAAGATGTGATGCTGACAGTTCATATATGATTATTCCGTTTTTTTTTTGTTGCTGCTCAAATGTAATTAGAATTCATATAGGATTATTCCGTTTTTTCCTTGTTGTTGCTCAAATGTAATTAGAATATTGATTTCTACAAAGTTGTATTCATTTGGCATGTTTTTTTCATTGAGCGTGTTTTTCTTCTCAGGCTAGGGCTAAGGAGCTTGCTGCAGAGCAAGGAGAGGGAGCAGATTTGAATATGATATATAAGACTGTACTGCAGGAGAAGGAGGCCGCCAAAGAATATGTCAAGAAAAACAGGATGTACGGCACTGGTAGTCTAGCTCCCAGCATCATAAGCACAGGCTCTAGCGGCGGCGGATCAACGACCTCACATTTTCACGCATCTGAAGAGATCCACACTCGATTCACATCCTTAGAGGAGCAGCTGACAGAGGAGCGCAGACTAAGAGAAGAGCAGGCAAAGGTAATTGAAGAAGAGCGTGTGAAGAGACAGCGCCTTGAGGAACAGCTGCAAGCTATTCAAGAAATGCTGACACAACAAAATCTTCCACCTCCGAGTCGCCCTTATACTTGACTTTGATTTAGACTACTTATTTCTGTTTTTACTGTACGATGGTATGATGACAACTCTTGATTGTGTACGACGATACAACTATAACGAATGTGTAACATTGTGACTTTTTTGCTATGCATGACTATTTTGCTTTATTATTTAGAATTGAAAGTAGGTAATGGAAATAATTGAAACTTCAGAAAAAATTTGTCAAAAAAACAAAAAATACTGACGGCATTACCGACGGCAAAGCTGCTGTTGGATAATTACCGATGCCAGAATACCGTCGGCAAAAGACGTCGGCATTTACACTTTTAACAACGGCGATGAGGCCGTCGGTATTTGTCCATTAACGATGGATTTTTTCTGTCGGCAACGGCGTCGTCATTTTTCTTTTTAACAACGGTAGGGCCGGGGTCGTTATTTCCAATCTAATGACCAATATTGCACCAACAGCCCTTGTCGATGGCAACAGCTCTTTCAAGAGAAATCTTTCTATAGGACACAACTGGAGAACGAATGCGAATTTGGTGAGAATGAATGCACAACTGGAGCAGCTTAAAACTTCCCTTGAAGATGACAAAAAAATGTTGGTGGAGGAGAAAAAGTTTTTGACAAGGATTAACAGAAATTTGGTGAATGAGTAATGTGTGTTGATGCAGAAGATGCCCAAGCATTTGGTGAAGGTTGCTTTTGCTCTTTTTTTCAGTTGGTGTTTCCCAAAGCTATGTCTAATTTGTTTTGGTGATGAAGGGAGCTTTAAGATGTTAGCATGAAATTGTGTAGGAGTTCTGGTGTTGTAGTGGCATTTGTAGTCTTATGACATTTGTAGTTTTATGACCTTTTTAGTATGTATGGCTCTGTTGTATTTTTGTCTATATTTTGATGGCCTTTTGCAAAATGAAATCCAAAACCTGCACATAAAATATAAAAAACATCACAGTGTGCAAAATACATCACAAACTGAAAGCATATAACCAAAACAATGTGCAAAAGATATCAGTTCCATTTCCACAAAAGGCAAATCATAGTTTACCAAAACATGGAGTTTCACATCAGTATGGAAAAGCAATCAACATCCTAACAGCACTACAAAGTGCAAAAGCAATCAACTTCCTACCACATCATATTTTTCCAAATAGTTTTCCAACAGGAAACGACATAGAGAAACTAGAAACACAAAATCCATAAAAGGGCTTACTGCTAGTTTCTGATTATGGGAATCCTTCACTCCAACATCCTTCACAGCTTGAATGCATGGCCTGCAACAAGGAAAATTATATGTGCTAGATTAGAGTTTAAGTCTAATCTGAATTCTGCAGAACTCCACATATCTAAGATCAAAAAGTGATGGAAAACTTAATAAATGAACAGAGAAAGGCTAAGAAAAGGGAGACTGGGGAGTTTATAAAGGTCGACGGCGGCAGATCGGCTTGGCAAGAAAAATGTACTAATCAGGGCTGAGTGGTAGCATGAAAATATATATATAGAGAGAGAGTGAGTGAGAGAGAGAGAGAGAGAGAGAGAGAGAGAGAGAGAGAGAGACTCACCCAAATGGAGGCCGAGTAGAATCTTGCTCCGATCGACGGTGGCAGATCGATTTGGTGGGGATTTTAGGTCGCCGGAGAGAGATTCGTTTTTTAGGAGTAAATTATAACACACCATCACAATGTGTTTCTGGTGCAGAGTATGTAATAAAATTTACCGACGCCAACGAGCCATCGGTAATGGCGTTGTTAATTTGGATAAATAGCTTGGCATCGGTAAAGGCGATGTTAAATTAGCCAAATACCAATGGAGATAAGGACGTCGTTAATTCAGGTGAGTCACATAATTGTGTGAAATAATCATGACATTTAACGACAGCCGAGGCGCCGTCGGTGAATTTCCGATGACGAAAGATGTCGGTAATGACGTCGGCAAGTTTCACAGGAAGACGCCCACGAGATGGCATCATTAAAGCCTTCGGGGATCGTCCAAATCCATAGGAGTCGGTAACAGCGTCTTTTAGTAATTTTCCGCTTGTTGACTCGTTTTGGGTGATTATGGTGCGAAACTTTCGATTAAGATTTTGTGGGAGTTCGTTTAATGTTGTTAGACATGTTGTGAGCCTCGGCACGGTTGTTCATGTTGGTGCAATATTAGTCGGTATCGCCGTTTTGAGATAGAGTTTATAAAACTCTTTCGTGTTGCGGAAGCGATTTAAATCGACACCAGATTTATAGAGGTTCGGCCAAACATGCCTACGTCCTTCTCGGTATCTTTTTCTATAGGCTAAAGATAGACCTGTGCACCTCTCTTCTATTGGTTGAGGGATAACCGTTACAAGCTCGTCTTCTATCGGTCCGAGTAAACCGTTCAATCACTTGTATTTATGTCGGTCCAAGTTAAACCGTTTTCCTTTTCTATTAGACAAGGAATCAACCAATCTAGCTTTCTATGGGTACTAGATAAATCTCACGTAGATAATGATTGTGATTCTAATAATGCCGGATCCTTGATTCGAATAACACCGAATCCAATCGTATCCTTTCTTTTTCCCCTCGTGCATGTGTTGAATGTATAAACACTCAAACTATCAATATAAGCACAATTACAACAACAGGAATATCAATATTAATATCTGATCAATGAGTCGATTTCTTGAAGTTGTTGTATGATGAATACCATTAGAAGTGGTATTTATAGGCTCCAAAGCCTCAACTAGCCGTTAGCTCATGCTGCCCTCTTTACGTACATTAAAGCTCATCCATTACGTACGCTAGGTACATTACGTACGTTAACATCAACATGTTACGTACGTTATACTCCATGCAAATCAGTCCAGTAGCTTCTGTCTTGTTTATTATGTACGTTAGCCTCTTCCTCATTACGTACGTTATATGTAGTCAAAATATCCGTTGCATGCTGACCTATGCCATGACGTCATCTTCAACGTTCACCTTGTTTGAATTCAGAAACATCAAATTACATACGTTATACCAACGTTGTTACGTATGTTATATTTCCTCCATTACGTACGCTATGAATCATGTGTTGCGTACGTTAAGCATGATCAGGTAACTTATCTTCTTGTCTGATCAGGTATGTTGATATCGTCTGATCAGGTGGGTTGCCATCTTGACTGATCTGAACAGTTTCCTGTATTGCACGACTTTTTGTGTCTTCGACTTCTTCATTGTTTTGTTTCACTTCTTTGTTGTTTTACTTTGTTTAACAACTTAATCATCAAAAATCTATAAATGAATATTTGGAATAAAATATTCCAACAACCTCCCCCTTTTTGATGATTACAAAACAACACCTTGAAATGGATAAAACCTGCAAAAATAAAATATACGTATATTTGAATTGATCAAAGTTTTCGACTTTGTCTGTTTCGTTAGTTTCGTCTCCCAGCTTTTCTTTCTTTCCTTTTCGAATTATTCTTTTTATTTTTCAACTTCTTCGGTTATTCTTTTCTCTCCATTTTTGATTCGTACAAATATTTATTTTTCTCTCCACCTTTTTACTTTTTATTTTTCTCGTCATTCTTCCATGACGCTTTTTATCCCATTCAACTCTTTTCTCCCCCTTTTCCTTATCAACAAAAAGTGTAAATTAAGTATACCAATAAATGATAAAATATTTTATGATACAATATGCATAAAATGTAATACCCGGATTTTCAGTATAAATTTTTCGCATTATTTTATCTGAGATAAATTGTATAGCTTGGTGTCTATACAGTATGGATAAAATAAAATGAGGATGGAGACAACTGTATTTATGGATGTATTTGGTCGATAGTTATATTTGAGGATATCGTGTATCAGATTGTCTTAATTTTAATATCAGGTTTATCGTATGAGAATGTTATTGGAACAAGTATGTATATTTAGTATGTCGTGTAAATGTATTCGGTATGTCGAGACGACAGGCAGGAGCAGTTGTAAATGGCTAAGTACAGAGCCCTTAATGTACGTTGAGTTTATGAGATAACGTATGCTTAGATGCTACGTGTTACGTACGTTATGCATAATGCATTACGTACGCAACGAGAGGAATCGAATAGAGGAATCAACACTTGTCATGTGGAGCCCAAGTATCGGCTGGCGTGCAAAAGATAAGTCAACTATGTATTACGTACTGTAACACCCCGAGATATTCGGAATAATTACAGCGCCGTAAACCCTTTAAGTAAGGATTTACAAGGCTAATTTAAAAGAAATGTAAATATAATCCAATCGTACAACTGAAGTTCAAAATACAGATTTGGTTCAACTGATCCAATGAGTTAACTTATACAACCATATCGAAATGACATTATTAAAACATACGTACTCGAGTACTAAATGAACCAAGAAGACAAATCACAATAACAATAAACATCAACCACATCACTGAGCCATTTCATCGTCTCCGTTTGCATCGTGGTTGCTTCCCGCTCTTCGCTACTCCGAACATCAAAACAATATCCACCCGAAGGGGTTAGCAAAACAATGCTAGTACAAGTATCATAATACATAAATCATCGGCATCATAAAACATGCAAAACGGACTTCCGTCATCGAAATCCAACGATGTGAATCCTCACGATTCCATCAACACAATACAGGTAATCCAAATGATCCAGCGCCCTTGGTATAGATCCCCATGATGATCCCGTCGGACCAACGCATGGTGGAAAACCCGTCCAAGAATCCAGCTTCTCAAGATAGATCCCCATGATGATCCCGTCGAACCAACACATGGTGGACATTCGATCCAGCGCCCTCAGCATAGATCCTCATGATCCCCTCGGATCATTTATACCATAAACCAATCAATTATGCATACATATATGCATTTCACTATGTTCATCAATACGAACAATTAACAACGAATACCACGAGAAATTACAGAAATACATCTCATATTCGACAACATGAACAAAACCATAAGCATGATCAAAGTTTCAATATAAATCAAACTCAACATATGATACTTACCTCGAAAATGGCAAGAATGAAATACTCCAACAAATAACACACGTCCGTATGCCACCGCCCTCGATCGTCCCCTGTGCAAGGCTCGGACCTAAGAAATAATAAACAGTTCCTCTCAAGTCATACGAATGTCTAACAGTCCGGTTTACGGCCGCAAGCTCTAAAAATGAATTCTGCCTGAACTATTTAGCGCGCGCTACGTACTCTACATAATGTGCGCTAAGCCTGCCCGTTAACGTACGCAAATGACCAAGTTTAGCGTGCGCTAGCTGTGTACTGACAGTCTTCTCTGAACAGCCGACTGCCCTGCCTGATGATATAATGTACGTTACGTATCCAACGTAGCGCACGTTACTCATTCCCGATAGCGCACGTTAATATATACATCTTAGCGTGCGCTAATCGTGCATGGCAGTCACTACTGGGTAAAACTTGATCTAAAGGTGATGAAAACTTATGAAATCCTCAGTGTTAATACATGCCAAGTTCGTGCATATCATGCTCATACGGTTTATGAAAGATCTTTATGGATTAAATGACTACGAGACACAAGGACACGTATCATCATTACTACACCATAATTCATCTTGATCTTCAAGAAAATATCCTAAGTTCAATTCATTCCAAGTCCCAAAACATATGATCCCTTACGTAAAACATAAGAACTAGGTAATCTCCATACACTGGTCATGATCGGTTTTGAAGATACATAATATGCTTAGGAGTCCACATACTAAAAAGGTTCAATGGATCATACGATGAATAAGTGCCGAAACGTCAAAAAATATCCTTCTAACGCATGATGATCGACTACTTGTAAATCTAGCTGACTAGGTAAATCCCAAAACATGATCAAAAACGTCCTTCAGAATACTACTAATATTGGTGAAGAATCACCTACCTCAAAGTAGTGAAGAACAAGGAGGAAATTCGTAGCACTCCAACGCCGAAGGTTTGAACACCAATCCCCCAATGATCTACAATCTTCAACACGAGCTAGGATGCCTGCAAGAAGTGTTTAGGATGAAGAGAGTGTCTTTCTAAGTTCAAGAATTCGGATGGGGGAGTGAAAGATCTGAAAATATGAAAAAGGATGCTGTCCTATATATAGAAAATGGTTATTATCGCGCGCTAGTCCATATTCATAGCGTGCGCTAACGGCTATTTGAAACGTTACTGATTTCACTGTACTCAGCCTTTAGCGTGCGCTATCCTCATATGAGTAGCGTGCGCTAACGCGTTGACTTGGCTTTTTCCCGAAAGCCGTCCAGGTTCATCCCGACACAATCCGACTAAGATCCCCGGCCTGATCTCACCTACCAACACGTCTCAATCATATTGACCACGTACAGCGTGCACTAAGGTTCCTTTGTAGCGTGCGCTATGGATCCAAGTTAGCGTACGCTACACATAGACGATAGCGTGCGCTACATGCGCAGAATCACAATTTTTAAATCACATTCATGAAATCATACGCTCAACAACACCGGACTATGAAATACGGAGAATAATACTCAGATTAAAGTGCAACAATTACAATATCACAAGTTCCAAATGCATATCAGAAATCTCGGGTATTAGATCCTTCCTCCCTAAAAAGAAGTTTCGTCCCGAAACATAAGATGAAAACAACTCTGGATATCTAGCCTTCATACTGTCCTCTGTTTCCCAAGTGGCTTCTTTAACTCCGTGTCGTGACCATTACACTTTAACCAAGTGTATTGGTTATTCCTCAATTGTTTGATCCGACTCTCAAGTATCTTGATTGGTCTCTCTTCGAAGGTGCCGTCATTAGCTATCTCGATCTCGTCGAAATAAATGACGTGACTGGGGTCCGGTACATACTTCCGCAATTGGGATACGTGAAACACATTGTGAACGTGACTCAGCGATGGCGGTAAGGCCAACCTGTATGCTAAATCCCCAACTCTCTCTAGGACCTCAAATGGTCCGATATACCTCGGACTTAGCTTGCCTTTCCTCCCAAAACGGAAAATTCCTCATGTAGGAGACACCTTCAATAGTACGTGGTCCCCAATGTCGAACTCTAGAGGGCGACGACGTACATCTGCATAAGACTTCTGTCGACCATATATTGCTGAATTTCCGGCTTCATTCGCATGTCGAAATGAAAAATCCTCCCTGCCTCGGTTCTGACCAAGTGACGCACATAAGTCAGCTGGTGATTAAAAGTCTTAATCACGTCCGTCACAGATGCTTCTGAATTTTGTGGTGAGAAAAACTCCCGGACTCGGGCCTCTCTAACTGGGCGAGGACAATACTGCACTTCCATCATCAATTTGAACTCCGTCCAGTGAACATTATGCCCCTCAGGTCGAATGGCCTCCCACCAGTCGAAAGCCTCCCCCGTCAGAAGATACTGGGCGACCGGAACCTTTCTGTCGTTGGGACAGTTAATCCCCGCAAAAATCTTCTCTAACTCCTTCAGCCAGTGATCCCAAGAAAGCGTCTCAGCAGAACCGTCAAATTTCGGAGGATGCAATTTGATCACCTCAGTAAGCCATTTATCTCCCCGATTATCCACGTTATGCTGCTATCCCATCGCCGTCTGCATGCGATCCACAACTTGAGCAAACTGGTTTATCTGAGCAACCACCTGCTGAAGCACTCCCGGCACGTTAGGATCTGCATTATTATTTGCTGATCCCTGTTGTCCCCCAGAATGGGAATCCGTTCGGCTAGCGGTTATTTCTAGGGTAGACCCCGAATCTTCTTGTCTCGCATTTCCATGTCCGCGTCCACGACCGCGTCCGCGTCCACGACCTCCCCTCAACATACTGTAAACACAGATACTCAATATCCAGGGCAATATTTCTAAAAGTAAGTCCATAAATGTTCACAAAACATGAATTAAATAAAACGGTAGTATTTGAGATTAGGAAACTTACAACAACGGTCCACACGACGATGCTGGCTCAGCAGTGATGTTACAAACGACCAATAATCAAATAATGTAAACAGACCCAACTAACCCGACTGCCAAGATATCCATGAATCTTAGCTCTGATACCATATTCTGTAACACCCCGAGATATTCGGAATAATTACAGCGCCGTAAACCCTTTAAGTAAGGATTTACAAGGCTAATTTAAAAGAAATGTAAATATAATCTAATCGTACAACTGAAGTTCAAAATACATATTTGGTTCAACTGATCCAATGAGTTAACTTATACAACCATATCGAAATGACATTATTAAAACATACGTACTCGAGTACTAAATGAACCAAGAAGACAAATCACAATAACAATAAACATCAACCACATCACTGAGCCATTTCATCGTCTCCGTTTGCAGATCGTGGTTGCTTCCCCGCTCTTCGGCTACCTGAACATCAAAACAATGTCCACCCCCGAAGGGGTTAGCAAAACAATGCTAGTACAAGTATCATAATACATAAATCATCAGTGCATCATAAAACATGCAAAACAGACTTCCGTCATCGAAATCCAACGATGTGAATCCTCACGATTCCATCAACACAATACAGGGTAATCCAGCGATCCATTGCCCTTGGTATAGATCCCCATGATGATCCCGTCGGACCAACGCATGGTGGAAAACCCGTCCAGAGATCCAGCGCCCTCAGCATAGATCCCCATGATGATCCCATCGGACCAACGCATGGTGGACATTCGATCCAGCGCCCTCAGCATAGATCCTCATGATCCCCTCGGATCATTTATACCATAAACCAATCAATTATGCATACATATATGCATTTCACTATGTTCATCAATACGAACAATTAACAACGAATACCACGAGAAATTACAGAAATACATCTCATATTCGACAACATGAACAAAACCATAAGCATGATCAAAGTTTCAATATAAATCAAACTCAACATATGATACTTGCCTCGAAAATGGCAAGAATGAAATACTCCAACAAATGACACGCGTCCGTATGCCACCGCCCCTCGATCGTCCCCTGTGCAAGGCTCGGACCTAAGAAATAATAAAAAATTTCCCTCAAGTCGTACGAATGTCTAACAGTCCGGTTTACGGCCGCAAGCTCTAAAAAACGAATTCTGCCTGAACTACTTAGCGCGCGCTACGTACTCTATGTAACATGCGCTAAGCCTGCCTGTTAACGTACGCAAATGACCAAGTTTAGCGTGCGCTAGCTGTGTACTGACAGTCTTCTCTGAACAGCCGACTGCCCTGCCTGATGATATAACGTACGTTACGTATCCAACGTAGCGCACATTACTCATTCCCGATAGCGCACGTTAATATATACATCTTAGCGTGCGCTAATCGTGCATGGCAGTCACTACTGGGTAAAACTTGAGCTAAAGGTGATGAAAACTCATGAAATCCTCAGTGTTAATACATGCCAACTCCGTGCATATCATGCTCATACGGTTTATGAAAGATCTTTATGGATTAAATGACTACGAGACACAAGGACACGTATCATCATTACTACACCATAATTCATCTTGATCTTAAAGAAAATATCCTAAGTTCAATTCATTCCAAGTCCCAAAACATATGATCCCTTACGTAAAACATAAGAACTAGGTAATCTCCATACACTGGTCATGATCGGTTTTGAAGATACATAATATGCTTAGGAGTCCACATACTAAAAAGGTTCAATGGATCATAGAAATGAATAAGTGCCAAAACGTCAAAAAATATCCTTCTAACGCATGATGATCGACTACTTGTAAATCTAACTGACTAGGTAAATCCCAAAACATGATCAAAAACGTCCTTCAGAATACTACTAATATTGGTGAAGAATCACCTACCTCAAAGTAGTGAAGAACAAGGAGGAAATTCGAAGCAATCCAACGCCGAAGGTTTGAACACCAATCCCCCAATGATCTACAATCTTCAACACGAGCTAGGATGCCGGCAACAAGTGTTTAGGATGAAGAGAGTGTCTTTCTAAGTTCAAGAATTCGGATGGGGGAGTGAAAAATCTGAAAATATGAAAAAGGATGCTGTCCTATATATAGAAAATGGTTATTAGCGAGCTACTCCAAATTCATAGCGAGCGCTAACGGCTATTTGAAACGTTATCGATTTCATCAGACTCAGCCTTTAGCGTGCGCTATCCTCATATGAGTAGCGTGCGCTAATGCGTTGACTTGGCTTTTTCCCGAAAGCCGTCCAGGTTCATCCCGACACAATCCGACCAAGATCCCCGGCCTGATCTCACCTACCAACACGTCTCAATCATATTGACCACGTACAGCGTGCGCTAAGGTTCCTTTGTAGCGTGCAAGTTAGCGTATGCTACACATAGACGATAGCGTGCGCTACATGCGCAGAATCATAATTTTTAAATCACATTCATGAAATCATACGCTCAACAATACCGGACTATGAAATACGGAGAATAATACTCAGATTAAAGTGCAACAATTACAATATCACAAGTTCCAAATACATATCAGAAATCTCGGGTATTACACGTACGCTATGCAGAGCTTGTTACTTACGTAATATGAACATATACTGTAGCAAGTCAACATACGTATTACGTACGCTATGGATTAAGTGTTACGTACGTTATGCAAGATATGAAATGAGGCAGTGAACTCTGGATGACTATTACGTATGCTATGCTGGACATGTAGCGTACGCTATGGAGCATTACGTACGTTAATGATGGGTTATAACGTACGTAAAGGGGTGTGCAGATTATAAAATAAGGACTGTTCTTTCATTTCTTCACGAGAAGAAACCGATGTTTTCTTCCCAACTTCGTCCCCCTGCATATGTAAGGTGAGGATAAGCCTCTTCTAACTTGGTTATGAGCTTGGAAACATGGATTTGAGGCTCGGATATGAAGATATTGGTGATTCTTGAAGAGCTTGATTGTGTTATTCATGTTCTTAGGTATGTTGACCAAATATTGACCAAATACGAATTATTCTTGTTGAAGAATAACTCGTATGAAGATGATTATGGTGTTGTTGTTGTGATTCTTGAGGTTATGTGAGTTGTATGTTGAAGAATACAATGATATATGTCTTCGATTATGTTATTTGTTATAATCATGATTATGGAATCATGGTATTCTTGGTATATATTACAATCAAAGAGGAATATGTGATAGGATACATAATGGTTTTTAAGTATAATCATGGCTTTGATGATTGAAACCAATACTATGTTGATTGTAGTGGTAGAATTCGTATGTTCTTGATGAAATATGAATCATGATAACAAGTTTGAATCCGGAAAGATTATGGTTCATCTTAGAACAAGATTATCAATGGTATTGAACTATTTGGATAGTTCGGATTGTCTATTATGCCGATAATATTGTTTTACTATGAAATTTACAAGTATGAATGTTGCTACCCAAAATATTATCCGGAGATAGATATTGCTGGAATGGATGGGATAGCAAACAAATGCAAGAGCACTTCCGTGAGAAAGATAAATAACACAAGATTTGCCGGGGTTGTTAATCCCGGGCTTGAATGCTCTCGCGAGATATTATTAATACCAATATTCGGGGATACAAGTACTAATGTAAGAATACAATTACAATGAGTGTAAAGATTCTTGTTATCTTAGCTAGCGAGCGTGTAGATTGCCGGAAGAACCAGATTTGATGCTCTGTGAGTTCTTGTAACAAAGGAGATGAACAGTCGCGGCGGTGAGAGATCGATCGTCTCTCACGGCGAGTATTTAGCTGGGTGCTTGGGCTCCGGGGCTTATGAATCCTTTAGAATCTGTCTAGTGGAGACTTGTCTCGCCGATCGTCTTCTAGACGAGAGATTTGGAGAGAGAAGTCCGAGATGGATTCGGTGAGATAGCCGGAGCTTGATGATATGTATGTTCTTCAAGATTTCCGTGAATGTATCGGAATGTGAGAGAATGTGTTCGAGCGTAAGTCGAATGAATTCGGAACCGTTGGTGTAATGAATTTCAACCGTAGGTTGAATGTGAGAGAATGTGAACCTTTTTCCAGTAGGAAGAGGTTCTCTATTTATAGGGCTTGATCTGCCGGCGATCGCCTTCTCTGCAATATAATAATCGGGCGCTCGTCTTTTAGCACATGGGCTGTCCCTCAAAGTCTGCAGGAGTTGCCGGGCACAATCTGCTCGGTCCAATGGGAACTTACACGCGTCTGAGTTGCCGACACGGGTGGTCCTACCGACAACTTTCGGCGCGCATGCCGGTAGGTGAGGTAGGTGGCAGCCGTGGTCAAAGGTCTTGTTCTGTCGCCTAAAGATCTTGTCTGCTACGAAGATCTTGTCGCCGCTTTGGTGGATCTCGCACGTGGGTGCTTTTCGAGACCAGTCCTTGATGACTTTTGACGGCGATCGTCTCGCCGGGCGTAGGTCGATTGCCCTTAGCCGGTCACTAGAGTAGATCGCCCGTGCAAAGGGCGATCGCCTTGGGAGTCGATCGCTGTGCACTGATGGTGGTCTCGATATCTTCGACTTGGCGAGCTAGCCATAGTTTGACTGGAGTTGACTTGGTCGCTCGGCCTTATAGTCGATCGCACTGTCGGGATGAAATAATCGTGACACAACAATTGCCCCCCAGCTCGCTCATACGTTGGAAACGTGGGGTGAGGTGGCTCTTGGCGATCGCTGAACTTTTGACGAGCGACTTCGTGTTTTATTGAACTGGCGATCGTCGTTGAGCTGATATATCCTGAGTTCGGACGACCTGGTTGGCCGAATCACAAGGGAAAAGCAACGGGCGTTGAAAAGTCTCCGCGCACGTGTCGGGCTTCTATTGGAGGACACCAACGGTCATTAATGACTCCTCGGCTGACGCGTCCTCGAAAAGACGCGTACGCGGGTCTCGAGGGGGTCAACTAGTGCGTCGTTTGAGATCCGACCCCTGAGGTTTTCCCTTATTGCAAACGGGTCCCTGCCTTCTCCTATAAAAGGGGCGCGGGGCTGCAGAATCACTTACGCGAACTTTTTGGAGAAAGAAGGACTTGCTGCCGAATTTTCTGAAGATCTTAGTGTCGATCGTCGCTCGACTTCACCTTAGGGTAAGAAAAATTCTTTTCTCCTTTTCTGCTTCTGAAAATGGCCGGAAACTCATCATCATTTGGAGCGGGTACCAGCTCCGCCGCAGGGACATCGGCTGCCCGGGGAGAAACTTCTCCCGTCTTCCACCTGGAGACGGCGACTGAAGCTATTCAGGCCGGAATCGACCCGGCTGAAGTCGAGGCTTTATTCAATGAGGCCGATATTGCTAAGGAGTCGGCTGCTGAGGAGGGACGATCGCAGATCGAGAGAGATCTGGCGATCAGGGCTTACTGGGAGCAACACAGCGTTTTCGGTCGGGCCTATAGGGCCTTTGCTGAAATAATGGAGAGGTTAGCCGGTCCTACTCCGAGATTCGATTTTCGGGGATACTCGGTCGCTTATCCATATGTGCTTCCCAAGCGGTCGCAGTATCGTGCCGCGCAGCGATCGTTGTGGTCGCTCGGCCAAATACGGAGCTCGACGACCAGGAGAGATCTGGCCGTCTGGAGGACAAGATTCCATGTTCCTTCAGATGTGGACATGTTCGCGCCGGTGGAGAATGAACGAGTCGACCAGCCTCCGATGGGTATGGTCGCAGTGAGTGAGGCCGTTATGGAGGCCGGGCTACGCTTCCCTCTGTCCTTTGCGGTCTCCCATCTATTGGCCGCTTGGAACGTGGCGCCCCTTCAGCTGACGCCGAACGCCTGGCTCCAAATTATTTGCACCCTCACCCTTTTCGGCGGTCACCGCCTGTACCGCCTCCCATCGCCGTTGGAGATGAATCATTTGTTTAAACTGACGGCTCATAGAGGTTTGGTCGGCGGTTACCATATTCAAGGCCGATCTGGTCGGGTGATTCATGGAGTTCCGAATAAGATATGGGGCGATCAGACGAAGTGGTTCTGGGTCGCTGGCAAGTGGAGAGCTTCGGCGAGCGACAATCCCACAGGCGAACTGGAGATCCCCACTGAATTTCGGGAGAGGAATCCCGGTAAGGGTTTAGACTCTCCCTTCGCTTGGATGCGTTGACCGATCTAATTTGATTTCTGCTTTGCAGGCTTTCATATTCCGGCGATCGAGGAGCTGCCTTTCGACTTTCTCGTCGTTTGGGAGCGAATTAGGAGCTTGTCGGACGACGACCTTGACGCCACTCGGATCAACAAGGAGAGTCGCTGGTTGTCGGCTCGACTATTCCGTTTCCCGAGACATCTCGCGGTGCCAGGTATGAGTTCCTGCGACCTTTAATTTCTAGGCGATCGCCTTACTTGAGGATAGTGTCTGACCGTTAGTCGATCGTCTTTAACTGCATAGGTTCGTTTCCCTCGCTTTTTGGAGCCTCCGGCGGAGATCGCTATGTCGAACCCAGGAGTCCTAGGCCGTCTTCGTCATAAGAGGTCGACTCGGGTCCCACCCGTTGCGTTGCCTATAGTTCCGGAGGCGGAGCCTCGCGTGGAGTCGGTCGTGGTTGAGGAGGAAATTCCGGAGGAGGGGCTTCGAGCTAATCGCAAGAGGCCGAGGCCGGAAGGAACTTCGATTCCTGCCCCGGGCGATGAAGTGCCGATCGCCGCGCCTCCGATCACCATCGTTGCTCCGGAGAGCGAGCCGCCCTCTGCGGCTTTTCTGCAGGAGACGGCGATCGCGGATGCTGAGACCCCTCGAGGGAAACCGTTTTTCGGTCGGGATCCCGAGAAGGCTGAGAGGTAGATAGCATTTCGTGTTGAAAATTGCATCTGCGTAGGAGTTGTATTAACTTAGCTTTTGATGCGGTGATCCGTCGCGCAGATCCGTCTTGTCCACCGATGGTCGTGGATTTCTGGCGAGCCGATCTCTCGCCATTCCTGCGACATTCCTCCATATGTTAGCAAAGTCGCTCTGCCCGCCAAGGCATGGACGATCGACCGATGCGATCGCTCGGCAGCGATCGTCGAGTTCGATGCATGCTGTTCTCGCCCTTTCTCTTCAGACGGCGACCATGGCCGTCCAGGCTGCTCAGGAGTTGGAGGGGCGGCCCTCCACTATTCGCCTTTAGGAGGATCTCGAGGCGGCTCGGAAAGAGAACGCCGAGTTTGCTGACAAGATCGCGGCGATGGAGAAGGACTCCTTGTAGGCGGCCAAGCGGGCGAGCCATGAGCTTGAGCTGGAGAAGAAAGAGACTGAGAAATATCGAATGGCGGTCGACCGATTTCGGGACCAGATGCAGAGTGCCATCCAGGCGCGGAATGTTGCTGAAGAGGAGGCCGATCGCCAGAAGGTGACGATCGCTCGACTGACCAGCGAGCTGGCGGAGGCGAAAGAGAAGGTTGCTGCGAGGGAGGCCGAGCTCCAGGGATCTCAACAGGCGATGGCCGAGCTGAGAGGAGAGGTTGAGGCGACCAAGGCCGATCCCTTCCAAAACTTGGAGTATGTCAGCGAGTTCGCCTATTATTTGGCGTTCGCCGACTCGATCCGAGCGGCTAAAAAGGGAGGCTTGGAGGTCGGTCCTCTAGCTGAGAAGTTCAAGTCATATGCATTGGAGCATCCTCTTCATTCAGCTTTCTCCTTGCCGATCCTGGATCTTGCGGACATCGGCGTGGATTTGAGCTGGTATCCGTCTCCAGCCAATCTTGCTCATCCCGACGCTCCTAAGATGAGGGGACCGCGCCGAATGTTGATGGCGAAGGCCGTGCAGGGCCCGAGGCGCTTCATTTTTGACGTTCTTAGCTTACTTTCTTAGTAGTTTGGTAGCTTTCTTTTGTAGCACTTAGGCCTTCTGCGACCGTGTACTTTGATCTTTTCAAGCAATGAACTGTATGTTTGATTATCTTCGATTACTTGAATGAATGGTTATTTTTGAGTCTTTGTTTGACTTTGTTCAAATGTGTGAGGAGAGATCGTTGCGAGGGTGGTTCCAAATGAATTGATAAACTCATTAAGACAACTTTTACAACAAATTCGATCAGCACTACATCCGAAAAAATGACGATCTCCGTATGTGGTTGAATAGCGACGATCGTCGTAGGTAGTCCGCACTCTTATTGCCCCTTGTTTTTATTCACTTAGTGGAAGTAAGGGGATGAAAATAATTCCTTGAGTGAGCGGTCTTCAACTTTGTCGAATCCTCGGGGACGGTCGTCCATCTTGAGGAACCGTGCACGATCGCGGAGTTCGATGGACCGACTCCTTGATCATGTCTTGATGCGCGAAGACATTGAGTGTCTCGTGACTCACTTTATTATGAGGGTCCTCTGTTAGGCCGCGCCGCCTCGTATTTAAACGAAGGGCGTGCGGTCTCGGCCTAGAGGAGTCCTTGCGCGGGCGTCGGATGAATTAACTCCACGCCCGCGGCTTGTTAGCTCTGCTTCCACCTCGGCCACCATGGAGATGGCCGGCCTCGACGGCAGTACGTTGAGACGGGGTTGTGGCACGTCGCATTGTCCGGGTTCACCATGTTAAATGATGAACCTTTGAGGGCGAGCGATCGTGTCCACCGATTTATTTTGGAGGGCCCTCGGACTACGCCGGCCTCGTATTTAAACGAAGGGCGGGCGATCTTGGCCTAAAGGGACCTTGCATGGCCTAAGCAATCGGTTCCATCGATCACCAGACCATGGCTGCACTCTTCCACCTTGGATCGTCATGTAGATGCCGACCTTCAACGCAGTACGCAGCGGGGAGGCGATCTCGTGCCTTAGTCCATCATGTTAGATGGTGAATCGTAGATGGCGATCGAGTCCTCCGGTTTCTAAATAAGGAGGGAGATCGGGTGACTTCCGTTGTCTCCTTCTCTTGATTGAAGCATGCAGGACGGTCGCGAGGTTGGTCCAGTGGGTCGGCTCATAAGCTTTCCACTGCTTTGTGTTCGACTTGACGAACGTCCATAGAGATAGGTAGGGCTTCGGCTAAACCAATAAGTCATCAACTTGCCCTCCTCGAACAATCTCCAGTCGCTTGAGGAGGTCGCGACATTTGTTGGTGCCGTGGCCGGACTCTTGTGGTAGGCACAATATTGATTGTTGTCCAGGTGACCGTGGTCCCTTATCGCCTTTGGCTTTTTGAGCTCTTCGTGCCCCTTGATGGCATAGAAAATATGAGCCGGAGTTCTGTTGAACGTATGGAGGAGATGGGATTCCATTTCCTCGAAAGCCTTGAGATCTCCGGGTGTCTTAGCGATCGCCTTCTTTGCTTTGGCGATCGCTATCTTCTGGACAAGAGGTGGCGTTTCCTCGTCTAAGCGGAGGGTGAGTAGCCTTTGCACAGCCAGAAGTTGGCGGCTTTAGCGCGGAAGATCGCGTAAGTTGGGGAATATCCTTGGAGAGATGTCTAAACATGGGAGAGTGACCGCGGAATCCCCATGGCGAATAGAGAGCGAGCTCACATCGACGGGTTCGCCGGTGAGGACGATTTCGTCCACTCGGTCAATGTAATTTGCGTCTGATTCGTCTTTCCCCTTCTTGATTTTTATCATGCGGTGGGGGCCTTCTGGTCTGGCGACCTTGCTGGCGAAGTATGACGTGAAGTCATTCGCCAGTTTCTTAAAAGATGTGATAGATCGCGGTGGTAGTGAGACGTACCACCTATGGGCCAGCTCGCCCAATGTTAACGGGAAGATCCGGCACTTGGTTGCATCAGATGCCCCACATCCAGTCATGTAAATTCGGAATTTACTCAGGTGGGTTTCGGGGTCCGATCTCCCCTCATACAGAGGTGTTTTGGGAGGAGCGATCGTTGGTTGTATGGGGGCAAGCTCGATGTGGACCGCGAGTGGCTCGGTCGGCCCGGCGATCTTCTTGCTGGTGCTTGCCCCAGTGTCCAAGAGTGCTCTCATCTCGTCGAGCTGGCGTTGTATGGCGGCCATCGCCGTGGCCTGACTGCTAGCGGCTCGGCGCTTGGAGCGGGAGCCGAGGCGATTGAGTGCTGATTCCCTGGCGATCGGGGCGGGAGTCAGATGGGGGACCTGCGTTCGGCTGTGAGGTGGGTAGGCCGAACTTCTGGTGACGGATTCAGATTCCGTCTTTTCGAGGTTGGAAACAGAGTGCCCCGGTCGCCAGGATGGGTCGCGCCCCAAGCGATCGAATATGGATCCGTCCGGTCGTGCGAGAGCCTTTCCTCGCGAATTGGGGCTTTCTGACGATCGCTCGTTCAGTAGCCCGCTGAGTTTCCGTTTTCCCATGCGGCGGATGATCGAGGGAGTTATTGCAGGCGACGCACATGCTCTCCGTCGCTCCTCCAGGATGGCCATAGCCTCCTCGATCTGTTCTTTGGTTTGGAACTGATCGAGTGAGAGGTTGGGGCCATCTCTTGGATGCGGGATCGAGAGTCTCGCGTTGCTGCGGCTTCCCCCCGTCGTTGGCTGGGGTTCGGACTGGGCCGGGATATGGTGTCCGGCGGTTCGGAGAGCGGCTTTCTTCGACGTACCGGCGGATGTCATGATTCTGAAGGTTTTCTTTGAAGTGCAGTGAGTGTCACTTCAAGTATCTGCCCCGAGAACAGTGAGTGTTCTTCGGGACGGTAGGTATATAAAAATTTGAGGGTTAGATACCCTCCTTCTAGCGCCAATTGTTGCTACCCAAAATATTATCCGGAGATAGATATTGCTGGAATGGATGGGATAGCAAACAAATGCAAGAGCACTTCCGTGAGAAAGATAAATAACACAAGATTTGCCGGGGTTGTTAATCCCGGGCTTGAATGCTCTCGCGAGATATTATTAATACCAATATTCGGGGATACAAGTACTAATGTAAGAATACAATTACAATGAGTGTAAAGATTCTTGTTATCTTAGCTAGCGAGCGTGTAGATTGCCGGAAGAACCAGATTTGATGCTCTGTGAGTTCTTGTAACAAAGGAGATGAATAAATGCGGCGGTGAGAGATCGATCGTCTCTCACGGCGAGTATTTAGTCAGGTGCTTGGGCTCCGTGGCTTATGAATCCTTTGGAATCTGTCTAGTGGAGACTTGTCGCCGATCGTCTTCTAGACGAGAGATTTGGAGAGAGAAGTCCTGAGATGGATTCCGGTGAGATAGCCGGGAGCTTGATGATATGTATGTTCTTCAGTATTTCCGTGAATGTATCGGAATGTGAGAGAATGTGTTCTGAGCGTAAGTCAGAATGAATTCGGAACCGTTGGTGTAATGAATTTCGAACCGTAGGTTGAATGTGAGAGAATGTGAACCTTTTTCCAGTAGGAAGAGGTTCTCTATTTATAGGGCTTGGATCCGCCGGGCGATCGCCTTCTCTGCAATATAATAATCGGGCGCTCGTCTTTTAACACATGGGCCTGTCCCCTCAAAGTCTGCAGGAGTTGCTGGCAGTCAACTGTGCGGTCCAATGGGGAGCTTACACGCGTCATGAGTTGCTGACATGGGTGGTCCTACTGACAACTTTCGGCGCGCATGCTGGTAGGTGAGGTAGGTGGCAGGCTGTGGTCAAAGGTCTTGTCTGTCAGCTAAAGATCTTGTCTGCTACGAAGATCTTGTCAGCGCCTTTGGTGGATCTGCACGTGGGTGCTTTTCTGAGACCCAGTCCTTGATGACTTTTGACGGGCGATCGTCTCTGCTCGGGGCGTAGGTCGATTGCCCTTAGCCGGTCACTAGAGTAGATCGCCACGCCAAAGGGCGATCGCCTGGGAGTCGATCGCTGTGCACTGATGGTGGTCTGATATCTTCGACTTGGCGAGCTAGCCATAGTTTGACTGGAGTTGACTTGGTCGCTCGGCCTTATAGTCGATCGCACTGTCGGGATGAAATAATCGTGACACAACAATGAACAAGAAGGAATCTTATTGATTCGTGTTTAAAGGTGAAGTTGGAATCGAATATGTTATGAAATCCTTAATATCGAGATGAATTGATCATTGATATGATGAATGTGTTTAAGAGGTGTTGGTGTTTTAGATATGAATATGGAATATTCATATCTAGAACTAAGTTATGTGTTTTGGTACAATATTCGTATAGAATACAATTATGATTACGAGTTTGATGAGATAATTATTTATCTTTGAGTTTGGAAGTTCGTACGTATTGAATAAGTGTTCAAATAGAATGACTGAATTATTTGACACCCTTGGAATATGATCTTATATAATGTTGAACTAATCGGATTGTCCAGATTGATGATGATAATCGGTAATTGGTTTTAATTCCGAAATTTACGAGGAGGGAACTTATATTCATATTGGAGATTGGATTTGGAATCGGTAAAGAGCCTTGTTATTGGTTTAAATTGATTATTGACATGATTATCGGATTATAAATCATACAGTGATTTTGGATTCGTGATTGATTGATTGGGCTTGTTCGGATTTGTGTTAAATCGAGATATTGTGGAACCGCTGGGTTTATTGATCGGTTATATTGATTATCGAGTTCCTGCTTGTATTGTGTATATGAGTTCGTATTTGTTGAGTTGGATTATTTGGTTTTGTGTATATGATCGAGGTATCGTTGAACCATTGAGTTTGATTGGTTGGTTATGTCAGTTGTTGATTTTTACCGAATGTGTGTTAATCTATTATTGCAATAGGTTGTGATAATTGATCGTTGATTTCGACCATTGTGTTGCGGTTGAGGTTGAAGAGTTCGCATATTGCTTTGGTCGGGGCTGAGGATCTCGTAGACGAAGGCAATGGAATCGGTAACAGCTTTGTCGTATCAGTAATCTAGGCAAGTTATACTTGTTCAGTTTATAATATTTAATGAATGGTTTCGGTTTCATTTCATTTATAATTCATATAGTAATGATATTATAAATATACGTTGTCGAGATGATGGGTT